>OZ022501.1:17581903-18809901 GCA_963989385.1 Ctena decussata
TCCAACTTACCCCGCTGTCCGGACCAACTTACCCCGATAGCGGGGTAAGTTGGTCCAGTTGACCTCGTCTCGGAAAACGGCTATATTTATCAGAGTCTGTCATTTTCCGAAAGAAAATTATAAAATAAGTTAGAAAAATGATTATACTAGTTACGCAATGCGAAAATAATACTTAAGAATTGAAATTTTATTTTTCAGCGTTCATCGTGTGATGAAGCCAGTGGGCGGAGCTAAAATTCCATGAAGCGCGAAGCGCTTCTTGTAGAATTTTAGCGACGACCACTGGCTTCTTCACGCGATGAACGCTAAAAAATCAAATTTTTGTTCTTATATTTACACTTTATTTGAGACCCTTCCTGTGCTGTTTTCGTGGTAATTTAATGAAGAATATGCACAATATGCGTCGAAGAAAAGACAGAAACGACGTATTCGGCCATTACGTTTAACAGCTGTCGTCATAACGTGGCGTCAATCGAACGTTACGTGGACCAATCAAGACGTTTGTTTACCTTAGACGTCGCTTGACGTCAACGTCATATGATCACATGTCGTTCATCGGTGTATGAAGCCAGTTGCTCTATACGGTTCACCTATGGGAAGTCAGTGGCAAGTGTAAATATTTGTAAATGAATGTTTACGTCAGCGTTTGAAAAAATGCAATTTTCGGACCAACTAGCCCCGGTCTCCCCTACTGATCCGTTACTGTCGCACATCGGTGCCCCACTTTTCAAGTCTTTAGTTTCATCAAATACTGGGATGTCACAAAAATAATGACTGCCTGCAATCTTAGGGATGCCAGGACACATTAGAAAGAAGAATTGGTTTCAATCACCTGATGATAAAATATTTTAAATAACCGAAATCTATTCTTGGGGTTACGAGAAACAGACGAAATGTTAGCGCCCCTGAAGAGGGGCCAAGCTTTTCAACAACTCTAATTTTTTCACAGCCGCACAGTTCGATGGAATTTTTCACCCTGCACTTTCTCATTGATCTAACTTAAAGACTATAATACAATGGTAAAAAAATATTTGATTCATTTGTGAGAAAAATGGGTAATAACTAATGAGTGATCCGATACTGTCGATGATTCGATACTGTCGAGTCCACTGTATTATGGAGAGCTAGGCGGCAGCTGCCCTTTGTAAGGATATGGAGAGCAGGAGTAAAAAACATAGACTTTGCCATTATTTCAGGGAACAAGGAGCACTAACATCGCCAACTAACGCCTCATAGTTAAAAAAAGAGCCTTCCATTGCATTTTCGTTTACAGCAGACTACGGCTGCGTTCGGGTTTCTGCCAATGGTGACATTGGCGCTTTTGACAATAGTGCCATTGGTTGCCAATGGTACCATTGGTAACCGTAGAACCTTAAACAGTATCGGCAGCCAATTTTGTCATTGGTACTATTGGTAGAACCAATGGCGCCAATGGTACCATTGGTAGAGCCAATGCAGAGCCAATATTTTTTTCTGTAATTAGAAATTTTTAGTTTTTCTAATTTGCTTTCATCATTTTGGGGAAAAAATGTTTATTCTCCTGGTTTATGATGGATTCACTAATTATAGGTTATTGAATTTATATTGGGAAATATTCGGCACGAGTTCATATGGCGAAGGACGCACGAGCTTGCGAGTGCCGAATATTTCACAATAGAAATTCAATAACCTTTTTATTATATACCTTTGATATGAATCTTCTAGTTTCATCAGTGCTCTCTGTGTACGAAATCAAAATATTATATCGGTATCGCACCCACAACGTTTTTAAATTTTAATTTACATTATGCCATTTCGTGTCTTCATACACGCTAAAAGCCACCCCTGATGGCGCGAAAGTAGATATGACGTTACATTACCGGACGTGACGTCAGTAAACAAACGTTGACGTTTACAAGAGCTGGGCGCCATTTTCGAGTCTTACTCTCTGCTGCTCTGACGAAAATATCCGTTATTATCGCAGAATTTTGATTAAAAGAGTGATGGATAAAAGGTAAATTATATTTAATCGTCTTTTATTTAATCTATACACCCAAACCGACACTAGTGTCATTATTCTACTCTATTTTGAGTTGCAGTCGACGACAAAATGGCCGCCAAACTTTTCTTCTTTCAAAACAAAAGTAGTTCTTTAGAACGTGACTCCTTAACTCCGTGCAATATGCACTTGACATGTGACTCCGTGCAATATGCAGAAAATATTGCACGGTTACTCTAAAGTAAAGTTAATGGGGAACGTTTTAGGTATATAATAAATCTCATTATTATATACCTAAAAAGTTCCCCGTTCACTTAACATTAGAGTAACCGTGCAATATTTTCTGCATATTGCACGGAGTCAAGTGCATATTGCACGGAGTTAGGGAGTCACGTTCCCAAGAACTACTTTTGTTTTGAAAGAAGAAAAGGTTGGCGGCCATTTTGGCGTCGATTGCTATTCAAAGACGGGTAGAATAATGACACTAGTGTCGGTTTTGGTGTATAAATTACAAAAAAGACAATTAAATATAATTTACCTTCGATCTGTCACACTTTTAATTAATATTCTGTGATAATAACGGAGATTTTTGTCAGAGCTGCTGAGAGTAAGACTTGAAAATGGCGCCCAGTTCTTGGAAACGTCAACGTTTGTTTACTGAAGTCACGTCCGATAACGTCACGTCATTTCTACTTTCGCGCCATCAGGCGTGGCTTTTAGCGTGTATGAAGACATTAACATTTTAAATCTAAAACAAGTTGAGGCCGATATACTGATATTAAACTTTGATTTCATGCGTAGGGAGCACTGATAAAACCAGCAGATTAATAACAAAGCTATATAAATAAAAAGGTTATTGAATTTATATTGTGAAATATTCGGCACTCGTTCATATGGCGGAGACGCACTCGCAAGCTCGTGCGTCCTTCGCCATATGAACTCGTGCCGAATATTTCCCAATATAAATTCAATAACCTATAAATATTGAACGACACAATTTTCCCGCGTTGGTAATTTTGCTCACGCCCTAAGCTGTCTGCAGTATTGGAAGCCAGTGGTGCCAAACGGCATTAGTATGCCAATGGTGGCATTGACAGAACTCCGAACACACCCTACGTTGTCGGCCAACATGCAGTCGTAACACATCGGCAAATGCCGTATTCCGGTGGCAATAGGTGACAATCGGAACACCGCTCGGCCAATTCCGTGAATCTGATTCAAGGAATTGGCCGAGGAGTTCCGAATGAATAGGTGACTGACTCGGCTCTTTCGGCACAGTCGGACATTGTCTGTAGCAAGTGTAGGAAAGAATTTATGGGAACTGTACGGTCTCAGCAGACCTAAAGACTATATGCATAAGAATAAGTATAGGCCAGATGAGAAAATATAAAATAAATCTTACCTTGCTTGCACCCCGACTGGTGACGATGAAAGCGCCTCTGTGTGTGATTCTAGTGGGTAAAAACCACTACTCCTATTATGAAGCATTTCTGGTGACTGATTGTCCTTGGACGTATCACCAGTAAACATTTCTGATTCTGATTCCAAAGAACATAACTTAGTTCAGTCTGTATGTTCCTTTCCTCGTTATCAGATTTATCCAGAATTCACTCACATGGCATGCTCTGAACCATGAATAGTACTGGTATCTGAAAGTAAATTCTCTGAAAATTACTTTGAGCTATCAGTAGTTGGAGAACGAAGCTAGGTGTTAGACATGTGATGCTACCGAAGGTTATTGAGCGTTTCGTACAAGGAGTAAGTGAGGGAACTCGGGTACCAAAACTAGGTCATACGGAAAGGAAACCTAAGTTTAAAGTCTCATCCGAAAGACCGGAAAAGCGGGGGATCGATCTTGCGACCCCTGGATTGGTAGTACAGGGTGTTATCCACTACACTACCGCCGCTCCTCGTACAAGGACCACATAACCAATGTGTGTATCCAAGCAGCCATTCGAGAATATGATGAACTCCTTGACCATGGTCAAGAAATGCAAATTAAGGTGGTTTGGTCACGTATCAAAGTCTTCTGGTTTAGCAAAGACAGTAGGGCATAGCGAAAGAATAACAAGAAGTGGTAGACAGAAGAGGAGATGGGAAGACAAAATTAAAGAATGGACAGGGATTGACTTTGCCAGCTCAACTAGGGCAGCTGAAAACAGGCAGACAGGGGTACGTGTGATTTACTAGAAACAGAAACAGGATTCCCAATCATGATTTCGTAATCGTAAACATGTTTCTGCTACTTTAAAAACACTATGTTTCAATATTATGATTCAAATTGGATGCCAAGAAATTTGCAGAAGCTTCAGCTGCTGGTTTTACTTTTCTGAAATTGCAGAAATTAAGGAAATCAATAATGCTAGACCATTGTTTAGTAGACAAAATTTTGATTTTGAAATGTTCACTTGTGTATGTTTTCACCCAATGCCGCCATTATGGACGTATTTGAATCACTTTGAAACCTGAATGGGGCATGATTGACTTGTTTCGATATCATCTTTCTGTTTCGCGCAAAAAAACCCGCTAAAACAGAACCATGATTTGGAATCCTGTTTGTGATTCAGGTAAATCAAACGCGTCCCAGGACAAGGTGGAAAGGGGTTGTTTTGAAGTCATTTGTAGTGCCCCAGCGACCTTGCAAGGTTATGGGGTACAATAAAATAGAACTAGTCGGAGATAAACTACGACTTTGATATATCGAGAGCTGATTGTAGTTTACATAAAAACGTGTATGCTTACGAATTACAGTTAGAACTTTCTTTAAACGTGCAGCATTTATTTATACTGTTCTATGAGTCAAATAAAATAGCTTTGAAATTCAGATAAAAATGGCTTTGAAAATTTGTTTGGGTCATTGTATTTGGAAACTAAAATGACCTATGTTCAATGTCATAAATATGACTAAAACGTAAAACTACAATTTCAATGTACAGGCATGAGATCTCATTCATGTTGTTGTTTCTTTTCTTATAACGATTTTCCCCAGGGCCCGAGGTAATAAAACTTTTTTCATGCTCAGCTGAGTTGAGCATGAAATTTTACCTGCTAATAAATAGCAAATTACTGATAAGTACGGTTGTTTTCTTGCTCAGTTTGGCTGAGTATGAAATTTTCTCTGCTTATGAATATGAAAATGCCAACATTAGTTGGCATTTTCATATTTATCAGCAGAGAAAATTTCATGCTCAGCTGAGTTGAGCACGAAAAAAGTTTTATAACCTCGGGGCCAGGAGGCTCAGCGGAACGTATCCATAGTTGTATACTCCTGGCACCGTGCGTCAGTCCATAGATCCCATTCATTGTCCCGCTTAGATTATAACCTCACTTGACGAGAAGCAAGAAATTTAAACTATATTTTGGGGAGCAATTTGTCGTTGTTTTTTTTAAACACCCCCCCCCCCCACCCCCCACACACACACCTATACACACCACACACACATTTTTTGCCTCTCGTATGACATTTATGCGTATCAGTACACACATCTTATCCGTACAAGTGACGGTTGATCCATTTTATGTAACGATTTGAGTTTAGACATTTTTACTTCTTGTATGACAATAGAGACTTAAAGTTTTTGTGCCCCCCTTGACGACAATCGGGTGGGGTGGGGGGCATATAGATTTGCCTGTCTGTTGGTCTATCTGTCTGTCTGTCAATTAGTCACACTTCTGGGTACAGAGTTTGCGCAATCAACTCCTCAATCAACCAACAACGTAGACATTTGTAAAAAGTGAAGACTGATGGAAGAATTCTACCCCCCCCCCCCCCCCCCCCCCCCCCAATATGCCAAATAAAATATATGACCCCCCCCCCCCCTGCTCCAAGGTTTTTTGATTTCCGACCCCCCGCCCCCAGTACATCACCAAAAAATTCTGACCCCCCCCCCCGCTAAATGTACCCCCCCCCCCTACACACACATACCTGATAATTAATGACTCGTTCCTAACGCAAAGGATTACCAATACATGGATCGGAGCCTCGATCCCACGCTTCCCCGGTCTCTCCTCGAGGTCCCGTCTCCGCATGTGGAGCATCACACAATGTAACTCAACTCAACTCAACTCAAGTTTATTTACAAATCATATATAACATTTGAACAACGAATACATGAGATGCGCCCACAAAAGGCAGAAAATAGCATACAATGTGCCGAAGATAGTCTCGTATATTGGTATTGGACTTTACCCAAACAATATCACGAGACGATCAAACATCCGGGCAATTATACCGTAGCTAACGAGGAACAAGCGCTCGCTCGCACGTACGTGATCAGGGTATTTCTCCCTGATTATTTTCACATAAAAGGGCAGAAGGTGAAGATCATATGCCTATTGTGTTTGCCATTCTCTACCATAAAGCCTACTTGACTTTCGACTGTTATTTTTCGTAATATTGTTCTTTTTTCTACAGTCATAAACGCTTTGTTTACACCGGCCATTCACGTTTCGCAAATCTCCTGACGACTCTTCTAAATTTTACGATGACGCATTTCCAGTTTATCAAGGAAACAAATTCAAGACTACAGCACAAAACAACTAAATAAAACAAGAAGCTTTTTAATTCTTGTCTAATGTAGAATTTGGAATCCATCATACCCAAGTAAATTTTAAGTCAAATGACAAACAAAAACTTACCCCACCCGCCATGTATTGATAGATTTTCAAGCTGGCCTGTTCAGCTGTTGCACTACCGTGAGTGTGGGCATTAGCAAAATGTTCAAGTTTTACTTAAAGTCTCCATAGTCCTATCAGCGGTAAAAACGACTAAATTCAAATCAGTGTAAAAAGCTGTTCAACCTTCACGTTTGATAATAAAATGCGGGTTAGTGTGCATATATTGAGTAACTTGTTTTCTCTACTTTTTGCTTGTTTATATAACAAGCAAAAAGTAGAGAAAACAAGTTTTTGAAAAATAGTCCTATCAGCGGTAAAAACGACTAAATTCAAATCAGTGTAAAAAGCTGTTCAACCTTCACGTTTGATAATAAAATGCGGGTTAGTGTGCATATATTGAGTAACTTGTTTTCTCTACTTTTTGCTTGTTATATAAACAAGCAAAAAGTAGAGAAAACAAGTTTTTGAAAAATAACAAATCGCTCGCAAAATCAAATTTCCTGTTCTGGTTTCCCATCTAGCAATGCTGTATAAACATAGGCGGGGTACTGATTGGGACTCCACACCTGTACATTGTATTTTTACCATTTTATGAAGTCGAAAGTAGGTCATTTTAGTTGCCAACTAAAATGACCCAAATAAGTTTTCAAACCCTTTTTATGCGAAGCTGAAGGATGTTTTATTTGTTTAAAGCTGGCTAATCACGGTCATTTACAATGATGAAACTATAGTGAGAAGCTTGCAGCGATTCCTCATGATAAAATTTTTCATGCTGATAGAGCAATGGGGCCTTTAAACATGTAATGTGACGGGCAAGGGTTAAGATCAACAATTAAAAGATTGGAGTGACAGAAAAACAACATGACAGAAGATCAACATGATGAAACAAAAACAAAAGAATGACACGATTTTAGACTGAACAACAACAGATTGACTTGTCCTATTGGTCTTTTGCTGTACCATGATTCCTTTTTGTGCCAGCCTTTTCTCATAACATGGCCAATTGGCGGCAGACATTAAGACTATTTTACGGTAACTGTAAACCTGTTGGCAAACAATGAGTATACTGTCTTATAAGCAATTATACTCTGTTGTAATATTAGCTCACTGAATATAATAGTAGGTGTATGTTAGATGTGGGAGAGTTCTGATATACCTTGTCTAGTTAACATGCTTTAGCTTAGTAGTATTTAATAGTAGAATAGATTAAACATATTTTATTGCATAAATCACAAAAGAATCAGACACAAGTTATGACGACATTAGATCGTCTTCTCCTTAACATTTTAACAATAATATTATAAAGATACAATGGCGAATGATGAACACAAATATACTGTCAAAACACAAACCATACACAATTATAACAATAGAAGGAAACCATGAAAAGAAAAGGTAATGAAAAAAACAGCGAAAAAAAAAATGAAAGTGATAAATGTGATAAAGTGGCTCCCAAACAGCGCAAGCGTCCTCCGATACAGCAAACAAAGCAATCATGAGTGTAAACAATGCTACACAGTACTCAGTACTCAGCCAAATCTACGTGTGTTCTTGATAAAATGCAGGGCTCTCGATCACCGAAATTTGGGGCCGAAATTCGGCCCCATTCCCAATGCCAAAAAGTATGTTTTTTTCCAAATTCCAGACGAAAAATTCCCAAGCTGACTAAGCCTGTTTGGTCAAGAATACTAAAGTTGCATCAATGCAAAATGTATTAAAAACCACCTAAAACTAATAATGTAACCATAATTTATAACTTTAAAAATCGGGAACCGATTACATTTTCAATCACGATCGTCATGTTTTGTTACTGGAAAGTGGTACCGGGTTTTATCGTACTCTTAGAGTTACTTCCCTTTCATTAGAGGGCGAATAGCCTAGCGATTTTCGCTGCAATATTTTAATATTTTCTTTGCTTCAAGGGCCAATATTGTGGTGGTGAACAATATTTTGACTTATTCTTTAATTTAAAGCATTCCAATGCTAAAATTTGATTGGAGTTTTCACCTATTGTGGATGATTCTGCTGTATTTGAGTTTCGTACCTGAATCGATTTTTACAGACATTTTCGGCCATATCCAAAATCATAAACAGGATTACCGGGACATCCAAGAGTTAGTATAGTGATAGTGACATACCATGGGTGTTTTGTACTTGCAGGACTGAAAGTTTTGTCATGTTCTGCATTGTGACAGTCCACTTTCTCTCAACTTCACATTATGCTTAAGTTCACAGATGCTTCAAACCTAGAGTGTTATATTGAAACATTTTTGCTAGGTCCCAGTCTTGTCTCCAGTTTGAGAGTGGCAAGATAGGGAAGTTGCCAGTTCAAAGGAAAGAAAGAAAAACTCAAAACACAAAAATAGTTTTGTTATTATCTAATATCCCAATTATTTGATAAAGTTTATTATGATTCACTATCTGCTAGATCTATGTCTGCTTATACTGACTGGATTCCTCTGAAAATATAACAATACCATATGTAAGTTGTGTTGGTCTGACAATGAAAACTTCACGCATAAAACAATGAAAATTTTCCCAATTTTAGACAATACAACGCTATTTTTCCCAATTCTAAAGGCCCCGGCCCCATTCCCAAAAAGAGGTGTGAGAGCCCTGAAATGTAAAACTGCGAGTATAACATTTTTATTACTATCATAATCTAGCCAAGTATTGCCATTCAATAATAAATAGTAGACCAGTACCAGCCTGTGCTTATTGCCTTACCACCCAGGTATACTACAATGAGCATAATTAAAAATCATTGATCAAGATGGATGGATGGATGACTTGCAATTTTATGTCCTTTTCAACAGTATTTTAATCATATTAGGACAATGGTTGGGTTATTATGAAAGGCTTTGTGCAGTGTAACCTGGTGTATGGTTGATAAGATCCCTGTTATGCAGGGCTGGAACCAGGCAGTGCTAGATCAGTAGGTCAGTGCTTAACCTACTTAGCCACCAGGGCTCCTAAATGATCAAGAGGTCATTGCAGCAATCCCTTTTCTATCCATGCAAAAGCTCCTGCTAACGATCTTACTAGTTTTTTTACATGGGCATGCATTTTGAATTTTGTCTTTAACTTTGGCATTATGGATTTCATCTTGTCTCAGAAAAGGGCACAAACAACTCTGTTTTGAGGGTTTATTTACTTGAAAGACCAAAACTGCGAAAATAAGACTTACTGGAAGTGTGCCCTAAAAGACTAGGCCAGGTAAGCAATGACAGTTGATGAAGCAGAAGCTTGGTCTACAGAAGATCATAACCACAGCCTTGATCAGGCAGAGATACTTTTATCATGATATCTAACTCCTCGGAAATACTTATCTTATTGAGCCAACAGGGCTGGAAATTTTTTCAAAGGTCTGCTAGTCCTATAGGACGAGTGCTTTTATAATTTCACTCATCCTTACATAATTTTCCTCGTCCTACATCAAAATGTCATTGATTTTACCTGGGCATAATAAACAGTTAACTATCTTCATGCTGCTCTTTTCTTTTGGCAGCTTGCTTTAATAAAGCATTTTCACTGTCACTGCCCCCTTGATTAACTTCGCGCTTGTTGTCATCATTCCCTTTGGGGCTCTCCCTATGCTTGAAAAAACAAACAAATATTGGATTTTGCTGAGATATTTTTTCAGGTGTAAATACAGACAGGTTTGGTATATTTTATCATAAAAAAAATGCTGCCAACCTGTTATCAATTTTGCTACACAGTCAGCCTCATTCTGGCATAAAGCTTTGATATAGACAACCCTATTGTAAACATGCGGGTACGGAGTTCAGGGAATGATTTGCAGCCATTTGTGCTAATATTAGTGACGGCGCACAATCATTCAGCAATTCTGCTTAGACAATTGTGTTTTTATTACTATCCGCGAGAAAATTGCACTCGTCCTGCAGGACGAGCAGGGAAGAATGTCCACTCATCCACCAGGTAGGTCTACTCACCATGGCGAGTGGATGAGTAGAATTTTCCAGCCCTGGCCGAGGCAAACTTGTGCAAAATAAACTGTTGATGTTGTCAGTATTTTGTTGATGTTAATTTGATCTGTTGTTGTGTCAGTCTATTGATCTGGCTATCTAATAGTGTGTCTGTCTTTTGTCACTTCAGTCATTTGATGGATGGTAGATTTGGCTTGTTCTTATGTGGTGTCATCAGTTGTCTGTTGATCTTTTGTCGGTATCCCATGGACAAGGCCTGCCTAAAAATGATAATCACTACCTTAGCCTCTTTAGATCAGCATGATCATGCTGATTGAAGGAAGCAAATGCTGTGATTTTCACTTCCAGGCCCTGCTTTGTACCAATATTACTACCTAAGTCTGCTGGATGTACCTGTGAAGGCTAAGGTAGTTATATTATTTCTAGGCCCCGCCAGGTGAGCTTTCCTGTATGCTGACAGATATTGACAGATACAGTATTGTTACACCGCCATACACCCAAACATTCTGGGCTGGTGGTACTGTTCAACAGAATGAAGTGCTACATGTAACTGAAATCTCATAGGAATTTGCGAAATCGGAATACATGTATCCCATTGTGGAATAGGCCCAAAGACCCTAATGACTGAGGATATTCTATTTTATCTTACTGTTTAAGATAGCGTAGTGGATAGAGCACTCGCTCTCCACCTCTGTGGCCCTGGTTTGATTCCTGGGGTTGTCATGTTGGAGGGTAATGGTCGTCCATCCTAGGTCATTGGTTTTCTCCGGGTACTCCATTTCCTTCACCAGTATAGGACCACAAACGCGCCAACATCTGACGGTGCCATCAAGAGTATTTAAATAAGTTTGTGTGCGCTTTCAATGCAATGGATGTAAAATAAATAAAATTTATATTTATATCATAGAGAGGGGCAGGGGTCAAGTGGTTAGAGATGCTTGGTTATGGTGCAGAAAGTTGCTGGAAGGTCATGAGAAAGCGTCCGGGTTTTGCTGTGCTCTTAAAGGGTAGCTAAGGGTTCAAGCTAACTCCATGCAGACGGTATGCCAGGGATACAGACTAACTAATTTTTCATAGGAGCAAGCTGGGCCCCTAAAAACTGAAAATTAGTCGCCCAGCCAGAAATTTAGGGGCCCACATTTAAAACGTCAGAAACATGAGAATTTTTTTATTCAGAATCTGCGCGACTCGCCGAGATTTGCACTGTTTCCGTAGGCTTTATAGTAAATCCTCCTTTCTTCTGGGTTTTGCTTTCTTTTAGCTAACGGGTGTGAAACACCAGCGATGTATCGCTATATTATTCGCGAAAAATTTACAAATGGTCAGAATTTTTGCTGTCAAACGGAGGAGGCAGCCATGTTGTTTTTCGACAGTGAATAAAATCCAACACGCAAGTATGATGGAACACCAAATATTCAACGCAGATATCGGTGCGGCAGTTTGCAATGCCCTTTGAGGTGGCGGATTTTACTCCAAAACGAAGGGACACCAATCTAAGGCAAAAACAGGCCAGACACTCACTGACAGCTGATGATCGCAAGCTGGGCGACTGTCATTTTAATTTTGGGGGCCCACCCGATTTTTTACTCGCAGTGGGCGAGTGGGCGACCGCTAGTCTGTATCCCTGTATGCCCAGTATGAACTGATTCTTTGCTGGGTGCACATCCCACTTTGTTAGTGTTGTCGTGTCGCGGCTCATATATATTTTCTTGTTTCAGACCCTTTGTTATTCCTCCTCAGTCATAATGTCAGACTCTAAAGATGACAAGGGAGATGAGGAGAAGGTGTATGGTGGGTGTGAGGGTCCCGACGCAATGTATGTCAAATTGGTATCATCAGATGGTCATGAGTTCATTGTGAAAAGAGATCATGCACTTACATCAGGCACAATAAAGGCCATGTTAAGTGGTCCAGGTAAGAATTTCAACTCCAGATGGCTGAAAATTTAAGGTGTTTTGTAATTTTTCCACCAAACATGTTACATAGTATTGCAGTGAGACACTCCATGGAAAAAATGACAGAACCTGACTATCAAATACCACTTAATGTTTTGTGGAGATATTACAACAGATAATTAAGAAACTAAGATTCAAAAATTTTAATGAAGGAAGTAAACAACAAGGAAATGAATATTGAAAGCCAGCTGCCAATAGTGACTTTTTGCTGTGGACAGACATCTGGCAAGAGTGAATATTAACTGCATACCAGGAAAGCTATATCAAGTATCTATTGCATGATGAAATTAATATTCTTGCAAGCTGTTAATATCAAACATTCTCTTTGCAGGCTGGTAATAGCAAACATTTGCTGTAGGCAGCCAGTTTTCAGTGAGTTCTTGAAGTAAAAAATTCCTGAAATTTCAGATTGTTACAAAATGTTTTGTCAAGAAAAACCCTCAATTTTTCAGTTTGGAAAGTTAATTTTGTTCAGATAATTAATGAGGGAGACCCAATAGCTTAGTATGTTAACCACTGGCCAATTGCTCTAGCGGGCTCAGGTTCAAGACATGCCCGAGAGAAATCTTTCCCAGTGTAAATGAGGTGCCATTCCACACATCTTTCAATCTCCCATCATCTTGATATGCCTGTTAACTCTTTTGGTGCCATTGTCACTAGTGGCGAAACGATTCATCGCTATGCATCGAAAACCGATTCCTCTGCTCTGGTTCGGTTCTTGATTCACATTCATCTAGTTCGGTTCGGTACACTCAATTGGCCCAGTGGATGTGTTTTAACCCTAACCTTGATAAATCAATACTTATCAAATGCGCTGTGTTGATTGGCTGAATTTCACTTTGCCAGCAAATCAGTATCACTTTATTATGGCTGTTCATTTACCTGGCCTAGATGGTGGCACCCAGTGACACATTTAAAGAAGAAACATGGCATCAATGTCAGTGTTTCAACAGCAGGTGATAAGACAAAAGTAACTACAACAAAACCATCTTCTGGACAGTTGAGACTTACAGATGTTTTTACCCTAAAGCTTTCTTTAAATGCCACTAGGTTCCAGTAAATATCAAAAAAAGCCCATTGCTGGCTACTTAGTTTATCAAGGTTTATTCCACTGTATTGTTGCTAATTTAGACATTGTTTTTGAATAAAATTTCAAACTGAAAGTTTGCCTGTATTGATCGAAAATAATCGAACCGAGATGTGTGTAATCAAATTGTATCGAATCGAGGCTCCTGCGAATCATTGCAGCTCTAATTGTCGCCCAGGTGTGACTGCTAGGCAGAGCACCATTGTTGCTTTAATGTGACCGACACAGTCCTGTTAAATATCTCCATTTTACAATGTATTTTTATCTTACAGACTTCTGAGATGTAGTTATATCTGCTAGAATTATCCCTGAATTTCCCCTCATGCAGCAAGTGTTTTACTGTAAATTTAACTGAGTTTGTTGGTTTGATAAGTCTTGTTGCTCATACTGTGTACCTACTTTATTGCAGGTCAGTTTGCAGAGAACGAAACAAACGAAATAAATTTTAGAGAAATACCGTAAGTGCTTTCCTTAACTTACAATCGCATTTTAGCTTACCCCTAACTGTTAACAGCATATTTCAACAAAGAAAAAAAAAACAAAAAAAAAAACATGGGTGTACGAAATTTCATGTGGTGTCAAACCCCTCCTGCAGAACCACAAGCAAAAAACATAGTTGCTAAGCTGTGCGATACCACTCAAAAGTAGGTAAAGCATCTGAATCGGTCATAGGGATCAAGTTTCATAGAAGGAGCATGCCTAACAAAGCATTTGATAAAACATCACAGTTATTTACAAAAAGAATTTAGTCAAGAAAGCTTATTAATTAAAGTATTAAAGAACAATATTAAAAGTTTTGTAAATTTTATGGACTGGGGATTCGAGGGGGTGGAAATTTGTGCCTGATAAAAGTTTCTCATAGCTCCAGATTTTGGACTTATTTTGATATAATTTACTTTTTATCCCCCGACCGAAAGGTTCGGGGGATATAGCGTTATCCCCCGACCGAAAGGTTCGGGGGATATAGCGATGAGCCTGGCGTCCGTCCGTCCGTCCGTCCGTCCGTAAACACTTTCTTGTCCGCTCTATATCTTGAATACCCTTTGGAATATTTTCATGATACTTCACAGTTATGTAGAACAGGTCATGACGATGTGTCGCGTACAAGAATGGTAACTCTTGCTATTGTACTGTTTGAATTATCTCCCCTTTGGTGATTTTTTGGCAGATTCGTGTCCGCTCTGTAACTTGAATACCCTTTGGAATATTTTCATAATACTTCACAGAAATGTAGAACAGGTCATGACGATGTGTCGCGAACAAGAATGACAACTCTTGCTTTCTTACTTTTTGAGTTATTTCCCCTTGATAGTTTTAGGTGTGATTTTTTGGCAGATTCGTGTCCGCTCTATAACTAGAATACCCTTTGGAATATTCTCATGATACTTCACAGATATGTAGAACAGGTCATGACAGTGTGTCGCGAAAAAGAATGACAACTCTTGCTTTCTTACTTTTTGAGTTATTTCCCATTGATCATTTTAGGTATGATTTCGTGTCCGCTCTATAACTTGAATACCTTTTGGAATATTTTCATGATACTTCACAGATATGTTGAGCAGGTCATGACGATGTGTCGTGAACAAGAATGACAACTCCTGCTTTCTTACTTTTTGAGTTATTTCCCCTTGATGGTTTTAGGTCTGATTTTGTGTCCGCTCTATAACTTGAATACCTTTTGGAATATTTTCATGATACTACACAGATATGTAGAACAGGTCATGATGATGTGTCGCAAATAAGAATGACAACTCTTGCTTTCTTACTTTTGGAGTTATTTCCCTTTGATGATTTTAGGTGTCCGCTCCATAGCTTGAATACCTTTTGAAATATTTTCATGATACTTCACAGATATGCTGAACAGGTCATGACAATTTGTCTCATACATGAATGATAACTCTTGCTTTTAGACTCAGTTAATTATTTCCCTTTGGTAGTTTGAGCTGCTGTTTGAGTCTCTGCTCCATAACTGTATAACCCTGGCCAGCTCCAGAATTTGAATAACCGTGTACCTTTTAGAATATTGATAATCATGCTGTGATATCTTATCAGTGTTCCTAACTCTCTCTTACCCCTCCACATTCCCGTGACCCCCCCCCCCCCCAAAAAAAAATTTTTTTTTTCCCAGATTTGGATTCTTTGTCCAAATTCACTTACTAGAGAGCTCAAAATTAGATTTGTAGGGCTTGTACTTTAGAAGTTATTCACACATTTTGAAAGTTGAATGTATTGTATGCTATACATTTGTGTATATGGTGGCTGTTTGAGATATTACCTCTTTTTAGCAGTCAAGCATACTGTTTTAGTCTGATTGTTAGATAATCATGCATCTGTTAACAGTTAATGTCAATCAGAAGCATAAAAGACGACAATATATTACTAATATGTGTTTTGAAGTGTTACCTTTTTACCAAGGCCCATGGGGGTCTTCGGTCGGGGGATTTGCCATCTCCTCTGATGGCTATTTTTTTTTCAGTGTTCAAAATCTTGTGACCACTAATTTAAACTGTCTTGGCAAAATGGTTCTAATGAGAGCTCACAACATGCGCTTTTTATGCAGATATATGAAAAAGGTATCATCTATGAAAAAAATGGTCATCTCCAAGTTATCCCTGGTACATGTAGCTCTTATCTGGTGCACTCATATCTCAAGTTACGGCCCTGTGTTGTGTCTTCACAGCTCCCAAGCCCAGATAGATGAGTATCTGAACATAATTCCATGAATTTTGCATGAAAACATATGAGATGCAACACTAGAAAACCAACAATGTGGTTGTGCGCCCAGGGCAGACTCAGATCAGCCTGGGCATCCGCCCAGTCTGATCAGAGTCTTCGCTGTTCGCATGAAGGTAGCTTGTACCCTTAGCTACCGTTTAAGTGCTTAGTAAAGAGCCTGATCAGCCTGGGTGGATGCCCAGGCTGATCTGAGTCGGCACTGGGCACTGGGCGCACAACCACATTGTTGATTTTGTCGTGTCGTGGCTCATATGTAAAGAATCCTGTGACAGTAGAACTGTCTTGGCAAGATGGTTTCAGTGAGGGGTCACAACGTACCTTCTTTATGCAGACATAAGGAAAGTTATCATGCAGTTATTATCAAGTACTCATCCTACATTTGCCTTTTAGATCACATGGAATCACAACCTGTGCTTCTCTGGAGAAAGACAAGAAAGCATCTTTGAAATAATCACCAAGCCAAACCTTCACATTTACATGCTTGTTTTCTTTTCAGGTCACACGTTTTACAGAAAGTATGCATGTATTTTACCTACAAAGTTAGATACACCAACAGTTCAACAGAGATTCCCGAGTTTCCAATAGCACCAGAGATTGCATTGGAATTACTGATGGCCGCCAACTTCCTCGATTGTTGATGTGTCTTTTGAACTATTTTCTTCCACAGTTTTTTGTTTGGGCAATGTTTTATGTAGAAATCTTAATATTCATAAGAAATATAGGCATGCACTGCACCAGCTGATGGTGCCTCATTATATTTTATTCTGGTGTATACAGAGCCCCTGATAAGGTGGGGTATTGACAATCCTTCAGAGGTATATGCTTTCTTATTTCATAATTAAAACATACGTTGTGACCCCTCATAAGAACCATCTCAGTGAGATGGTTCTTATGAGGGGTCACAACATTGTTTTATGCAGAAATGTGGGAAATTATCTCAAGTATTTCTGTTACCCCTTCTTATCTGGAGCTCTGTGCATGGATACACCACAAAGGGAGAGCACTTCAGGTTGAAGTTTTTGTCTCCTTTTACAAAAGCTGATACTCTGTCCGCATGTACATTGATGACAGAGTGATTTCCCTTGGCAGTGTGTCTTTCACCAAAAGCTGATATTTAGATGAATAAATGTCTCTAGTAAAAGCAAAATGCCAAATGGTGTATGGAACGTTATATATGTGTTGTTTGGTGTTAAAAATGATATAAATGAATTTTTTTGGTAAATTTTCCTGTTGCTGTTGATAGACATGATTTATATATTTTTTGGATAGTCATAGAAAATCAGCAATGGCATTATTGAACTCAGCACTACCATCTTTTTAACCCTCACTCGCTTTAATATTATCCAATACAGTGGATTCTTCAGCTCTGTAAGTAGTCCACACAGCTTTGAAGGGAGCAAACCTTAAAAACAATCTGATTTGAGCCTAAATGTTTACCAAATGCTGTCTGCTCA
Source organism: Ctena decussata (assembly GCA_963989385.1). Taxonomy (NCBI): domain Eukaryota; kingdom Metazoa; phylum Mollusca; class Bivalvia; order Lucinida; family Lucinidae; genus Ctena; species Ctena decussata. Next base: position 17,599,678 of record OZ022501.1, read on the forward strand.
CCTAATAGCAAGCAATTAGGGTGTAGATATGATATAGATACGTCCTTTCTTTATGCTTTGTAATCTAGTTGGACCTGTTTAGATACATATCACTCGCCCTTCATATTGACCCCTTTTTGTGCTTTTATACATCAGTTTTTTTTGCATCAGACAGATTTGCTACAGAAACAAAGGCTACTTTAAATTCTTCTCAGATTCATGAGAATATTCTCTCATGGAGGTTTGTTAGAGAGATGAGCAGCGACACAACAAAACCAACAATGTGGTTGTGCACCCAGTGAAGACTCAGATCAGCCTTGCTATCAGCCCAGTCTGAGCAGTCTTCAATTTCTACCAAAAGGGTAGCCGAGCGAGGACTCTGATCAGACTGGGCGGATGCCCAGGCTGATCTGAGTCTGCCCGGGGCGCACAACCACATTGTTGGTTTTGTCGTGTCGCGGCTCAGATAATACCTTCAAATTGCAATTAAACACAACCTCAGTGTAGGAATGTATTGTGATGTGCACAAGCAAACACAGACTCTTGAAATTACCTGACAGTATGTGATATGGCCTTAATTGTGGTTTTAATATCTTCTGTTAATTGCTCAAATTGAATACAGTAAAAAGCTCTAGAAGAGAGAAGGATTTGATAACAATTTTGAGATAATTTTTGTTTCTTCTACATAAAATTGCAGCATTTGTGGTAATTACATGTACATAACGTACACTTTATATTTTCATATTTTGCTAAACTTGCTGCTTTGAAAAATCTTCGCATTAATACATGCACATATAAATGTTGCTCGTTTTATTCAGGAATTTGGGTTGATTATTGAATTACAGAATCTAGCTTTCTTTTTACTATTAAAATTTAACAGGCAGCTGTTGTTAATAACAGTAAAAATAAACTGAGCTAAAATTGTTACCAGCAGATGATTGCTGGCTACATCATAATCAAGAAAATGTAGCTTTTCTGTACTTTTACATTTTTTGACAATTGGGTGGACCTGGTGACTGATAGCAAAAGTGTTATCACTGAGGCTTAAAAAGAAACAGAACTTGCACTTAGTAGAGCATGTTATCATAACACAGGGAAGAGAGTATGATGTAGCTATGCTTTAGAACTGTCTTAACAAGGCATTTCTAATGAGGGGCCACGACATATACACTTTTCTGCAGAAATTAACTCAGAATTTCCAAGGTCTCTGTCCAACAAGAGCTCTGGGCCCGAGGTTATAAAACTTTTTTCATGCTCAGCTGAGTTGAGCATGAAATTTTACCTGCTAATAAATAGCAAATTACTGATAAGTACGGTTGTTTTCTTGCTCAGTTTGGCTGAGTATGAAATTTTCTCTGCTTATGAATATGAAAATGCCAACATTAGTTGGCATTTTCATATTTATCAGCAAAGAAAATTTCATGCTCAGCTGAGTCGAGCACGAAAAAAGTTTTATAACCTCGGGGCCTGATTTCTTACTAATTTTAAATGTTACTTTATCTAGCTGTGTTTTTCATACATTTTAATCTATACTGACCTTTAAGGAGTGATGAAGAATGTCGCCGAGTTATATATAAGTAATTGATCAAAGGTAGCCCTAGTCAGGCTGTATTTTGAGGGTATATTTCTGCTTTATTGTAGCTTTTTCTTACTTATCAGTAGTTTTAAACAACACTTTGCACTTTGTCCATCATGTTGATTGGTCTCCCTTGTACAGCAAATACATAAATGGTACAGTTTCATTTAATAGCAAGTGTTGTGCTGCACAGCTCATTCGTTTGTATGCCTATTTATCAGTTAAAATTTTACGTTTCTGTCATTTTAAATGTATCAACATTAGCTCTAAAAGATTGGAATTAGCTGATTTTGTCAGAATATTGGTCAAAACTGTTAAATATGTCAGAACTAATCTTTGGCTCAAGACAGGTGATTTATTATGACCACTAAAGATTGTTGCCTTTTATATAAGAACTTTAACATTGTTACTGTTTGTTGTACCTTGTGTATCAAGCTTGCTTGCACGTAGATGTGGCAAAACAGCAGTCGTAGAATTTGCTTTTTGTTTTCAACATGAAAGACATTAGGTGAATTATGAAAAAATGATTGTGTGTCATAAATCTGAATAAGAAGAACAATATCAAAACAAAACTGCAATTTAGTGGTTTGGCTCAGTGAGCCTATCTTTTAAATGGGTTCTTCGTGGAAAGCTCTATTAGTGTTTGTGGGTACACCTTTTGTTTCTGCCATTTTTATGAAGGGAACAACTTCAATAAGTTCCTGACTGCTTTCATGGTCGACAAAACCCTTCTCAATGGGGGTAAACTTTTAAAGAATTTGCTCCTGTGGGAGCAAATTCTTTAAAAGTTTACCCCATTGAGAAGGAGAGGAGCAAATTCTTTAAAAGTTTACCCCCATTGAGAAACCCTTCTCAAAGTTTACCCCATTGAGAAGGGAGGCAAAAATGAAAAGCACAAGTTGTTTCCCATGCATATGCACCCACTCTTCTTTAACCAACTCAGCTTAAGTTTATTTGCAAATCACATTAACTATCATACTGAGGTGTTTTGCTATGGTTATTGGAATGAGAGGCTACAACAGATAATGGTCTTTGTGCTTCACCACATTTGGCCCATATTAAACCCAGAAAAAAACAAGATACCTCACTACTGGTACTCAACTTGTTCTCTTAAATTTGAGCTGTAGCATGGAGAAACCGGCAGGTTGGCATACACTGACAGTGAATGGCTTACAATACTCTTTGCTGTTTTCCTGCTCACAGCTTTTAACTCGGAACACTCGTCAAGGCTGTTTATGCTAGGTTTACATGGAGAGAAACCATTCAGTGGGCCTGGTTAAAAGATATGATGGGGTGATCGGCTTCGATCAGTAGGCAGGCCTTGCTGTATGCGAGCTTGGTGCTTTCTTCATGCAGGGCTGAAACATTAATGTGATGTAACTTTGTTTATTATTTAAGTAATAAAAATATTCCACTCCTTGATAGCCTATTTTCTTATTAAATATTGCCCAATAATGCTGTCAGTGTAAAAGGTACCAACACTCTTTCAGAACTGAAATTCTAAAAAAATGCGACACCAGAAACAGTCAGCCTAACTGTCCTAAAATGCAAGAGTTTTACAATGCAGTATAAATGTGTCCGTTAGATCCAGATGGAATGGAAAACAGTGTAAAACCTGATCAGACAGCTCTTATAGGGAGTCTGATCTTAGTCTGCACTGTTTGCTTAAGCCTATCTGTCCCAATACTTAGAATATTTAAGAATAATAGACCCTATTCAGAGCTCTAGATAAGAGGGAGTTTTTGGTGATAATTAGGGATAATTTTTGTTATTTCTGCATAAAAACATATGTTGTGACCTCGCATCTGAACCGTCTCGACGAGACGGTTCAGATGAGGGGTCACAACATATGGTTTCATTGAGAAATAAAAAAAAATATCTTTCAATTATCATCAAATACCCCTCTTATCTAGAGCTCTGCCTATTACTAAACTGATGCAGAGCTCCAGATCAGGCAGGGTTTTGGGATTCAGAGATAATTTTTCTTATTTCTGAATGAAAACAAATGTTGTGACCCCTTATTAGAACAGTCTCTGAAGGTTCTAATCAAGGGTCACAATTTGTTTTTATGCAAAAGTAAGGAAAATTATCCCTGTTACCGCTTATCATGAGCACTGCAGCAATAACCTGTTAAAGGCCAAGGTGGACTATAAAAGGCAGAATTGGGTAAAGTATTTCTCTGGACATCAAATACACACCGGATAGGCGGCCATTGAAAACGCTTTAATCAACACGGATCAAAAACCGTTAGAAACAGCGTTTTTGATTATAAATTGACGACAATTTGCAATGGAAAGCTCTGTTTCTAATGGTTTTTTGATCCGCTTTCGTCAACTGCATGTGCGTTTTCGATTGCCGCCTATCTGGAGTGAAATAGTAAACATCTCCAGCAGGTCATAAAACTCCAAACTGACATGATTCACGACAGATTGGTTGCTGACATGAGTGAAGGAATTTGCCTGGAAATAGATAGCTCATCATCTCAGTGACAAATAGCCTAGGGCATTAGAATTGATCATTGTTAATTGACAGTAACCACACAATAGCTCCACCCCCTTTTATTTATTTTAACAGTTTAATCCTTTGCAGGGTAGCGCAAGATCTAGGCCTTTAGATAAACTTCAAGCCAACACTTACACATAAAATTCCAACAAATAATAAACCCATAGATAAATCATTAACTTTAAACACTAGTTTTCATGCCCCCGCATCACATGATACTGGGGGGATATAGTGTTTTGGTCGTGCGCATGTGTGTACGATACTACGTCCGTCCGTACGTACATCCGTCCGTAAATAATCCTGTTAGACTTGGGTTAAGATTTTTGTAAGAGGTAGATTTCAGGGTACCTTTCATTGAAGCAACTTAAAACTTTGTATGAAGATTTAATCTATAAGTACAGGGTGTTATGAAAGTTCGTAGACATTATGTAAACTTACACTGAAAGCTTAATAATGCTATGATTTTCCCAAAACCTTGTAAGTGTGATATAGGAAGCACTACCAAAAATACGCAACATATGAATTCTGTTTTGAATTTCAAAATGACAAGAAAATCTGAGTTGCCATGGACACACCCTCTACAGGGCTGACAATTGTGAAGGCAAAATTTTGATTTGCATCGGAGTTCGGCATCTTAAGTGCTTGTTTTTTTTTTCAAAACTAATAGAAATATATAAGATTTTAAAATGCTGATATTGCAGGGAATATTTTCGTGATTTTTATTTAGTTTTTAATATTTTTCGACGGTTTACTGTGGAATTTCTGACTAAATCGAAAGGGTACCCCCATTCTCTATTGAAACTTTAAATTTTAGGGGGTAGGGATATAATTTCTATCAGTATTTGTAAACAGAGGCATTTTGCAGGTTATTTTTAGTCTCTTGTTATTAGATTTGTTTTCACATCGAGCATAAACATCTGATCTGACTTTTCTTTTCATATTGTTTCGCAAAATCAGTCTAAACAAATTACTCTTATGATTTAACTTCATTTTTCATTGAACTTTGCACTAAAGCCTTGTTGTTTTGAAACATCTTAGGTAAGAATATGAAATAGTTTAAAAAATGCTTGAAATATTTTATACTGGGATAAAAGCTCCTGTAATTAACAAATTTTCTTGTTATTTAGGAGCATTATTGTCGTATAAATGCTATTTTACCAACACATTTGAATAATTTAACTTTTTGGGGTAAAATTTCAAATATATAATAATTTTCAGATACATCACTAATATTTCGAAATTATATTCTTGTCTCCGATATCTCTATGATCCACTCCATGATATAAATGATTTTATGTCAATTTTTTATTTCAAGTTTCGTTTCAGATGTTAATTCATTACCCCCACCCCCTTTGTAAAATATTAATGCCTCATCTGCTTTTTCATGTCCATGAATCATCTGTCAAAACGTGCATGTTATCTACGATTCCTTACACACTGTAACTAATAAAGTACTGTTTGGCTTAGCCTCTATCATTTCAGTTAGTTTAAAAATGATGATTCACGGAGGGATAAGAATGAGTAACAATTTAATATGCCTCATCTTTATGCATAAAATCCATAATAACTAGCAGGCCACTTTGACACCTTGGGTAAGAACTGCTAATCTTGTAACGGTAAAGTACGGTTGTAAAAGTTGTTACATTGTGGATCCTTTAATATTGAATAGTTCTTGAAACCTGTAAAGTTTTAAGATTAAATGAACGTAACTTCTGGAGTTATAAGCAATATTGTAATGTCTTCGAACTTTCTTAACACCCTGTACAACAGAAATATACAAGAATCGGGGTATGATGATCCATATGTCATGGTCCACTACTTCGGACTTTGGCTAATTTTGCAAGGTTAAGATTTTTGTAAGAGGCAGATTTTAGTGTTCCTATAATTGAAGCAACTTTAGATTTTGTATGAGGATTTATATCTATAAGTACAACAGGAATACACAAGAATAGGGGTATGACGACCCATACCCTTTCGACGGCAGCAGCGTAATTCTACGTAATTGCTGACAATGACTTTGAATGACCCTCACAACCTCATTTATTCAGGCATCTTATTAATGTTGATTTCTCTGTATATGCCAGAAACATGGCCATGCAAGCTTTTAGTTTCAGTTCTAAAATGCATACTGGAAGGACACTAGACACTTTCAAATGCCGAAAAAACCTTGTAAAATTCACTTTTGAAATTCGGCTTAAGTAGTAGATTTTAGTGTTCCTATTATTGTAGCAACTTGAAATTTTGTATGATGATTAATATCTACAGGTACAAGAAGAATATACAAGAATCAGGTCATGATGATCCATATGTGACAGTCTACTGACTTTGGAAATAGGCCAAGGACTTCTATGATTAAAGCGTGAATTTTCCCCATGATTAAAAAGTTATACGGATCACTGACTTCTGCTTTGCATTTATGACTATGACATGTAACTTGCATGACAAATGAATTTTCAACTGTTTGAGTCTATGTAAAGTACGTTAAATATACGTTAACATTGACGTCATTGTTGAGATAAATTGTAAATTACCCTCAAACTGATCGTTGAAATAATGATTTATTGTATACATTTCACCCTTTTTTTGACTTACATTACTTACATAACAGACAACACTGGATAGTTTTGACTATATGTATGTGACCTTGACCTCATTTCAAGATCATGGTACACAATATAATCCTTGAAGATCACAGTGCTATTGTTGACCATTCTTCTTCTTTGGCTTACTGAGTATCGTTCCCCCCCGTGACCCAGCTTCCCACTCATATATATTGCGTACTTGCATCGCATAAGTCTGCTCTGCTGCATGAAGGAAATGCTGAGTCACGGGGGGGGGGGGGGGGGGGGAAGTACTTGTACTTTAATTATAGTGAAGCGTTCTATTTTGGCCGTTTTGACCGGAAGTGTAACTATGGTTTAAATGCCAGTCAGGCGTTACAAGAAGAAAATCATTGCTTTGTATTGTGATATGCGTGTATTTAGCATGCATTTATGACAAAAATGTATGGAATGAATGACTGGTTTCAATACTTTTATTACCTCAAAAGATGAGGTATGCGAAAACCTTGAATTTAGGGTAGGTAGGGTCAGAATGGATTATCTCCCCATGTCTTTGGGTCTGAATCACAAATGATCTGATTTCATACGATTTACATATTTTTGGAAGCTCTGCTAAGAAAAATTTGCACACTTTATACTTTTGAAAATTCGGACCTGTTGCGCCGGTCTAATGGGGAAAATCCTCGCCTTAATCATAGAAGTCCTTTTGCAAGGTTAAGATTTTAACAAGAGGTAGATTTTAGTGTTCCTGTTCTTGTAGTAACTGGAAATATATGATGAAGTACTGCAAGAATATACAAGAATCAAGTCATGATGATCCATATGTAGAAATTTTGTATGATGATTTATATCTATAAGTAGAACAAGCATATAAGAACCAGGGCCCAGGTTCACAACCATTCCTTAAACTTAAGGACGACCTTAAAGTTAAGGTGTGAAATTTCATATGTTAATAAAAACTTATAAAAACTAAATATATTTGATTTTTCTTTCGTATTACATTTCTATGACAATTTTCTATGGGATCACGCAATAACTGGGATTTTCAATACGATTTAAATATAGATTTTCTAAGGGCGAAAATTTCCACCTTAACTTTAAGGTGGTCCTTAACTTTAAGAATGATTGTGAACCTGGGCCCTGGTCATGATGATCCATATGTCCCAGTCCACTGACTTTGGACTTTGGCTAATTTTGCAAGGTCAAGATTTTTGCAAGAGGTCGATTTTAGTGTTCCTATTTTTGTAGCAACTTGAAATTTTGTATGAGGATTTATATCTATAAGTAGAACAAGAATATACAAGAGTCAGGTCATGGTGATCCATATGTCATGGTCCACTGACTTCGGACTTAGGCTAATTTTGCAAGGTCAAGATTTTTTTAAGAGATAGATTTTAGTTTTCCTATTATTGTAGCAACTTGAAATTTTGGATGAGGATTCATGTCTATAAGTACAACAGGAATATAAAAGAATCAGGTCATGATGATCCATATTCACAGGCCACTGACTTCGTTTCTCATCAGGATCTTTAATACACAGTACAATACAGAGACTCTGAAATTGTGTCAAGGGCTGCAGTTTGTGTCATCTCAAATTTTGGGCGATGCTAGGCCTATGGCCTTTTATTGTCGCACCTGCTTTAGCAAGGTGCGATATAGGCGTCCGGTTTTCCGTCAGTCCGTCCGTCCGTCAACCCGTTCGTCCGTCCGTCCGTTCACATTTACGTCGACCCTAAATTTTAAGTCCATTCAAATTACTTTTTCTCTGAACCACTGCACCCATAGTTCTCAAATTTCACATGCTGCATGACCAGACTGCAGGGCTTCTGAATGACAAAATTCAGCTTGGTCCAGAATCCAAGATGGCCGCTGTTACTAAAATAGCATAAACAATAAAATCACTTTTTTCTCTAGAACCACTCAGTATATTTGGCTGAAATTTTATATGGAGCATTAATGGGACCTTGGTTTTAAAAATTATCAAAATGAAAAAAATCTGTAGCGGAATTAGGTCACAGTGACCCACTTTCTGTTTACGAGTCTGAGTTTTTGCAAAAACACCGATATCTCAAAAACACCTGAACATATTTAGGTCAGCTTTAGTCAGAATGGTCGATAAATGGAGTTTTTTTTTAAAATTAAGCGAATTGAGACCATCCAAGATGGCCGCCAGCCACTGTTACTAAAAATAGAACAATATGAAAATGACAATATCTCAAGAGGCCCTGAATGGAATTGGACTAAATGTGTATCAAAATGATCTTTGCATGAAGCTGTTTCATGATTTTTTCAAAATGACCGTCCAAGATGGCAACCATCCACGGTTACTAAAAATAGCGAAAAACATGAAAACAATAATATCTCGTAAACTACTGAATGGATTTTGACCAAAATGTTTCAAAATGACACTTTTATCAAGTTCTTAAAGTGAAGGTGCAAATCAGGTGCGACATAGCGTTCCGCGGAATTCTTGTATTATACAAGTCTGCCTCTATGATCCTATTTATATTACAAGTGTCAGTATCTTAATGAAGGCCACACCTTACTCAAGGCACTAGGCGGGGAATCCGCGTACTATGGACACATTTTTAGTCGTTTTTTTTTGTTTTATCTTTTTTAATATATGCATAAAAAAGATCATACCCTCATTAGGCCTCAGTCTTGGGGGTTTACCCTTGTCTTAATCCCCTCATAATCACCTAGATAAAATCAGCTATGGACCTAGGAACTGTCTGTTGGAAGAAGTCAATGCGGTTTATCAGATTTAGTGCTATAAAACAAATGTGTAAATGAACTAATATAAAAAGAAAAACAACATATACATATATCAAACAATTCAATTCATAAAAGTTATATACAGTATATACACATATTTATGGGAGAAAGGAAGGGGTATGAAATATGTACAAAATAAATAAACAAACAAGAAATGTTGCAGTATGTGACAAAATCCCCCGAGCGCCCCTTAGACTGACATTTAACCCATAATTGTGACCTTGACCTTGGGCATGGGATCATAAACATTGCCTGTGAGACACCTTTTTTATTATGCTTTACCTTCCTGTGAACTTTGATGAAAGTTTCGAGTCAGTCTGGAGACACAATCTGATCTCTGACCCCTGACTGTGACCCTGACCTTGGGCATGAAACCCTTCATTTGTTTGTATCATATTGTCTCACTATGTTTAACCATCTGAAGAAGTTTGGTTTAATTTGCTTCGGAAGTTTTTAGTTATTCTGGTGAAACAAAGTGACCTTAGACCTCTTACAGTGACCTTGATCTTGGGTGTGGAAGCCTATGTCTTCTGTGTTGCATACCTTCTCATCAAGCTTCATTTTCATGTGAAGTTAAATGAAATGTGCTTGGGTACTTTTCTTCTTTCCTGGTGACTGATTGTTCTTGGACGTATCACCAGTAAACAATTCTGATTCAAGCAATTCTTGAGACATGATTGACATCTGACCCCAGATTGTGACCTTGACCTTGGGTTTGGGAACATATATATTAAATGTGACAAACCGTATTATGCTTTACCTTTCTGTGAATTTTGACGAAATACACTTTGGTAGCTTTAAAGTTATAGCAGAGACACACTTTGACCTTTAACCCCTGGCAGTGACCTTGACCTTGGGTGTGGACACCTAAATCTTGTATGCGACACACCCTGTTATTATGCTTTATCTTTCTGTGAAGTTTCATCAAATTCGCTTCAGCAGTTTATAAGTTATAGCTGAGACACCAATTGAGACGCAACTTGACCTTTGACCCAATTATGGCTTTGACCTTGGGTGTGTGAACCTTAATCTTGTGCGTGACACACCTTCTCATTATGCTTTATCTTTCAGTGAAGTTTCATCGAATTTGACACGATTTGTTTCAGACGGACTGACAGACAGCCAGTTCGATTTTAATATGCCACTCAAAGTCCCTTCGGGGGCATAAAAAATCACTTAAGACTGTAAGAAATATTCTAAACACAAACCTGAATCATGAAGTCTTCAAACAGTTTTACATGATTACCTAAAAAGCAATGACGGTATACCTGACTTCAGGTGTGCCAAAAATCGGGGACAACTGATGCAAATAGCTGGATCTGGTGGGAAAGATCTCTACCATATTTCTTAATTTTAAAGGAGGGACATTTTTCCTTTCTCAAACAATCTGAAAACACCAAATCCGTCTTACAAGACTGATCTAGATTTTTGGGACAGTTTTGGGAGAGAATGCCCACTTTATAGCTGAATTACACAAGACTGATATGAGCCGCGACGCGAGAAAACCAACAATGTGGTCGTGCGCCCAGCGAAGACTCAGATCAGCCTGGGCATCCGCCCAGTCTGATCAGAGTCTTCGCTGTCCGCATGGAGGTAGCTTGAGCCCTTAGCTACCCTTTAAGCGCTTATTGAAGATTCTGAGCGGACTAGGCGGATGCCCAGGCTGATCTGAGTCTGCGCTGGGCGCACAACCACATTGTTGGTTTTGTCGTGTCGCGGCTCAATTATACAAATTTGCGGGCATTTTGAAAGCAAATAAAGCTGGTAAGTTGTCACATAAACAAGCAAATTCGATGAATTTATGTCCCTTGCCTTTGGTGAAAAGAAGGGAGGATGCACAATTTCAAAATGTACAATGTCCAAAACAATATGAGGACACACACACAAGGTACCCATTGTAAATGCAATTTGAACTAGAAATATAGCTTAGTTCGAAATCCATGAAAAGTTAGAAAAAATCATCTGGTGATTCTACAAAACCCACATGCAAGCTCTCAGACCATGCTAAAAACACCTGCATAGTTTCAAAATGATTGGTTCAAAATCCCACGAGGAGCCACACACAAGGTATCCACTGTCTACACATTTTGTTAGTATTTGAGCCTAAGTTCGGAACATGAAAAAAGTAAGAAAAAATATCAGACGGTAATCTTAAAGGCACATGCACATCTAAGGACAATGAAGAATAAGCCTGCAAAGTTTCAAAAAGCTTCATGCAAAACAGAAGACGAAGTTGTGCGCACTAGGTATAAACTATCAATAGGTCTTCTGATGTGGCAAAATGACTAACTTCATAAAGTAAAAATAGTGTTAAATATTATTCGACCATAATCATTGAAGCACATGCACATCTAAAGACCATGAAGAAGAAGCCTGCAAAGTTTCAGAATGATTCATGAAAAACTGTAGGAATAGTTGCACACACAAGGTATGTACGCAAAAGGTCTTCTGATGCTGGAAAAGGACTAAGTTCACAAAGCCAGAAAATGGTAAAAAAAATATTTAACGATAACCTCTAAGGCACATGCACATCTAAAGACCATGAGAAAGAAGCCTGCTAAGTTTCAGAATGATTTATGAAAAACTGTAGGAGGAGTTGCGCACACAAGGTATGTACTCTAAAGGTCTTCTGACGCTGAAAAATGACAAGTTCGCAAAGCGAAAAAAGTGGTAAATTTATTTGACGATGACTACTAAGGCACATGCACATCTACAGACCATGAAGAAGAAGCCTGCAAAGTTTCAGAATGATTCATGAAAAACTGTAGGAGGAGTTACGCACACAAGGTACCCACGAAGCCACAGAACCACGGAAAGCCGAATACCATGTCCTCTCGCTTTTCTTCGAATATGAGCAGCAACACGGGAAAACCAACAAAGTGGCATGTGTGCCCAGCACAGACTCAGATCAGAAGTTTTGCTGTGCCTTTAAATGGTGGCTAAGGGTCTTAGCTCCTTGCAGAAGATTACACTAGGCAGATGCCCAGGCTGATCTGAGTCTTCGTTGGACACACATGCCACTTTGTTGGCTTTGTCTCATACATAGACTATGTTTAGAATAACATTTTCGACAATAAACTCCACAGTGAAATTCTATCTGGTGCCGACCCTAGTTATATGCAAGTTTCACAAAGGGTCACACTGGTCCAGTCCAATGGGTCAGAAATTACGTAATGTGGATTTTTTGTGTCATTTTTCAAAACAACCTTATATCACCCATAGCAATCCAGCTACGAAAATGCGTGGATCGTTCAAGATTTCTGGCTACACTGCCATAATTTTCCGCCATTTTCACAAAGGGCAAAAAGCTTTGTGGCTTCCTATTTGCTTCCCTGTTCGACGAAGTCGTTCCAAAAAGGGGTCTACTCTTACAGGAAAGACTGCTCTTAGAGGAGCAATTTCTTCGAGAGTTGACCCCTATTGAAAAGGGAGGCAAAACTGAAAATGAGCCTCGACACGACAAAACCAACAATGTGGTTGTGCGCCCGGCGCAGACTCAGATCAGTCTGGATATCCGCCAAATTTGATCAGACTCTTCGTTAAGTGCTCAAAGGGTAGCTTAGGGCCTAAACAACATCCATACGGACAGCGAAGACTCTGATCAGACTGGGCGGATGCCCAGGCTGATCTGAGTCTGCGCTGGCCGCACAGCCACTTTGTTGGTTTTGTCGCGTCGCGACTCAAATGACAAAAATGCTTCCCCTGAAAAAATGTGTATCTTCAAGAAACACACATTAAAGGCAATCAACGAGCGATGTGGCTGCATATATTCTGTCTATATTCCACACCAGATCCACGAGTTTATCTCGTTTCCACTTTGGAATAGTTTCTGTGTTCCTGATAAACTTCTGCTCAACTTCCGAATCACTCAACGGCTTTCTCCAGTGACCCTTGGGTGTGGTACATTTGTAGATTATATTTTGTCCATTTTGAAAGATAACGCATACTTCGACGTGCATCGAGTCAAACGAGGGGCAAATCTCTTATTCTCTACTGATAGAAGCCTTTTCCAGGAGAGCTGTTAGTTGTGGTCTTGTTCGATGGTCGTCTTGGTAGCTTTCAATCTTGACCACACCGTCAAGAAGAGCGGTGCATGTGTTAAACTGAAACGAATGACGAGCTTCATGTTCATTTTGTGGCACAGACCGGTCTATATACTTAGATTTCGGAGCTTGGATTTTGATGGTTCTTATATTGTTAATGAAATCGTCAGTGTCCATATTGGCAGCCTTTCGGAGATTTATCGCGGCATCTATAGCCCAGTGCGTTCCGAGATGGGTAGGGTAGCTTTTAATAGCGACATCTTGGTATTCTAGAACAAAAGTTCTAATATCAACATTGTTTAGAACAAACTTGGGATCAAAATCATCGAAAAATGCTGGGAACCCTGATAAATTGTCAAATATTGCGTTATTGCCCTCTACACCATTTTTAGCCATCATGGCGGCCTCCAGTCCAAACCGCGCGGAATTCCCACAATGCAATGGCTTAGTTGGTGTTCCAGCATTAGCAACTGGTGCACCTGCAAAAGACGCTGCAACGGCTAATGCGTGTGTCGTCTGGTCCCGGTTGAGCCGTAGCAGTTTTGCAGCTGCTGCGGCACTGCCCATCACCCCTACCACTGCCGGCGGATGAAACCTGAAATAAGAGAGAGCACATGTACTTGAGCTATTTTAGCCTCTTGAACAAGACTTACCACAAAACCTAAACTAGCCCAATTTATCTCTTAACCAAACCAAAATATAATCCTGGCATACATTTAACCCTAAACTAACCTATGTAAACTGCTTTACCATTGTTTTATAATGGCAGACGGATTCTAGATCATTCTAAGGCCAGGCCAAAACATTGTGCATTTGCATTTGTTGATGCACTCAAGTGGGAATGTGGGAAGTTCTTGTAAAATCTTTGTTTAAAAGGTCATAGACTATGTAAGGCCTTCGTTCCGGTTTTTCGAGCAAAGGTGACACATTTTCAATGAATTAAATTATGCGAAAACTTAGTACAGTGTTGTGCATATATGCAATTAAAACTTGTCGTTCTGTCAAGGCTTGGCGTTATACTGTTCTGCATTCCAGACGTCGCAGACTTTTAATAAGGCTTCAGCTAATTGGAATATGCTTTGTCTCAGCTATATTAACTCACTTTTGCTTTACAAGTTTCTAAAAAAATAACGTTTCACATATCGCGCATCAAAACAAACCACTCTGTAGGTAATTCGGTTTGTGCCTGTAGGTTTGTGTGGGTCTTTGCATGTTGTACGCGACCAGTAAAGTTTCTAATCAGACTGTCACGCCTCATTTGCAGAGTGAAATGCATATTTTAAGTTGCCATAGGGGTATAACTATCGAGAATATTTATCTATTCAACAGAAAATTGAATTTTTGACTGAGATTTTCGGATGAAAAACACACCATATAAGCAGACAGACTCGAATGATCTGAAATGGCACGCTGAAGGTTGCATACAGTAAAAAAATGCTCATTATGCAAGCCCCGCCTCTTTGGGGGAGAGCTTTCAGGAGTATAATGAATATTTGCCGGCCCCTGATTGGTTTTATTATGAAAGTTGAATATTTTTCTGAATGTCCTGCTTATTTATTATTACATGTACATGTATAAAAAATGGAGCTTATTTACAAAGCTGTTTTGCTACATTTTTGTTGGGGTTGAAAAATACACAGGGGGTGCCAGTGAAAGTTTCGAGATTTATTCATTGCAAACTACACCCTGCAGCACTAAAAATAGAATATGTCAAAAATATGCCGCACAACCCCCAACTTTTTTTTAGCTATTACTGGTAGGTAAAGGTGTTGTCTATTCAATTCCATGCCTCAATTTGGAAAGTTTAGACCAGGAGAAAATTGGCAGTGCATTGACTTTGACCAATTTTGCACTGTGAGCTATGGGATTTTTTTAGTGTAGTAACGTTACCACCTGAATTTCGGTGTAAAAATGAAGTTTTCTCAAATAAATTTTACGAAGGTTTATGGGTATTATATCATATTTTCCCGCCATACTTATAAAGCGGACTTTCTTTATACTTTTAAGTGAAACGTAACACTGAGGTCTACTCTTAAAAAATCGCTATTACGAGAAAAACTCTTTCCTTTAGGAGTTGACTTCGAGAAGGGAGGCAAAATGAGAATGCAAGAGTTGCTTCCCCTGAAAGTATCCAGTCACCTTAATGAGTTTGAAATAAAGTTGTCACCTCTTTGGAATATCATTCGCCAGTTTTGAACATCTGAGAAGAATTCCTTGCACCTGGATCCCAACATTGAATGCTGTCAAGAAATCATGTGATGAGTAGGCGTGGCTGCCACCATTTTGGTCAACCAAAGCAGTGAGGCATGGCAATACAGGAGAGCTAGGGTGTGTCGCCGGGTGCCAAGTGTCATCAAAATCCATTGAATGTGCGCTGCAGCCGTTGAGGAAAGCTGACGTAAACGCTGATGTCTTTTCTCCATTTGTTCCCCATACTCTGCATTTTCCTACGAAAGCGTTTTCTTGTTTTGTTACAGTTCGCAAGGTTTTGGCTATGTCTGTCTGAGATCCAAGGATACTGTTGCCAAAACAGTCAAGGATCATACGTTTACTTCTGTCTTTGGTAACAGTTGGGATATCCTCGAAAGCTGTCTCTGTAACAAAGCCAGCAATTTCCGAGGTCAGCGATGACTGGTTTTGTCTCTTTTCAACGGCTGAAAATAAACATTAATTGGATGGTATGAACTAGCTTACACCACTATTGCAAATACTTTCAGAAAAAAGAAAGAAACTAAAGAAAAAGAAGAAAAAAATCTAAACTGAAGCTTTTTCAATCATTCTTCAGCCTTACCTGACCAATCTAATAAAAAGCCCTTTAATCAGTTTGTGAGTGATTCGTCAGCGTTTTTAAAATAAGATTGTTTACGCAAACGTATTTGTGTCCCCAGCGGGACTAGTTTTAAAGTCTCCATAGTCCTATAAATGGTAAAAACGTCTTAATGCAAATCATTCTGAAAAACGCTTCAATCTTCACGTTTTCTAATTAAATATGAACTGATGTGCTTATATTGATCCAAATACGTGACAAAAAGTATGGGGAACGTGTTTTTGAAAGATGACAAATCGTCCCACATAGCACAGTTTCTGTTTTGGTTCTCCGTTCAGCGATGCAATAAAAATAAAAGCCGGACACTGAATGGGGCCCCACGTCTGTAAATTGCATTTTTACCATTTATTCATTCTTATGAAATCAAAAATAGGTCATTTTAGTTGGCAACTGAAATAACCCAATTCAATTTTCGGACCTTTTTATTCGAAATTCACTGATGTTTTATATGATTAAAGTTGACTAACCAATGTCATTCTACGGCGAGAAACTTGCACGTTAATTTTTTAATAGTGATAAAGCAATAGAGCCTTTCAGGAAACGGACACCTACCTTTAGGTAAGATGGCAAGAGAAGATCTGGCGTGTGATTTCTCATAACTTCTTGAGATAAATCTTAGTGTCTTCGCTACTTGACAGCCAAGACTTCCCTGTGGAATATATTAAAAAGATCATTAATTTAACCCATTTATGCCTAGTGTATTGTGATTTTTCCATCTTTAGAAATTGAATGTCAGTTATTCATCTTTTCACGGGGTCTGGACGAGACAATGATAGATTTTTAACAATTATCTTTAAGAGGAGAATGGCCGCACCATGAACTCAGTCGCTGATCATTTCACCCCCCCTAGAAAAGGCACCAACAGCTCTGCCAGAACTACAAAATCATATCAGCCTCATCAGTCATCCGCGCGAAGTTATGTTGAAAGTGATCTCGAACAGGCTTAAAGCGCAAGCTGATGAGATAATCGCCGACAAACAGGAAAGATTCAGAACCGGAAAGCGCACCACAGAACAGATATTCAAATTCACAGTCCTATATGAAAATAGCAAAATTTCTACCATGTCTACAAAGATATCAAAAGTCTTTGACGGGGATGGCATGCAGCCTTCTGGGCCACTGCGCGGAAGTACGATTTCAATGTACTTCACTCCACAGAGCACATCTACAACAAGGCTAAAAGTGTAGTCAATATGAATAGCAGCACTGGAGAATAGTTCAGTGCAATAGATGGAATTAGGCATGGGTGCCTTCTCTCATCCAGCCTCTCATGCATTTGTTTCGTAAGGGCTCTGTTCGATGCTCTAGAAGAACATGGCGGAAAGGTCATAGGCTGCAGAGCTATTATCAATCTGCGGTTTGCCGAAGACATCGGCGCTTTTGCTGAGGAGAAGCAGGAACTAAAAACCCTAGTTGAAAATTTCGACAAACCTGCATAAGGTATAAAATAGATATAGGTATTTAGAAGACCAAATCGATGACAAACAGCGTCAATGGTATCCAGAAGGAGATCACGTTAAAATGACAGAAGTTGGAAATGGAACAAGATTTTAATATGTTAAACGTTAGAGCAATTTTCTCAGACGACGGCTAAAACCCGGATGTTCGATCATACATGCAAATGCAGCCCTAACAAAGCTGAAGCCATTTTAGTGAGATAACAAACAATCATATCTCTTTGATAACAGGTGAAACTGTTGCTCTCCAATTTCGTATCCATCTTTCTGTTTGCCTATGAAACGTAAATCTTGATAGCAGGGTTAAAGAAAAGAATGCAGGGCTTTGAGATGAAATGCAAAAGTTATTGAATATCTCGTACAAGTACCACGAAACCGAAGGTGAAATCAAGAGCATTTGAAAAAGGATTATTACAAAGTCAGTCGTGGTCTCCAACATGGGATAGAATAGATTAAAATAGGTGTATTTACATATTTTCATCTTACCAGTCTTTTGTGGCGTCTGAACTGTGTCCGAATTGTCAATGAGCCGCGACACGAGAAAACCAACAATGTGGTTGTGCGCCCAGCGCAGACTCAGATCAGCCTGGGCATCCACCCAGTCTGATCAGACTTAAGCGCTTAAAGAGTAGCTAAGAGTCTAAGCTACCTCCATGCGGACAGCGAAGACTCTGATAAGACTGTACGGATGCCCAGGCTGATCTAACTCTGCGCTGGGCGCACAACCACTTGGTTGGTTTTCTCGCGTCGGGGCTCATTTATGTCCCTTTTATGGGACGCTAAGCATTTAACGTGTTAACATAATTATTAACACCACCGGCATGATGAATATGATACTGATAACACTCGTTTTTATAGTAAAGCAATATCGAAAATCTAGATATTTTATAGTTTTGGGGGATTATTTTGAGGGGGAAACCCAGCGTCTTATATCCGAAGAAATATGGTTGGTCGTGTGTGAACCCTCCCCCCCCCCCACCCCACCACCACAAAAAAAAAAAAAAAAAAAAAAAACTCTCGACATGATCCAAAAGTTTTGACTAGGACGCCCATATTGATATAATATGTATAAATATATAATAATAAAAAAAAAAAACAAAAAAAAAAAAACGAAGTGTTTTTCTTTCTTTCGTTTCGTTTTATTACATGTACTTTATATATTGATATATTTATCCAGTTATGCATTCTTTTGTTACTTATATCAAGATTATAAAATATTACCTTTTTGGACAAGCTCTGCATCGTGAAAATATATGTTTTACTAAATCTTACCCTTTACACAGGAATCTGGCATTTTATGGGCGCACACTGGAATTTTTATATCATCACTGTATACTATTGTTAAAGTTTTCCCCAGAAATTTAGTATACTTTGTCATGCTGTGAATTATCGCAATTCCAAGAATAGATGTGACGCGAATCACAAAAAGATTTCTTATAGCATATGAGAACAACAAAGGCTCAGACAAGCCTGTGCATCCGCGCAGTCTTAGCAGAGCCTTTGTTGTTCACACATACCATGTACGAACACTGTGTACTATACGGACACAAAACTAAACCTCCAGCTAGACTGCACGGGCTCACAGACTGGTTTGTTTTCGCTGGTCGGACACAAGTTAAGCGCATTTTCGCGAAACGCGGCTCAAATATACTGACAAACGGTCATATGCGCCATAGACCGGACAAGGACTTGAGTCAACGCTCAATTCAAAGCATATTACGTGGAAATGTTACAGCAGTGAAATTCATATGAAGCACGGGTTCCTAGCATATATGGATAGTGAAAAATTCAGATCAATCTGCGCATTAGTGAGTTTTTTGATTAAGCTGTGCCATTTGCTATTTGTCTGTCTACCTTCCTTTTCTGATATAAAAACTCTGTCCCGTTTCCCTCAAAGATTTTAACATACAAGCATTTTGCTTATCATCTTAACGCTGATCGAAAATATGACATCCTGGTATAAAATGGTTATGATTGGGCGTGACTAAAATATATTATCTACTGGTCAAAGCCCAGGTCCCAAATTGCCCTATGAATATATGCACTTGATTTGAAACCTATATCTGGCACTAGCAAATTCGCTTATCGAGTGTTGCATATCAATGAACGTCTGTCACTAGTAAATTAAAAAAAAAAACTGGGGTGACAGACGACTGTCACTAGCAAATTCTTCGAATATTGGCTACTGACAGCCGTCTGTCACTAGTCACTCCGTATAAAATATTAGTTGAAATGGCACAGCATCATAGAATTTACAAAATTATACACAGCATTTGTATCATTTTTACAATTTTAGTAAGTACTGTATTTTTTACTCGAATTGAATTGCCTTATCCCAGCTTTTTTCTGTAAAGTAACCTTATGTCACGCGCAGAAACGCCATCGCTCTGAAACTCAACTCCAACTCGATTGATGCCGAGTAACCGCTATAAGATGTATATTCAAATTCCGTGCACTGAACTTTTAAATAAACAAAAACGTTAAATAGCGTCAAATATAATCTACGTCACGCGAAACCTACGGCACAACGCCAGTAAGCCAACTTTATGAAACAGTTGACGTCAGATGATTCAGCGGCGTTTCACAGAAAAGGAACGTAAGAAGCAAAGAAAAATATCTTAAAATATCTGAGTCGAAGCAAGTCAAAATAATCAAATGACTGAAGGTAAGGAAATGTGCGATATTATCCGCATCCAAGCACTGGTGTGCGACAACGCCCTTCAGTCTATTTAAATAACGTCATAAAGAACATTATTTCTAATTACAAGGAAATGATTCTTAAATCTGTTATTCATTAATTCAAAGTCTTATCTGAAAATGTTTCGATGATTTGAAGCAGTCATATTGAGCAATATGGTCGTGATTTTTGCCCGAAATCTGACATGAGTATGTTAATGACGATTTTTGCCCGCAAATGACCCAGCTTAACTGAGAACGTAAGCCAAACAAAGTCATCCCAGTCTGCATAAAATCTCCAAATATCAGGACAGCTCTATTTAGCAAACTGCAAAAAAACTGTATTCAGCAGGCATGCAATTGCCGAAATGACGTCGGTTCGACGTCATGATATCGCACCGACGTTCATAAGATGTCATTTTAACGTGTCTTAGCCGGCATACAATGTCAAGATGACGTCAGTGCGGTGTTATGTCGTCGCTCCGATGTTATTAGGTCATCAATACGACATTGTTTGCCTATGAAGGTCAGACTGTTCAGATGAGCTGCTCACACAAATGAGCCGCGACACAAGAAAACCAGTGGAGTGGTTGTGCACCCAGCGCAGACTCAGATCAGCCTTGGCATTCGCCCAGTCTGATCAAAGTCTTCGCTGTCCGCATGAGGTCAGCTTAGACTCTTAGCTACCCTTTAAGTGCTTAGGGAAGACTCTGATCAGACTGGGCGGATGCCAAGGCTGATCTGAGTCTGCGCTGGGTGCACAATCACATTGTCGGTTTTCTCGTGTCGCGGCTCATTAATGTCATTCATATAACATAGAATAGCTGATCATCTTCCTTTTGCTTCTGAGTGCCATCTTTTCCAATTCAAAGCTGACGGAGTCTTTACAGGTTTATTGGTAGACCTCTATATTTTCCCGCTAGTTTTTAAAGGGAGACAATTTTTGTGACAACCTGCTTGCTTCTCTTGACAAAAACACCCTTCCTAATCGGGGTCTACTCTTAAAGGAAAAAGATTCATCGAGAGAAGTTAATTCTTTCCATTAATAGTTGACCCCCTCCCCCCCCCCCCCCCCCCCCCCCCCCCCCTTGAGAAGGGAAGGAAAATGAAAATGGCAGAGTTACTTCCCCTGAAAGTGTACTTATTCACCTTGAGAGGAATTGAACGAAACTATTTCCGGGAGAGCAAAAAGTAAATATTAGGTCAGACTGCTTCTCTGCTCGCTGACATCGGCCAATACATACTGTCTTTTCCGGAATTGGGGGATTTTCTAGTAGGTATTAAGTGTATATAATAATTGAGACGCGACACGAGAAAAGCAACAAAATGGTTGTGCGCCCAGCGCAGGCTCAGATCAGCCTGAGCATCCACCCAATCTGATCAGAGCCTTCGCTATCCGCATGGATGTAGCTTAGACCCTTGGCTACCCTTTAAGCGCTTAGGGAAGAGTCTGATCAGACTGGGCGGATGCCCAGGCTGATCTGAGTCTGTGCTGGGCGCACAAACACTTTGTTGGTTTTCTCGTGTCGCGGCTCATCTATGCGTCCTCTTTTACACTGTATAGTGCTTGAGAGTACAAGAGTTCATTTTTACGGTAGGCCGCGCCGCGAAAGACGGTGCCATACGACATGTGCACATAGAACAGGAGCGGTTTGTTCAGGGCATACCATCTGCATCTTTTGTATGCAAAAATTCTGTATTTTTTCCGCATGAACAATGTCAGGACAAAATTATAAGAAAGAAGTCATTTGACCATTATCTAAATTGCCCATATTTGGAGAATAAGCAATTTTCTTGGTAATCCAGATCTTCCTATCAATAGCACATTAAGTCCGGTCTGCTGTAACACAAGTAGAAAGTTGCTCTAGTATAGAGCAAAGGAGGAAGCGCTGCGGAAAACAATATTTAAGACTTGATTATCCATTTTTAGTAACTTTGTTTACAATACGGTATCGAGGTATCAATGAATTAAAGTAGCGATAATATTTATTCTTCGATCATTAAAAATGACACGTAACGCTGGATTGTGGTAAGTATTGTAATTTGGAACAACGCAGCATAAAATAAGGCTATATATAGTTCTGCACGGTCACAGTTAATTTCACAGTTTCAAAAACTTAAGTTAAACTATTTCTACCAGTTTTATTTATAGAGCAAAAAAAAAACTTGTTTAAGCTTGGATGAATAGCACCGAGTTTAAGACAGGCACCCTACATTTACTTTTAAGTTAAAGGACATTTACATTGAATTTCAAAGTGTTGTGACGTATAACAGAATTTTACAACCATTTAATCTTTGTAAGATTGAGCTTGAAGCTGTCCAATAAATTGTACTCAAAATAATCTAAGAAAATGTCAAGTTAGGAATTAGTGTGTGTATGAATTAGTGTGTGAGTCAAATGACGTTTTGCAAAACATTGCGTTATTTGTTTGTTCTGTGACTCTAAAACTTTTATTTATTTTATTCATTTATTAAATTATTTTGGTGAGTGGGCATTAAGATTAATAGAATGATAACGTGTGAATTTTCTGATGAAGACTGCCTAGTTTAAAGGCCCATGCAAAACTTTATATGATAGTGAAATACCTAAGTATGTTTTAGAAAGATATTGATCTCGGTCATGTGTATACCTTTATGTTTTGGGTTGTTGTTTTTTTCATCATTTTACAAAGGGGAACAATTTGTGTTTTGTATTCCTGGATAATGTAGCCTTTCCAAAAGGGACTCTACTGTTAAAGGAAAGAAAATGCTCCTCAAGGGGCAAGTTCTTAAGTTGATCTCCACTGTGAAGGGAGGCAAAAATGAAATTGGCATGAGTTGCTTCCCCTGAACAAGTACCCATTCACCGTAAGCACACTTTATGTGTGACACAGCTCTCATGAAAGTACTGTAAACCAGAAAATTTTAGCAAAGCTGAGTTTTAGAAATTGTTTCCAAGTTTTGTATTTAGCTTCTCATAATGGTTCTTTGATTATAAGACAACGGATATTTCACCTCAGTTTTACTTTCAAAAACTTTGCATTCCTGATTGATTGATTGATTGTTTTGGGTTTAACGGCTCTTTGAGACAGTATTTCATTCTATATCGGGCCGTCTCCCAGAGAGAGGGAGAAAGAGGAGAGAAATGATAGATGAGAGAAAAAATGACCAAACAACCCCCCACCCGCACCTACTGCAAGCACAGTAAGCCCTTGCCCTACTATTATCCAAATCGGCAGGACGCCCCGGCACTGGAAGTTACATGCAGCACCATCGCACCACCCGACCACCCCCTTGCATTCCTGAAGTTTCGAGTTCATATTCGGAATTTTCCCCGACTTAAAGTTCCATAATGACTGCAATTACCAGGACAGAAGTGCCCCAGAATCTATGATTTGGTTTAGATGGAGAAAAGGAAACCTCAAGTCTCATGCTTGGCAAGTCTTGCATGACACCTATTTAATTTGAAAAAAAAAGGTCGAACTTTCCTCTTTGGGATTTCAACGAAATCACTATTTCTTCGCCCATTAATTTTCATTTGATAAAAAAAGATTTTGAACCAGGTCATTACTATATTCCTTCATTTGACTTTCTCTTATGGTTCTGTCCGTAAGCCTAGGCCATGAAAGCTGTGTCAGTCTATCAGTCATTGCTATTTTATCTATCTCTTCATACAGCATACACCCTCATATGAGTATTACATGCTATTCAGAATGATACAAAATCATGGCTCAGAGGTTACAGTTTTCTACCCCGTACTCACAATTAATATGTAATTGAAATTGAGCCGTAAAACCATGGTCATGATAATAAGACATACGTCCGGGGATGGGGTAGGATCAATTCAGCTGAAATAATTTATCCCGTGTCGTAATATTAACAGAAGATGCGCCCCTTTCTGTTTCACGGAGCTAATTTTCCCAGCATATTCCAAGCAGGCGCATGACGTCGAAATGACGTGATGACGTCGCACCAACGTCAATAGGACATATTTCCGACGCAATGTGTCCGCTGGTTGCTTGTAGTCAATGGAATGTAGATTATCTTATCTTTTCCACTCCATTCCATTCCAGAATTCAAACTCTGTGGCTGTTTAGAAATGTTTAAATCAATATTATCATCAATATGCATAATTAAAACAAAGCAACAAAATAGTTATGAAAGTGCCAAAACGGTGATTAGCTCCGTAAAATGAGACTAGATCAACCACGGATAGATATATTAAAGAAATGCACGTTTCCTGTTCGTGCCCTAATATCAGATCTATCAACGGTAATGATATGGATAAACCGATTCTAAAAATAAGGCAGTTATGCAATAGCTGAGTTCCTCGCGTGTCGATGACCTCAAGTCATGTAGGTCATATATGAAAAGAATCTACCTAGAAAAATCGAAAGGATACTATAGTTAAAGACGATATGTATATGCTATTAAACTTATCTTTCTCGCTAAACAATTATTATTTTACCCAATACCATGAATGCTAAACGCTAACTTGATTAAACACTTACAGTGCAAAAAATGAAAAAAGTCGTATAGCTGACTTATTTGCAACAACACAATGCGTTTATCAAAGCCGATAATCCTTTCGACATTTAGGACGGAAAAATAGTTCCATGTTTTTATCCCGAAATATTAAAAAATAAAACAATGAAGATCGAAAAAAGATATTTTAATGTTATGTTTCAGATAATTTGATGTCATAATCGAAATTTTAGTGATAAAATATGCATGAAAGTTCACTTTTTAAGTCGCTTATAGCAATAATCAATAAAACAAATCTACACCCAACGCCTTCCCAAACTCATCACAAATAGCACTGCGTTGGTACGCAGCGCAATCATCACTATTATCACACGCACTCACTGGCTCTAAATATCTTGGAAGGGCCTCCTTTGGTCTATTTGATAAAAACAACTACCGCAAATAGTAAATGGTCTTATTTGCTCTAATAAGTTGTTCACTTTTTTTACGTTGATTTGTGATAAATACGATAATCTGAACAAAACTGTGAAAACAAGAAAATTTAACATATCTACACAAAACTGATCATTCGTTTATGTTAAAGTCTCCATAGTCCTATCTGTGGTAAAAATGTCTAAACTCAAATCATTATAAAAGGCGGTTCAATCTTCACATTTGGTGATAAAATGTGGGTTGATGTGCATATTTTGAGCCATATAAGTGGCAAAAAGTAGAGAAAACAAGTTTTTGAAAAATAACAAATCGGTCTACAAAACACAATTTCCTTTTCTGGTTTCCCGTCTAGCAATATTATATAATACAGGCGGGACAGTGATTGGGACGCCATGCCTGTACATTGTATTTTTACCATTTTATTTAACTTAATGAAATTGAAAGTTGGCAACCAAATAATTTTTCAAACCTTGTTTATGTGGAACTCAATGATGATCTGTTTGTTTAAAGCTGGCTAATCATGGTCATTTACAATGACGAAACTACAGTGAGAAGCTTGCAGCGATACCTCATGATACTTTTTTTCGTGCTGATAGAGCAATGGGGCCTTTAGCAATAGCATACAAAAAATGAGTGATATACATACAGATTTTTAACATCGAAAGCCATGTATATTTTGGAATTCTAAACAACACTGACGCACTTTCAGCATTTTATGTAGACATGATTATATATTCAATAGCTCAGTGGTTTAAGATAGATGGACGGATTACTTGCAATTTTACGCCCTTTTTAACAATATTTCAATCATATCAGGACGATGGGGAGGGGGGGGGTAATGAAACGCATTGCCATTGAAAAGATTTCCGCCTCCGGGAATCGAACTCGGAACTGCTAGATCAGCAAGCCCGCGCTTATCGCGCTGAGCTACCGGAGCTCCTCAGTGGTTTAAGCCCTGGCCTGTTGATCTAGTGGTCCCGCGTTCGATTTCTGCTGGAGGCGGGAATCTTTCCAACCATAGTCATGGTTCCATTGTACACAGCCTTTAATTATCACCCTCATATTGTCTTGATATGACTGAAATACCGTTGAAAAGGATGTAAATGTGCAAATAAACATCATAAATGGGTTTCTTCAAGAGTATTGAAAAGAATCATAAGAAAGAAGGTTGATCAGACTAAGTAGTTTGGTTAATCACAAATCAATGACTAGCATCGCTGATATCTCTAGAGAATTGGTAGGTCGATACCAGATCTCCTGAAAATGCGGTGACATCCCATTCAGTGGAATTCATTAAATGAATTTTTGTAATTTTCGGTGGATGAAGTTTAATTTAAAATTTGGTTTATAAACAGCTATAACAGCAGTACAAATGATACAGAAGAAAGTCAAAATACTGTTGATCTGTATCTATGACTGTCACCTGCAGGCAGCAAAATTTTGGCCTATCCTATACAACAATATAATTTTCTATGTTCTTAAAGTTCTTGCAAAATAATTATGATGATAATAATAATTCAAGAAACAAAAATCAAAGATAGATATCGAATATTAATATAGCCATAATAGCATATACAGATACAGCATAAAGTGATCCACCAACTGACTGCATAGGCAAGTTTTTTCGTTAAACCAGTTTTTTTCTCGATAAACCAGGTTTTTCTCTCGATAAATCAGGTTTTTCTCGGATAAACCAGGTTTTTCTGAGATAAACCAGGTTTTTCTCTGATAAACCAGGTTTTTCTTTTGATGTCGTAGGTTTTTGAGATAATCTAGGTTTTTCTACGCAAAACCTGGTTTTTCAAAGAAAACCTAGGTTTTCTCGAGATATACTAGGTTTTATAAAAAAACCTGGTTTATCAAAAGAAAAACCTGGTTTATCATAGAAAAACTAGGTATATCAAAGAAAACCCAGGTTTTTCTGTTGAAATACCAGGTTTTGCGAAGAAAAACCATGTTTATCAGAGAAAAACCTGGTTTATCTGAGAAACCTATGAGAGCAAGAGAAAAACCTGGTTTATCAGAGAAAACCCTGGTTTATCAGAAAAAAAACCTGGTTTATCAAATCGCAAAACCAGGTTTGCCTGAGAAAAACCAGGTTTTTCTAATTAGTGTGCATTTGGCTTGCCATATAGGCGTGATAACAATAATATGTACATCCTCCACGGGTAAAGGAGATTCCTGTCTGTTTATGCAAGATTCAAATTTAACAAAAAGATTCAGAAGATATAAGATACATCTCTTCAAATTTTCAAGACGATAATAAGAATAATTCTCAGAATCAGCACTGAAATCTTGCTGTAGACTATTTTACTTAAAAAAAATATGAGCCGCGACGCGAGAAAACCAACAATGTGGTTGTGCGCCAAGTGCAGACTCAGATCAGCCTTGGCAGCAAACCAGTCCGATCAGACCCTTCGCTAAGCGCTCAAAGCGTAGCTAAGAGTCTAAGCTACCTCCATGCGGACAGCGAAGACTCTGATCAGACTGGGCGGATGCCCAGGCTGATCTGAGTCTGCGTTGGGCGCACAACCACATTGTTGGTTTTGTCATGTCGCAGCTCATATCATAATTAGCCTCGATTCTTTTGACGTTATCGTCGAAGAAGACTTACTAGCTCAGAACTATCATTAACACATGGATGAGTCCATTTGTCAATTAAGGGTTGTCTGGTTTAGTTTAATTTTTACATTTTTATTTTATTATAAGGAGAAATACCCATTTGTCATATGCAAATAGTGTAGCCCTTGATCAGACGCCGCGATTTGCGGCGTCTGATTTTGGTCTGCACAGTTTGCTTATATCCTATTGGGCATTCATTGGGATAAATCACTACGAGAAAATTAACAGTCTGGTAAGAGCGTTCGCTTTGCGTAAATGTTCACAAGGGTCATTTTTCTTGGTATGCCTGAACCAACAATGTTCTTTCATATTCTCACAGTATCCGAACGCACTGTACCATCTCTTCCGGTTTTCATAGCGTTGAATCGAGAGTACAAAATTCGCTTATAACCAGTAGCCGGAAATCATTATGTTTTGAGTTTTTATCCGGAATCTACTGCGTCATTTATAGTTATTCAGCTTCGAAAATGTAAAGAGGTTAGTTTAATATAATTTTCTCTTCGGTCTTTTACTTTATTGCCCTGTACAATGAAAAACTCCTTGCCGTCGCAGATTTTTTTTTCCGAACAGCTTAATTTAACACGAGATTGTGTCGTGCAAAACTTAGCTATCATTCTTTTATCAAAACTAACAAACTGTAGATTGATAACGCCTTCCGTTTATTCTAAAGATTTTTTTATAAAACATGTAAGAAAATGCTCAAAATGGTTTAAGAATCATGCCAAGGGCGATTTGAATACTGTACCAATTACTACCCACCCATACACGACATGGAGAGCAAATTATATTAAACTTTCCTCTTTACATTTTCGAAGCTGAATAGCTATAAATGACGCAGCAGATTCCGGGTAAAATCTCAGAACATAATGATTTCCGACTACTGGTTATAAGCGAACGTTTGTACTCTCGATTCAACGCTATGAACACCGGAAGAGATTGTACATGTAGTTCGGATACTGTGATTCTGACAGCACATACATGTGCACATCGGATAGGCGGCAATCGAAAACCCTCATGCAATTGACAATTTGCAATCGAACTCTGTTTTTTAAGCGAATGTCGCCTATCCGGTGTGATATGGATCGACTGTCCTCGCAAAAGGTTCGAGAAAACGCAAATGCGTAAAGGAACGGCGCGGATGGGCAGGCTGATCAGAGTAGTCGTTGTTTGCAAGTGTCCCCATTTACTGTCATCGGCTCAAATATATCTTATTTTATGCACAAGGAAGAAAAATCTAATTCTCAGAAGTCGATCCTTTAAAAATTATATAATACTTTCGTACTTAGATGTATCCTCTTATTGTTTCAAACAATGGCCGGGAAACGAAGACTTGTTGGGCTCATGTAGACAACCAAACACGAGATAAAGGCATGTGCATGAGAAAATCTGAAGAAAAAGAAAAGATTGGCTGGCTGAAAATAAACAAACAAACAAACAAACAAAAAAGTACAGTATCATAAGACAGCGATAAGGTGAATTAGTACATATTCAGGGAAAGCAACACTGCTATTTTTATTTTTGCCTCCCTTTCCAATGGGATCAACTCTTTAAAAAAAGAATTTAGGAGCGAATTCTTTCTTTTGAAAGTTGATGCCATTTTGGAAGGACTTTGTCGTCCAGGAAAGAAAACAGGAAGTCACTAAAGTTGTCTCCCTTTAAAAAATGGCGAGAAAACAATTTACTCATACACTTTATAAAGAGTCGATTGAATATGCACAGACTCGGACCGTATGCAATACCTGTTATAGAGATCCGTTGTCCGGTGTTCAATAATATGAGCCGCGACACGAGAAAATCATAAGTGGTTGTGCGTCCAGTACAGAGTCAGATCGGCCTGGACATCCGCCCAGTCTGATCAGTCTTCACTGTCCGCATGGCGGTAGCTTAGACCCTTAACTACCCTCTTGGCGCTTAGCGAGGAGTCTGATCGTAATGGGCGGCTGCACAGGCCGATCTGAGTCTGCGCTGGGCGCACAACCACTTTGTTGGTTTTCTCGTGTCGCGGCTCATATGACGCTGCAACCATAAGGGGTTGAATCATGTTGGTTTCGGTAGAAGAATACTGATATATATGTTCTGCACAAAGTAGGAATCGGTACAATTCCGGAATTGTCCTGCTCAAAGTAGGAATTCTCACTATGTTGCGCAAAGTGAGAATTCTTACCTTGCGCATAGCAATTCCGGAATTGTCTCTGCGCAAAGTGAGAATCGGGACAAAGTGAGAATTATTAAGATGTAAGTGCGTTTAACAAATAGACTCGTATGTTTGCATTTATTTGTTTGATATTGTCTTCTTCTTTTTTGTAATTATAATTCTGACAGAATAGAATGTATGCGCCCTTGGCATTATAAACAACTTTCAGTACGTCTCTCACATCTATACAGAGCTCCAAATCGATTCCTCAAAATTGTCATCCTAAATCACCCAATCAGAATTATTTCTAAGTTCGGGAAGGCAGTCAAAAATAACATTTTTCTTTTCTAAAATCATATGCACAGTAACAGTACAGCTATAATATCTGTATAAAGTTTAAAACTGATCACTTTCAATTTGGAGTTGACAATATAAATTTGTCATCCAGTATCAGCCATAACCAACAAATTTCTAAGTTTGAAAAGGCCGTAATTTTGTCAAACTAATACACTATTTTTCAAAAGGCACATGCACATCTTCATATGTCTGACGCATGTACAACGTTTCAAATCAACTGCTCAAAACTATGGAAAGAGTTGATTATAGGAGCTTGTCATCTATTATTAGCCAAAACCCGAAAAAAGTTCTAAGTATGAGGCCTTATTTTGTCAAAAATATACAGATGCCTCATTTAAAAGCCAATTCCCTGTCCTAAAGATTCCCACTTTGCCTATTCGATAAACCGCCAAATCTCTTGCGCAATTCTAGAATTGTACTGGTACAATTCCGGAATTGTAACACAAAGTGAGAATTCCAACTTTGCGCAGGACGATTCCGTATGTATATAAAATCAGTATTCTTTTACACAGTTCAGCATGATTCAAGCCTCTATGAGGCAACCATATTCTCAAAGTCGTGCAAAAGATGTTTACTGTTTTTCGAAGTAAAATTCTTTCATTCTTTCACTCGTGTGGGTCCAGTCACCTTCCCTGCTTCAAAAAAAAATGTTTTGGTTTTATTTTGGGGCTTAAGATATAGCATCAAACAATTAACTTATGGGGACTTAAAAACAAATACTTGCCTGCTAGTATGACCTGCTAATATAAGAAAAAAAATGTTATACATTGTTTTGAGAATGTACTTAGTCTGTAAACAATAATTTCCTCAATAACTTGTTAAACATTTAAACATATAGTTATCAAGTTGTTATTGTTACTATTTAATTTCCTTATGGTGCATGGCGATAAGACAAGGATACAAGGAAAAGAAAGGTTGCCGCTATAGACTAGCCGCCGGTCTGATAATGTGTTATGTTCCACTGTAAACAAAGCCTAACATATGTTTGTATTCTATGACCACCAGTCTATCAAATCAAGACTAAACACCTCGGAGTCCCCTAACGCTATAGGGCAACAACGATCGCCATGTTTCTCACTCAATCGGACATCCACGACTTCATAGGACTGTGACTCTAAAAAAGACTCGTTTTCTATAAAGTCTGTAATTTATAGACCGTTTCTAACTACACAGTGTCTAAAAGATACAGGACATGACATGAAATCAGTCGAGATGAATCGCTAGGAGCTCTGGTCGGGGCGCTATATTTAAAGGGACCATGATTTTAATGTTGGCTAACTGTATTTACTGGGTATATATGAGGTGTGCATGAAAAGACTTCTTAGCCTAGTGGCTAGTTTTCACTGCATATGACTGAAAGTGTTATCATAATAATTTCCTGTATTTCAGTTTTTCAATTTATGAACTTTGAGCCGCGACACGAAAAAAACATCAAAGTGGCATGTGGCCCTGCATCCGCCCGGTCTGATCAGTCTTCGCTTTCCGCATGAAGCTAGCTTAGACGGTTAGCTACACTTTTAGTGCACAGCATAGACTCTAATCAGCCTGGGCAGATCCGAGTTTTCGCTGGGCGCACAAGTCACTTTGTTGGTTTTGTGTCGCGGCTCCTATTTAGTCTAAAAATTCGGGCACTCATGTGAATTAATACGTCTCCACGTCTTTCTGTCATTTGAAGGGGAAGAACTTTTCTGACTTCCTGTTTGCCTCGCTGGATGATAAAGCCTTTGCAAAAGGGAATCTACTCTTAAAGAAAAGAATTTGCTCCTAGAGGAGCAAATGCTTTTCTCTAAGAGTTGATTCCTATTGAGAAGGGGGGGGGGCAAAATTAAATTGACGGAGTTGCCCCCCCCCCCCCCCCCCCCTGAAATATATCCATACACATTAAGGCAGTTCCCTAGGATTTCTTCCATCTCCAGTAAGTTTTATCCTTATTAAGATTCATCACAAATAAGGGTCTTCCGTCCGGATAACTTGACCATGCATTCTGTCAGTTTATATATAAGCCGCGACACGACAAAACCAACAATGTGGTTGTGCGCCCAGCGCAGACTTAGATCAGCCTGGGCATCCGCCCAGTCTGATCAGAGTCTTCGCTGTCCGCATAGAGGTAGCTTAGACCCTTAGCTACCCTTTGAACACTTAACAAAGAGTCTGATCAAAATAGGGAGATGCCCAGGCTGATCTGAGTCTGCGCTAGGCGCACAACCACATTGTTGGTTCTGTCGTGTCGCGGCTCAATTATGGTTTATGTGGTACAGCCACTTAAAATGAGGTCGACACTCAGAAAAACGTGCCTTCTGAATTTGAAAAAAAAAAAAGAAAAAAAGAAAAGAAAAACAGCGAATGCTCAGAACTTATGCGCAGCTTGATCGGAGTTCCCTGTTAGGTAAGCAACAAAACTAACACGAAGGCATATCACTGTACTTTGATGGGCGGGTTAGTTCTGACATTTCGAAACGTACATTTTTCGCAGCGCTTCTTAAAATGTGAGTTTCGTTTGTAAAAAAAAAAGAATCTTTCATAAAACACATGTGAAATCCGAAAGTGGATGGTACGGAATTTTAGCTAGAGGAGACAAGAATTAACGGTAATGGCGCAAAGGCCATACCAGCGGGCATGAATTGTGAACCCGCAAAGTCAGTACGACATTTTTTTTTATTTGTGCCCGCTGGGAGGCACAGTATTTGCCAGGTCTAGTCAGGAGCTTTCCTGCACAGTGTAACATTTTCTGGATAACATCAGATGAAACTATTTCACAAATCGAGAAGACTTCGGTCTCAGCGCGATTCTGTTTTGTGCGGTATATTTCAAGAACGATATTTTATGTCATATTTTAAGTGAACTGTAAAAAGCCTTTTACCTTAAAATTTACGGGACCTTTTACAGTTCACATAAACAAAAATAATACTCGTAAGTTTTTTATATGGAAACTGACTGCAGTGTATAAAACCGTACTTAAAATCCATTTTAATTTCTTCATAATCAATAACCAATAAAATTCAATTTCGGAATTAAAACAAGGTTTTTACATAATACAGTCATTTTCCATCTTAAATATATGTGGTTATAGTACTATACCCCGTACTTTTTATCGTAAGGGTCCTGGCAGCCAGTTTCCAGATTAATCTACGGGATTTTTTTTCAACAGTGTTTTTAGTTACATTTACTTTAATATGATAGACACTGAATAAAAAGTTAGAGATAGGATGCTCATATTTGGCATAAAGCTATGGGCAAAGATGTAGAACACCTGGTTAACTCATGGGCTAATTTCATTTTAGATATTTGACTGAATTAGGCCCCTTTGTTATCTTTGGCATTTCTCCAACTTTTGATCCGTTTGACCTGGAGACCTCATTTATGGTGTACTTACGGTAGTTGATGTGTTGTTCTGATGAGGGTTAGGTTATGTTGCGTTTATTATTGATGGAGTTATGCCCTTTTGCTGTTTGTTCAAAGAACTTTATGGATGGTTTATTAAAGTATTCAAGTAACTGCTGCGGCCTTGATCATTCCTAGGTGAATAGACCATAATGAATATACAGGCCTATATTGTTTTTTTTTTT
This sequence comes from Ctena decussata, assembly GCA_963989385.1. Lineage (NCBI taxonomy): Eukaryota > Metazoa > Mollusca > Bivalvia > Lucinida > Lucinidae > Ctena > Ctena decussata. Next base: position 17,633,649 of record OZ022501.1, read on the forward strand.
TTTTTTGTTTTTTGTTTTTTGTTTTTTTTCAGTGACCTTGTTAGGGTCCGCGAATAGTTTGGGGGCATACTGTTTTACAAACATAATTTAGTTGTATTTTGTTTTACTAATGAAAAAAGGTTTACTCCAACACATTTAAGGGATTGTACAATTGAGCCGCGACACGACAAAACCAACAATGTGGTTGTGCGGCCAGCGCAGACTCAGATCAGCCTAGGCATTCGCCCAGTCTGATCAGAGTCTTCGCTGTCCGCATGGAGGTAGCTTAGACCCTTAGCTACCCTTTAAGCGCTTAGCAAAAAGCCTGAGTGGACTAGGCGGATGTCCAGGCTGATCTGAGTCTGCGCTGGGCGCACAACCACATTGTTGGTTTTCTCGTGTCGCGGCTCAATTATTATGTTCATTATAGGTCGTCTAGAATGAAAGCTTTCCCAGTATTGTTGCTGTTTATTGTTGTTGGTGGAACTGGAGCACCAAAGCCTGCTAGGAGGAAAACAAGATCAAGTCTCTATATACACAGGGTATAATCGATTCCGCCAATTTTCGCTTCCTGCAGAGACTGTACATCATATTTGGCTTCCGCCGAGACTGTTCACGAACTTTTACTTCCTGCCGAGACATCTGTACATGATAAATGGCTTCCTGCAGAGACTGTCCGCGTGATTCTGCTTCCTGCCGAGAGTCTCGGCAGGAAGCAGAATCACGCGGACAGTCTCGGCAGGAAGCCATTCTTCGAGGACAGTAGTCTCTGCAGGAAGCAAGAGTTCGCGGACAGTCTCGGCGGAAGCCACATATGACGGACAGTCTCTGCAGGAAGCGAAAATTGGCGGAATCGATTATACCCTGTGATATATATGAACTAAGTACGGTAATTTCTCAACAGAATTCCAACGACTCACAAGCCTCAAGACATACAGAACCGGTGGGTAGTGAGAGGCTCACGTTACGTAATTCTGTTTTTAAAGCTATTGGCTATAAACCCTACAATCATTCAATAATAGATGTTGCTGAAAAGCAAAGTGATCTTCAGTGCAACTTAACACTGACCGAAGAGTCTAAGAATCACTTTAGATATAAGGTTGCGCATAACGAATTAAATTTTGTATACACCCATTTAAACTTTTCTCCGTTAGTTAACCTTACCTTTGAAAGGCATGTGATTGGCGGACAAACTTGGACCTGGACATATTTTGGAGATACAGGAGGCTTTTTCTTTCTTAAACAGCCAGTGGAAGCCAGCATATGGTCTCTGGGATTGCTTACACAAACAATTGGTGGAATCGTCGAACTCGAGCTAGTAACCAACAACTGTCCTATCAGTTTGAGAATAGGAGACGACGCGTCTTCGGACATCATTGGAGCGGCGCTTAAAGATATTCTAGATAGTTTGTATCCTGTTGTGCGCGATTACGAAGCAAGCTTTTGGTGCTATAAGAAAAGAAGGTACATTCAAAGCCATTGGCTATATATTCTATGTCTTCATGTTGTCTGTCCTATTCAGACGGGAGAATATAGATGCTGTGCAAATCATTATTATCCGAAGGAGAGTAAAAGAGTATTAGACTGCGGAAAGAGTAACACTTTTGTTAATGATTACTTGTGGTATATTCCCTTTATAAGCGGCTGCCTATTTTGTCTGAATATGCCTTTATTTGTGTTTTGGTTCGCATGGAAAATCAGCCCAGAGTCTGCATCGTCGATGACGTCACAAAGCATAGGCGATGATTCGGAGGACGGGCTCAAAATCACCGGAGACCGTTTCATATTCCTGACAGAAGAAAACGTTGTATCACTTTTTAACACAATGGTCTCTACTTGTTCTGGTACACTAACTCAGCATCCAGTTTTGCTATCAAGACTAAAACGCATATATTTCATTCTCTTAACGTTGTCATGTATAGCTATCCAATTGATTCTTGATTCATTTTGGATAATAGGTGACTTCGTAACTGAGTGTGTAGAAGCTGGAATACCTATGGGCTTTCGTTCTCTAAAGGACAGGCTGTGGTAAGAGCTCCAGCAATTTCTTACCGTATTTAGGAGGGCCTGTAATGGCGTTATCAGTCTATCTCGTTATATCTTTAGTGTGCATTGTTTTCCCGCCCAATCTTCCAAAACAACTCGATCATGGTCTTGTTAAACAAGTAGGCAAGGAAGCCATCTGGACCCCTCTTCTTCTTGGTAATGACGTGTTAGAGAGATTAAGCTCTGTTGATCTCTCACAGGATACCGGATATCGTAAATATGTTGATTTGCTCCAAATGAATATGTACTGTATCTTAAATAGTAAATTCTGGAAAATAAGTTTTAGCATTCAAAAAGCTAGATTTAGAAAGCTGCCACACACTTTTTTCAAAGTGATTTTGTTTATTCCATACTTAGCCTGCTGTTTGGTTGAAAACTTGTGTTGCGTTCTCTTCTATGGATTTCCCCTTTTCAGTAGCGTAAAAATATTTCTGAAGGCATATTCAGTTGGAGTAGTTGTACGAACAAAACGTTTTGTCAAAAACACAGGTCTTTGCTTCATATTTAACAGTATTTCTCTTATTATAGGGATTTGTGGCGCAGTGTTTTATACTTTCATGCTGTGTACAATTTACCTAGACGCAGTCATATTCATTTCCAGAATTTTTGTATATTCGTATGAGGGAATAGTTTTATACCCGAAAACGTCTTACGGGTATATCATATTTTTATTCACTGTCATTTATTATATTGCCCATATCAATAATAACTTCAGCAAGTTTTACCAACATCTCCTTAGACGTTTAATTAAGGTCAGTTCTAAACACAAAGCGGTGTATATTGATGGCTCGGCAGTTGTAAAACGGCGAAACCATTACCAAGGTGTTCCTGACACTGTCTTCAATGAGGTCGTTGAAAGAATCAAGCCTAAAAGAGTGAAATTGTTCACCTCTCTTGTGCAAATGGGTCTTATCATTTTCATAACCGCTCTCACTACTCATCTGATGCTGTACATGAATAAATTTAAACAAATTGAGGTCCTCGTGCATGTTGGGACGACTCTATTCATATGTGCATTGCCAAAATTAATTGGCAAAGTTTCTAATAAACAGGACAAGTTCGCAACTAGAAAACTGGATGACAAGATTTTGAAAATTCTAAAAGATTTTGTATCCTTCCGAGATGAAATGTCTGTAGATGGAAGTATTGAAACGTACCACAGTCAATCAACACTTTACTGTGGTCCCAGTATCACGGTGCAATAGAAGGGATTTTGTGATTGATTGATTGATTGATTGATTGATTGACTGATTGATTGATTGATTGATTGATTGATTGATTGATTGATTGTTTGGGTTTAACGGCCTATTGAGACAGTTTTTCAGTCTATATCGTGCCGTCTCCCAGAGAGAGGGAAAAAGAAAAGAAATGATAGACGAGAGAAAAAATGCCCAAACAAACCCTAACCTTACCTACTCCAAGTACAGTAGGCCCTTGCCCTATAATATTCCAAGTCAGTAGGACGCCCCGGCACTGGAAGTTCTACACAGCACTGTGAGACCGCAATATTCACAGAACGCATTTTTCACACATGTGAAAAATCCGGTCGCATTTTTCACAGAATTCGACCGCATTTTTCACATATCTGTGAAATTTGCGTTCGATATGTACCAGGAAAACGTAATTTTCCAAACGCATGCAACACCCCAAAAATATGACAAAATATCACAAAAACGCATTTTTCACTTCTTGACATTTTTATAACCCTGAATTTATGACAGTGGACGGAAAAAACGGTACGGTGAACAAAAAAGAAGACTAGAAATCTGCTCTGCCCTTCCGCGCAGAAGGACGCAGGTTCAAGTCGTCAGCCGGGTCAGCGACTAAACAAATGACACTGTCTTCCCAGCAGTAAATGGGTACCTGTTTCGAATCAGGGAAGGTTAGGCTGCGAAAGGAAAGGGATAAGCTCCCTCTTTTGTAACCTGTGCCTAAGACATTGTAGGCTCAAACAACCAGTGTCCCTATGGCCACAAGACTATGGAAAACATTTACATTGTTTGTTTTCATTCACACCTATGCTGATTACGTAAGCTGTAGTGCACAGCGTCTAGTACTAACTGTTGGGCGGTGCCACAATCCAGCGGGAGGAGATATTGCGGTATTTCTGTGCAATATTAGGCATTTCAAATACAAAAAGTTTGGGAGGTAGCAACTTTGTAACAGTCCCCTATGTTGCATCAAGGTTAAAGGTATTGGTATATTCAGTTGCGTGTTGGTATATGGTTTCATGGAGGAAATCTGTATCTGGACAGAAATAGGGTGAAAGACATATCTTTTTCCTATAGTTGTCTGCCTGTCTGTCCGTCATGAATCGTTTCCGCTTCATAACTTTAAAAGGTAGTTTGAGAAAACTTTGTACAAATATAAAGCATCACGAATGGACGGACGAACGGATGAGCCAAAAATCAACATGTTCCCACAAATTATTTCGAAACTGGGGACACAGTTCTGGTTTCACCAGTGAGGAACCAGGTAATGATAAGAATAAACTTAAATGCTTTTGCCGGGATTCTTGAATTCAATCCAGATCACATCCAGACCCAAACAAAGTCAAATCCTGGTCGAATTGGATATCATGTATAAGTCAAACTCTGGTTTTTGCCCCGGAAAATAGATGAACTGTTAAAAATATTCAAGCAGTATTGCATGATTTATCTTCCCTTTTGGAAAGGAATTTACCAGTAAAATAATAAAGTCAATAAATGGAAGGTGTTAGACTTGTCATGAGGTTAATTATACTAGTAGGCTTTATCGGCAATGTGGGGACACATAATTTCGAAATTATCGGTCGAATCTGAATAGTTGTCAGTTTGTCTAAGATTTAATGCCTGTCTGAGTTATCTGCAAGTTTCGAGAATCTAGGCTGGTCAGAAGCATCTCTCAGTTATAATTCGACGGGGTATTTCACTCGCCATAGGAACCAAAATCTGAAGCAACTGTCTTAAAGGACATGTCATCGTTCTCCAGCCTTGAGAACGCTATTTATGAAATTTGGTCGAGATTGACCCAGACGCTTAAGAGATATAATAGCTCGAAGGTGTTGACAGACGATGTCAGGCGACAGACGACGGACAGCGGGGACTGCTTTTCCTATAAACTCCCCAAGTGCCGAAGGCTCAGTGCAGTTGGGGCTCAACTCATAGTCGTAGCTGGAAAGGAATAATAAATCATTCCTTCTCAAGCTTCCCTTGCCGTATTTGTGAAAAATACGTTTCCATTAAAAATCGCTACAAAATCCGAACGCATTTGTCACACTGGCAAAATGTGAAAAATACGACCGTATTCATCATACACGTGTGAAAAATGCGTTCTGTGAATATTGCGGTCTCTCACAGCACCATCGCACCACCCGACCACCCTAAGGTCTTTGTGAAGCAATGGTATTAGTGTGTTTTGTAACATATCTTTTACATTGATTTATGCGTATTAGTGTGTTTTGTACATATCCTTTATACATGTATTGATTTATGTGTATTGATACGTCACGTTTTTCAGCCAGTTTTACAAGACTTCCTGTTAACTTTCCTGGTGGGCGCAGCCTTTTCAAAAGGGTGTCCACTCTTAAAGGAATGAATTTGACCCCTAGAGGAGCAAATTCTTTTATTTAAGAGTTGACCCCCATTGATGAGGGACGCAAAAGACAGAGTTGCTTCCCCTGAAAGTGTACCCACTTACGTTAAGGCGAAAGTTGGTCTACCTAATGGCTGGTATGGTCAAACTCTCTGTATAATACATTGGCTCAAATGTTTGTTGACGATTCCAGAATATTGTAAAAGCAAACGTTAGCAACGATTTGCCTCAACAATGACATTGAAAAAATAATAATACGAGTCTGAACAGTGTCCTCTTGCTCTCATTGGCAAGCTTTGATTTGATATGACATGTACGCATTATGGAGAATGTTTACCGATTTTCTGAAATAGATTTTTAACTTTTAGGTATATAACAGTCAACTCCCGATATCTCGAACCTGATATATCAAACTATCTTCTTATATCAAAAGTAAAAAGTATGCAAAGACCAGGAACTGAAACAATCAAAATCCAAATCCAGCCCTCAAACCATAGTTGGAAACAACTAAGATTACAAATAATCAAGATACAGAGAACATATGGCCAACCGAGTGAGCAGCTTGTTCCCAAAAGGTGGCCACTCAGCAACCCAAACCGAACCAAAAATAATAAGAACATACATAAGGTAAAACATCACAGAAACTCTGACACCAAAAACAGGCAACAGAGAACCAAAACAGAACTACCGCCTTCGAACGGTCAGTAATGAATTACTGGGGGGCTTAAATCGATTTTACAGGCCCAACCTCACCCTCAGTATCTGAAGTGGTACAAAACATTTAGGTGGTTGTTCGGTTCGCATGATAACCCTCTAACTCGTCAATGAATCATCACGGTAAACACATAAATCAACACCATGAAGAAGCAAAGACGAGGACTCAACAGATACAACGGGCCGTCTGACAGGTGGAGATCCCTGTCCTTCCAAACAACCCCACTGGAAATCTGAAGCAAAAGAAGGTCACCAGTTGAGCCCCGGTGGATCAAGCAACAGACAAAAAGGCTCCGGTCCCAACCAACTAAAATATATAGCTTTAGGTCGGGGCCATCATAGAGTCTGACGCCCGATCCCCCGGTGTGCAATTAAAGAATGAAAGAATGTTTTTCCTATTTTTATTTACATTTCATTCACTGTTATCTCAAACTACTGATATCTCAAAGTCAACTTTTTGTTACCAGAGAATTTACTTTGAGATATCACGAGTTTGGGCTGAAGTTCGTCTTTGAGATATTGAGAGTTAATGTATATCCAATAGTTGTTAGGGAGGAGACACTGAGTAGAAACAGACGAAATATTCATGTGAAGAAAAAAAAATAATATTTTCTTAAGTATGGATACAAACATCTCCGGATTGGTATAGGTCTTCTACGAATTTTAAAAACTGTTTACACTTTCTAGTTCAGTGGAGGTAAGGTTTATTCACTGAATAAGGGATGTCACACCTGTCTGATTTAGCATACTTTGCATGTGCAATCAATGCACTGTTCAAAATCTCTTACCTGGCTAATTGTGCGTAAACAATGCTTAGAAGCCATGCATCCTATGACTTAAAAAGGTCATATTCTGAACTTCATGATTCCAATGCTAATACTCTACTGTTGAAATATTTGAACTGGTTTCTTAACTAAAACTAGATATTTGTGGAAACTGGACCTAAAGACAGCTATTCAGAAGACCTTGAATAAAGGACATACTGAAGGTCTTGAGAAACAGTTTTCAAACTATCTATAAGAACTTGTTGACTGGCTTTCGCCATGGCAGTATAGGCTTTGCCGAACTGATGCTTATCAATATACCTCTTTGCATAGACATCATTGGATTCTGATATCTTTCCCTCTTCATCTTATTCATTTTACAGTTTACCATGTACATGCATATACTTGGATTTTTACTCAAAGTGATATAAAAACACAGGTGTGAATGTGGTCTTACAAGCAAATAAAGTTCCAAAATGATATGTAAAACTTGCACCACCTCACTAAATATTGGGACAGGAATGTCTGGGCAAACACTGTAGACCAAGACCAGACTGTTCAGGGATAGCAATAGTATTTCCCATTCTGCCAGCACCTTTGTGCCAAATTGATGATAGTCAAATCAGTGAAGCTTCTGGTGAAATCAACTTAATTTAGGTTTACAATGGTATCTGCTGCAGAGATGGATTCTGTCAATATTAAAGCTGCTATGATAAGGTATTATATCAGGCATAAGCAGTCAGCTGTAGCAGAATAGGTTAAATTGTGCTAAAATGGGCAGTCAACCTTAGCAAAAAGTGGACTTGGCGGTTCCGCATCAGACCTGTTCTTAAAATTTGTATAAGAGCTATATCTATGTTATCTGTCATACTTAAAATATTCCAGTATAATAGTTATCATATTAGCTATGCTAAAACATAAGTTTTACCTAGTTTTCAAGGGTTTACACACGTGTCATCCAGTTTCCTCAGTCATCAGATGCAAAATGTATTCCAGTTTGACAGTCATCAAGGTTTACCCTATGCTTTGTATTTAAGGAGTTTTTGGGACCCACACACTAACTTTTTAAGGGTCCAGTGCCAAAAGTAAAGTAATCTGTGCTCTGAAAAATCTTATAAAATATCTAAAATATCAAAATTTTATAATTATAGTTTTCTGAAGATCGTAACTTTGTAGTGTGCCAAGAATAATATACAGTCAACTCTCGATATCTCGAAGTCGAACTTCAGCCCAAACTACCGATATCTGAAAGTAAATTTTCTGGTAATTTACTTTGAGATATCAGTAGCTTGAGGTAACAGTAGTTGAAATGTAAATAAAAATAGGAAATACATTTTTGATATAAGAGGATACTGTGAGATATCAGTGTTCGAGATATCGGGAGTTGATTGTAGGGTATTTTTATTATAATTCATCACTTTGAATTGGTACTTGGATTTTGTTTTGATATTCTCTGTGGATGCACACAGTTGTTGTTTTTTCTGGAAGTCCCAGACATTATTTATTTATTTTTATTTTTTATTTTTTTTTTTTTTTTTTATTTTTTTGGGGGGGGGGGGGGGGGTCTGAGACCCTCTATCTTGCGTCCGGGAAAATCCACACAGCTGTTGTTTTTTCTGGAAGTCCCAGACATCATTTTTTTTGGGGGGTGGGGGGGTGGGGTCTGAGACCCTCTATCTTGCGTCCGGGAAAACTCAGAGTCATTATTTCAGCTTTGCTAAAACAAAGGTCTACCTAGCTTTCAAGAGTTTGCAAATGTCTAATCATGTTTCATCAGTCATATGATACAAATCATGACAAAAGATAGTGAACTTATCAGTTTACTAATGCCTGTCATTTGTCGAAAATGGACTTGCATAAGTAAAAAATCAAAATGTATTGATATAATACGTTTACAATAACTTTGCATTTATAATATTATAGTAGAGAAAGAAGCTCGTCGTCTGTTATAATACTTATCTAAAGCTTAAAATGGTTTCTGTGTAACATTTTTTTTTCACGTTTATATAACAATATTACGTGTTTCTTCATAAATTATATCATTATCTCATTGAACAAAGAGTGATAGATCACAAGATACATGCAGTAAAAATTTACAGTTTCAAGTATACAGACCCTTACGGCGTATAAGCATGTGCTGAACATTACGCATAAATGAAAACATTTATTCAACGCATACCATTCTAAAGCACTTGAATGTACCCTTCCAATCATGAATGACAGATAAAACCAACCAGATAGTTTACCCTCGCAAGCGCAGGTTAGCACTTTTTAGGGCTATTTTACGCTGCAAAATTATTCTGAACATGTGAACTCAAGTGTTTCGGGGTCCAGCTTATGAATGTCTGATGCGTTATCTAAGTCACTACAGGTTTTGTTTGCCGTTTGCAGTACATCCGGTATACTGAAACTCAGCACACCTCCCCTCACATCCCACTTTCTATCCCCCACACGCAGTGCCGTTTTAGGGATAGTTCACACAGTAACGCCGTGGAAAAAAATATAGAAAAAAAATGGGAAACAATTTAATGAACATAATGATGAAGGTAGAACATGAGTTTTAAAAGTAGGAATTCGTCGATCGCGGAGGTCATGATCACCAGTCGCATACCGCTGCCATAACGATGATGTTCCAATGCTCATAACGATATTGTCCAGGAGGTTTATTGAGTGTATGTGTATTTCAAATTTCGTAATGATGTTTTCCTTGCATATCATCGGAATGTATCCATAGCCGCAGTGCGGGGCATCGTGCGTTCGTCCATTGAACTTCAAATGAATTTAAAATGGTTATTTCTCAGACTTGTAAACATTTTTTATCAAATCAGATTTGTAAAAATTTTGCTTGGTTTAAACAATATTTTATTCAATATACTGTACATATATGTGCATACATATAGCAATCTTTTTATAACATACAAACATACAGTATGAAAAGGATACAGAAGTAAGTCGTTGACTTATTTAGAATCTGTCTCCCAAACCATGAATTTGAATGGCGTCGCATGAAAGGGGAGCTCAAGATATGTGCACAGGCCGGCTAGAGTTCCTACCTGCACTTTAGATTTCCTAGGATTCATAGACAATGTATGCGAAAGGGGAAGACTCCAACCAGACTGCGCTCACGCGCAAGCTGATCCGAGTCCTCACAAATGTGCACACACCACGAGATACCCCCATGCGACGTCAATCAGTCATTTTTACTTTCAGTTGACTTTGAATTATTTTCTAACTATGCAGTATAATGAACATTATAGAAGCTAAATGATCTAACAAATTAGATCAGAATATCCATATTGTGTAGGTTCATACGGATAGAAAAGAAAGTTGTTAAGAGAAGAAAAGAGTAAAGAAAGTAGGAGATAAGAAAATAAAGTGTCACGGCATCAGACAATTTGCACAGATATCCATATTCCAAAAGTTTCTGTAGCCTCCGAAATAGCAGACACTTGAGATTCGTGTAAATGTATTAAAGTATTAAGGTTGTGAACTAGGTTTTTCTAAGAGTTTAGAGAAAAGTAAAGAGGAAGGTTCTTTATTCCATTCCGTATGCGTTGATATTCATTTCCGGTTTTGTAAAACTATAAGGAATATGTAAAAAGTTCAGGAAATCAGTAGGTATTTATACAGAGATTCCTTTAGAGCTGCAGATTACTACCATTGATAGATTACATATAATCATATTAGTGTTATCTATTATTATTATCATTGTTACTATTATTCATATCATGCGATTTCAAATCGTTTAGATTTTACCAAAAACTCCTGTACAGCTAAGAATACTTGCCGGTTTTCGTTTTCGGAAAGCTGTTTGCTCCCGAACAGAAGTATATTAAGGGTATGCTGACAAATTGGAGAAATTTTGTTAAGAAGTTCTTGCCTTAAAATGTGAAAGCGCTGACAGTCAAGAAGAAAATGTTTTGTGTCCTCAATTTCTCGACATTCATATAATGGACTCTCTACTATATTTTTGGAAAAGAGATGTTGATAAAGAGAGCTGCAGTTCATTCTTAATCGTGCGTGGTAAATCTGCACAAGCCTCTTCCCGTCAAAATAGAATGAGGGTATTTGTACCGTATCTGAATTTATCTCGCGGTTAAAAGAAGCTATGCTTGGTAAATTACGCGTTTGTTCTGGAAGTTCGTTCCAGTCCCTTATTACAGATGGTAAGAAAGAATTATAGTAAAACTGAGAATTTGCATGAATCGTTTGTAGATTTATAGAATTCCTTAGCGTATAATTAGTGGTATTTCCGATACTTGGTGGTACTAAAGAAGATAAGTAATGGGGAGACTTGTCATTTTGCATTTTATAAAATAAAAAGAGTTTATGCTTTTTCCTTCGAGTTAAAAGTGTTTCCCAACCAATTTCATTTATCAGAGAATTTATTGAGACTAATTTAGTGGCTCCTGTTACAATACGGACGGCTTCATTTTGAATTTTTTCAAGTTCGTTTATTTCGTACTGAGTACAGTTGTTCCAAACAACATCGGCATACTCTAAAACGGGACGAATAAAGGTTAGATAAATATTTGGAGAGATTCAGTACGGTCAAGTTTAAATTTTAACTTTCTCATTACATTTATGCGAGTCCACGCTTTGGATTTAATGGGTTGTTGGGTTGTTGGTCCATGAAAACATTGGGATGGTTTGGTTTATTACGTTTCCTTGAAAATATTACAGATTCTGATTTTGACGGATTAAATGTGACGAGCCACTTAGTGGCCCATTGATGTATCTTTGACAAATCGGAATTTAACTGATGTGCAGCTTGTGCTGGGTTGTCAACTATAGTGTAAAGAGTAGTGTCATCTGCAAGAAGTCTAATTGATGAATTTATATTTTCAACAATGTCATTTATATACAGGAGAAAAAGCAGGGGACCTAATATCGAACCTTGGGGGACACCGGCTTCGACTGAAGACCAGTCAAAACTTGCACCAGGAATAACTACTCTTTGCTTTCTGTTATCCAGATAATCTGCAAAGGAGATCCAGAAATACCAACAGAATTTAATTTAAAGAGGAGACCTTTATGCCAGACCCTGTCGAAGGCCTTACTAATATCACAGAAAACTGCACGGACCTCTTTGCCTTCGTCCAGAGCCTGGCAAAACGTGTTATAAATGTCAACTAACTGATTTACGGTAGAATCGCCTGGAACAAATCCAGACTGTAGAGTAGTGGTTACATTATGTTCGTTCAAGAAGTTAAAAACATATTTATGTAGAATTTTTTCAAGAACTTTACCAATAGTGCTAAGTAGGGATATTGGTCTATAATTTTCTACGTCTGAGGGATCGTTCTTTTTGAAAACAGGAGTTACATTGGCCTGTTTCCAGAGGCTTGGTACTTTGCCCTTAGTTAGTGAAAAGTTAAAAAGATCAGAAAGAGGACCTGATAGAGGGCGAGCAAGCTCTTTCAAAAGTCTATTATCTATAGAATCAGGGCCTGCAGCTTTGCCTGTCTTAAGAGTTTTTAATATGTCTTCTACTTCAAAAGAAGAGATAGAAATAGAGTCAAGTTTATGAAGAAATACGCGACAGATCGAAGGTAGTGAGGCATTTTTATCATCCAATATCGATTGTTCGGTAAAAAACTGATTTAAAATATTGGCTTTATCTGTATCATTTGTATAAATTATCTCATCTTTACTCAATGGAGGTACAGTTGATGACTGTTTAGGTTTAATAAAGGTTTTCGCCACCAGTCTTTTTGATTCAGATTATTTGACCCTAGTTTCTCCGTGAGTTTTTCGAGCTGACATTTTTTACCTTATTCCGAACATCTTTATAATTCTCAAAGTCAGCAGTAAGCAAAATTTTGCTTGAGTTTATATATTTATCATACTTTTAACGTTATTTTCTTATCATGTTTTAGTGATATTAGATTAGTAAAATACTGGCTGAAAATTATATAATGAAAATCTTAAAAAGTAGTTATTACAATGTACCTCCCTTGATTTTTTTCTTTCCCTGGGAAAGAGGGTCTATAAGGGAAATTTTCCATAGGATACCATCAACCCAACAGTCAGAGTTTCGGTGATGATTCTGGTTCTTTAGTATTGGAGTCGGTACTTAAAAACTGATTTGAAAGTTTGTTAAAACTCTTTCGGCGCCAAGTTTGTATAGAAATGAACATTCAGCGACAAATTTATTTTACAAGATTGAGCATTTCTAGTAAACAAAAACCCCTGAGAGTATCTAAGGGGGGGGGGGGTCTCCATAAGGGCCATTTTCTGGTTACAAATGGATTTTCATCTGGACAAATAATGAAAAATTGTGGTTTTTCGCAAAGTTGGAGAAGCAAAAATAAGTAAAATTCCTGTTACCACATATAAGCTCATATATTGGTATTGAATAATCAAACAGTGGTAAGCTAGATAACCCAATTAATTAGCATATATGCCTGTATTATTTCAAATCATAATGATAAATCAGCCATGATTATTTATAGAGATAATTGAAAAAAATGATACATGGTAAGGTATCGGGTGGAATTACCCCGCCCACTTTGACACTGCACTCCACTCAAAACACACTGTCGATGAGATCAGTATTTCAGTACATGAAAGCCAACACCTACAAGTAGATATTGGTGAGGTTTGGTAAAAATCCATTTGTAACCAGAAAATGGCCCTTATGGAGACCCGCCCCCCGCAAATTTCATCATTGGACGGACACTCGGTGCCAGGTGTGTGCAGTTACGGCTAGGTACCGCTGAGCCCCTTGGGGAACGTCGTTACAAGAATTGAAAAAGAACAGAACAGAATAAATTTCATCCCACACAGCCAAATTTCTTATTCTTGTGAAAAAAAAATCTTAGTTTGCCATAATCTGGCCATAGACTTTGAACTATTTCCCTCGGTAATGTCGTAAAATAGACGATTGTTAAGTTAGTTCCTTTTCCCTTTTTCCCTTTTCCTTATTCCTTTTTCCTTATTCCTTTTTCCTTTTTCCTTATTCGATTTTCAGGCTCATAGAACTTTGCGAAACTGTGCCGAAGAAGATTCGCATATAGCACAATCATGACCAATTTTTACTTCTAAGAATAATGGTATAGATTGCCAAAGCTCAACGGTTCAAACTGCGAATAAGGAAAAAGGAAATGAACGAACAATTCCTTTTTCCTTATTCGATTTTGAGACGCATAGAACTTTGCGGATCTGTGCAATAGAAGATTTGCATATAGCACATTCATGATCATTCTTACTTCTAAGAATAATGGTATAGATTTCCAAAGCTCAACGGTACAAACTGCGAATAAGGAAAAAGGAAATGAACGAAAAATTCCTTTTTCCTTATTCGATTTTCAGGCTCATAGAACTTTGCAGATCTGTGCAATAGAAGCTTCGCGGATAGCACATTTATGATCATTTTTACTTCTAAGGATAATGGTATAGATGTCCAAAGCTCAACGCTACAAACTGAGAATAAGGAAAAAGGAAATGAACGAACAATTCCTTTTTCCTTATTCGATTTTCAAACTCATAGAACTTTGCGGATCTGTGCAATAGAAGATTCGCATATAGCTCATTCATGATCATTTTTACTTCTAAGAATAATGGCATAGATTTCCTAAGCTCAACCTACAAACTGCGAATAAGGAAAAAGGAAATGAACGAAAAATTCCTTTTTCCTTATTCGATTTTCAAACCCATAGAATTTTGCAGGTCTTTGCAATAGAAGATTCGCATATAGCACATTCATGATAATTTTAACTTCTAAGAATAATTGTACAGACTTCCAAAGCTCAACGGTACAAACTGCGAATAAGGAAAAAGGAAATGAACGAACAATTCCTTTTTCCTTATTCGATTTTGAGACTAATAGAACTTTGCGGATCTGTGCAATAGAAGATTTGCATATAGCACATTTATGATCATTCCTACTTCTAAGAATAATGGTATAGATTTCCAAAGATTAACGGTTCAAACTGCGAATAAGGAAAAAGGAAATGAACGAAAAAATTCCTTTTTCCTTATTCGATTTTCAAACTCATAGAACTGCGCGGACCTGTACAATAGAAGATTCGCATATAGCACATTCATGATCATTTGTACGTCTTTGAATAATTGTATAGACTTCCAAAGCTCAACGCTACAAACTGCGAATAAGCCAGAAAAAGGAAATAAACGAACAATGCCTTTTTCCTTATTCGATTTTGAGACTCATAGAACTTTGCGGATCTGTGCAATAGAATATTTGCATATAGCACATTCATGATAATTTTTACTTCTAAGGATAATGGTATAGATTTCCAAAGCTCAACGCTACAAACTGTGAATAAGGAAAATGGAAATGAACGAACAATTCCTTTTTCCTTAATCGATTTCAGACTCATAGAACTTTGCAGATCTGTGCAATAGAAGATTCACATATAGCACATTCATGATCATTCTTACTTCTAAGAATAATGGTATAGATTTCCAAAGCTCAACGTTACAAACTGCGAATAAGGAAAAAGGAAATGAACGAACAATTCCTTTTTCCTTATTCGATTTTCAGACTCACAGAACTTTGCGGATCTGTGCAATAGTAGAAGATTCGCATATAGCACATTCATGATCATTCTTACTTCTAAGAATAATGGTATAGATTTCCAAAGCTCAACGACACAAACTGCGAATAAGGAAAAAGGAAATGAACGAAAATTTCCTTTTTCCTTATTCGATTTTCTGGCACATAGAACTTTGCGGATCTGTGCAATAGAAGATTCGCATGTAGGACATTCACGATCATTTTTACTTCTAAGAATAATGGCATAGATTTCCAAACCTCAACGGTACAACTTGCGAATAAGGAAAAAGGAAATGAATCAAAATTTCTTTTTTCCTTAGTCGATTTTGATTTTGGGTTCCATAGATTTTAGCGAAGCTTTGCAGTAGAATAAAGCGCATTCATGATTATTTTTACTTCAAAGCATAGTGGTGCATGTATGGTTCTCGCATCACGCGTTATCAAACTCCTGCAGCATGTGTTCATGAGCATAGGGTAAAAACCAATCCGCCAATTTTCGCTTCCTGCTGAGGCTGTCCATCATTTTCTGTTTTCCCTAAGACTGTCCGCGACTTCTTGCTTCCTACCGAGACCACTTTCCAGGATAAATGGCTTCCAACCGAGATTGAACGCCTGATTCTGCTTCCTGCCGAAAGTCTCGACCGGAAGCAGAATCACTCGTACAGTCTCATTAAGAAGCCATTTTCTACGGAGAGTAGTCTCGGAGGAAGCAGAATCACGCGGTCAGAATCAACAGAAGCACGAATGACGGGCTTCTCGGCAGGAAGCGAAACTGAGCAGACTAGTTAATAGCCTGTGATGAGATTTTACGAACTCTAAGTCTGTGTTATCGGCCTGGCAAATCTTTCATTCTGCAGTATTGTATTTTCGTAGAAGAGATAATTGCTGAAGAACAGGCTGGTGTCAGAGCCGGAAGGAGCACCACAGAACAGATTTTTAACCTCAGAATACTGTGTGAAAAGTACCTTCAGCACCAGCAAAATCTGTACCATGTCTTCATAGCTTAAAAAAAGCTACCATGCGAAAGTACAATATCAATGCCAGTCTAATTCTGGCCATTGAGTACCTGTTCAACAAGGTTTCAAGGTCAGTTCAGATGAATGGCAGCACAGGAGAATGGTTCAGAACTACAGTTAAAGTTATTAGGCAGGGTTACCTAATTTCAATTACCCTCTCCAACATTTTTCTCGAGGTTATGGGATGGACTAGACTGGATAGAGAATAATCCGGTAAACATATAAAAGACGTTGAACTGTTTTTATTATTAATTTTTTTATTATTTTCTTGTATCCACATTCTCTATATTTTAAATAACGAAGGGAAGTTATGATATTTCAATTTACCAGGAAGGTAAACATGTGCTTCTAGCTAAGGTTAGAAAGGACTGATTGACTGATTTGATGCTTAACGTCTTCGGTAAACAGCTACGGTCATGTCGGGACGGTCAGTTAACCTAACCACACTATTCTTGGGCACCTCCTACGCGCTTAACCAGTACTAAGTGCACATACTTTCGCCAGTAACTGACAACTGCCCTTCTTGTATCAGCGGAAGGAGAAACGAAAGTATGCGGCCAGACCGGGTTGTGAACCCAGGACGTCTGACTTATGAGTCAGGTGCCCTACCGATTGCGCTACACGGCCCGGCTGGTTAGAAAGGAAGCAGACCATGAACGACAATGTACGTCATGCTGGTAAATTCACTTAGTACTGGTTAAGGCTTAGGAGGTCTAAGCCTGCCCAGGAATAGTGTGGTTAGGTTAACTGACCGCCCCGACATGACCATAGTTGTTTACCGTGTACGTTAAGCAACAAAACAATCACGCTGGTAAATTACACACAGTTCGAAATATGGGTAAGAAAATATACATCAAATCTTATAGGGTCTATTTCTATATTCATAAAGTGCCGGTACTCCGTCCAGTTGTCCGTCGAAAGGGACGTCTTTGTATGAAATTAAGCCATGAAACAATGAAGGCAATCTTATCTACCGTAAAAGATAACTAATTTCAAGTATATATTGGTAACTGTTTGATTTCATAAAAAGTGACATCTGCAGCAGACAAGGGAATCTATGGGTACGTACACTTCACGACACTGAGAAGATTCATAATAAACTTTCTTTCTTTCCATTGAAGAGATCATGATAAACTTTCTTTCTTTCCAAGTCTAGGTTACCAACTGTTAGAATCACGTTATGGTGACGTATTTTGTCCATCTCTGAATTTGTAGACAGAGCTTGTTACTTTAAGAATTTGTGCAGTAGCTGACTTTTTGCAAAAGGTCTGACCCGTGTACAATTGTACGTTTAAAAGGTGTATAAGCCTATTCCAGAACATCATATAGGCAAATGGAGTTCACGATAAGTTGATAAGCTTGATTTTGGAAGATCTAAATAAGAGGCCACATGACTGTTGCCAGGTGATCACTTGTCATTATTCAGGTCTGTCACGAATGGAATATTAGCAAACACCCCACCGTAGGACAACATATATTTTTACCTTTCCATGAGGAAAATAAGACATACATGTATCTTACGAAGGAGCAATGACTCAGACGACCAACGAATTGACTCAGAGTGATTATTTTCTTGTATACCTGTGTTCTCACAGATCTGCGTAAGTGTACACATCGATCTGAGTCCTTGCTGTTTACGAATATCGTAAGACTTTTTTTCCTTTTTTCCTCAGCACGGCTAAATGAGATAATTTGCATAAAAATCACCCATTCACAATTGACAACCTACGCCAGGTTCACGTCAGGTTAATACAATTTTGTCTCTTAAAAATAAAATAATCTCGATACCGGTAAGAAAAGAAGTTATATCTCAGATCTTACAAGGCCGATTTTAATTTGTAAAGTGCTCGTACCCTGGGGTTATGTCAAAGTGTAAGAAACTATTTAAAGATGGTTACCAGGATACTTCAAAACACTCTTATGTCAGGAAAGTTCTCTGTTTCGAAGTGTTATGGTAGCCGACTTATTTCCTAAATGATGTCATTTGCTGCAGACAAAAACTACGAGGTACGTGCACTTTATAAAATTAAAATCAGTCTTGTAAGACCTCAGATATATCTAACTTTCTTACCGGCCTCGATATTATTTTGTTTGTAAAATTGTATTAAGTACTATTGAAATTATGTGATCGTGATGTAGGTTGTCCACCATGTTATTGTGAATCCTTTGCGTCAAGTTAAGTGTGACCTATAACATGGCCATAATGTTTTAGTACTCACAAGCACTTTCTTATAATTAATAGTACACCATGATTAGAAAAATCAGTTATTGTCGTAAGCTTTGATAGATTGTGTTTTCTAAATTCTGTGATTGAAGAAAAGAAATTAGGACAAATTTATCATATGACGTCGCTGTTATTCAGTGGATAACGTCATGTCATAAAAATCGTACGGCCACACGTGTAATAACACTTTGGCGCGTATACGTAACGTCACTGACAACGTCCATGTCGACAACACCTTTTCTTATTGAAATAAAGTTCAGCTGGAGGCATTAAAATCTCATTTTAAAGGGTCATATGATAAACATAATCTTACACGAGTGGTCATTTCATATGAAATTTATGAAACTCGCCGAAGGCTCGTTTCATAAATTTCATTTGAAATGACCACTCGTGTAATATCCTCAAGATATGTTTATTATTATTTTCATCAAAATAAATTAGTCCAATCTAGCCTGACTCTACGAATCAAAATTCTTTGAAATCCTTGTCTATATTTTTGTGTTATTAGGACACTAACATACATCACAGCGCTGATATTGCACAGATCTGCAAAGTTCTATGAGCCTGAAAATTGAATAAGGAAAAAGGAATATTTCGTTCATTTCCTTTTTCTCTATTCGCAGTTTGTAGCGTTGAGATTTGGAAGTCTATACAATTATTCTTAGAAGTAAAAATGATCATGAATGTGCTATATGCGAATCTTCTATTGCACAGGTCCGCGCAGTTTGAAAATCGAATAAGGAAAAAGGAATTGTTCGTTCATTTCCTTTTTGCTTATTCGCAGTTTGAACCGTTAATCTTTGGAAATCTATACCATTACGCTTAGAAGTCAAATTGATCATGAATGTGCTATATGCAAATCTTCTATTGCACATATCCGCAAAGTTCTATGAGTCTCAAAATCGAATAAGGAAAAAGGAATTGTTCGTTCATTTCCTTTTTCCTTATTCGCAGTTTGTACCGTTGAGCTTTGGAAGTCTGTACAATTATTCTTAGAAGTAAAAATGATCATGAATGTGCTATATGCGAATCTTCTATTGCAAAGTTCTGCAAAGTTCTATGAGTCTCAAAATCGAATAAGGAAAAAGGAATTGTTCGTTCATTTCCTTTTTCCTTATTCGCAGTTTGAACCGTTAATCTTTGGAAATCTATACCATTATTCTTAGAAGTAAAAATGATCATGAATGTGCTATATGCAAATCTTCTATTGCGCAGATCCGCTAAGTTCTATGAGTCTCAAAATCGAATAAGGAAAAAGGAATTGTTCGTTCATTTCCTTTTTCCTTATTCGCAGCTTGTAGCGTTGAGCTTTGGAAATCTATACCATTATCCTTAGAAGTAAAATGATCATGAATGTGCTATATGCGAAGCTTCTTTTGCACAGACCTGCAAAGTTCTATGAGCCTGAATATCGAATAAGGAAAAAGGAATAGTTCGTTCATTTCCTTTTTCCTTATTTGCAGTTTGTACCGTTGAGCTTTGGAAATCTATACCATTATTCTTAGAAGTAAGAATGATCATGAATGTGCTATATGCAAATCTTCTATTGCACAGATCCGCAAAGTTCTATGAGTCTCAAAATCGAATAAGGAAAAAGGAATTGTTCGTTCATTTCCTTTTTCCTTATTCGCAGTTTGAACCGTTGAGCTTTGGAAATCTATACCATTATTCTTAGAAGTAAAAATGATCATGAATGTGCTATATGCGAATCTTCTTCGGCACAGTTTCGCAAAGTTCTATGAGCGTGAAAATCGAATAAGGAAAAAGGAAAAAGGAATAAGGAATAAGGAAAAAGGAATAAGGAAAAAGGAATAAGGAAAAAGGAACTAACTTAACAATGTAAAATAGAGCTATGTAACGGGACTGTTCCACACGCATTAAAGCGACAATGGCGCTCTGCCTAGCAATCGCATCTGGGCGACAATGGCACCGAAAGAGTTTTAATTTACATTTGGCAAAATTTCTAGACTGTTCTAAGATTGCCTTGTCGTAGTGAAAATGACTCTTATCGCATCTTGGCTTCCATTTTTGGGTTATTTTGGTTTATTGGGTGTTCTCGTTGCACTAGACATCTCCTACCTAATGCCTTACCTATCCACTTTCGAGGCGCGTTGGTTGCGATGGCTCGATGGGGAAGGCCTGCATGTAGGCGTCTCTTACCATGCCCCGAGGTTATAAAACTTTTTTCGTGCTCAACTCAGCTGAGCATGAAATCTTCTCTGCTGATAAATATGAAAATGCCAACTAATGTTGGCATTTTCATATTAATCAGCAGAGAAAATTTCATTCTCAGCTAAACTGAGCAAGAAAACATCTGTACTTATCAGGAATTTGCAATTTATTAGCAGATAAAATTTCATGCTCAGCTGAGTTGAGCATGAAAAAAGTTTTATAACCTCGGGGCCTGATGCCGGCAGCTGCCGTGTCTCTGGCTGTATACATGTACGTTAATAACGCTGAGGGAAGCCGTGGTCAATCACTTTTTTTTCGAACTTTTGGGATTAAGCGACACTGAAGAAGTTAAATGAGAAATTCGCGTCTGTTGCACTAAATTTGGTAAAGGTACATACACTCGAAAAAAATATTAAAGGGTCAAACTTTTACCCCGCGATTTCTGGAACATTTCAAACATTTGGTAAAATAAATCATTTCCACCTTCCATTTCATTCATTTTACAAGTTTTGTACACATGAAGTTTGAAAATATAGCCTATATCTTGACCAAGTCCAGACTTCAATTCACAATACCCTCAAAATAAGAGTTGTTTGAAGTCCATAGGGAACAAATTCACCAAAATTTTCGATTTCGCCAATTCATGATTTTTTTGAAAAAATGCTCAATAGTCATCAAGTTTAATCATTTTTAAGGTCAGCAAGCTTAAAGAAGTTTAAAACTCATAGCAATTTTAGAAGTTATTCCCGACCAAACTGACACACTATCAATTCTCTATGGGAATTCAAACAACTTTAATTTTAGGGGTAGTTTGACTTAAAGCTTGACCTTGGTCAAGACAAAGGCTATAGGTTCAAGCTTCATGTCTATAAAACTTGTAAAATGAATAAAATGGAAGGTAGAAATGATTTATTTTACCAAATGTTTGAAATGTTCCAGAAACCGCAGGGTAAAAAAGTTTGACCCTTTAATATTTTTTTGGAGTATATAAGAGTTTAAGCCAACGACCTTACTATAAAGTTACTCATATAAACAGAAAATTAAATCACTTGAGAATGAATTATAGGTTTGAGAAAATAACACTTTCCGACTGTATGAATTTCACGTGGAAACTCAAATAGTTCGAGTGGAGTATGGCATACACTGTTTGCCCTATCAGATACCAATGACGTCATAGCTCTGTTACCATAGCAACTGTGGAATTATTAACTAGTGTGCTTAGTTCCTTAGCAAAATGACGTCACTTTGGCATCAATATGAACTCCTAGTTGCCATGGTAACAGTATTTGCCATGCTCCAACATTTTTTCAATGGCATTACAAACTGGAATTCTTTCAACAGAAACTTCAGATTGTCTCAAAGAAATTATTATTCTCAAGACATTTAATTCCGTGCTGATGAACTCCGAGAAATGATATGAAGTCGCTGAATTATATTATTGTGTCCGCCAACGATGTTACTGTTATTTAACTCGTCTAATTTCTGAACACTGACGTGAAGTATCTTAACTATGTAATAGTGTTAGCCAACGATCTCTCTGATATGTAACTCATATAAATTCTGAGAAATGCTATGAAATCGCTGAACCATATATGATAGTAGTACATGTAGCCAATGCCGTTACTCATATTATGTAATTTCTAAGCAATGATATGAAGTCGCTGAAGCATATGGTAGTGTAAACCAACGATCTTACTGTTAGATTACTCAAATAATTTCTGAGAATTGATACAAAGTCATTGAACCCATATGATGGTGTTTGCCAACGATTTTGTCGTTAAGTTACTGATATGAGCCTCGACATGAGAAAACCAACAAAGTGGCATGTGCGACCAGTGAAGAAAGGTGCAAAAGGTGCAAAATCAGTGTTTCAGTAGACAGTACACTGCAAGCAATAGACAGCCAAAGTCGTACGTACTAAGCATATATAATTTTTTTTTGTTTGAGCCGAGATACGAGAAAACCAACAAAGTGGCATGTGCGACCAGTGAACACTCAGATCAGCCTGGGCATCGGCCCAGTCTGATCAGAGTCTTCGCTCTCCGCATGGAGTTAGCTTAGACCCTAAACTACCGTTAAGCGCAAAACGTAGAGTCTGATATCAGACTGGGTGGATGCCAGGGCTAATTTGAGTCTGAGCTGGGTCCACATGCCACTTTGTTGGTTTTCTCGTGTCGCGGCTAAATTATAATTGACATGCGTGATGAGAAATGATATGGAATCATTGTATCAAATTTAGAAACCAATAGTAGCATTCAAATGCTCTTGTAAGATGTAAGTCTGATACCCAGCAGGCATACGACGTCAGTGCGACGTCATAACGACGTCATGTTTTTGCTGGATAGTATTATCATCTGAACTCATAATCAGTTTGAAATCAGAGAACTATCATTTAAATATATGCCAAGGTTACAAGTGGATGTGTGTATGAATTCTGATGGCGTCCTCTGAAAACGTGTGTGGAACAGGTATTACCCTGCGGGCACATGACGTAGAAATGACATCGTACCGACGTCGATGCGACGTAATGACGTCGCATCGCCGTCGGCACGACGTCATTTCAACGTCATATGCCTGCTGGGTATCCAATAAAACTATTACCATAGCTGTTTCAGCACAAAAATCCGCATGCGTCACGAATAGAATCCGAAATACACAAAAAGAGTCCGAAATGCACGAATAGGTTGAGTGAACTCGGGTTTAACGTCCCACCAACAACGAGGTCATATGGAGACGGGACCTCGGTTTAAAGTCTCATCCGAAAGACCGGAGAAGCGGGGGATCGATCTTGCGGCCCCTGGATTGGTAGTCCGAAGTGTTATCCACTACACTACAGTCGCTCCTAAATGCACGAATAGAATTCGATATTGTTGTGCATCATGATTACCGCGTCGATGAAGAGCTCGAGTGTCGAATCAGTAGTCGGTTCTTGTATTTAATGCTCTGTATGTAAACGTATGCCACATGTCATGAACATATATGCCAAAAAAGCAACGAATTTATGAAACTTGAGAAAAATGTCTAGTCAAAACTGTCTTAAGGAAACACTGTATTAAGGGGTCACTAATCTTAAGCAGACACTTTTTGGGTTCCCTTACACCAAAATATAGTGCAAATGAACCTATATGAAGGGGTCACCTGTCTTAAGCAGCAGTTTTTGTGATGTCACCTTGGATGATGGTTGACTTTACATGTATTTATTAAATTCAGACAGTATTATCTGGCAATATTGTAATTTTTTCTCCGCTGTTATTGCATTTCGACCTCCGTTGTGTCGAACTCGCTCATAACGAAAACACTGCTCTATCGAAGTGAATTTTTGATTCCCCTCCGACACTTTCCATGTGTTTTACCACTGTTTGTGTGGAAGTCAAAATGTGTATTCAGAAAAAGACCGCCGAAACGACGGAAAGAAAATGACGGCCATTTTGTGTAGACGTTTTGCGGTAATGAAAAACCTGCATATTTTTGTCTTCAAGCAAATTGGTACAAACATCGAACACTAACAATGAAAAAGAACGATTTACCGAACAATTGTCTTTAATTGATCGCAGTTCAATCAATTATCCCAAATTATCCAATAACTATCCAATGATTGCATGAAACGATGCAGACATTGTTTTGTTGAACAGCTGTTTTTGTGTGTAAGTTAACTGACATTGAACCGCGTATACGTCACAGGTCAGGTGCGTTCGATTGGAAAGTTCGGTCAATTAGGCGCCTTTGAAATTTAATTGATTGAACAGTATTGAGCGGCGCTCTTTGATGCGGGCTATTAGTAACAATCCCGTTTTCCGTAGAAACAGTTTTTTTTTATGGACGGACGCTCGGCGCCCCGTTACTGCGGCTATGGATTCGTTCCGCTGAGGTGCGGGGGCAACGTCGATATGAGAATTGAAATACTACTACTAGAAACAGTTTCACTACGTTCGTGCTGCACACGTTTTGTAGAAATACTGACTCTACGAAAGTTAAGATATTGTACATGTATAGAACAAAAATTTTGGTGACGTCACAATTTGCCTATCTCGCACTTCGGAAAACTCGAAGTGGGTTCTCCATTCCCTTGGAATTCGAGATATCGAAGTTGGCCTGTATTTACACCGGAGAAAAGTTTCGGAACGTTCTGCTTCTTGAGTAGTCTTTTCAGATTTGCTGTCTTTCGTACTGGGGATCGGATGGTCCGTGAGACTATACTTCTGAAATAAACTTATCCTGATGAGCGGAACAAGCAAGATTCCTGTACGTTCTCTTCGTTGCCTGTGTTGAATGCCAGACCAGTGTGATAGGGAAGAGCGGAAAATGAAAATAGATAAAAATGACAGAGTACTCTCCCCTCCCTCTTCCCAATGGTTTATCCATACACCTTATGATGAATAGTTAAACATCAACAGCAGAACACTCTGAAAGAGTTAACTTCTCATTTACAAAGATAATGCACTCTAGCGAAAAAGAATAGGCATCCCTAGTATCTAAACCTCATCGTAAATGTAAATATGAGCCGCGACGCGAGAACACCAACAAAGTGGCTGTGCGCCCAGCACAGACTAGGATCAGTCTGGGCATCCGCCCAGTCTGATCAGAGTCTTCGCTGTCCGCATGGAGGTGGCTTAGACCCTAAGCACCCCATTAAGCGCTTAGCGAAGAGTCTGATCAGACTAGGATGATGCCCCTAGCCCCGGATGGAGTAAAGATCTAAGCCTGACATGTACAGAAAGTAGGCCTACGTTAGCAAAGGTTATATTACACGGAAATTATTGTTTTCATGAAGTTTCTTGGTTTAAACATATTTATTTCAGTTTTTCACAACATGTATACAATACAACATGATTTTAGGATTAGAACGAAAGCACATTGCTTATTTAGTTCTTCTCCTAGCATATCTAAATTTACAAATATGATGGCAGATAAGAAGTTGTAAGTGAAAACAACTATAAAGGTGTGCAATAAGGTCAAACACACAAACGAACACACACTCACTCACGCACTTATATATTAGAAAAGAATAAATAGAAACAGTGCACAAAGCGAAATACATAGATGAGCGACATCACATGGAAGTAGACCGCATGTGCAAAGATTAGATACTCTGATCAGCCTGTGCATCTAGACAGTTCTGAGACACTCCATCAAGTTTCTATGAAAACGTAAATCCCAAGGGCTACATAAAGACTCTAGTCCACACATAAATTTACCGCCTTGCCACATCCACGCGTAGGGCCAATTCACATGGGATGTCGCTAAAATCTTTAATAAAAACATAAAAATGCAGTGAGACAGGAAATCAGGTGACATGGTAACATAACAGAGAGAGAGAGAGAGAGAGAGAGAGAGAGCAAGTTTGGAATTGGTTAGGCTAGATAAACAACTTAGTTGGACAATTCATACAATCATGATGTGTTGGTCGACTTCAGTCATTCTGGTGCTCATCTACTGTTGTTTATGGTTTAAGTCTACCACAGTTGATTTTTAACAGGCAGTTGGTAAATAATCAGTTGATACCTTTGGATTAAAACCTTTTCGTGTCCTGTATGTATTTGTGCACAGCAGCAAAGAGATCAGAATTGATCTCGTTGGATAGTGTACTATTACCGTACAAAAGAATGTCTAAACTAACTTGACAATGTTGAGAAACTGTAGCGAAGAGCTCGTTTCTTTGCGCAAGATATAAGTAACAGTTCATAAGAAAATGTTCAGTGTTTTCAACATTTCCACAGCGGCATAAGGGGGTATCGGTAATACGTTTCAAAAACAGATCATGATTCAAAGAGCTACATCTCGTGCGTAATCGTGTATGTAGGATTTGCAATTTCCTTTCACCAAAATAAAAGTACTTCGGAATTGAGATCTTCGCTACTTTAAGATTCTGCTTAAAAGACTGAACGGAATCGCTGTTTCTGCTATCGGAAGGTAGAGTATTCCACTCTCTTACTACTGATGGAAGGAATGATGAATAGTATTGAGAGGTTCGAGCCGAGATTGTTTGAATGTCATTTGCATTACGTAAATTATAACTAGAACCTTGGCCAACAGAAGCAGGAACCAGTGATGATAGATATGGCGGTGATACACTGTGATACATTTTATAAAATAGTGTCAGTTTATGTATTCTCCTTCTCGTTTCGAGAGTACCCAAGCCTATTTCCTTGTAAAGAGTCTCAATAGAAACAAGTTTGGTAGTGCCAGTGGCAATTCTGGCTGCTTCTGTTTGTATTTTTTTCCAGCTCTTGTTTTTCATAGTTAGTACAATTATCGAAAATGACATCTCCATATTCTAAAATAGGCCTTATAAATGTGAGATAAATGGTTTCTAGAGACTTCATGTCTAATTCAAACTTCAGTTTTCTCATTATATTGATCCTATTCCAAGCCTTTTCTTTGATGTACCTAATATGTTTATGCCACGAGCAGTCATTGCTAAGGTATATTCCGAGGTGTTTATGTGCTTCAACTTCAGTAATTTTGTTTCAAGCATGAAAAGATCAGGCCCCGAGGTTATAAAACTTTTTTCAAGCTCAACTCAGCTGAGCATGAAATTTTTTCTGCTCATAAATTTTAAAATGCCAACAATTGTTGGCATTTTAATATTTATGAGTAGAAAAAATAGCCTTCTTGGCTTATCTGAGCCTGAAAAATGCTGAATTTCTTGGTATTTTTATATTAATGGGCATTTTAAATTTCATGCTCAGCTGAGTTGAGCATGAAAAAAGTTTTATAACCTCGGGGCCAGGATGAGCCTGTTGAGATACTTTACGAGAGATTAGAAGAGTTTCTGTTTTCAGCGGATTGAAAGTTACTAGCCATGTTTTAGCCCATTTGGTAATTTTTTCGAGGTCAGTGTTTAAGAGTTGTGCTGCTAGTTCGGGATTTTCAACGATTATATACAGACTAGTGTCATCTGCAAATAGACGAATGCTAGAGCCAATGTCATTGACAATGTCATTAATAAAGAGTAAGAATAAAAGCGGCCCCAGTACAGATCCTTGGGGAACGCCTGCACGAATAGAGTTCCCCTGCGAATTAGCGCCAGGAAAACAACCCTTTGTCTTCTATTGTCCAGATATGAAGCAAACCATAAGAGAAGAGTTCCTGAGATACCAGCAGCTTCTAGTTTGAGTAAGAGACCTTTGTGCCAAACACGGTCGAACGCCTTACTAATATCACAGAAAATAACCCTAACCTCTTTTCCGGAGTCAAGAGCCTGACAGAAGGTAGCATATAAGTAAGTAAGTTGATTAACCGTGGAGTCGCCAGGTATAAATCCAGATTGAAGGGGTGTTAGAATCTTATTATCTAAGAAATGATTGTAGACGTGTTTGAAAATAACTCTTTCGAGCACTTTTTCAGGTGTACACAACAAAGAACCAGGCCCCAAGGTTATAAAACTTTTTTCATGCTCAACTCAGCTGAGCATGAAATTTTACCTGCTAATATATAACAAACTACTGATAAGTACAGTTGTTTTCTTGCTCAATTGAGCTGAGTATGAAATTTTCTCTGCTTATGAATATGAAAATGCCAACATTAGTTGGCATTTTCATATTTATCAGCAGAGAAAATTTCATGCTCAGCTGAGTTGAGCACGAAAAAAGTTTTATAACCTCGGGGCCAGGTCGATAATTAGATGGGGTAGAACGATCACCATTTTTATATATTGGACAAAAGTTGGCAAATTTCCAGCATTCTGGGCAAATACCTGTCTGAACAGATTGATTAAATAGTGAACACAGGGGTATAGATAACTCATGAAGTTTCTTTTCTGTATTTTAACCCTCGACGCCCTTGTGTGAAAGGAAGACTGGTCATATCTGGTATACAACTAGACTGTTAAATAAATAATTCATGAAGAATGTACATACGGACACAAGCCGCCAATTAAAAATGACTTTCTTTCTCCTTCTGGTGTTTGCTCGGACCTTTTACTCCGACATGTTTCCGGGGCAATAATGTGTAAATGTCATGTCCATTCGTAAACTTTTATGTCACAGTTTCGCGTTAGAGCTTTTTGATCGCTCTCAATTCTGTAAACACACACACACACACACACACACACACACACACACACAATACTATAGCGGGGATAAGTGTATCTATATCAAGCTGAATTGTTAAATTTAGCAGCTATTAAACTTGAGGCCACCGCCTGAGGAGACTCGCTGAGGGGTTGAAATATTTGTGATTTTGTATATGTCAAATGCCAAGAAATATTCCCTACAAAGCTTTCAAAAAAAATCTAAACATAAAACTCATCCAAGATGCAATAAAATCGCACCAACTGGCGCTCTGAATCCAAAATGTTTCTCAAGGTGATCCATGAACCCCGCTAACGAAAGCGGGCTATCCATCTGAAGTTCTCCCCACCTGTGCCTCCGGCATTCAGGCAACGCCTTCAGCGTCCCAATGGCCGGACCACTTTCTAAAAGCCGACGACCTCCTGCGTACGGAGGGACACTTTACCATCGCCACACGACATTTAACCCGGTTATTCGTAGCGTCCAATAAAAAGGACACAGGCAAACTCAGACGCCGCAAAACGCGGTGTCCGATCAGGGTCTATACGGTTTGCATAGCACAAATGAGCCGCGACAGGACAAAAGAAACAGTGGCATGTGCGCCCAGCCAAGATTCAGATCAGTCTGGGCATTTAGTCTTCGCAGTGCGCTTAAAGGGTAGCTTATGATCTAAGCTTCCTCCATGCCGACAGGGAAGACTCTGATCTGACTTGGTGGATGCGCACTTCGCTGGGCGCACATACTAAATTGTTGGTTTTGTCGTGTCGCGGCTCAAATGGACATTTCTATCAAGTTAAGATAAAATAAAAATATTAAAAGTAAAGTAAACCAGACAGCCCTTAATAACAAATAAACTCATCAAATCTATAACACCAGACAAGAATGTGTTAACGCCAGGGCCGTATTTATAAAACGACTTAAGTGGTTGCTATGCTGTTGCTAAGGCTAAATTTCTTTGAATGAGATTCCTTACAACTATGATTTGTTCTGGAGGAACAATTTCACACCGGGTAGGTGGCAATCGAAAACGCTCATGCAGTCGACGAACGCGAATAACAGCGTTTTCGATTGCAAATTGTCGCCAATTTGCAATCGAAAACGCTGTTTCTAACGGTTTTTGATCCGCGTTAATCGATTGTTAAGAGCGTTTTCGATTGCCCACCCGATGTGAATTTAGCCTTAGCAACAACATGGCAACGACTTAAGTACTTTTATAAATACGACCCCCAGCTGTTTCAACGATATTCTTCTTTCAGGGCTTTAGGGGTATGTGTCTAACTGACTATACTCTAAACATCTCTTTTCTACAAGCTTACATTTCTCTCATTTTTATTTAAACCGGATTTTCTGTTACCCAGTCTGTGTTCTCATTTTACAAGACCTTCTGCAAATGTCACTGAACTGTAGCTTGTGTTTCTCTCAGTCTTATTCAAACCGGATTTTCTGCTATTTAGTCTATGTTCTCATTTTGCAAGACCTTCTGCAAATATCTATAATTTGTTTTCTGAATTCAGAGCATAAAATGCCGTAAATAACGAAGTTTACAGAGCAGTTGATGTGATCTGCTGTTACTATAATTTCATGTATTCCTCTCTTTTTGGCTTCTTCCGGGGAGATTCCTACGTACGCTAGAAGGAATCGCGCAATGGTGGGCAATGAAACGAGCAAAATATAAGCTATAACTGTACCAATCAACATGGCAGTCATGTTTGCCAGTTGCCCAGTTCCGCTTTCATTGTCATTTGTCATTCGTCTTCGTAGCTGCTGCTGGCGAATGAGTTTGAAAATTGTAAAAGGGGTGAAGGTCAGTAAAATAATTGTCGGAATCATACCATATGCCATAAAGAATATAACTACGGACGCTGGAGTTGCTCCATCTGTCGTTTCGGAAGGTAAACAAGTGCCATAATCAACGACAGCCACCACACCGACAATATTTGCTGCTGCAAATATACAACCGTTTGCAATGATAGCGGCTCGTTTTGATAAAAGAACTTTAGACTTGTATGGAAACCATACGGCGATGAAACGCTCGATACAAATGAAAGCAATGTTAAATGAGGTAAAAAGTTTTGCATTCATAATTGAGTAATAGAAAATCGTACACATTATTTCGCTCTTGGCAAAGAGATCTTTCGCAAAGATGTATATCGTACTTTCTTTCGTAAACGAATATAGAAACAGGGCCAGGCTATCTGCAACTGCCAAAGCAGTCAGATGTATTCCATAAGAAGAAGACCTAAATGGTTCTCTCCTCATAATGATGATTGTGAAACTGTTTCCAAGCAGTCCAAGAATAATTGTTACAACTGTTATAACCAAATAAACGTTCATGAGCCAGGGCAAAGTTTTATCGTCGGAATGTTGAAACGGCGTTGTCGTATT
Organism: Ctena decussata; assembly: GCA_963989385.1. NCBI lineage: Eukaryota > Metazoa > Mollusca > Bivalvia > Lucinida > Lucinidae > Ctena > Ctena decussata. The sequence continues at coordinate 17,665,052 of OZ022501.1, forward strand.
TTGCGGCATCGTATTTGTAATGTTTTCTGCAAAATTCATAGTATTAGCTGGCTCCAAAATGCTTATAGAGCTGGCCTCAGCAACTTCGGAATTACCCATAGCGTTGATAACACTTATGTTTTGTGCTGCTGTTACAGGTATTCTGGTTGCGTTTACGGGTGGTGGGTTCGTAGTAAAGCTAAACACAGAGTTGAAAGCATCTGTGGGGCTGAAAGCCGCCGAATCTGTCTGCAGCCTTGGTTTCACTGCATTCATAGTCCAAGTGCTGCCGCCAATACTGAGTTCATGCTTCTCCTGAAATAGGGAATGAATAATGTACATGAAATTTGTCAGTACCAGAAACAATAATTGGCAGTGATATTCATTAAGGTATATGCGTAAAACTCCATGTTTTTCTGCTATTTTTTAAAAGGAAAAATGGCAGACAAACATTGCGATTTACGTATTTACGTATATTAACGTATATTTACCTTGCATGCAGGGGCGTAGATAGTCAATTTCATCGTACGCACAGTAATGTTTATACTCCTTGAGGGACAGTAAATGAGTTTAGCCCGAAATATTTCATATTGTCGTGACTAATGGCAGTTAGCCCAGCTGGCACACAAGGTTGAATCAACCTTGAATCAACCTTGATTCAACGTCATGGCTTTGAATCAAGGTTGATTCAACCTTTTGTGGCTTTGAATCAAGGTTGATTCAAGGTTGATTCAATCTTGTGTACCCAGAGGAAATGGTAATGACGTCTTGTATAATTTACAAAATTTCTGCATGCACATACGCAATTTGACAAAATTTCATTACGCACGTGTGTATTTGCGGATAGGAAGTTCGCCCTTGGCATGTTTGCTTCCATGGGCGATAAAAACTCTCCAAAAAAGAGTCAACTCTTAAAGGAAACATTTTACTCTTAAAGTAGGTCAAATGAAATTTGCAGATTTGCGTCCCCTTGAATTTCTGCTAAAGACATCGGTAAAACTGAGTTTGCTATTTTCTGTATGTTTGTTTTTGTTGCGTAAGAAATGCTGTACATGTATGCTGGCTGTACTTTGTTGTTTAGAGTTGCGTCCCAGTGGGCACAAACCTTGAATCAACGTTGAACCAACCTTGATTCAACGTCAAAACTTGAATCAACGTTGAATCAACGTTGATTCAACGACATCAAACTCGATTCAACGTCTTCACGTTGAATCAATGTTGATTCAACTTTGATTCAAGGTTGTGTGCCTGCTGGGGTGATTAATTTTTAATGGATGTTTGTGGTTTTTGTCTCGCCTGCGAAGCAGAGGCGAGACATGTGTATTGCTTTTCCGGTGTCGTCGGCGGCGGCGGCGGCGCGGTGGGCGTAAACTTTTGTCGAGTTTTTGCGTTTAGGTCATTTTCTCAGAAACTCTAAGGGCTAGAGCCATGAGACTTGATTCGTGCATACATCTGGAAGAGTAGATTTCAAAGCCATCACCAATATTGAGTCTTGACCTATATTTTACGGTTGACTGACTTTGCAATTTTTTGTCGAGTTTTTGCGTTTAGGTCATTTTCTTAGAAACTATAAGGGCTAGAGTCATGAAACTTGCTTCATGCATACATCTGGAAGAGTACTGGCAGGCGACCAGTGGTGGCCGTTTTTTTTGTTACTCTTTTTATCTTGTAACGGACATATAGTGATTAGTGATTCTATATTTTGGTCTAATAAACTAGGGGTAATTGTCGTTATAAAACTGATTTATTTTTTGAAATATACTATAACTTGTGCCTGTGACAGATCCTCAAACTAGGTCACCAAAACGCATTGAAATACGAGCGTGGCGTACCAGTGATGGCCGTCGCGAATGCCATGCGTTGAATGATGCATTTTTTCAAAACCTTGTTGTGGATTTAAACTTTGATGATATGGCATTGTAAGTCTGTGGTCTTTGTCAGAGTTTAAGTTTTAGCGCGTTCAGCACAGATAGAATATAAGCAACAATCAGAAACGGACTTTAAAACTCTGACGTAGTCATTTCGTAGGCGCACACTACATTACGTCGAAAACAAACATAAATAATGGTTACACGTGTGCTGTCATTTACAAGAATTTAGATGCTTTTTTGCAGGCTGGTTGCAGGTTATACCTTTTTCGTCATAGGTAATCATTTATAAAGCAATTTGTTCATGTTTTTTTCTGTATCTAATTATGTGTGTATCAAGGTTTGTGATCCCCGGCAAGGCAATAATGTTGGTATGAGGGTAGCTTTGGGAAATTGTTAACCTTTTGCCTTCCGGGGAGATAATTTAACCAGTCTTTTTTGTGGGAGTTCCTTTTGTTTCCTTTTACAAAATGGCCAAATCTGAGACGGATCAAATACGTAATTGCGCGTGCAAAATGCAAACGGCCACCACTGGTACGCGGCCACCACTGGTCGCACGCCAGTAGATCTCAAAGCAATCATCAATATTGAGTCTTGACCTACATTTTACGGTTGACTGACTTTGCATTTTTTCTCAAATTTCTGCGTTTAGGTCATTTTCTCAGAAATTATAAGGGCTAGAGCCATGAAACTTGGTTAATGCGTATGACTGGAAGAGTAAATCTCAAAGCCATCATCAGTATTGAGTCTTGATCTACATTTTACGGTTGACTGACTTTGCAATTTTTGGTTTATTTTTAGCATTTAGGTCTGTTTCTCAGAAACAATAAGGGCTAGAAGAGAAAAGCTCAAAGTCATCATCAATATTGAGTCTTTACCTACATTTTACGGTTGACTGACTTTGCTTTTTTGTCAAGTTTTCACGTTTAGGTTATTTTCTCAGAAATTATTAGGGCTAGAGCCAAGAAACTTGGTTCATGCATACATCTTTGCTGATTGAGCTCTGTTTTTATGACAAAGCGCTAGCAGGCGAGACACCGCATTCCGCGGAATTCTTGTCTTTTTTTGTACATTCAGCTATACATTGAAATGTGTAGAATTTTAACATCGATGAAATCAGACCAAAAAACACCAAAAAAAAACTTTAACTCATATTTAATAGTAGTCATGCCCTCTTGACCAATAAAACGCAAGCGTTTTCCCGTCCAAAAACGATCAATCCGTCTTCCGTCTTACAAGATGGATATAAATTTTTGGCATTGTTTTGGAAAAGAAAAAAAAAAACATTGTATAGCTGATTACGCAAGACTGGTTTGAGCCGCGACACGACAAAACCAACAAAGCGGCACGTGCGCCCGGCAAAGACTCAGATTAGCCTGGGCATCCCAGTCTGATCAGAGTTTTCGCTGTGCGCTTCATGTGTACTGGAGGGTCTACGCTACCTCCATGCCGAAAGCGAATACTCTAGTCAGATTTGGCGGGGCCAAGGCTGGCTATAGTCTTCACTGGGCGCATATGCCACTTTGTTGATTTTGTCTTGCTGTGGCTCATTTACAGATCTGGAGCAATACTCCCGTCTTATAACCCAATAAATAGGTACATCGAGAAACTGTTTCCTAACTAGGAATCTGCTCGTGGCTCGTGTCTGTCCGCATGACGATCGTCCGGACGAGTACTAGGTTAATATCCAATATACAATTTCGCAGCAAAGAAGAATGTGATTCCCAGCAGTATTTATTTCTGCACCAGAAACAACAGAAATGGCCTTAAGACACTGATTCTCAAAAAAGTGTGATTTTTGGGTTGTTAAAATATCGAAAAATTAAACACGTCATAAAGAGATCGCTCACTGTCATTTCACAACTTTGGTATCTCACGAAGCTAGTTCTAAAGTATTGCACGGTAAATATCATGTGAATTCAAATAACGAGAGACAACGTGAAGGGACTAACACGTCTCTTTAGTATTCTACGAGTCGTATATACCAATGGTTTTTGAAGCAACTGCTAGTGTTATAAGGGTATAATCCACCGTAGAGGCAATTGATTTTGTTTAAGACGAAGATGAGCTATAGAAATCTTCACTCTATTATTTCTAAAGAAACAAAATGCTCTTCTTCTACCAAAATGAATCAATACGATCTCATTGTACTAAACTAACATGAAAGAAAACTATTCCTGCAAAATACATAAACTTATAGACATGAAAACCTAAAGGAAAACTCCTGTTTCAAACTTTTAAACTTCAACCTGTCTATATAAAACGTATATGTTTAATAGAGCAGGTAGAACGGTTACTTTGCTATTCTTGTCGTCTGTACTGTCCCGTAAAATACACGGTCTCAAATGTGCTAGTGACTGTTTTGTGTTTAGATACATGTTTTAACTAAAAAAGACTAAATGCGGCATTGGTACATGAACAAGTGCTATGTTCAATCACATAGAAGTGTTTGTGTTACAATTTGCCAGCCTGTTTGCTTTTCTATATCAGCGGTACTGCTTTGCAATTAAAGTTTTCATATCAGTTCTTGAATAGAAAAGCTTGAAAACTCAGCAGTGTTAATATGAAGACTTTCCTAGAAAATATTTCAAGATAAATGTATGTGAAAGTAAAATATCATTGACTTTTGTATATTACGTTCTTATATAACAAAAAAAAAAAAAAACACAATAAAATCATCATATTCAGCCAGTGAAACTTGTTATAAATTTGTTTTTACGGGACATTGATATTGTATTTTATCGCACGATTTCTTCAGTCTTGCCACTAAGAATATATCCAATTTGTGATGACAATAACACTTCAATAACACTTTTAGCCAACTGAACTGTTCTCAAACATGATTTCTAGCACCATATAAATTGCGAATTAGGCATATTTATTTTTGCGGACCTGAAATTTGAGCAAGTTTCCAAGAAAACGAATTAAAATTACAAACAGAGAGAGCACATTACACAGTCTAGAGCAGAAAATAAAGGCACGCATACTATGCTTAATTTACAATACAAGTTTTAATCCTCAGGTATGTAGGAACGGCCTTTTCTTCAAAGAAAGGCTATTAAATGTAAATGTATTTTACGGGACACATTTCTGTTTTTTACGGGACTACTCGAACGTCGATTTATTGCCTAAAAATACACCACAGTGCACCAGTGTTTCATTTTAATTACACATTACAAACAGTAGAAAATATTTAGAGCATATATGCACATATCAAATTCAGTTTAAAAATGGATAAATACTAAATGAGTATTTTGTTGAATCTTGAAATCATAATATGAAAACTTCAAAAACTGAAAATTTATCCGGTGTTTTCAGTCTTTTGCAGCTTCCAAATGGCCGCTCATATGTACAATTTTAAATGAATAAGACATTGTGCTCTTTGTAAGAGTGTATCAGCTTCTTGTTGGTTCCCTTCTTGTATTACTCAAAATTATTGTCCCGTATAATACGTCCCGTAAAATAATTTCATGAAACGAGAAACTTATTTTCCACGAAGCATATTCGATAAGAGTTACAATAGTTGTTCAATGACCAGTGGGGGTTGTCTCCTTTTCGAGGCAGGCAATAGGTTTCTTTCTTGTTTATATACTGGGTGACTTTGGCTTGACTCGTAAAATACACGTGGAAAATTACGTTTTTTTTTTCGGAATACTAAGGACGCGTCAGAACAAAATTTAAATTGAATAGATAGGAAAAAATACTTATGACCTATCAGGGTGACTGATTATGACCTACTTGGTGCAAAAACAAACCTTGTTAGCCTCATCCGAAACTTTGGAATGCATTGTTAATGCTTGGACTCGTAGACTACACAAAACTCAGTGACAACAAACGACCATGAGTTTTTATTTATACAGTAGAACTTCAATGGCTCGAACAGGCTTGGGACCATGAAAATTAGTTCCAACTAAGGGTAGTTCTAGCCATCCAGGGTTAGTTTCTATATAAAGTGGCCTCTAGGGACCAAGAAAAGAGTTCTAGCCAGGTAGGGTGAACGAGCCATCAGGGTTCGAGCCATTGAAGTTCTACTGTATATTGTTTTGAGAGGGTAACACAATTAGCTTGTTAGCTATTCTACCTTGTGGCCCTCTGTTAATAATACTATATACATATATACATAATAATAAACACCATCATCACAAAGTTCACAAAATAGGTGCAAACAAGAGTGCTGAAAAATATTGGTAATTGTATATAAAAGTTGATAAGAAGCAGTGTCTTAAGACACAAGTTAAGAGTCCTGTTCAATCCAAATTAAAAACAGCATCAAACGCACACATAAAGAATAGAAAAAAATGACATGACATTGACTAAGAGCGTATAAAACGTTTGCAAGTTTCCATAATAGTAACTTTAAAATGCAAGTCGCAAGTACACAGATTAAAATAAAAATAGACGCATTGCTGTACAGTTTAAAACAGATATAAAACAGTACCACAATTCTATTTACTCATATAAGAAATAGCCCTATATCCATAATACGAGCCGTTCTACAGGATAAATGCTAAATCATGAACATGCTAAAAACCCGTTTCATATGGGTGTAAAATCATTTAAACATACAAGCTTTAAGATTTTTCTTAAAAGCATTTAGGGAACCCGCGTCTCTAGTAGTCTGAGGAAGAGCATTCCATAGCCTAGGAGCTGAACAAGAGAAGGATCCTTCGTATATTGCTGTACGTGACTTTGGCACATACAATGATCCATTGTCGGCTGACCGTAGGTTTAGCGAGTGTACTTGAGATACCGGTTTCAGTAAAGTTGATATGTATTCCGGAGTAAGGTTATTCATTGCTCTATATGTAAGTACAGCTTTATTGTACTTGATCCTGTTTGGCACTGAGAGCCAACCGAGCTCTTTGAACATATGTTCGGATGGGGTATTGAATTCAGCGTGCAGTATTATCCGAGCCGCACGTTTTTGTAATTTTGACAGTCGTTCGATATGTGTGCCTGCTGCGGATCCCCATGTTACAGAACCGTAATCTATGAAAGGAAGAATGTACCCTTGGTAAAACATCTTTTGAAATTCAACTGAAACATATTCGGATAGCTGTCGAAGAAGTGATATCTTAGATGCGATGACCGAACAGAGATGGTCAAGATGAGATGACCAGGTCAAGTTTTCATCGATATAAATGCCAAGTAATTTTTGTTTAGATACATTCTGTATGCAGGTATTGTCTATCTGGATATTTAATTTACGGGATATGTTTATTCGTTGTCTGGTTCCTACCAACATGCAAGTGGTTTTACCATAGTGAACTTGCATTTTATTAGACTTACTCGTTAAAAAATGCATTGTGTTCCTATGTATACCCATTAATCACTATTCAAAATTACTCGATAATGACAACCTTTTCAAGTCAAATCTGTTTGTTTCACGTCGAAAGTCTACAAAAGAATTGAAAGTAAATATTGACATCTTTAATTATGACATGCAAAAAATCGGGGGCTCCTTCAGTATCAGGTATGAGCATGTGAGTCTTTCCATGTATTTGAATCAATATTATAACTTAAATGTTTCAGGTAGATGCAGAAACTTCTGAGCATGCACTTATTTAAATTTATTTACAACCCTTAACAAAATTATACATGTGTTTAAAGCCATGACACCATTCGTTACACTTTCTTGAGAATTAGTGAAGAATGTAAACGGCCGACTGGTTATCTATTTTCTCCCGGGTATGGTATACCCGTGTAATCCGATTTCGTGGTCGCTACTGAAGGCATGTTGAACAGCACACGCTTTAAAATGCTTTACGGCTGTCAATAATCATATGACTCTGAATAATATTTCATACAAAAACAGTCAACATTAACTCCAACGTATCAATTGGTGTCGGCGACGAGCTTTTGGTAAACATTACCCCTTACGGCTTTGGTTGCCCCTACCGGCACAATTACCCCTTACGAGACCAATCACTGCGATAGTAGTGTGGTCCAATTTCAAGGATGTCTTTATCTGATTTAGGACATTTTACTTTTGTGGATCTTACCCATGTTTAAACTGAGGTCAAACACTTACAAACTGGGTAAAGCCGGGAGGAAAAAAGTTGAAAACCCCTAAAAACCGGACATTTTCTCGATGTTGACGCATGGCGTGTCATCTATCGTAAATTAAACCCCGGCTTGATTAGCACAGGTCGTGCTTTCGAGCCCGGAGGTACCTAAACAAGAATGTGGTAAATACCCACTGCCCAGAGTTTGAAAACTTAGGCTTAGGGAGTTGACCTTCAGTAAAAATTGGTGCGGTGGCTTTCAGACTTTTTGGAGCTAAAATAACAAAGACGTAAATTTATTTTTCAAAACGAGCTGCACAAGTCGATAAAGTGGCGTTTTATCATGTTTTTGCCTGGTCGTGGCAGCTTATTTCATCCCGCGAAGCCAACAATGCAATGACAAACTGTTGCTTTTTAATAATTCTTAGTTAATCCCGACTCTTCAGGGCCGACATGTCGCAAATATGACATGATATTCTCTACATATTCCAACCCAAGAATGCCGTCGCATTTGGGTTCTTATCCAACTCGTTTGTTATGCGATCTGGTCGAGTTCCTGTTAATACTGTAATTCATGTTATATTTGGGTTTAACGGCCCTTCGACACATTTAAGGTCATATCGAGCGCGGTCAGTTATCCTAATCACACTGTTCCTGGGCAAGCGTCCCGGAACCAGTACTTTGTTCACATTCTTTCGCCATTAACTGACAACTGCTCTATTTGAATCAGTTGAATTGGAAATGTGGCAAAAAAAAATAAATGAAAAAAAATAATAAAAAAATAAAAAAAAATGATAATAAAAAAAATCTTCACGAAAGAATGTGCTGAGTGTGTGTGTCGTGGGGGGGGGGGGGGGGGGGGGGGGGGGGGGGGGAAGGGAGGGATCATTGAAAAAAAATAATAATGATAAAAATCTTCACGAAAGAATGTGTGTGTGTGTGTGTTTGTGTGTGGCGGGGGGGGGGGGCTTGTCTTCTTCAAAGGCCCTAAACTGTGACGGTCGTAGGAACAAATCTGATATGTAAAAGGCACTGCCTATAGGCGAGCACATCGCTCTTCACAATGTGTGGATGATATGATAAAACCTGTCTATGGGTGCTACCCTGTTAGCTCTAAAGTTTCGAACAAAAATGCGTGATCGAAATGTAGACCCTAATCTGACTACTCAATGTAAGATTCTGGATTCAGTTTCACAATGCTGTTTTGTCGTATGAAAATTGTAATGAAACATTGCAACTCCACAGCTGCGGACTCCGTTTACAAACTGATGAGAAACTGTCAGAAAACAGATTTCCCCCTAGTAATCTATCCCCTCGTAAAACGGGCTATACTTTTTCAGTTCCTTCTCTACGGCGCTTTATTTCCTATAGAGTTAACCCAACGCTCAGCCTCCTTGCATTCTGCATGATCACAGAAGCGGCTAACGTTGTTGCCATCTTGATTTTCTCAAACGGAACGTTTGACGTCATTACGTAATAAAGGCCTACGCCCTGTATTTCTTTTTTTGTTGTTGTTGATTTCTATTCCAAACAGTCTAATTATAACTTCGTTTTGGTGACGTTACGAAAGAAATTCAATTTAAAGTTATGTATTATGCTTTACCAGTCCTCTACCATAGAGCTCCCGCTCTTTCAAGGCTCATTTGGAGCTTTGAATTACAGGCGCCTGCAATCGAGTGCTCGCTATAATGTGTAATGCTATATTCTAATGCACTTATATGGCAAGCCAAATGCACACTAATTTAGAAAAACCTGGGTTTTCTCAGAAAAACCTGGTTTTGCGATTTGATAAACCAGGTTTTTCTCAGATAAACCAGGTTTTTCTCTGATAAACCAGGTTTTTCTCTTGTTAAACCAGGTTTTTCTCAGATAAACCAGGTTTTTCTCTGAAAAACCTGGTTTTTCTCTGAAACTTGTGATAGCAAGAGATAAACCTGGTTTTTGAGAGAAACCAGGTTTAACAGTGAAAAACTTGGTTCTCCTTATGTAAACCCAGGTTTTTCTCTGATAAACCAGGTTTTTCTCTTGATATCCTAGGTTTTCATCTTTAATGTGTCTTTTCTGATGAAAAACCTGGTTTATCTGAGAAAAACCTGGTATATCGAAAGAAAACCTAGGTTTTCTCTAAAGATTTGAAAAACCTGGTATAACGAGAGAGAACCTAGGTTTTCTCTTGAAAACCTAGGTTTTCTCTTGATAATCCAGGTTTTTCTTAGATAAACCAGGTTTTTCTCTCCTATACCTGTTTTTGCATTGTGCAGAGGCAAGCCGAATGCACACTAATCCAGAGATAAACCAGGTATTTCTTATAAAGCGAAACTATTTGGAGCAAAACCTGGTTTATCTGTCAAACCACATGACTTGTAATTACAAGTTTCTCTCAATTTCATTGGCTCTAGAGAAAAACCAGGTTTTTCTTACATCTACCCTGAGAAAAACCTAGTTTATCTCTTTTATCATGTGATTTGTTATCACAAGTTTCTCTCAATTTCATTGGTTCTGAGAAAAACCAGGTTTTTCTCGGCGGGTCCCACGTGATTAGGTATCGCAAGTTTCTCGCAATTTGATTGGATAACACGGATTCTGCAAAACCATGTTTTTCGATTTCTGATTGGACGACGATTAGTATCACAAAAACTTCCCACTGGTGCAGCTCATACCAACATGCCGTTTCGGAGCCGAGCAGATCGACAAGAAACCAACAGTATCCATGGTTTCTTCGCTAGGATAGATACTATACTTGGAGACATCGGCCGCCATTTCGACCAGGGTCACGTCCAGCAAGACGACATCAATGGATTCCAAAGACAGATAGATCAAATTCGGTAAGGCACATCTGGTTCAGAAGTTTTCTTTTTTTTTTTCAGATAAATAACAATAAATTTATATTGAACAAGCTCAGGTACACACATAGGGTCCCGTTCTCCTACAGTGAGAAAGGCACCCAACGAGCAAGAACGACAAAAAAAAACACATAGTGACATACCGAAAGTAGCCTACTTTCCCGAAGTCAACCAACCAACCCACCGTAGAAATCTGAAATCTTTAATATTAAAATTTTAGACGATATTTACTCATTTCAGACTACACTAAGACATCTGACGTAATCTTTTCTTATCAAATTAATTTTTAGATCCTTTATTTAATTAATTTTTACTATTTTCTTTTATTTTTGATGTGTGTTGTAGCTGATGTACCTAGTAGTCGATAGTGCGAGCTCGGTAATTGGGAGTAGAAGCAGAGATTGACAGAGGACCAGTTGCATATGACCCTTAAATTTTGGCTGAGCCCTGTGATTTTAGAGAACCTGCCTCTTACCTTAGTGCAAACTACCAGTTTTTACAGCCCTAGTCCTTGTCTTAATCCATGTATGCACGATTTACCAGTTATCAGTCAGGTATCTTATGGAAAACCGTGACCAATATTTGTCAGGGTTTTCCATGACATTGTGCTGTTTCCCAATCGCGACGTGTTTTTCTTTGTTTCCTGCTTATTTCTAATGCTATTTTGACTCTGAAGATATTTACACATAGTTCGGGAACTAGTTAAACAATGACGCCAGAGCCACTTGACATCCGGGCACTGTAGGGCACCACAACAACAGAAAATGGGCCTTGAAACAGGTGCAGAAGGGGAAGATTTAAGGCATTTTTCTCTTCAAATCCTTCAAATTGATGGAAACGGCCATCGTAGTTACCTAGAAATCATTAATCAATAACATAACCGAAGTTACTCGTCATTTTATGACAAACCTGTCCGGGGTCCTGTTTGCAAACCATTTTGTCACGGATAACCGTAACGCCCCACATTATGACTGGCATGGTATTCCGTGACCAACTTTCGCCGGTCCAAGTCACGGTTTTCCGTCACGTCTCTTTGAACGGGGAGCATCATCGACCTTATATACGGTAGCAGTATACAAGCAGTAGCTTTCACATTTTTTTTTCGCAGAAGCAAGATAGAGCTTTTGTGGGTCATGGATGTTTTAGCTTTGAGTTACAAAATAAACAAATCAATCATCCAAAGGATGGCGGAATGATTTAGTGTCATTCCTGTCGTCCCGTTTTGCACCCATAATGAACCACATAATGAGAAAGCCTGCTTTCTGCCAGAGGCTACAAACATAGGGGAAGAAAAAATTGGGAATATTCGTCATTGTTGAAAGCTGCTTAGGTATTTTGACATCTCTATGTCCTGAAACAAAAATTAAGAGACTCCAGCTAACTTCGGAAGCTGAGCTAGCTTCTTTGAGTGATACCTTCTCGCACTCCTCTGAAGAAACAGAAGCGAATGTGTGACCGACTGGTCAGTGCTCCCAACTTAATTGTACATAATTTCATGAAAGTATCTTTAATAAAAGCAAAATGTACCATTTTCAATGTTCAAAAGGGGTAACTCCAAAAGATCCAGAATAATTGTCCTATTTCCTTCACATCTAAAGTTTCAAGAAAATATCTCGAGGCTTTTTAGATATTTCTTTCTATCGTTACTGTGCTCGGTCAACTTTGACCATGATGACAGGTTTCTTGTGTGGCGCATAAGTAATCACACAAAAAAATGAATTTGTGACAAAGCCACCAGCAGATTAAAACTATTTACAAGAAGTCCTCAGGAGCAGGCATTCCATGCCTAACCCCTGTTCTACCCTAGGATATTAAATTTTGGCCTTAAACCCATCAACTGTCTGTTGTAAGGCCATTCCAAGTTGCAGTTGTCCTGGGGAAAAAGGAATTCTTAAAACCGTCCGTGTAAGCATTTGGACGGTGGTACTGGAATGGGTGGGACCTAGTTCTCCTGCTCCCTTCAACGAGCTCAGATAGATACCTATTCTTATCTACAATAGCAAGATTATTGTGAATTTTGTAGAATAAAGACAGAGAAGCCTGCTGTCGTCTTTTCTGCAGGTCTGGCCATTGGAGTTCTTCTAGCATTTCTCCCACATGGCTTTGATAACGCCAACGCCTACAGGTCCAACGGGCAGCAGTCCTCTGTACTTTTTCTGTTCTGTTAATAACTACTTGTTGATGGGGCATCCCAACTGGCGCTGCATATTCTAATTTGGGCCGGACCAGAGTTTTATATGCAGCAGCCTTGATTTCCTTCGTTGGAAAAGTCAAGTTTCTACGAAGGAAACCCAAAGTCTTAGTAGCCTTCCTGGTAATTTCGTTGATATGCTGACCCCACTCGAGGTCATCCGTAATTTTAACTCCTAAATATTTGGCTGAAGATACATTCTCTAGGACTTGGTTATGCAACGTATAACCATGGATTACTTGCTTTGGAAGGGGGTGCCTAGTCACCCTAATAGAGTGACATTTGGCAACATTAAATTTCATGAGCCATGCCTCTTCCCAAAGTGCCAATTTATTCAAATCATCTTGGAGTATCTGTTGGTCTTTAGACCGTCTAATATTTCTATACAGGACACAGTCATCAGCAAAAAGGCGGACTGTTGAGCTTATGTTGTCTGGCAGGTCATTAATGAAGATTAAGAATAATATGGACCCTAACACAGAGCCCTGTGGGACACCATACAACACGGGGAGAGGGTCTGAACAGACACCATCCAGAACAACTTTTTGTGTCCTTCCAGATAGCCAGGCTGAGATCCACCGGAGGATATCATTTCGGATACCATACTGAATACTCCAGTTTATAAATCAATTGTCTGTGGGGGACCTTATCAACTATATCAGATATACAGCATATGGATCTTGTTCTCTGCACGTCATCTGATGATCCTTTATATTTGATTTAAGTTTGATGATAATATTTTTTACAGTTTTAAAGTTACAGAACAAACATGATTTCCATACTTAAATTTACATAGGGGCATAATTCCATAAAAAGTGTAGATGGCGTTACAGTTCGTATTCACTGAACATTGTCTAATGTTTTATATTTGTACCAAGTTTCACGAAAATAACTCATATAGTTTCAAAGTTATGGAGCAAACACGATTTCCATACTAAAAATTTCAAAGGGACTTCATTCTGTAGTAAAAGTAAGCAGAATTTTGGTTCCTTTTCTCTGCCCATCAAATCTTGATACTTTATATTTTTACCAATTTTGCGAAAATATCTCATATAATTTCTGAGTTATGGAGCGGACACAATTTCAAAGGGGCATAATTCCGTAAAAAATGTAGGTGGAGTTACGGTTTTTGTTCTTTGCACATCCTCTAATGAAGCTCCGTATTTGTACTAAGTTTCCCGAACATATTTCATATAGTTTTAGGGTTATGAGCGGACACGATTTCCATACTAAAATTTACAAAGGGTCATAATTCCATAAAAAAATGTAGGTAGCGTTACGTGTCTTGCTCTCTGCATGTCGTCTGATGATGCTTTATATTTGTACCAAGTTTCTAAAATTATCTCAATAGGTTACAAAGTTACTGAGCGGACACAATTTCCATACAAAAATTTTCGAAGGGGCATAATTCCCTAAAAATGTATGTGGAGTTACAGTTCTTGTTCTTTGCACATCCTCTAATAAAGCTCTTTATTTGTACTAAGTTTCACGAAAATATCACATATAGTTTTAGAGACGATTTCCATACCAAAATTTACAAAGGGGCATAACTCCATAAAATGTAGGTGGAGTTACGGGTCTTGCTCTCTGCAAGTCGTCTGATGATGCTTTATATTTGTACCAAGTTTCGTGAAATTATCTCAATCGGTTACAGAGTATTGAGCGGACACGATTTCCATACTAAAATTTTCAAAGGGGCATAATTCTGAAAAAAATGTAGGTGGAGTTACGGGTCTGGTTCTCTGCACGACTTCTGATGATGCTTTATATTTGTACCAGGTTTCGTGAAATTATCTCAATGGTTACAGAGTTATTGAGTGGACACGATTTGAGACAGACAGACAGACAGACAGACAGACAGATGGACAGACGAACCGGGCAAAAACAATATGTCTCCGGCCCATACGGGGGGGGGGGGGGGGGAGACATAATTCTAATGCACTTGCAAATGTAACCCGACGTCTGATTGGATATTGTTATAAATTTGGGACGATAAATCCTGCGATATACTGCAGAAAGCCTGACGTCATAACGTAACGTCGTTGTTCATTGGCTGACATTTGATTTTATGCTGCTGACAACGCTTGCCTGTGATGCAGAAATATTCGACAATGGTCTCAAACAGCTATGTGCATAGGTATTTATGCAAGAAAAAAAAATATATAAATAAGAGAAATACCACTTCAAAGTTTCGGAATGGATTTCCGGTTGTTGAGCAAGAGACTGTTTATGACATGCGCAAATAAGATGAAATAGGGTAAAGTCCTATATTAGATGAAGCCTCAAAAGAAGTATTGGGAGTAGAAGTTTCGAAAGTAGATGTTATGGCACAGCCCTTAATGTCCTCGTGGCAATACATAGGGCTTTAATTTGAATAAGATCCAGCTTTGAGAGTAGATGTCCAGATGCAGAGTTATAAGCTTATAACCCTAATTTTGCTGAGAAACAGTGTCTATAGGCTTTTCTTGTCTGCTCTATCATTAGGGTACCTGATACCAGTCTCATGAGGTCAGGGCCTTATTACATTTTTCTGTCAAGTTTTTATATGCTGACTCCTTGTTACTTTGCTGTCTAAGATCATACCCAGGAATGTGACAGGTGGAACTGTCCCAGACTCCATGGGTCATGAGCATTAAAGTCTCCAAAAAAGATATAGCTTTCTGTCTGAATCTACCTGACCAAATTCTCATGATCTGACTTTAACTGTTTTCTCAATAAATATAAAGGTATTAGTTTTGATGGTTAATTGTTTTAGCCTCCAGAGTTAAGGCCATATTTGATTTTCAGTTATTTACAGTGCTGATCTGAGTCTATGAGCAAACAGAGAAAAGAAATTGGGGACTTTAAATACTACTGTCTTTGTGATATAATTAAGTGTGACAGCTTTTGGCAGTATAATAGTCAAATAATTTTAGTCAAATAATTATATTTATTTGTCAACAATAAACAAGCAGTAACTTGTCATACATGTGATGTCTCTCGGATCATCCGGGAGTCTCCCGGAAATAAAGCCCAGTCTGATTGGGTAACAAACGTGAAACATTTTCGACAGTATATTCTGCGATATACTGTCGAAAATCCGACGTCATCGTGTAACGTCGCTTCTCATAGACTGACGTATAGTTTTACGCTGCTGAAGGCGGCAACTTTCTGTTCAAGTTAGTACATTTCATAAGATGAAAATGTAAAAAAGTGCTTTAGAATGGGGATAACTGTACTGAAAATTGTCATTTAACTTATCAAACTTTGTTTTGTATTTGGTGATACCGCGGATCTCTAGTTTTATTATATACCTATCAATGATACACCCTTTGAACTGCACGTTTTCTGGCCATCTGATACAGACAGCCGTATCAAACTGACGTTTTCTGAATCCGTATCACTATCCTTTAAAACGAGGCTATGTATGAGTTCCAGCTTCAGGCGCGTCATATTTTACGTGCATCTTAGAAGCGAGAACCAGAGAAACGAAACAAGTGACGTAACGTCAACAAACACGTGAAAAAGCGCGCCTTGATAGCTCAAGTCGGTAGCTTTGTCTCACGACTAGCTATATAACTTTGCCGCACAGGTTCAAATCCGGGTCGATGCATTAGCGCTGGCTAGTGTGAATGGTTAGCCGTTCCCTAGGGTATATAATAAACAAGTTATTATAATAGTAACTTGATCTGGCGTACTGTGTCACGTCTCGTGCATGAGTTCATACCATCGGATCACCCTCGACGCAAGCGTCTCGGGTGATCTGATGGTATGAACTCATCCACTCGACGTGATACAGAACGCCAGATCAAATTACTATTATAATAATGTGTATATACCATGTATTTCGCTAATTAAAGATGCTTTCTGAGCAAGATGAAACGCTAGTCTACGTCAAAGCGTAGACCACCCCAATGCCGAAAGGTTTCACTGCATAGTAGCACAAGCCTACCACCTCTGCTGATAATTGGAGGTTCAAGATCAACATATTTTGTAGTTTATGTTTCCGCTAGGATTGAATTTTTTACGTATGGCTATGCAGTAGCGACTGACTGATTTATTAACTGAGTTGGATTTATTGACTCTTTGATATAGTATTTTAGTCTGTATTGAGCCGGGAGAGAGAGAGAGTAAAAAAATGATGGGATAGACAAGAACCGTTCACATACCGCAACTGCTTCAACCGAAGCAGATCCTTGCCTTACCACAAGCTAATATCGGAAGCTCGTCTTTTACGGCAATTTCGCATCCACTCCTTTTAGCCAGCCTTTCTATTTCTTTTTGTTGATCAGGGGCCGTATTTATAAAACGACTTAAGTGGTTGCTATGCTGTTGCTAGGGCTATATTTCTATAAAGGAGATTCCCTACAACTATGAAATTTGCTCTGGAGGAACAGTCTTTTTCAGACTGTTCCTCCAGAGCAAATTTCGTAGTTGTAGGGAATCTTCTTCATAGATATTTAGCCTTAGCAACAGCATAGCAACCACTTAAGTGGTTTTATAAATACAACCCCAGTTGTTGAATGAGGATGAAACACTTTTCGGTTACAAGACAGAAACGGGGCCTTATGGCATGGTATGATATTGACCGAATGTTTGATTTTAGTATTTTAAATAAGTTGCCAGAGGAATCCATTTTATAGCCTGATTGTAATAATTATCTTTGGATTTCAACATAATGTCCATGGTAAACACGAGCAAAATGATCAAACGGAAAAATTGAGACATTTGCTTGATAAGATAATTTTTTCTGTCGGAGATTATCTGTTCCCCCTTTCCCTTACCACCCCCTCCCCCCTCTCTCTCCCCCCCCCCCCCCCCCACAAACCCCACGCGGAAAAAATGGCTATAAGGAGAACTTGTAGTGGAGTATCCCCTACTCATAGAGTCACTCTTTCTTCATAATCTTTTCAGCCCCTACAAGAGTACTTGATATATATTGTGATTACCCCGTTTTCATCATAGCTGAAAACCTCATTTCTCATGCACAAATACACATGTGTTGGCACGTTCAGAAGAGCATATTCACGCTGACATAAGCATAGAGACACATGCACAAACATACATACAGTTTTGTTTATACTTGCCAATACCTACAGAAAAAAAGTCTGGCATCCAATTCTAATCACCTGTCCATGATTATTACCATCCAGACAGACAACTGGGCAAGCATACAGGCATACAAACGCATCTTAGAATTAACATTACTTTATATACTGAAAGGATTTAAAAAACTTCCACTTTTTATAGCGGGCTGCTGGCTCTTTCACCTGTGACAGTGTTTAATATTTTACGACAAAAAGTTTGGAACTGCTCAAATTTAAAGATTACGCAGTTTATTCGTATCATCTACTTAAATGACGTCAGAACAAGAGCGTTACGTCTCTGAAACGCATAAGGCGATGACGGCGTTGTCTTATGCAACACTCTTTTAGATGATTTATTACTGTGTTAATATTGTCTCGTGATTCATGTTAATTTGCAATTATTATTGCAGTTGATGCTGTCACGCAAAACCTGCTACGGGGACGGCGTCGACGTAAGTTAACGTCATGCCTGGTTGTTAATTTCGGGTAGCTGCTTTTCTGACAGTCTTTTGAGCTTCCTGTAAACCGTGCACATCGTCTGAGATTGTAAATTGCCGTAATTAACGCATAAAATTATCGCACGACGTCAGGTTTTGAAATTCCAGCATTTCCACGTGCTCCTCGTGTTCTTAGTGCAGTTTACATACAGACGTATAATTTCATGTATACAGTTTTCTGACGACATATTGCTCTCACAATATCAAATTCAATATATGAATTTGATATTGTGAGAGCAATATGTCGTCAGAAAACTGTATACATGAAATTATACGTCTGTATGTAAACTGCACTAAGAACACGAGGAGCACGTGCTTATTTCTGACCGAGTCGGTTGAATGATTTCAAGTTCGGGATACGGACATAATCAGGTATAAGAGACTATATATGTTGTCAAATTTTGGTGGACGTAGCTGCATTTGTTTTTGAGATATTTAAAATTAATGGGTGGAAGTTTTTAAATCCTTTCAGTATACTAGGTAATAAAGTTTTCGGTGAGATTTCTCTCTCTTCCCATCATTTTGCTGTGGCAGCAATGTTAATGCTGTTATAATATTTTTTCTCATATCGCAGAAAAGTTCAATCTGTAAAATGTTGAAAAAAAAAATTAAAAGAAAAATAAGTATTTTCTTTCAATTTATTTGAAGTAGGTACAGCTACAGCGGAGCACCACATTAATGACGTTTGACGTTTTGTCCCGTTTTAACATTGCAGTGGTTATTTTGTGTCTCGGTTTCCACAAACTAACACCCCTTTTGCGGGGTTTTGACCAATTTCAGACACATCTTCATGCAATTTGATTGTTTAGAAGAATTTGATAGCATTCTCTCCTCAAATTTATTAGTTCAAACATCCAAGTCGAACTTTTGCTTTCAATACCGTGTCATCGTACATCACTTTTGTGGTGTCTGGCTAAATGCAGGTATGCAACCCTTTAATCAGTGCCAACTTGGCATCAGGTAAAACTAGCATACAACAATCAAATTACATTAAAATTTGTTCATTTCAATAACTTTCTTTGATTTTGCCCTCATTTTTCACAATTGTATACAAAATTTGGAAATTGCATATTAAAATACCCGGTATGATAATGTCATTTTGTAACCCTAGTATGACCCACATATGAGCCGCGACACGACAAAACCAACAATGTGGTTGTGCGCCCAGTGCAGACTCAGATCAGCCTGGGCATCCGCCAAGTTTGACCAGACTCTTCGTTAAGTGCTCAAAAGGTAGCTATGTGTCTGAGCTACCGCCATGCGGACAGCGAAGTCTCTGATCAGACTGGGCGGATGCCCAGGCTGATCTGAGTCTGCGCTGAGCGCACAACCACATTGTTGGTTTTGTCGTGTCGCGGCTCATATCATTTTATGCTGCTGATGCAAGCATAATAATTATTGACGACAATAATTCATTGAAAGTGAAAAGCGGAAACCATAACGAAAAATCTTATTAAATGTCAAGCATTTGACTCTTCTACAAATATTAGATATAGCCAAAGATAAAACAAAAATAATCGAGATTATAAGGCAAATTTTCACCGTGCTCCGATTATCCATATATACTAGTTCCTGAAGTTTGACCGGTAGATTTAATTTAACATCACTGGATATGAAAGGTGGATCTGTATTTACTGCAAATTTAATCAATAACAAAATTTCTACAGCATAAATCCACGTATTTTTTAACATCCCTCGTGAACATACAGAATACACGCGTATGCGCACAACCACAGACACATAAACATTTGCAAGGACAGACATCAAAATTTCGATCTTTTGTTCTTAGCTGTTTTCCCTCTCAACAAAATCCAGACGCAAACATGGTAAGTTATTACTTCTCTTATCAGGCGTTTAATTCTCATTTCTGTTTAATTACCGGTCCTCACTATGGATCCGCAATATTATGATCGAGAGGGCAGGGAGCAAATTCAACTATATATTAAAGTGTTTTCACAGGGGAAAATTCCACTATAAGTGGAAAAGGCCAATGCAAAACACGTATATGAGATTTTCCCCAGAGAAAATTGGCTAAATAGTCAAATTTCCGGGGAAGGATGGGACGGGGATGGGATTCAACTATGTAACAACATTAACCATATTCGGGGAGGGGGAATTCTACTATAAACAAAAAAATCATTTAACGTTGCGGTGAGAATGATTGCTAAGCACGGGGCGTGGGGGCTACTCTCTGACAGTTTCCAGTAAACATAAAATATTTTACTGACGATTGTAATTTAGTAAAATGAAATTTAAATCTTAAAGTGTTCCTTCAAGAGCAGACAATACATTCAGAAGAAGGAACATGTGCTAGACTACGTAGTTTCGGCTAATAAAAGTATCCGTATGGACCCTTTCCTTTACAATTTTCAACCTACCGTCGTCGCCTTCCGACTAAAAAATAATCTTCTTTTTCTGCAGTTTCATTTTCAACACTTATCTATTTTATTTTCTTTGAAGTTTCTACAGACGACATGCATTAATAGTCCAGGCAAACTGGCGATTTTTTCCCTAAACCCAAAACAAATTGCAACAAAAGCTTTTTTTGCATTTTTGTTGAGAACTAACATTCACATATGACATATCAAAAGTAGGATAAAATTGGATAATGCAAAATATATTTTTTTTCTGCATTTTTACAGCGCCTATATGCATCTTAAATATACCAATTATTTGTAATGTTTTATATGACATAACATTATTGCTTTGAGTTTTATTTCTAAACACCTATTCTGCCTCTGCCAGAATTGAATCTAGAAGCTTAAGATTAAAATTGGCACATTTTCGTGTTGAATGTAAAGCCATCTAGGTCTAAAAATGGCATGAATTACCCCACCCACTTTATTCTGCCTTAAAATCTGAAGTGAATTTTTGAAGGTCAGTAAGTGAACTGCAACAAGAAATATATCATACTGATGACTTTGCTTAGCATAAACATGCTTCAATTTAGAATACTGATCTCTGAAGGCATGAGAATCCCGAAACAAAGGCACAAAGAGCAGAATACTACATGCATAATAACACAAACAGTGCAACATACTTTGTAAATCTCCCCGGCAGGATTTATGAATGGGACCACTAAACATTGCTAAGTACTAAATATGTAAGCTCTGGGGCCACATGGTTTCAGGGAAGATGATTTTTTTAAAGATTATAAGTCTATGGGAGCTAATGACCCCTGGGGCGTGGCCAATTTGGGCCGCAGGGGCATGGGTGGCAGAATTTTTGTATGTGACAACTAAACATTGTTAAATACTAAATATGTAAGCTCTGGGCCTCATGGTATCAGAGAAGAAGATATTGAAGGTTCTTTAGGGATATAGCTCTATATAAACAAATGACCCCTTGGGGAGGGGCCAGTTTGGACCACAGGCGCTTGATTGGCAGGAATTAAGTAGGGGACCACTAAACATTGCTACATACTAAATAAATATATAAGCTCTGGGCCTCATGGTTTCAGAGGAGAAGATTTTTTAAGTTTTTCCATTATAAGTCTATAACAGCCAATGATAGATTCGGAGAGGGAGGGGGGCGGGATTTGGATCCCAGGGGCATGGTTGGCAGAGGAAATTTGGATCCCAGGGGCATGGTTGGCAGGATTTATGTACGTGGCCACTAACTATTGCTAACCATTGCTATATACTAAATATGTGAGCTCTTGGCCTCATGGTTTCAGAGAAATTTTTTGAAGGTTCTCAGCTATATAGCCCTATATTAACAAATGACACCTGGGGTGGGGCCAGTTTGGATCCCATGGGCATGGTTGGCAGGACTTATGCAGAGGACCACTAAACATTGCTACATACTAAATGTATAAGCTCTCGGCCTCATGGTTTCAGAGAAGATATTTTTATAAGTTTTTCACTTCATAAGACAATGGGAGCTAATGCCCCTGGGGCGTGGCCAATTTGGACCCGAGGGGCATGGTTGGCAGGATTTATGTACATAACCACTAAGCATTGCTACATACTAAATATGTAAGCTCTGAGCCACATGGTTTCAGAGAGGAAAATGTTTGAAGGTTCTTTAGCTATATAGCCCTATATACACAAATGAACCCCTGGGATGGGCCAGTTTGGACCCCAGGGGCATGGATGGCAGGGTTTGTGTATATATATATCAGCTCTGGGCCTCGTGGTTTCAGAGAAGAAGATTTTTAAAGTTTTTATCACTATAAGTCTATGGGAGCTAATGACCCCTGGGGGTGGCCAATTTGGACCCCAGAGGCATGGTTGGCAGGATTTATGTACGTGACCACTAACCATTGCTATATACTAAATATGTAAGCTCTGGACCTCATGGTTTCAGAGTTGAAATTTTTGAAGGTTCTTTAGCTATATAGCCCTATATAATCCTATGGGCCCCTATCGTGGGGCCAGTTTGCATCCCAGGGGATGGATTGGCAGAAGTGATGTAGGGGACCACCAAACATTGCCACATAAAATATATAAGCTCTGGGCCTGATGGTTTCAGAGAAGAAGGTTTTTTAAGTTTTTCTCATTGTAAAGATATGGGAGCGTTATGTCGCCATGGCAACCAGAGTTCCAATCTGATCTGCCTTATAACCTTATGCAGTCAATCCCCCACCCCAACAATGCTACACATAAAATTCGATCAAGATTGGGCAGATGGTTTAGGAGGTACGTTTTAAGTGTGGAAGACGACGACGGACTACGGACCAAGGCTATACTATAAGCTCACCTTGACAGGTTAGCTAAAACCTTAAAGAACAGGGGGTGGTAGGGTGGTGCGATGGTGCTGGGTATAAATTCCAGTGCCGGGGCGTCCTACTGATTTGGACAATAGAAGGGCAAGGGCCTACTGTGCTTGCAGTAGATGCGGGTGGGGGTTGTTTGGACATTTATGATTTCTCTCTTCTTTCTCCCGCTCTTTGGGAGACGGCCTGATATAGACTGAAATACTGTCTCAAAGGGCCGTTAAACCCAAAACAACCAACAAACCAACCTTAAAGAAAATCCCATATTTTAACAATTTAAATTTCCAATTCCATGACCTAGACCCCAAGGTCACTGTGGGGCAAGGGTGTAAAGCGTAAGACCGTTATCTAGGATAAGTCAAAGTATCAACTTAGGGTATCAATGGGTTAAAGAGATATGTGTGTTTAAATTACCTATAACACCCAAAAATGGACATGGACGCGGGTGCAAACACGAAGGCCGACACCGCGGAGACAACAATAGCTCTTCCTGAAGGTCGTTCAGGCGAGCTAAAACAATGACTTCTTTCCAGAGGAGTAGGCGGGAAGGAGGTATAATTTGTAAATCTTGAAGCAACAAAGTAAACATTTTACCATTTGTGAATGCAAAAATGTCATGGGAGTCATCACCTAATATCCAAAAGCATGTCCATGTTATCTGCATATTTAACCCTCTAGTGGATTATCCTTTCAACACATGAAGTATTTAGCCGGGCCACATAGTGCAGTCGGTAGCATGTCTGACTCAAGAGCCAGAGGTCCTGTGGTCGATACCCGGCCCGGCTAGTTACCTCCGTTTCTCCTTCCACTGATTCAGGAAGGACAGTTACTGGCGAAAGTATGTACACTTAGTACTGCTTAAATGCATAGGAGGTCTAAGCTGGCCTAAGGTAAATTGACCGTCCCGACATGACCATGGCTGTTTACCGTGGACGTGAAGCAACAAAACAACACTCTCAGATGTCCCGTCATTTGATAAATAGGAGTTACATCAAGCTGTTTTCTTCTATTGTTCTGTCACAGTCTTCATTTAAAAACATTGATTCTGTTTACTATCTTCATTACCATACATATGGTCCACCTGAATAGAGGCTATGGTAAAAGCAAAATTTGCACTGGTGGGTGGGGTAAACCAATAGTAATATGCTATATGATCGACCGGTTATGCATAATCAGCAAATTTAATGGTAGACAAAAGCTAAAGAACAGTATATAACTGTTTTATCGACGACTTCTATGGATTTAACTTGTTTAGAAATGATATTTAGAAGTGGTTTCGACCAAAAGTAGCTATGCAGTGGTTTTAACCCTTCGAAAACAAGACATATGAAAAAAATCAAGTTTCGCATTCTCCGATTTTGTCCTACTTTTAGTATGTTAAAAAATGTAGGTCTTAGGAGCTTATTACAGCAAAGAAACCTTTTGTTGCAATTTGTTTTAGGTTCCCCCACAATTTGACTGGACTATAACAGAAGCGCTGTGGTCGAGCAGTTAGAGCGGCTCGGCTATGGTGCTGAAGGACGCGGGATCCCGGCTTGGGTAACTGGCGACAGGAACAC
The DNA here is from genome assembly GCA_963989385.1 of Ctena decussata. NCBI lineage: Eukaryota > Metazoa > Mollusca > Bivalvia > Lucinida > Lucinidae > Ctena > Ctena decussata. The sequence continues at coordinate 17,689,777 of OZ022501.1, forward strand.
CCTCTCTCTCTCTGTCAAGCAAGTAGTACATGGGTACGGGCTCAGCCTTTCATATGCTGTGCCCAAGATACAGTGGGCCTCTTACCCCACTGCCCCTACGCCCACAAGGCTATCGGAAAGCTTTACCTGTTTTACCCAATTGCTTTCGCGCAATTTTCAAAATAGATTCAAGTATTTACACGTTGCAGAAATTCAAGTACTAACACATTGCAGAAATTCTACCGCTTAATTGCATTTGCGCAGTCTGATTAAATTCTCCACTGCACACTTTACTGTTTTTCTAAGACATGCGGACTGTATGTGTAAACAGTTAAAGGCTCTAAATACACTCTGCGGGTGACCATGCTGATCTTAGTCGTCTGTGGTAGAACATGTCAGTTTTTAGCTCACCTAAGCACGAAGTGCTCAGGGTAAGCTTTTGTGATACCCTAATGTCCGTCGAACGTGTGTCCGGACGGACGTCCGTCAACTTTTGCTTGTGTACACTCTAGCGGGCACAGTTTTGATCCAATCTTTACGAAACTTTGTCAGAGTGTTAGTCTTTATAAAATCTAGGCCAAGATGAAACTGGGTCATGTCGGGTCAAAAACTAGGTCACTAGGTCAAATCTTAGAAAAACATTGTGTACGCTCTAGAGGGCACAGTTTTAATCCAAAGTTCATGAAACTTTGTCAGAATGTTTATCCTTATAATATCTAGGGCAAGTTTGAAACTGGGTCACGCCGAGACAAAAACTAGGTCACTTGGTCAAATCATAGAAAAACCTTGTGTATACTCTAGTGGACATAGTTTTAATTCAATCATTATGAAACTTTGTCAGATGTATATCTCTATACTTTCTAGGCCAAATTTGAAACTGGGTCATGTCGGGTCAAAAACTAGGTCACTAGGTCAAATCTTAGAAAAACCTTGTGTACACTGTAGAAGGCACAGTTTTAATCCAAAAGTCATGAAACTTTGTCTGAATGTTTATCCTTAAAATATCTAAAACAAATTTGAAACTAGGTCATGTCGGGTCAAAAATAGGTCACCAGGTCAAATCATAGAAAAAACTTATGTACGCTCTAGAGGACACAATTTGATCCAATCTATATGAAACAATGTCAGAATGTTTATCTCTATATTCCATAGGCTAAACTTAAAACTGGGTCATGTCGGGTCAAAAACTAGGTCACTAGATCAAATTTTAGAAAAACCTTGAGTACGCTCTAGAAGGCACAGTTTTGATCCAAAATTCATGAAACTTTGACAGAATGTTTATCCTTATAATATGTAGAAAAGGTTTGAAACTGGGTTATGTGGGTTACAAACTAGGTCACTAGGTCAAATCATAGAAAAACCTTGTGTTCGCTCTAGAGGACACAGTTTTAATTCAATCTTTATAAATCTTTGTCAGAATGTTTATCTCTATAAACTCTAGCCCGACTTTGAAACTGGGTTATGTGGGGTCAAAAACTAGGTCACTAGGTCAAATCTTAGAAAAACCTTGTGTACACTCTAGAAGGCACAGTTTTGATCCAAAATTCATGAAACTTTGTCAGAATGTTTATCCTTATAATATGTAGGATAAGTTTGAAACTGGGTCATGGTGTGTTAAAAACTAGGTCACTAAGTCAAATCTTTGAAAAACTTTGCGTACGCATTAGAAGGCATAGTTTTGATCCTATCTTCATGAAACTATGTCAAAATGTTTATTGTCCATACATCTAAAACCCCTATGAAACTGAGTCAAATCGGGTTAAAAACTAGGTCACTAGGTCAAATCTTAGAAAAAACTTTGTGTACACCCTAGTAGTAAGGACAGACACTCTGGGGACCGATTTTCCCATGTATTTTTACATAGACTTTTGGCCTGAAAAAAACTAAGTCCGCAGGGTCGCCTAGTGTAAAAATACATGGCGGTCCCCAGAGATGTCAATCCATGAGTTAACTTCCTCGGGCTAGTAAGTCTCTGTTAGGCTCTTTTAAAGCCGTAAAAGTCAAGTTCTTAGGCTCTCAGAGCCGTTCTTAGGACGATTTAGCGCCATTTTCCCACAAAAAATAGCCGTGGGATCATGCACGCAACTTTGCGGGACGTTGTAGGAAGTTTGTAGGATCTGTAGGAGCACACAAGAAAACTTGCGGGATCACGCGACGTCTTTGGCTAGTTGTGACGTTATGTTATAGGAAGTCTGTAGGAACTGTAGGATCCCACAAGAATATTTTGCGGGATCACGCGACGTCTTTGGCCAGATGTGACGTTATGTTTGAACGTTTATGACGTCAGTTATTTCTAGCCGAAGAAAGCAAGACGTTGGCCGCCATAGAAGCTGCGCTTATCACATTTTAAAGGGAAAATAGCAACATCCACATATCCACGCTGTAATTGTGGAGTTAATGTGGATGATGTGGATTTAATGTGGATGTTTTGTGGGGTCTATGTGGATGATGTGGATGTTTTGTGGAGCGTATGTGGATGATGTGGATTCAATGTGGATGTTTTGTGGCTAATGTGGATCCACAATGTGGAGTTTTCACACGTCCACATCTACACATTCGACAGTGTGGATTTGATGTGGATGTTTTGTGGATGTTGTGTGGAGTTTATGTGGATGTTTTGTGGATGTTGTGTGTAGTTTATGTGGATGATGTGGATTTGATGTGGATGTTTGCGTGGATCCACAATGTGGAGGTTCCACACGTCCACATCTACATATTCGACAAATTAGCTTAGTCTGCCCTTGTCCTAGCTTATTTCTGAAGTATGCGAACAGACAGAGATGTTCAGGCACGTGAAATTTAGCGGCTATAAGTAAAAAACGTATGAATGGTTGTATTTCCCGTTTTTTTTTAGGTTTAGTTGAGTGTTAGATTACAGAGGTATGATACTGAAAATCTCAGTGAAACAGTGACCCGACGGCTTTCTCACTATGCTCTGCGTAGTTACTTGCCCCTGTTATTAGACTAACCGAGGCATATAGCTCTGCAGTGCCTTTATACATATCAGACTCTCGGCCTCATAAGACCTGACTGTACCAGAGACGTGACCTTACAGTATTCTCGTATGCTCTACACAGTAGCATGCCCCTCAGAGGCATGCGTATGCAGTGCCCTTAGACTGTACAGTTCTGCTGTTCATTGAAAAAAAGCCAAACAAACTTCAAAACAAAAAAAAAAACGGGAAATACAACCATTCATACGTTTTTTACATATAGCCGCTAAATTGCACGTGCCTGAACATCTCTGTCTGTTCGCATACTTCAGAAATAAGCTAGGACAAGGGCAGACTTAGCTAATTTGTCGAATATGTAGATGTGGACGTGTGGAACCTCCACATTGTGGATCCACATGATCCACACAAACATCCACATCAAATCCACATCATCCACATAAACTACACACAACATCCACAAAACATCCACATCATCCACATAAACTCCACACAACATCCACAAAACATCCACATCAAATCCACACTGTCGAATGTGTAGATGTGGACGTGTGAAAACTCCACATTGTGGATCCACATTAGCCACAAAACATCCACATTGAATCCACATCATCCACATACGCTCCACAAAACATCCACATCATCCACATAGACCCCACAAAACATCCACACAACATCCACATCAAATCCACATCATCCACATTAACTCCACAATTACAGCGTGGATATGTGGATGTTGCTATTTTCCCTTTAAAATGTGATAAGCGCAGCTTCTATGGCGACCAGCGTCTTGCTTACTTCGGCTAGAAATAACTGACGTCATAAACGTTCAAACATAACGTCACATCTGGCCAAAGACGTCGCGTGATCCCGCAAAATATTCTTGTGGGATCCTACAGTTCCTACAGACTTCCTATAACATAACGTCACAACTAGCCAAAGACGTCGCGTGATCCCGCAAGTTTTCTTGTGTGCTCCTACAGATCCTACAAACTTCCTACAACGTCCCGCAAAGTTGCGTGCATGATCCCACGGCTATTTCTTGTGGGAAAATGGCGCTAAATCGTCCTAAGAACGGCTCTGAGAGCCTAAGAACTTGACTTTTACGGCTTTAAAAGAGCCTAACAGAGACTTACTAGCCCGAGGAAGTTAACTCATGGATTGACATCTCTGGGGACCGCCCTGTATTTTTACACTAGGCGACCCTGCGGACTTAGTTTTTTTCAGGCCAAAAGTCTATGTAAAAATACATGGGAAAATCGGTCCCCAGAGTGTCTGTCCTTACTACTCACCCTAGAGGGCACAGTTTTGATTCAATCTTCATGAAACTCTGTCAGAATGTTTATCTTTATAAAATCTAGGTAAAGTTTGAAACTGGGTCGTGCCGGGTCAAAAACTAGGTCACAAGGTCAAATATAAGAACGACCTTGTATACGCTCCAGAGGGCACAGTTTTGATCCAATCTCAATGAAACTTTGTCAGAATGTTTATTCTTACAATATCCAGGCAAGTTTGAAACTGGGTCATGTCGGGTCAAAAACTAGGTCAAATATTAGGAAAACCTTGTGTACGCTCTAGAGGTCACAGTTTTGATCCAAACCTTATGAAATTTTGTCAGAATGTTTATCCTCACACTATCTAGGCCAAGTTTGAAACTGGGTCATGTCGGGTCAAAAACTAGGTCAGATCTCAGAAAAAACTTGTGTACGCTCTAGAGGACACAGTTTTGATCCAATCTTTTTGAAACTTAGTCAGAATGTCTATTATCACAATATTTAGTCGAGCAAATTTGATTGCATAAGTGGCCTAGAAAAGGAAGATAGTGGTCTACGGAGTGTAACATTTGTTTTTATATATCAAAATGATTATCTCGGTCTCTAGTTATCAAATTCAGCGTTTGCCACCTTGGCAAACATTGCATAACTCTGAAGTGGCCAGTTATTTACGTTACACCTTTAAATTTTGAATATCAAAAATATTAATTGACGTCAATAAGAAATGTGTTTAAACTATATAAATGTATCAAATCTAAATATTTTCTGTAAGAACAGTTAATATGCTATAAATTAGGCCGCTCAGAAAACAGTTCAGAACTTTGGTGTTGTTCCTTTCGTTACAATGTATCATGTACCCCTTGAAAATTTAAAATTGGAACTTAAGTTGTTGTATTTTACGAAGACTCTATTACAAAAAGGCCCGAAATGATCATTTTTACTCACTATTCAATTGGACCCTTTCAGTGCGTTTCTAGCAAAACAAATATGAGACCTCTAGCTTTTATACTTTGTCAACCACGTCCTGTTGAACAGTTACACCATTTCCCTGTTTTTGGCTGAAAAGTCATTTTTCGTATAATTGTTCGTACAAAAAATGGTAAATAACCAATTTAAACTTGACAAATTGGGGGCCTTTTGCAAAAAAAATCATGTTAACCATAATATAACACAATAGCTTAATATTTGTTTTGACCTTTCAACACAGTTTAGCTAGAGTAACATACTTAACAGATTAAAATGTTTGCATAAAGCGTCTATCATTCCCGCCAGAAAAAAAAAAAAACAACTCTTTTCAAATTCTGACTTTGAAACAACGCAGTTGTGATATATATGTATATTATCTATTGTAAAATGAAATTTTTGCATTGTTTAATAAACTAATCGGGCAGCAAACAGTGTTATTTACATGACATGCAAAGATGAGATTGTCCCAAAACTAGAAAAGAAAACCTTCGTGAATTAATCTATACATAGATCACTTTTATTTTTTACCCCATTAATATCCAAATGACATTAAATATATCATACCATAAGAAATTTACTAATCAGAACTTATGTTTTATATACTCAGAAAGGTAACGTTTGTAACCATTATTTGAAAACAATCACTGAGATTATGTGTTGTTACTGAAAAATATGTCTAAACCTCATTAGTTTTGTTAAAAAAATTTAAAGCGGTACTTGGAACTGGTTTAAACCCACCCTATGTAATTTATCAGTGAAATTTTAACGGCGATGCATCTGTTGTTGTGTAACAATGTTATAATTTGTGTTGGCCACTTATCTGTAGTGTTCGAAAAATTGATTTGTTTTGTCTGTTTATTCGCCATCATTCTGATGTATGTAAAACAGAAAGAAAGAATGTGAAAATATACATGTTGTATGCCTGGGTATGCTTGATGAAAACTAACTTGTGGACATCTGCATGGAATGGGCGCACGTATATTTTGCTACCCACTAGTATCGTTTGAGTACTTGTTGTATGTGTTATATTACTATTTTTAGTTTGGTGTTGTGGGAGGGATGTGGCACTAGTTGAATCAGTTTTTGACCATTGCCCTTTTACACTTCTTTACCTGTAATGACCTTTCCCTATAAACGCAATACATGAAACCATAGTTTAATTACTTTTACTTTAATTACTTTTGGTCGTATAGAATATATTTAAAACGAAGTAACGAATATAATAGTTTAAAAAGAAAAAGAAATTTAACCCCACTGCTGCTAGTGTAAAGTGGCATGTGGCTAAGGTAAAATGCTTCCTTGTACTTCATGTTCTGGTCATTTGGAATCATCTGGGCTCTTTCTGAGTCAGTTTGACAAAGGAAATAGCTGGTGCTATGTGGCATTGGCAGTTTTGCAACATTACATTTGTTAGTTAAACCGAGGTTGCTGTTATTTTTTTGTGATTCATCCCTTGCTTCCAGAGACTCATCCTTCAGAATTTAAATAAGTTTTTATCAGTCTTAGAATTTTAGGTGAAGGGATACAATTTCACGAAAGTTATTCTGCCAATTTTACTTTGGCCTCCTTTCTTAAGGGGGAAAACTTTTAAAAAGAATTTGCTGCTGTAAAAAAAGTTTCCTTTAAGAGCATACCATTTTGAAAGGCTAAAGCTTTCTCAGAAGCGAATAGGAAACATCTACGGAAATAAATATTGTTTCTTTCTAACAAATTGCAGTAAAATACTGAGGAGTGTCCTTTCATATTAATACAGTATTATTGCAAAGACTTGCCAGAAGATCGTGTTGAAGCGAGGAACACACACGAGAAAGAACATAGCAGTTTAACTGATTCCTTTCAAAATTGGATGATATTGCCTAGAGCCACCGATAAGATGATTATGACATATTGTTATTATTTTAAAATCATTATCAAAATGCCTTTTTAATTGAGTCAATGATAATTCACTTACTTTGACTTCTTGGTTTGGTATTTAAAAAGGTAACGTATACAACATTCAAATGTAAACGATTTGTCAGATTAGATTTATGATTTTTAATGATAGTTTCTGTTTGATATAATGCAATAAGGTGCCCCTAGCACGAGCTTCACATTAACTGACTCAAATTGAGCCCAGATAATTCCAAACATAATTTTCAATATGATGAAGTACGAAAAAGCTTTTCACAGTAGCCCAACGGCACTTTACCGTAGCTGCATTTGGAAAAAATACACATACTTTTTAACCTGTCATGTACGTTACTTTGGTGAAAATATATGCTACAAGGCAACTTTGGGTTTATACATTGTTTTTATAGAAAAGGTAAATTAGAGTAAAGGGGCAATGAGCAGGAATTAATGTTATCTGCTCAATAACCCTACCACGATACCAAACTGGAAATAGCTGCATAAAGATATAAGACAAGTAGTAAGACGATACTAGCAGCTAGCTAGATAAAAATGCAGCCCCTTACAAGTTCATGGGTATAAAGCTAGCCTTAAACAAACAAAATTAGGCATACAAAATTTTCATCTATTTTCTTTCTTTTTCCATATATGCCAGCTATATACCAGAATGATGGCAAATATACATATGAAACAAATCGAGTATTCGAAGACGACAGATAAGTGGACAACACATATGATGACATAGATACACCAGAACTGATGCTCCACCTTGGGGCTGTCATTAATGAGTTACATGAGTGGATTTAAACCGGCCGCTCTAAAAATATTTTTTACTCAAAATAATAATGCTTACGCATATTTGGCAGTAGCTATATTTAATCTCGGGGAGTTTTTTTTTCAAATGTTACAAACGTTACCTTTCTGAATACAAAACTGTACGTTATTACAAGTTATTTGATATTTTGTGATTTTGTTTAAACTTTTAATTTAAAAGTTGTTTGGATATTAATGAAAAAAAAATCATGTACAGATTGACTCATGAAGGCTTCATTTGAACATCGGTGCAGTCTGAGCATTGCATGTCATGTAAATAACACTATTTTGCGTCCATGTAGGCAACTACTATGCAAAAATTTCACTTTACGATAAACAATAAACATATTTATCACTACTGCGTTGTTTCAAAGTCAGAATTTGAAAAGAGTGTTTTCCTGATGTGAATAGACTCTTTAGGCAAACATTTTTATATGTTAAGTACGTTACTCTGGCTAAAATGTGTTGTAAGGTCATAAAATAATTTTTAAGCTATTGTGTTGTATCATGTTTAACATGATCTTTTTGCAAAAGGCCCCAATTTGCAAAGTTTAGATTGGTTATTTACCATTTTTTGTACGAACAATTATACGAAAAATGACTTTTCAGCCAAAAAGAGGGAAAAGGTGTAACTTTTCAACAGGACGTGGTTGACAAAGTATAAAAGCTAGAGGTCTCATATTTGTTTTGCTAGAAATGCACTGAAAGGGTCCAATTGAATAGTGAGTAAAAATGATCTTTTGGGGATTTTTTGTAAAGGAGTTTTCGTAAAATGCAACAACTTAAGTTCCAATTTTAAATTTTCAAGGGGTACATGATATATTGTAACGAAAGTAACAACACTAAAGTTCTGAACTGTTTCTGAGCAACCTAATTTATAGCATATTAACTGTTCTTACAGAAAATATTTAGATTTGATATATTTATATAGTTTAAACACTTTTCTTATTGACTTCAATAAATATTTTTGATATTCAAAATTTAAAGGTGTAACGTAAATAACTGGCCACTACAGAGTTATGCAAGGTTTGCCTAGGTGGCAAACGCTGAATTTGATAACAAGAGAGGCAGACAATTATTTTGGTATATAAAAACAAATGTTACACACCGTAGACCACCCCCTTGAAAGATAGCCCATCAAGTTTGCTCCACTAATTAGGCCAAGTTTAAAAGAAGATCATGTCGGGTCAAAAACTACGTCACTAGGTCAGATATAAGAACGACCTTGTGTACACTCTAGAGGGCACAGTTTTGATCCAATCTTCATGAACCTTTGTCAGAATGTTTATCCTCACAATATCCAGGCCAAGTTTGAAACTGGGTCATGTCAGGTCAAAAACTAGGTCAATAGGTCAAATCTTAGAAAAACTTTGTGCACACCCTACAGGGCACAGTTGTGATCCAATCTTCATGAAACTTTGTCAGAGTGTTTATCTTCATAAAATCTAGGTCAAGTTTGAAACTTGGTTATGTCGGGTCAAAAGCTAGGTCACTAGGTCAAATCAAAATTAAGTTATGCTCCAAGAATCAGAACTAACGTTGCAATGATGCCAGCCACAAACTCCTTGGAATACATTAGTTTCACCACAGTGAGATAATGATGCTACCATTCTATCATCTGTGTTTGCCTAATTCAGTCTAGTTCAAATCCATCAAAGGAACTCAACATGAACGGGAACCTTTCGGAGAAGCGACTCTGCCATTTTCAGCTCACCTGAACCTTTCAGTATTTGTGTTAGCTGCCTCTGACATTCATCCATAAACATTTTCAAACATCTCTGAAAACACTGGGCAGACTAAACTCAAATTTCATTTGGAGCCTGCACATGGGTCAAAGGACTGAAAGTTCTTCAAATTATCTTGGTCACATGACCAAGTTGACCGCCATTCCCATGTACGGTGAAAAAAACTCTTATAAATCTTCACCAGAGCCAGTGAACTGATTAATGCTCAGGTGTACGATTCAGGGCCACCATAGCCCTCTTGTTTAGTAGGTGTATACATGTTATATATGCACAGTCGGTCTAACGGAACTTTGAATAAGATTTGACATCTAACACTTACATGTAATGTGCCGTTTAATGTTTCGGAACACCGCATCTGAATAAGCGGGTCAATATACAAATGCCTCCCAAATAAACAGCTTCTAACGTCTGTCATCGTTTTGTTATCGTAGCTAAGGTTTATTCGTTGTCGTACCGTATCTCAGTCGGAAATCTCTAATAGAGATTGTAAGAGGGATGTTGAGAAAGATCTGAAAGTGTCTTCCTAACAAGATTGCCTGGCATGCTGGATACAAATCCTATGCAGAAACGGAAAACACTATGCTTCTTGTTTTTACGATGAAGCCATATACCTTACAAAGACACTTTTCCTCGTGAGTTACAAAGCATTTTATTAGTCCCAGTCATACAAATAAGCGTATTTCATTTGAGCCGCGACACGAGAAAACCAACAAAGTGGTTGTGCGACCAGCGCAGACTCAGATGAGCCTGGGCATCCGCCCAGTTTGATCAGGCTCTTTGTTAAGTGCTGAAAGGGTAGCTAAGGGTCTAAGCTACCTCCATGCGGACAGCAAAGACTCTGATCAGACTGGGCGGATGCCCAGGCTGATCTGAGTCTGCGCTAGACGCACAACTACATTGTTGGCTTTCTCGTGTCGCGGCTCATTTGTGAAATATTTTCAGTGGAAGTTATTCAAGTCAAATATCGCTGTTAATACAAAACAAAACTGTTAACTCTTTCTCCTAGTTACCTACCATATCCATACAAAAGGTTTGGAAAGATTTAAACAGTTTCATCTTTTCGCATTCATTTGATTTGATTGCCACGTTTTAGCTGGTGCCTGCAAAGGCTCTTGTCGATAAGATTTAGAAAACTGACACAAGTGTTGTCGTTACAAAATCATTATGACTTCGGTAGAAAGGGGACATTTGCTACTACATAAAATACGGATAATTCAGATTTACCGGTCAGTATAGAACCAGAAAAAAACATTATTTCCGCAGTATTTACATGACAAAATTGCCTGGGAATTGTCTTTTAAGTTGCAATGATAAAAAAAACAAATACTGCTCGTATATGAATTATGGCTGTCCGAAGTAGAATATCTGCAGCGCCTTTAGGGTATGGCTCTTTAAAGGAAGCTAGAAATTTGTTGTTTTTGAAAGAATACGTTATGTTTGCCGATTTGTCTAGGCATATCATAGCTTTATGATTTTAAGCTTAGAAAAAATTTAAACTTTTATAGTGGTTACCAAGATACTACGTCACTTGCAGAACTGTCAGATCGACCCTAGTATTAGTTAACACAGTGTGCGACAATATCAGAAGAGCCTGGTGAAGTGTTCTTTACTGTAGATGACAAACCTTTCTCTGTTACAGAATACTCGTAGCTAAAATGAAACACCCATCAGCCTATAACACTATCTACGTACTTGTATTGCTGGGTATCATATGAACTCTGATGATAAAAATCTTAGATTTTATCATGTTATCAACGTTTTGGCACAATCATTAACACACAAAAACATGAAATGTTGAAAATAATTCAAGAAAATTGTTATGGGAGGCCATTTCATCCATTAAATTTTGTATATATCAATAAAATCTAAATAATCAGCTAACGTGTACTCTTACTTTGCAGAAACGTTTCGTATTTTACAGACTGAACCTTTCAATTTGTTAACAATTATTTATGATGATGCCCCCAAAATACAGTTAAATATACTAAAGCTAGAAAATGTGTTTTTGAAACACTATGCCCCCAACCGTATGCTAGCCTCTGAAGAAGGTTCATCCCATAATATATGAGCCAGAAATAGGTATAACTCAACCCAGCATTTATAGAATTGGCTACAAAGCTAATCAGATCATCTACATCTTGGCCTGTAACTGTATGCCAAATATCAGGATCCTAGCTTTAAGCGGTTCTTCAGATATTTTGGTCACAAGGTTATTCCTATATATTTTTTCTATGTAAAATGCCTATGTCCGAAAAAGCGGAATAACGTAATCAAAAATTTATGAAATATGCTCTAAAGTTTAACAGTTCAATTACACTTTAGTTTGTAACAGTATACCAAATATAAACATGGTAGCTTAAGCGGTTCTTTAGATATTTTGGTCACGCGTTTATTCCTAAGTAAAATGCCTATGTCCGAAAAGGGGCATAACTCAATCAAAAATTTACAAAATATGCTCAAAAGTATATCAGGTTATCTGCAACTTGATTTGTAACTGTATGACAAATATAACTATGCTAGCTTAAGGGGTTCTTTAGATATTTTGGTCACCAGTGTTTTTTCTATAGTAAATGCTTATGTAAGAAAAAGGGGATAACTCAACCGAAATTTTATGAAGACGGAAAAAATGAGGTCCGTTTATGCCCTACAGACACTGACGTTAAGAACCAACTGCAGGTCGTAAAAGGCGGCACCTTCTTTCAAAATCAAATAGAAACCTCTCAAGCCCTTAAAATTCCGCATTTTAACAAGTTCTAAAGCTAAAACAAAACGTGGTGTGCTATCATGGGTGTGACGTGTGACTAGAAAAATCCGTCACTCGGGATCACTGTTCGGCATTACTCGGCAAGCCCGAACAGTGCCCCTCTACAGGGATGTTTCTATCTACACCTCATACCCATGAAAGATAATAATAATCTTCACAAATAGTCAGTGAAGAGAAGCGGCGCTTTAGATTTCTACATATTTTTTTTTTGAATATGGACGATTTTTTTATGTCTTGAAAATATATGAATGCAGAGTGATGCATGGCAAACAAGCTTTAAATATTTTAAACAAAAAATAGTTTTCATTATAAATGAAAACTATTTTTTGTTTAAAATATTTTCACAGTACTAATCCACCTGAAAAGATATGAAAATAATGATAGTTAATAGGCCTACCTTTGATGTAAACATAATACATACGCTATTGCTGGTCGCTGTCAAGTCAAATGGCATTCTCGAGCCCAGTGACTATTATAAATACATTACACCGTAAAAAAGTCTAAATATTGGGGCAGATAAATATGAACAAGCAGTGCAGACTAGGTCAGACTGCTCAGTCTGATCTCCGTCTACACTCTTTTCATTCCATCTGCATCTTTTGAACGCCTTAACAGTTGGAACGCAGCTCCAAGGAATAGAGATATAATCAAACACATAGCAACGAATTTTTGTTCGAAATTGTCGCCATCAAAATGGCTATCGACGAACCCCATAGTACTGTAACGCCACCATACAGATTAATCAAATCGCCCCACCGGTTGAAATTTTAAGAGCACTTTTCTGACTTCCATTATTGAATATTTCTGTTAAAATAATTCCAGGACATCCTTTACCGCCTGTGTAATTATTGACGAAACAGTGCCCTTTACGTCAGCGTCGAACATGTGAACACAAAATTACGATTTACAGCTTATTCGACTTTCTCCAAAACGCAGACCTATGCCATGATAAATATTGATATATATTCTACTATTATGTGAAATTTCAGAAAATTTGGTTTTGGAACATTTTAAAATTGCAAAATAACATATGACCACTCGGTTTGAAAATAAACCGAAAATGGCGTCGAAATCATGCCAGCCTTACGCGCTAAGTGTTCACTGCCAATAACAAACTCACAATTCGGCCTGTCCGTAGAAACGTAACACCCCTCACCGATTAATCTTCAACCAAGACCGAATAAAACAGTCAAGCAAATTCATTTTATTCATATTTTATCGTCAGATAGAATAATGCCAACTCTCACCTCTATGCTCTAGCAAATCGTAAACATAAGTTTATGACGTGATTTTGAATCGATTAGAAGTTTGTATAATCATGGCTTAAAAGACGGACTTAATCAGCAATTGATGTTCATTTAGGTACAGTTCATGCTATCGTTCAGGATTAGCCTTTCGCCTTATAACTGAACGATAATTTAACGGTTATTTCTTTTTTTAATTAGCAGATCACGCGCTTGATTTCAAAAGTCAAATAAACGGTTGTATATGAATAACCTGGGAGGGAAGAGGAATGCCCCCCCCCCCCCCACCCTTCGTGGGACGGTTAGAGGCAGGAGTGTAGGGGTTATTACACTTTACGCACAATAATGTTTATCCTTTGAGAGCAAGAATAAGAGGTGGGCCCCAAAGATACTTTATATAGTCGTGTCTGCTTGCCGCTACTATTGAAATCTTGTTCAATTTACAAATACCAGCCACATATGAAATTTTGTCGGCAAAATTACAATACGCACCTGGGTATTAGCGTATAAGCAGTTACGCGTTTGAGAAGGGTTAGCAGTGCACTGTATGCATGCGATGTTTTTGCATTGCCTGTATAAGTTTGAGAAACTCGTCAGGCATCTCTATCTGTGTGTGTGTGTGTGTGTGTGTGTGTGTGTGTGTGTGTGTGTGTGTGTGTGTGTGTGTGTGTTTTGGGGGATGGGATGGGGGGGGGGGAACAGTTACAAATCTAAATCTGCAGGTACACGGGTAGATCTACATAAAATAATAGGATAGAATAGAACATTTATTTCTCCAATTACGGACCCTTTCGGTTATGCAGTCACATATAAACAAACAACAAAACATTGACAAATAATTCAGATCGTGTTTTCCTATTTCTCTATTAAATTGACTGATGTTGCCTCACATTAGAGTAGTCTTGGCGAGCAGGTTCTATATACAGCCGCAACACGTTTTCATGGATAACTGGCACAAATTATCGTAGACTTATTATCAATACACAACTTTATTAATTTCCTGTTAGTTTTCCTGATCTGAGAGACTCTTCAAAAATTCTTTGCGTCCTGAAATTAAATAATTGGGCAGTCGAGTTCCGAATCGAATAGGACAACAGTCGAAATACATTCGTTAGGCAATGATAGGAATTGAGCTAGCGGCCTTCAGATTCTTATCTGAACACCCTAAGCTACCAAATGTGGTGACGTGCGGGAAGGTTTTCACTTTTCCCTTACTGTACTATTTTCTGAGGGTCAGTAAGTACACGGGTGACCTGCAACAAGCAAAGACTTAAGATAGCTTGCACTACAAATGTTATAAAAGTTAAGATGAACAGCTTGCATGTGTGCATTCTATTATGGATCGTGGCTGGTAGCTTTTTGTTCATGCACATTTCGTGTCGCGGCTCATATGTTCTCTGTAATTGTTGAGCAAATTATAAAATCAGATCGTAATTTTTTTGAAAACTTGACAACCAAAACGACACGAAAAAAAAAATCTTTACTTCGTACTGGTGCATTTTCATGTACGACGTATAATCTGTTTACATGCGGACTGGCAGTCTAGCTCGAGGCAATATACGTCATTTTTTTTATTACGTCAAAACAGTGACCTAATAACTTATTTGACAGAAAACAGATGACTGTTTGAAAGATAAATAATATTAGAAAAAGATATTATTTTCACAAATTTGAGTGGCAAAACGTCAGATTTGTACAATGCCAATCAGGTCAGGAGTCAGGTAAGGTACGTTCTACCAGTTTGTAGTCTATTTTACCTAACTGAACTCCGTATTTTTTCTCCTCTTGAAGTATTTAGCAATCTGAGCTAATGTTTGACCAGCCGTCGACCTCAATTTTCTGTCTAAATTGTGGCTGTCCGGCAAGTATTGCTGGTGCTCATATCACGTGCAAGACCGTTTCCTGAGCGTTAAAACTACAGATGCCATCTTTTATTTTGCAATTTAAAAATGTTCCAATACGAAATTGCTTGAATTTTCACATGCAAAAAGAAGAAATAATAAAGTTTTCGATGGCATGGGTGTGGGCATTGGAGAAAGTCTCAGCTTTCTGTGAATCAAGTTTTATGTTGATGCAAGTTTTCGGTAATATCAAAATAGAGTACTGTACTTTGACGATGAATATTTTAGCATTTCGAGCAATTTTGGCCCTGAATTTTGTTGAGAAAGCCTGCTTAATACTAGTTAGCAAAACAGTTTTATGTGTTTAATCATTTTAATGTAATCAATGCCTCTATATACATTTGAGAATAATGGGAAATTTCGTCAAGAACCATCTTCGCCATTTTTTGGGCCTATTTTTTATGTGGAAGGATCCACCGTTGTAAATACAATAACCGCTTTTTGAGGGTTTGCGTTCCAACTGTAAAGGCTTTAAAGACTAAACTGTACCAGTTTTAAAACTGTTGTGGTACTTATTATGTGTCCTCTTTTTTATTTTTAACAGTAAGTACAAATACGATGAGCTGTGCTATGAGAAAGCCTATTTTGTGCATATGCAACCTAACGTATTTATTCGGTCGTTAATTGGGGGGTTTCCCTTCCCAAAAGTACCTAAAATATGTAAATCAGTTGTGAGTTATTCAGCACTTTAATAAATATTTCTCTTCCAAAAGGATCCCCCGAAAATCTAGATCCGTCCACAGAGACGGATCTAGATTTAAGAAATAGCTTTTGGAAGGGGTGGACGGATCTAGATTTAAGGAATAGCTTTTGGAAGGGATGAACCTCAATCTTAAAGCCAAATAAATAAAGTTTCATATGACCATTTCGGCTTGCCGATCAGAGCATATGTTGTTGATGTAGCATTTTACGCTTGCGATTAGTCCTGAATGCCCAGTCGTCAATAGGTCTGAGAGGTACATTTCAAATACGTCCAAAAACAGATGTTGCCCCCGATGTGGCTAAGCCATGCCTGGTTAACGCGACGGCCATTTCATTCTCAGCTGGAAATGAAAAGTTCAACCTTCTTCAAATATTTAGCCAAAATTTAATTGAGTCGCCATATGAGCAAACCAACAAAGTGGTTGTGCGCCCAGCGCAGACTCAGATCAGCCTGGGCAGCCGCCCAGTCTGATCAGAGTCTTCCCTAAGCGCTTATAGGGCATCCGCCCAGTCTGATCAGAGTCTTCCCTAAGCGCTTAAAGGGGTCTAAGCTGCCTTCATGTGGACAGCGAAGACTCTCATCAGACTGGGCGAATGCCCAGGCTGATCTGAGTCTGCGCTGGCCGCACAACCACTTTGTTGGTTTTATCGTGTCGCGGCTCAATTATAATTAGAATAGTCAACTTATATGTAAGACATACGGGTACAAAACGTCAGTTTTGTTGAATATGTACTGATGGAAGCAGGAGTTCTCACAAAACTCACATGAGTAGCCAACCCGAAATCTCGACGACAAAGCCAAACGTGATACTGCAAGAAAAAAAAAAACTTTACCCGTCATACTTCGGAAGTATGTGCACTTAGTAGTGGTTAACCGCTCAGGAGGTATAATCATGCCCAGAAATAGTGGGGCTAGGTTAACTGACCGTCCCGACCTGACCATAGTTGTTTACCGTGGACATGAAGCAACAAATCAATCAATCAATCAATCAATCAATCAATTAAACATCACAAATGAAAAGCGACTTTACATGTACGTAATGACGCACAGCACTGGAGGGTTTCCGACAATTTATCACAGGACACACTGTCGCAAATTTTAGACGTTATCCAATCAGACGCCGCGTTTCTTTTGTACGAGGGGAGTTCAATAAGTTCGTAGTATTTTTCTATAAAATTCAAGATTTCTTTTTTCATTTTTGTGCAGTGTAAACCTTTGTCAGTTGAATGATAACAGCCGTTCAGTCAACATGTACATTTTTTGCTCTTACTTTTTGTTTGAAAACTTATACCCATAGGCAAAAATGGAAAGTCAGAATATTATGTTCAGAGCAGTCATAAAGTTCCTCACTAAGGAGGATGCAAACTCTAAAGAAATCCATCGGCGCATGGCCGATGTGTATGGTGATAGTAGCCCAAAGTATTCCATAGTGGCAAAGTGGTCAGCAGAATTTAAACGTGGGCGAGACTCCTTAGAAGATGACCCAAGCCCAGGTCGCCCTGCTGATGTCATCAGCCAGGAGATGACTGACCGTGTTGAGAGACTTCTGCTAAACGATCGCCGAATCAATGTTGCCGAACTTGCTTCAGAATGTGGTATTTCTAATGGAAGTGTTTACATTATAATCCATGAACATTTAGGCATGTCAAAGTTTCTGCCAGGTGGGTATCCAGAAACCTGAGCATGCAAGATCGTCAGCAAAGGGTGGATTCCAGAGTTGCACAAGCGGATATTCGTGAGTGCAAGCTCGAGCAGTTAAATCACCCGCCATACAGTCCAGACCTGGCCCAAAGTGATTATTATCTGTTTCGAAATTTGAAGTCCAACTTGCGTGGAACAAGATTTCGGGACGATTATGAGCTCAAGGCTGCTACACAGACTTGGTTTGAGGACCAAACAGATGACTTTTACTTCAAAGGCATAGACTGCTTAACAAAAACGTGTGCCAAATGCATTTAAGTAAAGGGGGGTTATATTGAATATAATGTTGAAACCAACTTCCAATCTGTGAGTTAAACCACGAGTTCTACAAACTTATTGAACTCCCCTCGTAAGTGCATGTTGCTTTTTACCATAGTATATACTTATAGGAGCTCCGGGAGGGAATTGCTTTATTTATTTATACCCAACTCAGAAATGAAAATAGGTCCAGCTAGGTGATTGTTGCCTCTTAATAAGTAGTTTAAATCTTTTTCGTGCAAAATGCTGAAATTGTGTTGTTTTAGAAATAAATGACATACAGTAGACTGTATTTTATACCTTGTGCAGGTGTAAACTGGATATTTAGCAGTTCAAACATTCTATCAAATCAGACGGTATTTCATACCTTGCACAGATACTAAGAAGACCAACAGCGCCAATTGCATCTAGACTGGGATCGAGGTTAAAACGCAGAAACTTGGAACGGTTACAAGCTTCAAGTACCTTGGAGTGATTGTTTTCGATGAAGTCACGAACCGGAGGTTCTCTGAAGGATTGAACAAGCCACTACAGCTCTGACAAAGCTGAAGCCAATATGATACCTCTTAGATCAAAGGTGAAACTGATGCGCTCCATTGTCAAATCCACATTTCTGTGTGCCTGAGAGTCGTGGACCTTGACAGCAGAGTTAGAGAAAAGAACGCAAGCCTTTAAAATAAGATAAAGTTAGATGAGATGCTACCGAAGGATACTGAACATCTCGTACACGGACCATGTCACCAAAGTGGATGTTCGCAGAAAGATCCAAGCAGCCATTGGAGAATATGGCGAACTCTTGATCTTGGTCAAGAAACAGAAACTGATGTGGTTTGGCCAAATCTAAGGGTCTTCTGGCTTCGCAAAGATAATGCTGCAGGAAACAGTAAAAAATAAAAGTAGGTATAGGGAGTAGGTGGGGCGTCATATTAAGGGCCCCATTCCTCTATCAGCATGGAAAAAATTTATCATGAGGTATCGCTGCAAGCTTCTCACTATAGTTCTGTCATTATAAATGACCGTGATTAGCCAGCTTTAAACAAATAAAACATCCTTCAGTTTCACATAAAAAGGATTTGAAAACTTATTTGGGTCATTTTAAATGGCAAATAAAATGACCTACTTTCGATTTCATAAAATGGTAAAAATACAATGTACAGGCGTGGAGTCCGAATCAATATCCCGCCTATGTTAATATAGCAACTCTAGACGGGAAACCAGAACAGGAAATTGGATTTTGTGTACGGATTTGTTATTTTTCAAAAGCTTGTTTTCTCTACTTTTTGCTAGTTATATGACTCAATATATGTACACCAACCCGCATTTTATAATCAAACGTGAAGGTTGAACAGCTTTTTACATTGATTTGAATTTAGGCAATTTTACCGCTGATAGGACTATGGAGACTTTAAGAAGTGGACGGGGATAGACTTTGCTAGCTCAATTAGGGCAACTGCTGAGAGGACTAGGTGGAAAGTGGAAAGGGATTTTGTCAAGTCGTCTGTGGTGCCCCTGCAAGGTAATGGATAGACTAGACTTGACCAGACAGTATTTGAGCCGCGACGCGAGAAAACCAACAATGTGGTCGTGCATCCAGCGCAGACTCAGATCAGCCTGGGCATCCGCGCAGTCTGATCAGAGTCTTCGCTGTCCGCATGAAGGTAGCTTAGTCCCTTGGCTACCCTTTAAGTGCTTAGCGAAGAGTCTAATCAGACTGGGTGAATGCCCAGGCTGATCTGAGTCTGCGCTAGGCGCACAACCACATTGTTGGTTTTCTCGAGTCGCGGCTCATTTTTAAAATATCCAAAATTTTGCTTGCTGGAGAAAGTCAGAAAAGCTTCGAAATGGGTCATGTCGTATTTGTTGTTGTTATTGTTGCTTTTTACAGTCGGAAATAACCAACGCAAATGATGTTATTTTCTAGCTAGCTGTACATAAGAGTAACCGGACGTTTACATTCAGTCATATTTCTTTCCTTGTAATTGGTATATATTAAGAAGTTCAGAAGTTCGCGTCAGTATGTAACGAACATACAGCACTCTCTCATTTACCGCAAATATGTTCGTCATTTATGGCCTTTTTTCATTTTTATTTTGAAAAGTCCCACTTCCTATGAGCCAAAGTTTTGTAAAATTATTAACAAATGTTTCACTCACTCTTAAATCTGTTTTTATCGAGCATCCACACCTAGGTATTTTGTGTTTCCTGGCATTATGATCTGACCATTTATTTACGGAAAATACAGTGCCAGGGGCTGCATGAGCCAAACAGGAATACGATAATTAGTCTTAATGAAACCACGTATTAACGTTTGCTTCCATGTATGAATAGGGCTTTGACACAAGAACTGAAATGAAGATAATTGAGCCGCGACTAGAGAAAACCAACAAGGTAGTTGTGCGCCCAGCGCAAACACAGCTCAGCCTGGGCATCCACCCAGTCTGATCGGAATCTTCGCTAAGTGCTTAAATGGTAGCTAAGGGTCTCAGCTACCTCGATGCGGACAGTGAGGACTCTGATCAGACTGGGCGGATGCCCAGGCTGATCTGAGTCTGCGCTGGGCGTACAACCACTTTGTTGGTTTTGTCGTGTCGCGGCTCATATGTTATTAATTCAGTCTAACAAGACTGTGATCTTGCAGTGAACGCTAGTAGTTCATTTTGAAGAGAATACGTCGCGGCGTAACAGTTAATTAGTTTCCTGTTTATTGTCGCCCGACGTAGGCGGAGGGGAACTATAGAAATGACTTTCGTTTGTCTGTCCGTCCGGGTGTTTGTGTGTCCGTGCGCTCTTGTGTCTGTTCATGAATTTTTGCAGGTTTTCCTGCTCTGGTATACGATGTGCGTGTGGTTCTGAACTTTTTTTATTTGATAACTTTCTTTTTACATTGATACACCATTTCTGACTTAGAATTTCCAAATGAAAAGCTTGTGTTGGAAACTCCTCCTGGACTCCTCATCCGATTTTCTTGAAACTGTGAATGAGTGAATGATTTCTTGCTTTTATATGAAACTGTGCATGTGGCTCTGGAATTTTGGTTCGGTCATTTTTGATGGCATTACAGCCGCTTTGGACTTGTGTCCTCAACTCCTCATGGGCGCCTATTCCGATTTTCATAAAACTTAACATGTTGTCATGCTCTGGTATGAAGATGTGCATATGTGTTTTGATATTTGATTCAATCATTTCTTCATGGCACTACAGCTGCTTTTACTTAGAATTTCTATATTAAATGTTTATGTCTGCAACTCCTCCTGGACGCCTTATCCGATTTTCGGAAACTGGGCAGGTTTTCTTGCTATTATATGAGGATGTGCAAAGGATTTTGGATTTTACGTTTGACCATTTTTGATGGCGGTACAGCTGTTTTGGACTTAGGATTTCCTCATAAAAAGGTTTTGTCCTAAACTTCTCCTAGATGGGTCATCTGATTTTCTCAAAACTTTCAGGTTTTCTTGCTTAAGTTTGAAACTGTGCATGCGAAATTAGATATTTGATTCGACATTATTTTATGGAGATGCAGCCGCTCTGGACCAAACTTAATATTATCTCTATAAGGGTTGAAATTTATAGAAGTGCCACGTCGGGAGACACATGGCTTCCGGCCTTTTATTTAGCATAATTGAAAGGTTAGCATAGTTGACAAAGTTATAACGAATTTGTGGTTTACAGATGACACTGGTATCTTTGCTAAGAGAAACAGGAGTTGACAGTCACGACAAAAGCTCCATAAGGTAGAAAATGTGAATAAGTGCTGAGAAGACCAAACTAATGACAAAAAGTGCCAGTGGCATCCAAACAGGGATCAAGGTAAAATGACTACTGGCTTACACCTGATTACCGTATATACTCGGTTATAAGACGTGCGTTTCCCTTCCAAAACAATCCCAAATCTAGATCCGTCTTATAAGACGGATCTAGATTCTGGGATTATTTTGGAAAAAGACGAATAAAGATTCTTGGGATTATTTTAGAAGAGAAAAGCCCGTCTTATACCAAAACTACACAAGACTGCTTTACTTTTTTACATGTATGTCATTTTGGAGGATGTAATCCCGTTGTGTAGGGGAATAAATACGTTACATCTCTGTATTTGAGCCACGACACGAGAAAACCAACAAAATGGTTGTGCGCGTAGCGCAGACTCAGATCAGCCTTGGCATCCGACAAGATTGATCACACTCTTCGCTAAGCGCTTAAAGGGTGGCTAAGAGTCTAAGCTACCTCCATGCGGACAGCGAAGAATCTGATCAGACTGGGCTGATGCCCAGGCTGATCTGAGTCTGCGCTGGGCGCACAAGCACTTTGTTGGTTTTTTCGCGTCGCGGCTCATTTGAGTGCATGTCTACAGAACGTACCTGTATCGTTTGAATCTGTCAATGTTTCTATAAGTAAGACACAACCCCGAACAATAGCAGTGGAAGTTACGTTTCTTGTGGCTGTCGTAAAACTTGCCCTTATACTATCCATGTTAGTGCAAATTATATAGACCTTGAGCTGGCTATAGAATCCCCTTCCCCTCCCCCAACACCCCCCGGGGGACAGTTTTGTACCCTGTAATTTTCTGAAACTTAAGAAACAAATTGCGGTTGCACTCAAGTAAAAAAATGCTCATTATGCAAGCCCCGTCTCTATTGGGGAGCGCTTTCAGGAGTATAATGAAAATTTGCAGGCTCCTGATTGGTTTTATGATGAAATTTAAATAATTTTACTGAATATTATGCTTATTTATTGTCATAAAAAATGGAGTTTATTTACAAAGCTGTTTTGCTAGATTTTTGTTGGGGTTGAAAAATACACAGGGAGTGCCACTGAAAGTTTCGGGATTTATTTACTGCGAACCTGGTCTGTCAAAACTGAAAGTACAATAAGTCAAAAATAAGCCGCACAGCCCCAACTTTTGTAGCTGTAGATGCTAGGTAAGGGTGTTGTCTATTCAATGCCATGCCTCAATTTGGAAACTTGAGACCAGGAGAAAATTGGCAGTGCATTGACCCATTTTGCACTGTGAGCTATGGGAATTGTTTTAGTGTAGTGCAACCTAAACAGAGAATTTGCTTGTGTATGTTTTCTCCTAGATAGCCCTGATTCCAAAACTGGAACCCCTTATTTCGGTTTTGCACGGGCTTACAGCAAACAGGGAAGTTTCTTGGCAAACTTGTTTCTGTAAGCTTGGTAGTAGTTTGAAGACAATAGAAGTTTTGTATACATGACGTTTGAAACTATAGCCTATATCTTGCCCAAGTGCAGACTTCAATTCACACTACCCTCAAAATCAGGGTTGTTTGAAGCCCACAGGTAACAAATTCAACAAAATTTTCGACTTTATCAATTCATGAATTTTTTGAAAAATTGCTCGATGGTCATCAAGTTTAATCATTTTTTAAGGTCAGCAAGCTATAAGAAGTTTAAAACTCATAGCAATTTTAGAAGCTATTCCCGACCAAACTGACACACTATCAATTCTCTATGGGAATTCAAACAACTTTCATTTTAGGGGTTGTTTGACTTAAAGCTTGGACTTGGTCAAGACAAAGGCTAAAGGTTCAAGCTTCATGTGTATAAAACTTGCAAAATGAATAAAATGGAAGGTAGAAATGATTTATTTTACCAAATGTTTGAAATTTTCCAGAAATCGCAGAGTAAAAGTTTGACCCTTTAATATTTTTTTTAGTATATATGAGAATTTCACATATTTTTCGTCGAGTGCCTGTGCATGGAACATATGGGCATTGCGCTTTTCATTTTTTTTTTTCAGACCTCTTGTTAGCTCACCAGAGCCAGCGGTTCCCGAGGAACTTATAGGATAGGCAGGCTCCATCGTCCGTCCGTCTGTCCGTGCGTCGTCGTCCGTCCGTCCATCGTCGTCCGTCAACATTTTCAAACGACTTTTCCTCTGAAACCGCTGGGCAAATAGTAACCAAATTTCTCTCTCCCCGTCTCTTTGGGCGGGGGACCTTTGAAGTTCTTCAAACTGTCCTGGTCACATGACAAACATGGCCGCCACGCCCATATATAGTAAAACCTTTAAAAATCATCTTCTCCGGAACCAGTAAGCCTATGGCTTTGAAAATTTGTATTTAGCATCGGGTACGCGAGTACTACCAAGATTGTTCAAATTATGACCTTAGGTTGACCTTGACCTTTTTACGGTAAAGTCAAGTTTGCTTTCTGCAGCTTTTACATGGGAGAAGGCTAGAACATAAGATTTCTTGGAAACTATTGAAGAATTTGACCTGAAAATTGGTATATACAGTCACCTAAATGAAAACATTTAAATTTATGGGTACAAGAGGTCAAGGTCATTCTTTGACCTTTGACCCTGGTCTCTCATATTTTGACAATTTCACACATCTCCTCAAAAGTCATTTGGGTTAATTGTAACCAATTTCACGAAGAGCCTCTAGGGGGCAGGGGGGTGAAAATTTGTTAAAACGGTCCTAGTAACATGACCAACATGGCCGCCATGCCCATATATGGTAAAAACCTTTAAAAACTCTTCTCCAGAAACAGTAGGCCTTGAAACTTGGTATGTAGCATCAGGTACACAAATACTACCAAGATTGTTCAAATTATGACCTTGGGCTGACCTTGACCTTTTTCGGTAAAGTCAAATTTGCTTTCTGTAGCTTTTCTATGGAAAAATGCTAGAACAGAAGATTTCTTGGTAATTGTTGAAGACTTTGAACTGAAAATTGGTGTATACAGTCATCTTAATGAGTACATGAAAATTAATATGTACAAGAGGTCAAGATCATGCTTTGACCTTTGATCCTGATCGTACTCGATTTGATCCTGATCTGTCATATTGTGACAATTTCACATATCTCCTCAAAAGCCGCTGGGCCAGTTGTAACCAAATTTCATATAAAGCCTTTAGGGGCTAAGGGAACGAAACTTTGTTCAAACGGTCTGGGTCACATGACCAACATGGCCGCCATGCCCATATATGGCAAAACTTTTACAAATCTTCTTCTCAAGAACCAAAATGATCGACGGCCTTAAAACTTGGTATATAGCATCAGGTACTTAAGTACTATGAAGATTGTTCAAATGGTGACCTTGGGCTGACCTTGACCTTTTTAAGGCAATGTCAAGTATGGAAAAATGCTAGAACATACTATTTCATGGCAAGTTTAGAAGATTTTGGCCTAAAAACTGGTATATACAGTGAACTTAGTTAGTACATGGAAGATTTGCGGGTACAAGAGGTCAAGATCATTCTTTGATTTCGGACCCGTGTCTCTCATATTTTGACAATTTCAGATATCTGCTCAAAAGACACTGGGCTAATTGTAACCAAATTTCATACACAGCCTCCAGGGGCTTAAAGAACGAAAATTTATTCAAAATTTATCCTAGACCAGGTCACTTGACCTACATGGCCACCATACTCAGGTGAGCGATTCAGGGTCATGAGGCCCTCTTGTTACTTTTGTGCCAGGGACAATAGGACAACCCAGGGCCTTTTAGAAGTTAGTAATAGACTCACCAGGTCAGGAAATAGCAGTATGAATGCGAATCCCATAATTTCAGCGGTAAGGTATAGTTTTGGCCGCAGTTGCACATAACTGCCCTGTTCGCATTATGTTTTGCTTATTTGCATTCTTGCGTCTTTTACTGAGCATGCTGGGGATCAGATGGCACGAGACACATTGCCGGAGAAGACTCTCAGCTTCAGTTGTTTTTCATTGAGCATTGCAAAATTTTATTCATTTTAAGTTCTGTGTATTCTCTCAGAAGAAAATTTATGGGCATTTTATTAGATTTGGCGGCATAAGTTTCTACTGACTGATTGTTTCATAACATTGATAAAAAGAAACAGAGCTCTAAATCGATAATTAATCTGGGATTTAATTCTTTTTCCTATGTTTCCCTGAAAAAAACATATGTTGTGTCTCCTAATTAGAACTGCCTTGCTGAGGATGTTCATTTGAACGCGCAATGAGGAGGTTCTATTTGAGGCAACAGTTTATGTTGAAACATATGTTTTGTCTCATTAGAACCTCTTCTTTGAAGCAATTCTAATAATGTTATGGCCTGTCATTAGAGCTTTCTCACTCAGAAAGTTCTGATAAAGCCACAACATTATGCCTTTCCATATTGTTATCAATATAAGCACCAAAATTAGCTCTTTTGTGTGTGCAGTCTAGTCTGGTCAGGTCCAACCATACCTTTTGAAAATATTATGCACACAAGCAGAAAACATAAATATTTTGCCTGTTCCTTTCAGATTGTACGAATTTGTTTTATGCTTTAAATGCCTTTATTCTTAGTCAAGTCAGAAATCAAACTGTGCATGCAGTACTATGGAAAGAGGAGTTGTCTCCCTTTGACTGTTCTGCTGGAAATACTATCAGGTTGACCTTTCATTCTATTATTATTATTTATTATTATTATTTGTATTATTATTCTCAACAAACAAAGGGAATACAAAAATTATTGCAAGAACTGTTCATTGCAAGTCCAATTTTGCTCTCAGATCAGACAGGGTTCTTCGATCTCAAAAGACATGCTGGTCTGGACCCGACTGGAGTGAAGATTGTTTGTTGTGAGTCGCATTCTACAAAGACGTCTGTACATCATCTAAAGGGGTCCCGCATCTATACTGGTCCTGGCCTCTATTTTGGTCCTGACTAGCCTCTAAAGTGGTCCCGGCTAGCATCAATTACGGTGCGATAAGCAGCCTCTAAAATGATCCTAGTTACATACCTGATAACTATGCATAGTAGTGCCTTCTACGAATAATTTTTTATTGCTATGAGTAATGTAATGTGAATCTAGCGAAGCCTCAGATCAGCCTGGGCATGCGCCAGTAGTTTTGTGGCGTTTTCAAAACGCTCCGTGTCATTTTAGGCACAGCTAAAAAGAACTTTTCGAAGCATTTTCTCCAAAGTTTTTGAGTGTCATAATGTCTTTTATGCAATTCATAATAGCAAGCAAACATGCTTTTATGATACATTTATATCTGCTAGGCCCGTCGGAAGGCGTTAAATCCCCCGTCTTTCAAGTTCGGGGTTTAATGGGTTTAGATCGGTGCAATCGACTAAATGGTTTTAATAAAACAGTTTCCGTATGATTTTAAATGTGAGTACATGTCTCCGGGACAGCTAGACTATTTCTCTATTACAGTATTCCAAGTTAGTCCTGTATTTCAGCTATAAAGTAATAGACTCTGGCAATCGTTTACAACAGTTATGTCCTGGGAGTTAAGTACCTTGTTGCAGATTAACATATAAATATACGGCCTGAATGCGAGGCTACTCGGGGCCTACAGATGATAATGCATAGAAAATCGGGGTTGATCCCTCTATCCTACATACAAATGTACATACCTCTCTCCCTGTTTTAGGCAGCAATCAATATGCGCGCAATCCACAGTCTGCTTCAGCACACTGTAAAAAATGTGTTTAGAATCAATGCAAAAAATGCAGTCCGATTTTTATGTTTGAATCGTAACATGTTCAATTTGCAACATGTTTAGGTTATGTTTAGAAATTAAACATGTACAAAACTGGTTATATCTACCTTTTATTTTGAAAATTTCCTCTGTGAACATTTTCGTCTCTTTTTTTCGTTCTTCAATGGGGAAAAGAGAGAATGGATTCATCCGAAACGCGTAACAGAATAAAACGTGTGTACATCATCTAAAGTGGTCCTGCATCTATACTGGTCCTGGCCTCTATTTTGGTCCTGAATAGCCTCTGAACTGGTGCCGGCTGGCATCTATTATGGTGCGATAAGAAGCCTCTAAAATGATCCCAGTTATATACCTGATAACAATGCATAGTAGTGCCTTCTACGAATAATTTGAAATGCTATGAGTAATGTAAATCTAGCGAAGCTTCAGATCAGCCTGGGTATACGCCCAGTATGATCAGCAGCGGAAGTAGTTTTGTGGCGTCATTATAGGCACAGCTAAAAAGAGGCACAGCTAAAAAGGTTTTTCGAAGCATGTTCTCCAAAGTTATCTAGCGTTGTTTTTATGCAATTCATAATCGCAATCAAACATGCATTTATTATACATTTATATCTGCTGGGCCCGCCTTTCAAGTTCGAGTTTAAATGGGTTTAGACCGGTGCAATCAACTAAATGGTTTTAATAAATAAAACATTAAATAATTTGAAACAGTTTCTTTAATTTTTAAGTATGACTACAGGTCTCCGGGACAGCTAGACTATTTCTCTGTCACAATATTCCAAGTTAGTCCTGTGTTTCAGCTACTGAGTAAGTAATAAAATGTTCTGGCAATCGTTTACAGTAGTTAAGTCTCGTGAGTGAAGTAACGTGTTGCAGATACACTTACTATGCGGCCTGAATCCCAGGCTACTTGGGACCCACAGATGATTAATGCATAGAAAATCATGGCTGATCCCTATATTCTATATTCTCTACCTGTTTTAGGCCGCAATCCATGTGCGCGCACTCCACACTCTGTTTTCGCATGTGAATACGCATATCGTGCAGAGTTTATTTCACACCCATGGAATGTCTATTTTCGTGTTACATTTTTTCGCGCTGAATATGTTGCATATACGATCCAGTACGTGAGAGAACATGCTTCGTACTCATTTACATGCTATATCGAACTCTTTTCGATTCGATGCGGAGATGGTTGGAAAGAGCACGAGGAGCGGCAACATGGAGCTGTCTCAATAACTTACTTTAAATACCTATGCACGAAAATTGGCCTTCAATATTGAAAATAAAACGACATAGGCGTAGGAAGAGGGACGGGGCCAACCTAGCCCCCTCCCCCTTTACACACGAGAAATATTTTTAAAATGGCTTCTGCTGAGGCTATGAATATAAAGTCAGTTTTTAGCAGAAAAACTATCAGTTTACATATATTCACGCTAAGCGCTCAGGATCAGTTTTGAGGCTGCTTATTGCACCATTATAAGTGCCGGCCGGGACCAATATAGAGGCTGTTCAGGATAAAATAGATGCCAGGACCAGTTTAGATAACAATACCAGTTTAGATGATGTACAAACGTGTGTACATCATCTAAAGTGGTCCTGGCATCTATATTGGTCCTGGCATCTATTTTGGTCCTGACCAGCTTCTAAATTGGTCCCGGCTAGCATCTATTATGGTGCGAAAAGGAGCCTCTAAAATGATACTGAGCGCTTAACGTAAATATATGAAAAACTAATTTAGCAGAGTACGAAGAATGTTCTCTCGCTGGATTGTATGTGCAACATATACAGCGCTTACCAATAATTTCATTCTCCCACCACAAATGCTTCATCTTTTCTCATTTATTGTGGATAAAATGCAAGTTACAAGAAGACTTTGGCTATATAATTTAGCTTCAAGCAACCGCTTCATGATGTTTTCTTGTGCTGTAGTTTGATTTGATGCTGAGAATCATGTAACACGAAAAAGTAACACGAAAAACATATTGCATGGACATGAAAAAATCTCTGCACGATGTGCGTATTCACGTGCGGAAGCGGACTGTGGATTGCGCGAACATGGATTGCTGTCTAAAACAGAGAGAGAGAGGTATGTAGGATATAGGGATCAACCATGATTTTCTACATATGCATTATCATCTATGGGCCCAGAGTAGCCTTGCATTCAGGTCGTATATTTATATGTTTATCTGCAACATAAAAAAAATATTATGACACTCGAAAACTTGGGAGAAAATGCTTCGCGTGCCCAGGCTGATCTGAGGCTTCACTAGATTTACATAACTCATAGCAACAACAAATTATTCGTAGAAGGCACTACTACTACTATGCCTAGTAACGGGGATCAGTTTAGAGGCTGCTTATCGCACCATAATAGATGCTAGCCGGGACCAGTTTAGAGGCTTGTCAGGACCAAAATAGAGGCCAGAACCAGTATAGATGCGGGACCACTTTAGATGATGTACAAACGTGTTTAGCAGACTGTGTCCGGGAAAATAATAGAAAAGGCGTACATGTTTAGCTATATGACATATTCCTAAATATTTTTACATCTAAACATGTAACCACTTGTGTTTTATAGCTAAGCGCGATGTTTACAATGCATGTGAATACACATATCGTGCAGAAGTTTTTCACGTCCATGCAATATGTTTTTCGTGTAACATTTTTCGTGTTACATGAGTCTCATCATCAAATCAAACTACAGCACAAGAAAACACCATGTCGCAGTTGCTTCAAGCTAAATTATATAGTCAAAGTCTTCTTGTACCTTGCATTTTATGGAAAATAAACGGAACAGATGAAACACTGGCGGTGTGAGAATGAAATTATTTGTAAGCGCTGTATATGTTGGGCAAAAGATCTAATGGGAGAACATGCTTCGTACTCATTTACATGCTAAATCAAACTCTTTTCGATTCGATGCGGAGATGGTTGGCAAGAGAACGAGACGCGGAAACATGGAGCTGTCTCAATAACTTACTGGAATATAAATTTTCTATATACGAACATTGGCGTTCAATATTGAAAATAAAACGACATAGGCGTAGGAAGAGGGACAGGGCTAAAGTAGACCCTCCTCCCCCTCCTTCCCCACACACATGAGAATTATTTTTAACATGGCTTGTGCCGAGGCTATGAATATAAAGTCGTGAGAAGCATTTTTAGCAGAAAACTATTAGTTTTTCACATATTTACGTTAAGCGCTCAAGATTATTTTAGAGGCTGCTTATCGCACCACAATAGATGCTAGCCGGGACCAATTTAGAGGCTGGTCAGGACCAAAATAGATGCCAGGACCAGTTTAGAGGCCAGGACCACTTTAGATGATGTACAGACGTCTCTTGGAAATCTTACATTTTAGGATATGACAGCATCAGTGTTTGCCGTTAAGTAGCTTTCATCTGACTTAAAACCTTTGTTATATGGTGTTTCCTTTCTTGAACCTCAGTATCCCTTAGCACCAGGGGACATATTCATAAAGCCACTTAAGTCGTTGCTATGCGGTTGCTAAGGCTAAATATCTAACAAGGAGATTCCCTACAACTATGAAATTTGGTCTGGAGGAACAGTCTTTGTAAGACTGTTCCTCCAGAGCAAATTTCATAGTTGGAGGGAATCTCCTTTATATATATTTAGCCTTAGCAACCGCATAGCAACGACTTAAGTGGCTTTATGAATGCGGCCCCTGTTTATATTCCTGTTTCTTCACCTACCCTTAATTACACAGCTCTGTAAGGCTTCTTTTTACTCGATGTACAGTTGGTTGCAAGGGCGTAGCTACCTATACGGCAAATACGCAAGTGCGTATTGAAATTTTGTCAAAATTGACAAAATTTCAAAACGCACCTGCATATTTGCATGCTGAAAATCTATAAATTAGACAAGATTTCAATACCAATTACCAAAGTGGCTGAAATACTAGCTTTCCCTTCAAGAAGTAGAGAATAAAACATGGTTGTGCGTATTATGAAATTGCCCCTAGTTACGCCCCTGGGTTGGGTATAAAATAATAGAATAGAAAGATGAAAGTTGTTTCTATAAGCTTGGTAGTAGTTTGAAGACAGTAGACTTGTATTTGAGGAAGAACAAAAGCTGTAAAATTGTTTGTGCCCAGAAATTTCTCCGAGCAGGAAGGGGGATAGGTTGCAAAAGTTAGTTTTTCTGATGTGCACCTCATGATATGCAGTCAGACTTGCAGGATACATATAGTAGGAGTAGCAGTTTACCAGATATTAGTAATTGTCTGTCAGCTAATTGCATGGTAGGAACTCTGTATCCTTTCAAAGGCGAAATTTCAGATATTTTGCATATCTTAACAGTGCCCACTTATCTTCAGTGTAATAAAGGATAGTTAGCAATCCATAGCTGTTTGTATTCATTGTTAAGAAAGTATAAAAGTTCATCACATTTTTACATGTATCATCCGTTTCTACTCGGTGTCTATACCATCACCACAGTTGTCAAGGCATATTTTGAAAATAATTGCTATGTCTCAAAATTTTATGAGTGAATGTCTTTTGATACACCTAAATCTATGGATATAAATTTTAAAAACTCAGTCAACATTTCTAGGCTTGGCAGCCTCATTTACACTTTTTCTGAAACGTCCCTCGTATTTGAGCCGCGACACGAGAAAACCAACAATGTGGTCGTGCGCCCAGCGCAGACTCATATCAGCCTGGGCATCCGCCCAGTCTGATCAGAGTCTTCGCTGTCCGCATGGAGGTAGCTGAGACCTTTAGCTACCTTTTAAGCGCTTACGGAAGACTCTGATCAGACTGGGCTGATGCCCAGGCTGATCCGAGTCTGCGCTGGGCGCACAACCACATTGTTGGTTTTCTTGTCTCGCGGCTCATTTGACAATAAAGCACCCCTATCACGGTAAAACTACTGAACTGATGTGTTGTGGTTATCATATCCAAAGATTTCTTGTCTTCCATAAATATCAACTGACGTGCTCTGCGATTCGGTAATATCAGAACCTACACACTCTTTCAAGACATCTAAAATTATAGCCTCAAGTTTCTTAGAAGCAAATCTATCCTTTCTACTTGAAATTTGCTCCATTAGTTTTGGCACTGCGCATATAAATAAAGTTGTTCCAACGTGAACAAGAATTTCGACATGATTAAAGTTATCCATCTTCAGCATAAGCTCAGTTGTGATACCGGCGATGAAACAAATCCCGGCTATTTTAGCCAGTGCTATAAAAAGTTTGATACGTCTTGGTCTAATCCTTTCCAAAACATCCTCGAATAAGTCAGCAGGCACGCCTCTATAGTAACCCTGTATTTTCACAACAGATGAGCCATCCCAATACACAGCCTTTTGTTTGAGGCTAATTTTTACCAGTTGTCTAAGAATATTTTGATAATATTTGCTATACTCATTTTTTATCTTCACAATATAGTACAGAACTGTAACCGCAAAAATAATGTAACCATACGATGTTTTGGGATACAGCACTATACCTTCGTAGGAGTAAACAAATACCCGAGAGATTAATATGACTGCGTCCAAAAATAGTGTGCATAACATGAAAGAATGAAAGACCAAAGCACAGAAAACGAGAGGCAGTGACAAAAATCTTAACAAAAAGCGAAGGACTATATTTTTGACGCGTTTTCCCACTTCAATGTATACGCAAACCATGTAAGCTTTCAATACCAGTTTGACGTAAATGAACAAGGGAAACCCATACAGAATGACACTTAGGAACGACTCAGTGGCACACACCGCAATATAAGGAAGAAAGAAAACCACTCTGAGAATAACATTTCTGAGTCTTAAAAACCTAGTTTGTTGGATTTTGAAACCGAGTATCCAGTATTTACAATTAAGCATACAAAATATATTCATTTGAAAGAAGTCAACGAACCGGCGATAACTGACATATGAGGACAGCTTCACAGAGCTCAAGCGCTGGACTACTTTATTTGATAATAGTAAAGGACTCAAAGTATTTGCCTCTTCACTCCTTTCACTTAAGCCATATTCTAACACGGATGGAAGATGTTCTGGAAAAACCACAACTGAAACTGTAACCAGAACGTATGCGGATAAAGCAGTTACAGGACCACCTAGAAATGGCAAGAAATTCTTTGTGCTTACATTGTAACCTTCTTTAAGAGATCTGAATCCCATAGGAACACCTTCTTCTAGACAAGCAGAGACATACTCGTTCATTGTCCATATGGAGTCAAATACCAGCTGAGCAGCAACGAATGACAGAGTTAAGATAAGAAAAGTGATTCGTTTTAGTCTTGACAAAAATACTGGATGATGATTCATCCTTTTTATACACGGATCAAACATAGTATTTAACATTGTTACAGCATTTTCCTCCGTAAGAAATATAATGGGGTCTCTTTGTGTATAAAGCCCGTCCTCAGATGTATCTGAAATTCGCATAAATTCATTTGGAGGAATCAAAGACGATGACTCGGAGCTTATTCTCCAGGCAAACCAAAATACAAATAAGGGCATATTCAGAAAGAAAATACAGCCACTCACAAATGGAATATACCATAAGTGTTCATACGTAAACGTATTATTCCTGCTGCAGTCTAGCTCCCTCCTCATTTTTGGTGGTGAGAAATGATTTACACAGCATCTATATTGTACAAGAGGTATAGGACATACAACGTGAAGGCAAAGAATATAGATCCGATCGTCAATATAACGGCGTTCTCAATAGCACCAATAGTTTGCTGCAAAGTCAGGATTGACTCTTTCATATAAGCTACTAAGTATATCTTTAAGAGCAGTTCCTATTTTATAAGACGAGGTGTCATTGCCAATTTCTATTTCTGTGGTGCAGTTGTTTGTAATGATTTCTAACTCAAAGGGCTCTTTCATGCCACCGACGGTCTGGTGTAAAAGACCCAAAGACCACAGAATAGCCTCAGGCGGACGTATCAAGAAACGGAAACCGCCATTTTTCCCAAAATATGTCCACGTCCATCTGAGGCCCTCAATGACTGACTTTTTGATAGTGACATTAACCAAAGGCGAAAATTTGAGGGTGGTGAATACAAGGTTTAAATGTCCTCGGGTAACTTTGTATCGGAACCTTGATATCGAGAGGTTAGTCAGGGTAAGGTTACATTGATCAGAGAAATCTTCGTTTCCAATGGGTTTTATGGGTAGTCCTTTATCGAAGGAGGACATCACTGATTCTGCTGAGACATTTCCATAAAAATCATTTGGCGACGTCATATCGATTTTTGCATCAGCGTTTTCATTTATTTGGAGGTTTTCTGTTTTGTCTGTCAGCGGAACACCAGAAGAAAGGAGCGGCAGTGGATCACCCTTTATTTTTGTCGAGTTATAGTGCATTGATAGTGCAATGTTTTCACTGAAGCAACCACATAACAGGAGCAGAAGCAAGGATATGATCAATATACCCATCTTTGAGCCGGACTGAAATAAAGAAAAGAAAACTATAGATGACATTCATTATCTCAAACACTCATATCTCAAACTACCCTCTTATATCAAATAATATAGTTCGAACACATTTCCTATATCGCAAACAGCTAGTATCTCAAAGTAAATTTTCTTGTCCCACAAAATTAAAGATACGCCCTAATATGTTTCTATTAAAATTTAAATTTCTCACGGAAAACTGCATCAAAAGCATAAAAATGATTAATAGTAAAAGTGCTTTTATCTACTAAATTAATAATTTGTGACGGTCACTGAAAGTAGGAGAATTTAAAAGCATATTATAAAAACGCGGAAATAGCGGACCGACATTTCCGAAAAAAAAACGAATACCGGATACGCCCAGTTATCATAGAAAATCAGGGAAAATTATATCATGAATAATGTTAAGCCCTTTCTTTAATCGACTTCGGACAGTTATTGGCTGAAAAGAACTCACGTGCACGGATTAGAGATAATGCTATTGTTAAGTTATTTACTTCACTATTCATAAAATTCAAAACATGCTTGTAGAAACGCCTTTTTATTCCTATTTTGGAGACGACAAAATATCCGTGAATATTCAAGAAGGGTTCGTAATGATATATCGTCTCTGCCTCCTAGGTATCTAAGATATTTTGACTGAAGATTTTTTGCACAATTCTTAATTTTGCTCCATACAACTAATTCGTTTCATTCCTTTGTGGTTATTTAAGAAATGAATTTCATTTTTCTGGTGTTTATCGAAGTATAAACTACATTGGGTCGCGTGCAAAGTTAGTGAACCCCGAAGGGGTTCATGTAAATTTTGCTAGCGTGCAAAGTTAGTGAACCCCGAAGGGGTTCATGTAAACTTTGCTAGCGACCCAATGTAGTTTATACTTCGATAAACACCAGAAAAATTAAGTTCATTGCTTATATTTACATTCTTTCCTACCTATTAATTGACCACAAATTTGCGTTACAGACTACAGTTCAAGCAGAAAAAACTTTTATACGCAGTTTTTCTATTGAGAGCGGAACAGCGTCAACGACGTCCTAACGTCGCTTACGTCCAATCAGATTAGAGAGAACCGTGGTTTATTTTGATGTCACATAACCGCATGTAACGTCGCGTGAACCGATGTAGTTATTGAAGTATAAACTACATAATGTTCTAATGGTTTACCAAAGGGTTTTTCAATAAATGTACTGAGAATATAAATATTTGATAATGAAACACAAGGGAGTACACGGTTAACTTTGAGGTACCAACTTCGAGTTGTGCGTCCAAAAACAAAAGAAACAGCTTTTTTATCATGTATCATTTATTTTGTACCTAGATTGCTGAAAATCAAGGCTTTAGCACAGGCTCGTCAAGAAGTAAAAAAAATATAAGCAACTTACCTGCCTATCCAATGAACCCAGTTGTTTTCTCTTTTCTTACTTAAAGTAAGAAGACGAAAGGAATTAAATTAATACTGTTAAGAAGGGACACGAAGAGTAGTTTCAGTAATGAATTAAAACTTACAAAAACATACAAAATGTGTGGTTTTGTTTAAAGAATAAATAAATCTATTATCGCAATCTCAACGGGAAACAGTCTTTCTTAAGACATGAATAAACC
Source organism: Ctena decussata (assembly GCA_963989385.1). Classification (NCBI taxonomy): domain Eukaryota; kingdom Metazoa; phylum Mollusca; class Bivalvia; order Lucinida; family Lucinidae; genus Ctena; species Ctena decussata. The sequence goes on from OZ022501.1 coordinate 17,726,414, forward strand.
GAAAGTCATCATAAAGATTTTGGGTTACACCTTCATTGTGGTCGAACATAATGAATATTGCACGCAATAAACTTAAAACCAGAAAGCAAAATAAAGAGAATATACCCTTCGGAAAGAACAAGTTATCTTTTTACTAACCCAGTAAACTTCCTTAAAATATAGATTCCCATAGGGGTCATACATTTTGTTTCTCGGCGGAGCCGAGTATAATTTCATTTTTGTTCCATATTTCACAAAATTTCATTGGCCAAATAACGCGAATGTCAAAATTTAACCAATAATATCAAAGGTCAATGAATATTTAATGTTTGTTTTTCCATGCTATACTGCGCTGCATGAATACTAGCACTCTGTCAGACGTTAATTCAACAGTGTTTCTCTTGTTTGTAAATTTACAATGGAAATTTTTATCAAAAACAGGCGCAGATATTAAAAACATTCTTTCTTTGAGTGTAGGTTTCGATTTCCACTTTCGGTTTCATACACATAAACAAACGTTGCATCATGCTAGTAACTATTTTGGAATCAGGTCAATCTCGTGCTGACAGCGGTCCATTTTGGAATTCCAAATTGGACAGCTCAATCTTGAGATAGGTCAATGTCGCTACCTAGCGTCAAAATTACGGTTGCGGGTACTTGAGTCATATTTATGAAAGTAATTGTCAGCTCTTCACCAAGAGACCTATTACAAAACACACTTCCATTTGATCTGCGCCGATTATCTTTTTTTTTTTTTTTTTTTAAGATTCTTCTTGTTATTTAATCTGCGCCGAGTATCTTATTTAAAGATTTTTCTTGTTTCGGTTACATACGACTCAGATCACTCCAGTCACACAACGTTGAATCAACATTCAATCAAACTGATTCAACGTCATGACGTTGAATCAAGTTTGATTCAATTATGATTCATCCTGTAGTTCCTGTTGGGATCGTGTTCACGAGACGCCACTTTATACGACCCATACCACGTATAACTGCATCTTGGTGGTTTGATTAGAGATCTTCCCTTTTCTGTGGAACAGTCCTAAGATCACACGAAAGTCACCTTAAAAACTTTTAAAAATTGGGACACCTGAAAGAATTACCGTAATTCTCCTGAAAATGGAACAGTTTGGTTTTACAGTGCAGTTATGAGGCCAAAAGATGCAATTGGAATGACAAACAGTGTAGTCCCTGGTCAGACTGCTCTTAGGAGCAGTGTGATTCTGGGTTTGCACTGTTTGCTCAGACCTTTCTGGCCCAATATTTAGTATTTCATGGTATATAAATTGTTTTGCAAAGAAACTGGCTGATATGCATCTTGTCTTTTCGCTACAGTACATGTACATTTTCTCGTGACATAAGTCATATAACACAATCGAAACTCATTACAGGGGGTTGTTTTGTAAAGACAAACAAAAGCAGAAAATTTGAAGTTTACGAACGGAAGAAAAGTCACAGTTTGGTCGCTTATGTTTTCAAACTGATCTCGTAAAAAAACAAGAAAATAAAAACTCAGACGGATTTCAGTAAAATTAATGTAGTTTAATTCGAACCTGAGATTCGCCAGCCATGTCAAAGAGTGGTTTCAAAAATGAGCCGCGAGACGACAAAACCAACAATGTGGTTGTGCGCCCAGCGCAGACTCAGATCAGCCTGGGCATCCGCCCAGTCTGATCAGAGTCTTCGCTGTCCGCATGGAGGTAGCATAGACCCTTAGCTACCGTTTAAGCGCAAAGCAAAGACTCTGATCAATCTGGGCGGATGTCCAGGCTGATCTGAGTCTGCGCTGGGCGCACAACCACATTGTTGGTTTTCTCGTGTCGCGGCTCAAATGTTTCTAACTTTGAAATCTTATGGATTCTTGCTCCCAAAGTTTTGAATCTTTGCATAGATATTACAGGTGTACTGAAGAAATGCATACGCCTTTTCAAATCGCGACAACTGACAAGTTTGTATATTCAACTTTGCCATCAGTTTAAGCAGTCACTTTGAAACTGTTTAAGATATTACAAGCATATTAAAATACCCACGTGCGTTTTGAAGTGAAAAAATGGTGGCGAAATGGGGTGGGGTGGGATGTGTTGGGTGAGAGGGAAAGGCACAACATGGGAGAATCACATGTATCTTATAGACATATTTTCCTAGCTATAATTATTTTACAGTTATTAGCCTTCTTTGAAGAATGGAGGAACTATATCAAAGCCAATGTCACAAAACGAATATGCGATACTAGACACACGATTTACCTCCCCAAATAAAACTTCTTCCCTGTTAAAGGAACAGTGCAAACAGAGCAGACCCAGAGGCGTCCGGTCAGGATCTACACTATTTGCCTAAGACATATTAGTATTTCTCCTTACAAATGAAAATTGTAGAACTTAACTGTACCAGACAACCTTATCATCCAATTTATACAGACAATTTAGAAAATCATTTAACTCAGGCTATTTGAGCAATTGCGCTATCGCGCGCGCATTGTGAGCAGTGCTGTACACATGTTACGTATATATGTACCTGTAGCAGTCTGGATGGTCTGACTTTTCACAGTTCTCTCGGAATAAGTTTTATTTTATTTTATTTTATCTTATTGTTTTATATATTCATATTTTCTCTTTACTATATTTATTGTGTGTGTGTGTGTGTGTGTGTGTGTGTGTGTGTGTGTGTGTGTGTGTGTGTGTGTGTGTGTGTGTGAAAAATTTCCACAGCAGTTTGTATCTAATGACTGCTCGGAGCATTTATACATTCTTTACCACATTCGTTCGTGTTGACAAAAGTGGTCGACGTAGCCAACACTTTGAAAGTGCACAAATATTGGCCCCACAATGCATATTTCTGGCACACAGCGTGAAGAACCGGACTCTGTTACCCGGCTGATGCTGTTGAGAAAGGAGGGAGAAAATTGTTGATAATGAATACTGAAGTGATAATGATAATGTTAATGATATTGATAATTGTTTCTTTTCTCGGCCATATGTGCGTATGTACTACGTCAGTCTATAAGCTGTTACGTGAGAAAAGACACCTTATATCATATATGTGGGTATCCCTGCATGTTTTTCCGCCGGTTTTACAACGGGGAACCTTTTCTGACATCCTGTTAGATTCCCTGGTTGACTGAGCCCTTCTAAAAGAGAGTCTACTCTTAAAGGAAAGAATTTTCTCCTACGGGAGCAAATCTGTAAGAGCAAATTCTTTCCTCTAAGAGTTGATACATTTTATTGAAGGCAAAAATCAAAATAACAGGTAAGCTTCCTCTGACAGTGATTCTTTACACTTTAAATCAGTCTGCGCTGTTCACAATAGGAGACAACTCTCGATATCTCAAAGTCGAAGTTTACCTTACTTTGAAACATCAGTAGTTTGAGATAACAAGAGTTGAAATGGAAAGAAAAATAGGAAATATATCTAAGCTATATTCTATGATATTACAGGGTTCTTCGAGATATCAGTTTTTGAGATATCGATAGTTGACTGTATCTATCCTTTTTTTACCTGAACAGGTAATATCTTACCAGACTGGACAGATGAGCAGGCTCATAAGGTTCTTATTATTCTTACATGCCATGGGGTCCTTTTACCTCTTGGGCAAAGAGTTTAAACATTATCAGCAAATTAGACTAGTTAGTTGTCACCTTCTAAATCGGGAGTCATATTTAAATCATAGATCTGAATAAAACGGCTTTATTTGACGTTTGCTAGTTTTCGGAATTATAGACTGATGTGTCTGTGACAAGTGTATATTGATAAAAAGAAATATGGACAATTTCACTACAGAGAAGGACATTTTAGACGAATTCTTAGAGCATATGGAAGACTGTTATCAAACGGCAAGGCACCCTTATTTTTTATAATTTGCAACATTATGAGGAAAGATGCTTACCAGTACCTGCGACTCTCAAAGACTACTCTATAAGAGAAGATTCTGGTCCTCTTCCTTTAAAGTTGACCCCCATTGTAAAAGGAGGCAAAATTCAAACTGACAGAGTTCCTGATCCTGAAAGTGTGTTCATTGACTTTGAAATCAACCTGTGTGGGCGTAATCTGAGTACACTGTAAAAGAATCCCGTAGATTTTACGCTTAAGGACATGGCAAATAGCTGCCAGACCCTTTACTGTAACACGTACGGAGTAATGCCGTACGTTTTAATATGGAAAGTGACTGCATTGCATAGAACCTTGCTTTAATTCCGAATTTTATTTCTATATATATCAATATAATCAATGAAGAAATCAAATGCGGAATAAAACAAGTTTTTTTTTCTTTATACACAGCAGTCATTTTGCATAATAAGATACGGTAAAGGACCTGGCAGCAAGTCCGTAAAATGTAAGGGAATTTTAAGTGTTGAAATTTTGAGTTAAAATGATTTTTTATGAATCTTGGGCAATTCAAGTTTTTATGAATCTTGAAAGTTACAAACACTATGAAGGAGAGGGTGGTCGGGTCTAGCGATGATGCAGGGTACATGTAACTTTCAGTGCCAGTGCGTCCTACTAATTAGATAATACATGTAGTTGGACAAGGGCCGGTTGTGCTTGCAGTAGATGCAGTGGGAGTTATTTGGATATTTCTTCTCTCGCCTATTATCTCTTTTCTTTCTTCCTCTCTCTGGGAGACGGCTCGATATAGACTGAAACACTGTCTCAAAGAGCCGTTTAACCAAACACTACCAACCAACTCTGAAGGAATTGAATGGATCCAGGCCTGATCAGAGACTTTGCTGGTCGCAGGTACAAAATGGCACATTTTCTCGTGTAAACGCTCACATCATTTGAGCTCAGTTTTGTCAGATTTCTTAATCCATATTTTCTCTCTCTCTCTCTCTTCTCTCTCTTTCTGCCACCCTTCTCACTCTGTCTCTTTCTTTCTTTACCTCCACCTTTCCTTGTTTCTCTATAATTTCTCCCCTCTCCTTCTGTCACTCTTCCTTTTGATGTCTGTTTCTGTCTCTCTGGTGACGTCGCCGACAAACTGGCAAAAGGCCAGGACCATGGCATTTTAAAAGCTCCAGTTCAAAAATGCGCCAATAAAAATTTACAACAAATACGTTTTTATTGATGTAATGATTAAGCTATCTAACAGAGTATTTTTATTATTATCATTTTAGTCGCGTAAGCAGACGCAACGTAGTTCATATTCTTGTATGGCCAAAAATGCATAGAAGTCTATGAAATTTTAGAAAAAGTTGACTACCTTTTGGCAGGTTAATTAGTTTATTTTGACTTTTCCGTTTCTTTTCCGGTCGTACTAAATACGGCAAGGTTGCACAAGGTACCGCAAGGCAGGCACAAGGAACCGCACGGTAGCACAAGGTAGGCACAAGGTGATATAGATAATAGTACATATAAGTCTATCAGTTCAGTACCTTTTTTGTTTTGTATAGAAATTCGAATCTCGTCCATACCAAGTTTTCGTAAGACTTTGACGTGTCGTTGAAATGCAATCAGCGTGAATCTATAGATGACTTTAAGAGCAGCATATGCAGTTATTGACACAATCGATTTTCCTGATTTATTTTTCGTTTCCCCATGATGGCATTTCAGTGTTAGCTCTGACCAGTAAGTGATTAAAGATACTTACAAATGTACCTATTGCTCATAATTTAGTGAGTTCAATCATTTAAAGGCCCCATTGCTCTATCAGCATGAAATATTTTATCATGAGGTATCGCTGCAAACTTCTCATTACAGTTTCTATTTTGATTATTATCGTGATTGGCCGGCTTTGAAAAATCAAAACGTCCTTGAGTTTACATTAAAATAGATTTGAAAAAATAACTAGGTCATTTTAGTTGGCAACTAATATGACCTACTTTCGAAAACACAAGGTACAAGATATAAAAATACAAGGTACAGGCGTTTTAACAAATGATAAAAATACAATGTACAAAAATGTTAATCAAGGATCCCATTGATTGTGCCGCGGTTGCATTATTTCATTGCTTAACGGGGAACCAGAGACGAAAGGCGTATTTTTGTGGAGAGGCTAATCATTTTTCCAAAATACCTTGTTCCTGCTTTTTTGCCAGTTATCTGATACAAAAAGTACATCAACCGACATATTTTCGTTAATTCTGAAGACTGTACAGGTTTTATAATGATTTGTATTTTGACGAATTTATCCACTGGTAGGACTATGGAGCCTTTAACAATCTTGTTCTATCTTCTCTGTATCAGCGTATGCCTACCTTGTGCTACCTTGTGGCACCTTGTGCCTGCATTGCGGTACCTTTTGCATACCATGCAGTACCTTGTGCTACCTTACAATACCTTGATGTATTTAGTATGACCCTCTTTTTCAGGCATCTGTGAACGATAGTGTGATAAACACAACAGTTGACGGTCTACCGTCCTGCAGTGATGCCTACTATGAATATTTACCACCTCTGTGGCACTCTGATTTCGTTGTTGCTGTCATCTACTGTACACTGGTGGGCGTGGCCTTCTGTATGGGTACCTTTGGTAACATCATCATTTTAATTGTCACCATCACAACTAGGACGGTGAAGAAGATTGGTCGAGATTTCTTCATTAACTTGGCACTAGCAGACCTATGCGTGTCTCTCGTTGGTCAACCTATGTGTATTTTAGGTATGAATGTTCAAACGTTGCATTACGGAAACTAATATACATGTGTATGTTATCTTAACCATACCCTTTCCCCATGCTATTCCACCATAACTTATACGGAAAATGTAGATGCATAGAGAATATCATATAAGTTCCGTTTGACTACATTAAAGACTTAAGGCAAGGTCAGAAAACGCGTAAGAATAGAGGTTTTTTATTTTGTCTACGTATTGTGGACCATGTAGTGTATACTGCGTTACATATTGTGAATTTGTTGCCTACTATGTACCATCTGCGATACTGACTTTGCGCATGATTAAGACCAAGGTCAAAATCAGCTTTTCAGTAGACAGTTCACTACAAGCATTAGACAGCAAAAGTCATAGATACTAAGCATATGGAGTATGTTTGAGCCGCCGAGGAAATAAACAAAGTGGCATGTACGCCGTGCGAAGACTCAGATCAGCCTGGGCAGCCGCCCAGTCTGAGCAAAGTCTTTGCTGGGTGCTTAAAAGGAAAGGGTCTAAGCTACCTCCATGCGGACAGCGAAAATTCTGATCCGACTTGGCCGACGCCCAGGCTGATCAGAGTCTTCGCTGGGCGCAGATGCCACTTTTTTTGCTTTTTCGTGGCGCAGCTTATTTGTACTTTTGTGATTTCCTGTTTGCTTCCCTGGACGACGAAGCCCGCCCACAACTGAATCTACTCAAAAATGAAAGCATTTGCTCGTAGGAGAGAAAATTATCTTTCCTTTAAGCTCTGGCCCATGGTATGAAGGGGAGGTAAAAATGGAAATGGCAGATTTTCTTCCCATGAAAGGTTACCCTTTCACCATACACTGCATTTTGACAATCATGTTCGAGCAAGCGAATCCACGTTATTTAAAATTGTTGTCAGTTGACTTGCTTTTTACGTCCTTTTCAACAGTATTTCATCCATATCAGGACGATGGGCGGTTGTTGAGAAAGGCTGTAGGCAAAATGGAGCCACATTGTCGTTGGGAAAAATTTCCCGGTATCGAACCCGGGACCGCTAGATCGGCAGGCCAGTGCTTAATCCACTGAACTACCGGGGCTCCTGTGTTAGTTATAAAGATGAGGTTAGAGAAGAATCGCATTCTGGGTCATTCTCGAACATATGACACAGTATTATGTGGCGAGAGTGAACCCTGCAGAATACTTGTGTATGGGTACACCTCCATGTGTTTCAGCCAATCTTGAACTGACTTATACACGTAATTAAAAGACCAGGGGCCGTATTCATAAAACGACTTAAGTCGTTGCTATGCTGTTGCTAAGGCTAAATTTCTTTGAAGGAGATTCCCTACACCTATGAAATTTGCTCTGGAGGAACAGTCTTTGTAAGACTGTGCCTCCAGACCAAATTTCATAGTTGTAGGGATCTCCTTTATAGATATTTAGCCTTAGCAACAGCATACGACTTAAGTGGCTTTATGAATACGGCCCCATATTATCTTACTTCTTTTAGGAGTCATCAAGGGCGAAAAGTGGTTTATGGGACAACCGATTCTTTGTGATATCGTCGCCAGTATGTGCCTCACAGCCTGTCTCTGTTCCTTTCTGAGCCTCACCCTGCTAGCCTTCAACCGCTATATGTACGTCTGTCATTACAAGATCTACCATAACATCTTCAGCAGACCTGTCAATATCTTCCTCTGCATTATTTGTTGGGTTCTCTCCTTCGGCTTCGAATTCCCAAATTTCATCGGGTGGGGAGCCCATACTTTCGACCGTAAGAATCATCAGTGTATCTGGGATCGGGCTGCCGATTTGTCATACACGGTGTTCGTGACGGCGGGACTAATTGGTACACCTTTGTTCCTGATTGGCCTGTTTTTTGTCCTGATCTTCAAGAAAATATGGAAGAGCAAGTTTGATGTCTTCTCTCTAAACCTGGACGACCCTTTAAGGTAAGTGCTTTACTCTCTTAAACCTCGACACGACTATCATGCGAATATACGAGGAGCGTTTGGAAAGTTTTGCAAATGACGTAATTTCTCGGTAACCACCATAAAAACAGAACTTCTGATTGCAAAAATACATAAAGCCATGATGTGCGTATAGAAGTCTGCAAACACGATGCATTTTTTTTGAAAAGGACGCCTTTTTAACTTCTTTGAAAAAGGTATACTCTAAAGACACTGCAGAATTTCACTTCAGTAGGGCGTAATATATATACTGACACGGAAACGTCCGCTTTACAATTGTGTCTCTGAATTTCAAATGCACACAGACATTTCATTCAAATGTTTTGTTTCAATAACGTTTATTATTCAACAATGGTGTGCGCAGAACGGAAATCCGTTAAATGAACATCGGCGACAATGACAATGTCGCAAGCGCCAGTACCCAAATTTCGAAAGTCACAAACTCAGTATATCGTGTGTTCTTCCCATTTTAACTATCACAGCTCATCCTAGCGTCACTGAGCAGACACGCTGCTGAGATTTTATGGGTGCTGGATGCATTCTAAATTGTCACGTAAAGTAACGTCACAAAACGTCGATCACGACAGTGCGTAGATACACGCAAACAATACCTTGTTGGTCATTCAGTTTGGAAGTCAATGGCATAGGACTACTTGAGAATTCATTTCTAGCCGTCAATAGCATTTATCATTCAGCATTGCAAAAATTTGGTTACAAAATTACTCGATTTCTTTTCTGTAAGAGGTGGGGTAATAAAAGCAGGTTTTAGTGCACCGGGATTTCAGAATTCAGCCTTAATTTTTATTTTCTGATGCATGTTGCTATTATTGTACACAAGTATAGTCAATTAAAACAAAAACGGTGTCAAGGAGAAGGAGAAGAACTAAATAAGCAACATGCTTTCGTTCTAATCCTATAAACTTATATGTTGTATTATCTATGTATGTTGTGAAAAAGTGAAATAAATATGTTTAAACCAAACGGTGTCAAAATGGTGAACGGTTATGGAGATACAGAAATTCTAAAATCGTTATTAATTTAATTAAAAGGGAGATAATTTTATAAATCGAAGACTTTGGGCTGCTTTCTCGTTCATTCAATAAGAGGTTTTTGATTTTAAAAGTTGATTTTTCGTCGTTTGTAGATGTTTCTAACCTTTGTGTTACGCAAAACATTTCAGGGTTTGATGAATAAAATGCTGCTGAGAATGAAAAATGGTGTTTTGACATTAGTTTCGATAAATCTTGTTGCTATGGAGAAAAAATAAAATGGTTGCAACTGTATGTGTGCCTGACGCTCGGAACACATTTTGTTTCATTTTTTATGGCTACAACTTTTCTGCTTTAAAAGATACAGAACCTTAGAAAACGGACGTTTCTTTTTTGTGTCAGTATATATATCAGCAGTCTTTGATTTTTATTTATCTTTCAACGGTTAGTTAAAGACAATACCCAGGCAATGTTGTCCTGTGAATATCGCGGAAATTGTCTTTAATATAGGTTCCATACTGATCCGGGAATATGGATTATCCGTACTTTATGTAGTAGCAAATTCTCCATTTCTACTAAAATTAAATGATTGTGTAATAAAAACAAGTGTATAAGCATTCAAAATCTTGTCAGCAAGAGCATTTACATTGGTCAACAATTGCCTGTCAATAAATTCAAATTAATGCCAAAAATGAAGCCTCTACAAGCTTCCAAAAATGACGTTAACGTATATTTCAATAACGCCATAAGAACTGCACATTGCTTTGCAAGGAATAGATCGATAACAGTTGCCATCCTACTATCTTTTGTATGGATATTGTAGGCAACGATGGACAAGCAAATATCAAAGATTAATTTTGTATTTACAAGGATATTTGACTTGAATGTCTAACATTGAAAAGATTTTACATGTAAAATTAGCCCTGTTGTATGACTGGGCCATGTTGAAATGCGTTGTAACTCAATAAGGAAAAGTGTCTTAGTGTAGTGTTTGGTATCAAATGCAATGCTTTCAGTACATGCATAGCAGTTGTACCCCGCGTGCCCCTAAACAAAGTCATGGGGCCATTTGCAAAAGTTTTCGAACGCCCCTCGTACATAGGTCTAAAAAAAGGCATAGAGCAAATGTGACTTCTGCAAACTTATCGTAGCTTCCTAGAATAGTAGTTGTTAAAGGTAAAGGTAAATGTTTCCCATAGCCTTGTGGCCGTAGGGGCCGTGGAGGTTAGAGGCCAATTGCATCTTGGGAACAGCATATGAACAGCAAGCTCATCCCGCTCTTTTCACTACCTGATCTTTCCTGCTTCAAAAAGGTACCCACGTACTGCTGGGTCGGCAGAGAGAGTTTTCCAGTCGCCGCTGGCCCAACCCGCATACAAACACACGACCTTCTGCACCATCACCGAATCCCAGCAGGCACATGACGTCGAAGTGGCGTCGTATCGACGTTGATGCGACGTAATAACGTAGCATCAACGTCAGTACGACGTCATTTCGACGTCATGTGCCCGCTGGGATTGCTCTTACAACTTGACCATGGCGTCTCTCTGTTAGTGGTTATCATTAACGTTTATGTTGTTATATTGACTTCGCTATGTCACCTTTAACCCTGGTCGAGGAGTGGGCGGGAAGGGGGTGTCTCTGTAAGACCTTACAGATTTAATCAACTCTTTCGCATATGTTTATTCTGTATCTTTTTTTTCAGAATGCGACGTACATGGCTAGAAGCGGCTAGATCATCAAAGACGTTATTCTGCGTGTTTTTGGCGTTCGTTATCTGCTGGACACCGTATGCTGTAATCACAGCCGTCGACGTCAGTGACGAATTTTCCATGGAGAAACACATGTTCGTGACGTTACTGGCTCATTATCACTCCGGCCTAAACCTGATTATATTCACGGCCACTAACAAGTAATGCTTTCTTTATCTTCTTATCACTTTCTGGTGTACGTCCATCCAGCAGTCGGTCATTATTTAAGTCTGATTTTAGCACGTTTAACGGTCATACATGTTAACCAGATATTGCTTTAAACGCCCACGGTATCTTCAATGCATCCCCAGCGGCATATGACGCCGAAATGACGTCATACTGGCGTCGACGAGGTCAGTATGACGTGATTTCAACGTCATGTGTCGGCTGGGTTAAGACGTCAGTGCGTCCTAAGACCACTTGTTTCATCTAAGCCTGTATGTACCTGATTATCGAAACAAACACATCTTGCAACCGGCCATTGTAGGTCACCATGACATTTTTTCATGAAATTCAATGCAGTTCAAAAATCTTGGTCACATTTCTCGGTCACAGAACCACCAAATTTCATCGGTCTGTGCATTTCATCACTCAGTGTCACCAGGCATGAAACAAGGTCCTGTTAGATCACTTCGCTAATTAGAGATTATCACGTTCATAAGGTTAATTTTGGTTACCGCCTGACTTATCAACTCTAGGTGCTAGTCTTAAACCCGAGAGCTTTCGCTCGAGGGCTTGTAATAGCCTAGGGTTGATAAAAAAGGCGACAACCAAAACTCTATGTTATATCTGTTTATTACACAAGGGGTAGCTACCTATACGGCAAATACGCAGGTGCGTATTGAAATTTTGTCAAAATTGACAAAATTTCAAAACGCACCTGCATATTTGCTTGCTGAAAATTTATAAATTAGACCAGATTTCAATACCAATTGCCAAAGTGGCTGAAATACTAGCTTTCTCTTCAAGAAGTAGAGAATAAAACATGGTTGTGCGTATAATGAAATTACCTCTAGTTACGCCCCTGTTACAGATTCAAAGCAAAGATATCATGTTCTATATGGAAGACAATCCTAAGACTCTGACGCCATTTCCTGAAATTATACGTCAATAAGCGTGCAACGTTACGTAAAACAAATCGACTGAAGACATTTTGTGCGTTACTCGGACGGCGCGTCAAACGATCAGTGCGCGCATTCCCAGCGAGCACATGCCGCTGAAACGACGTCGTTCTAACGTCGATGCGACGTCATCACGTCGCATCGAGTCAGTATGACGCCATTTCAACGCCATGTGCCTGCCAGGTTAATAACTCCCAGCCATTCAAAATACTTGATTTCCGCTATTCAGACCGGGTGGGCTGATAAACAAAGCGGGAGAGACATTATCGCTTAATATGCAAACTATGGGTTATCACGCAAAAAATAGTATACTGAATACAGAACTGAATATGCATATTTTAAGGATAATGGGTACACTTTCTGTTTCCCCTAGTTTTGCAAGGTAAGACAACTTTTGTGACATGTTGATTGCTTCACGGACGCGAAACCCTTCAAGAAAGGGGGTCTATATACTCTTAAAAGAAATAAATGCTTTCAGGTTGATTTGCTTGTTTTCGGTTTAACAGCCCATTTGAGACAGTATTTCAGTCTAATTTACCCGTCTATCAGAGAGAGGGAGAAGGAATAGGAAGATAGGATTGGCGAGAGTAAAAAAAAAAGAACACCCCTAATCCTACTCTCCATAGTGCTCAGGATGTCCCGGTACTGGATGTTGCTTATGTTTTTAACTTTTTCGTGTAATATCTATTAAAGGTCATTCAGAGGCTCTGTATTTGGCTTGTTCACTTGTGTGGGCTCACTGAAGTACAAGTCGTCAATGGATACATACAGTAAGTCAGAGAGCGCGAAAACCACGCCCACCGATACCAAAGCATTTAGCACGAGTCCACTGGGCAGCAGCGTTTTACCTCAACCGGATGTGACGCACATTTATTCCGATGACACCATGAAGAAATTTGATTCGTTAGAGGACATGCTTGATACAAATTATTATGACAGCGAGAGGTCCACAGACGGAAGCGTACACATGTAAGGTGAATCGGTTACTTTTCAGGGGAAGCAACTCTGCCTCTTTCATTTTTGTCTTCCTTCGCAATAGGGGTCAACTCTTAAAGGAAAGAATTTGCTCCTCTTGTTAGCAAATTCTTTCATTTAAGAGTACACCCCATTTTTGAAGGGCTACATCATCCAGGGAAGCGAACAGGAAGTCACTTAAGTTGTTCCCCTTTGTAATCATTGCGTGAAAAACATGGAGTTGTATCCATACACCTTAAACATGACAGACTATAAATAGAACATATGCCGCCAAGTACTCAGATTAGAAAACGATGGACGGATGTGCATATATGGTTACGTAACACTGAGCCACTTGGGGAACGTTGTTACTAGAACTGAAACACAACAGAACAGAGATTAGAAAACGAGTATTTGACAGAAATACAAACAGAATGGCAAAACAGTATACAACTTTTGTCCTTTTTCAAGGATGGTCGCTGGTAGGAAAACTTCTGCAAGAGATACATGAAATTTTAATCGAAATATGTAATCATACAAAAACACAGCGATACAGAAATAATACGTAATAATCGAACATTTCTTTTCTTTTCTTTTTTTTTTCAGTTTACAATGGTACCTCTTGAACAATTTTATCATAGCATGCGTTTACCTTTTCAAACGAAAGAGTATAGAGATTTTTAAACTTTCTGAAACACCCTGTCCAACCCTGAAGCTGGCAAAACGGTCAAAACGCCGCTTAAACGTGTTTGTAACGCCGGTAAATGGCCGATTCGCTCCAAATCTGCAATGGCGGCGCCCATACCCGGTAAGTAAATTCTTGTTTCTGTGGTGTTTTATACATGGTTGCCATTAAGGAAATTGTGCCTTCGGTGGAAAATAAACTTATTTTACCAGATCTGTTTGAATGAAAAGCAATTTCTGTCTGATTACTCCAAACATTAAATCCGAAATTGGTAAACAAGGTTCGGCCATAGCCGTTCAGCAGATGTGTCCCCAAACGTTTCGTACTTTTGAAAATACGGAGAAAATATTAACATACTAGCTGCTTGCAATGACTTTTAGATAACACTTTTGAACACTTTTATTGATTATTATAAAAAGGTAAATTAAAAACGCGCGATAAAAATTTTCTGGCAAAAACATAAAGTAACACCGGTTAAAACGTGTTCAGAATTACCTGACATTCAGTTTCATTTCAGCTTAATCATGTACGGACTATATTGCTTATTTCTTGCCTGTTTCCACTTTATCTGTCTCTTACATGTAGGTATCAGCAGTTTGATTACTTGGCATAAAATACCAGGTATCTTATTGAGAGGTTACTAAACTTAAAAGGCAGGGCAAATTAGAATCTTACTTACCAAAGAAACAACAAAAAAAAACATACCCTTCCAAAATGCATTATTTTTTGTTATTTTAATAGAATTTTAGTTTCGGAAACTCCGATCACAACCCCCAGTGATGGGTAGTTACGACAGCACCTCGCTTTTATGCGTCAGTTCCATGGCCAAGTACCTCCATCCCCTTGAACAAATTGTAGAGAAGAAAGGAATAGGGTAGGGGGAACATGAAGCTTCATCCCCCAGGGCAAATTGCAGGGAAGAGAGGAATAGGGTAGAATAGATACGGAGAAAGGAAGACAGTAGGATTATATGCGGACAGGTATCGAGTACACGATAAGGATCGGTGTTCTCAGACAATTCAGACACGAACTAGAAATGTGTCCATAGGACACGGACGCCCCCACCTAGTGCCCTAAGTAAGACGGCGCCTTGTTTAAGGTACTGGCACTTGTAGCATAACTAGGTTCACAAAGGCAGACTTCTGACTTCTGTGGTACATGTTTTATTGTTATCCTTGGGCAGATGTATTGTGCCTCTTGGATCAAGAGAAATGGGGGGGGGGGGGGAGGAGAGGGGAGGGCTTGGAGGGGGTGTCATGACTGTGATATGTGAAAACATTCTGACATTCTGTATCTTATCACAGAAATGGATGCCATGCAACTTTTCAAAAGAAATAGCCCGGAAACAAGTAAATTTTCAAAAAGTTACAAACGGAAACCATTATTGTATGAAATGAAGTCGAAAAAGGGCCATCACTCCTACAATAATTGACGGATTTTACCAAACATCAATCTTGACCTGTATTTTATGATTATACACCTGTGTATAAAATATGAATTCAATACACCAATGCTTTCAAAAGATAATGAACGGAAACCATTTTTTCATACAAAATGAAGTCGAAAAAGGGCCATAACTCCCACAATAATTGACGGAATTTGCCAAACATCGAACTTGACCTGTATCTTATAAGTATATACATGTGTATAAAATATGAATTCAATACACTAATGCTTTCAAAAGATATCGAACGGAAACAATTTTTTCATACAAAATAAAGTCGAAAAAGGGCCATAACTCCCACAAAAATTGACGGATTTTGCCCATCATCGAACTTGACCTGTATTTTATAATTATATACCTGTGATAAAATATGAATTCAATACACCAATGCTTTCAAAAGATATTGAACGGAAACCATTTTTTCATAGAAACAGAAGTCGCAAAAGGGCCGTAACTCCCACAATAATAGACGGATTTTACCCAACATCAAACTTGAGCTGTATTTTATGATTATATAGTTGTGTATGAAATATGAATATACACCAATGCTTTCAAAAGATATTGAACGGAAACCATTTTTTCATAGAAACAGAAGTCGAAAAAGGGCCGTAACTCCCACAATAATAGACGGATTTTACCCAACATCGAACTTGACCTGTATTTTATGATTATATAGCTGTGTATGAAATATGAATTCAATACACCCATGCTTTCAAAAGATATTGAACGGAAACCATTTCATCCGGGACGTGCGAACGCTACGTACGTACGGCCAGCGGTGATACTATATGCCCCCCCCCCCCCCCCCCCCCCCCCCCCCCCCCCCCCCCCCCATTTTTAATGGCGGTGGGCATAAAAACATTTTCAGTCTGAATATTAAAATCAGCTGGTATTTAGAACTTGTCTTTATTTTTCATTGTTTCAGAAACGGAGTGCCTTGTATGTGGCAAGAATTTGCTTTCTGCATTTCTGCTTTTGAAAACGTTGCTAAAATCGTCACTTGAACTTAACATTTCAATATCACTTATGCAGTTTGTTACACATAGAGTTATCTCTCAAAATTGACAATTTTCGTTTTATACCAAGTTGTGAAGATTTTCGGATGACCCGACCCTATTTGATCGAGATTCATTCAGGCATATGAAACACTACAATTAAAGAACCTGTTTTTGGTGCATTTTATCATTTATTCACCATTTCATGGCAACACATATATAAAAATACATACATGAGCCAATGGATTGGACGTAGGCACTGCCTATATTTGTCCTCTCCAGTTGGTGTAGCAGTGCAGATACATATACTTGATGTCATGAATATCAAAGTGCTATACCAGAATTCTGTGACTAAAGTGTACATACATTTGAACTAGAACTAACTGATATAAACATGAGTATAACTTACCATTTTAGCAAGAAGTAATATCAATGTTTGTAACTACCTATACATAATCCTATACGAGTTTAAAAATCCAGCCCACTGGGCACACAACGTTGAATCAACACTAAGTAAACGCCGACTCAACGTCATGACGTTTAGTTTAGCCATGCCTAACGGTACTTCTGTTTTGAAACGTCATGACGTTGAATCACCGCTGATTCAATTCAAATAATAAGAACTAAAAGCAAATTGTCAAGTGTTCGTTTACCAAGCCCTTATTCGAGCAGATTAAGAGGCACTACCTCAGAGCGGGTCTCGAAATCGCGATTATGAAATGGTATACTACTATTTGATACACTTGCACTTATATTCACAAGCAGTAACATGTTAAATGCCAACGGACGGACACTCGGCGGCAGATGTGTGCAACAATGGTTCCGTACCGCTGAGCCACTTCGTTATTAGAAACGAAACAGAACAGAACTGTTAAATGCTACCTTTCTGATCGATACAAAAAGCCTGTCGTGTCGAACCGAATGTTTCAGTCAGAAAGTTATCATCAAGTGTTTTTGATTTATTTTTATATTAAAGTGTTCAATAAAGAACTAAAATAGGCAAGAAATAAGCAACATAGTCCGTATCTAATTAAGCTGAAATGAAATGAAACTTCATTTCAGGTAATTCTAAACACGTTTTAACCGGCGTTACTTTATGTTTTTGCCAGAAATTTTTTATCGCATATTTTTTTATTAATCTTTCTATAATAATCAATAAAAGTGTTCAAAAGTGTTATCTAAAGGTCATTGCAAGCAGCTTGTATGTTAATATTTCCTCCGTATTTTCAAAAGTACGAACTGTTTGGGGACACATCTGCTGAACGGCTATGGCCGAACCTTGTTTACCAATTTCGGATTTAATATTTGGAGTAATCAGACAGAAATTGCTTTTCATTCAAACAGATCTGGTAAAATAAGTTTATTTTCCACCGAAGGCACAATTTCCTTAATGGCAAACATGTATAAAACGCCACAGAAACAAGAATTTACATACCGGGTATGGCGCCGCCATTGCAGATTTGGAGCGAATCGGCCATTTACCGGCGTTACAAATACGTTTAACCGGCGTTTTGACCGTTTCGCCGACTTCAGGGTTGGACAGGGTGTGACAGGTCAGAATGCAAATGAGCCGCGATATGAGAAAACCAACTAAGTGGCATTTGCCACCAGCGAGGACTAAGAATTAGCTTAGACCTTGAGCTACACCTTAAAGCACACAGCAAAGACTCTGATCAGACTGGGCGGATGCCCAGGCGATCTGAGTCTTGCTGGGCGCAACTACCATTTTGTTGGTTTTGTCCTGTCGTGGCTCAAATGTTACAACAAACATATATGTTTATGTAAATGTTTTCGAATACATTTTTTTCCGCC
Source organism: Ctena decussata (assembly GCA_963989385.1). Lineage (NCBI taxonomy): Eukaryota > Metazoa > Mollusca > Bivalvia > Lucinida > Lucinidae > Ctena > Ctena decussata. The sequence continues at coordinate 17,744,668 of OZ022501.1, forward strand.
TAAACTGATAAGTCTGTTGTTTAAGAAATAGATCAGCTCTAGCAGTGAATGGTTGAGTAATAATTCACTGTTTGGAGGTCAGTTGTAAAGTAGATCATATCACGAGCGCGGAGCGCGAGTGATATATCTACTTACAACTGACCGACAAACAGTGAATTATTACTCAACAATTCAATGCTAGAGCTGCACTATTTCGATTCTAACACTCAAAAATGCTGAAAAAAGTATTCGTTTCATTCAAACTCTCCCAACCGTCCTGCCAGCGCGTTCATGCTCCCGCCAATATTCTTGGCTGTATCTAAGGTAAATATACGATTATATGGCGATTTCGCAAAGAAAAAGGAGACGTAACACCGTCTAACGTCTAAAAACGTCACAAAATTACGTCAGTAATGCCAGTGACGTCAGCAATTAGATTCAAGCGCTCCGAGACAGTGAATTGTTGCAGAATAAAACTATGGCAGGGTATCAGGGTCATAATTCAAATACGTAGTTGCATTTTCTATTCTGCAAGAACACAAAGTGTCTCTCAGAAATATCCATTCTGTATTTTACAAAATGCCCTGATGCCCGATTCCATTTGCATGTTATGGATGCTTATTATGCTTTAACACAAAGGGCTTCTCAGTAATATGCATTTTACACTCTACAAAAATCTATTTCCCATTAAATGAAAATATAACAGTGAGTGTCTTTCTGTGATACGGAATCTGCTTTCTACAGTATGTCTTTCCGACAGGCTCTTTGATTCAATCGCTTTTCCTGAACTTGCGCTTTGTTATGTTGGCTTACGGTAAATCTGGTAACCGCTATATGGCATTTGCCTTAAGCGTATTTCGACTACGCAACTAAATTTCTAGCTTCATAGTAAAATTAGAAGAAAAGAAAAATGGAAATAAAGAATTCAGCAGTATAATTCATATATACTATTTTATCCCTACGTTTAAATATTTATCTTTACAATGATTGACCTTGATATATGCAATGTTTACAATTTTGGTACCGGTGTCGAGGTAAAATGTATTCAGTATAAGCCATGTTGACAACAGTTATGATTTATTTTCCATGCATTAACCTTAACCACCGCAACCCGGAAGATGACAGACCATCATACATGTCGGTGAAAGGTTATTATTCAAATTTTTCACCATTCGAACCCACACGGCAGAGGTTTGTCTCGAGGGGAGTGAGGTACTCAGAAAGTTTCTTACCACATAGGCAGGGATTATTTTTGGGGTTTGAAATTTCAACATTTACTATTTTCATGGGTTTTGAAAAAATTATGCTATTTTTATGGGTATTATGGTTCTTTGAGCAACCTTTTATTTTTGTGGTGGGGGGGGGGGGGGGGGGCTGGGGGGGGGGAGGGGGCTGGGGGGCCGTGTCACCTCAAAAACAACTATTTTTATGAGATTGTCAGCGGGGTTGTCAAAAGTTCTAGGTATTTTTCTAGGACCTGTGCAGTTGTCTTGGGCCCAAATATAGGCTCGCATTAGTGCTTACAGACCTCCTGTAGTTCCATGTACTGATGAAGCACATTATTTTATTGTTAATGTCTCGTTCATAGCATTTAGGATGCATGAATAAAATAAATACAATCATATTTTAGACTGAAAAGGAATAGAATTTACGCTGGGAACAATTATTTGGGCAGGCTATATTGCCAACTTTTTTTCTGGGGTATATGGTATATAAAAATATCAGCTATTTTTTTTTTTTTTTTTTTTTTAGGGGGGTGCTATTTTTTTAAGCACTAGAGGCTAGGTCCCAAACTATGTAGCGAAAAGAAAGGGAATCCCCCCTCCCCCGGAGGTTTGTAGCTAGACACGAGCCAAATATTCTATCATCTTTGGTATCGGGACGCCCAACCTTGTCTATTAATAAAAAAAACGATTGGCCCTTTGGATGTGACACCAGTAAATACTTCAGATTCAGAACTCTCACTCATGGAAGCTGCATTCTTAGATATTGGATGCATTGTTTGAAGTCCAGGAATTCCAACGACATGATCTATAAGCATCTTCAGTTGTTACTGTTGTTTTCTTTGTCAGGAATTATATGATATTGATTTAATGCTGATCAAAAGTAGCCAGTGTAAAAATAATATCTATTGCAGCAGATACCCACAGGTAGTCAGAACTGATACCTGGGTACAAATTTCTAACCGTCCCATCCCGGCAGTTAACTCCATTTATTATTGTTATTTGAATAATTATCATTTCAGACAGATAATATTTTTCATACATTTAAGCGTAGTTTACCCATTACATTCTTCTTGTAATCAAACTAGGCATTTCAGTTATTCCAGGAAAAATATGATCGTGATTGCATGTTGATAAAAACAACCAGTGTATAAGAATAAGATCCCGGGGATCGAGATGCTACATGTACCCATCTCAGTCCTATAGCGCACTCCATTAAATATTTTGAGATGGGACTATTAATCATTTACGACAGCTAAGACTTCCCATACATTTGAGCCGTGGAGTTATTGTGAAAGGGATAAAATTAATGTGATATTTTTTTTTAAATATTCTAATCATAAAACATTAACAACTAATCAATAAGCCCGATGGTCACAGATTTAGAAAACCCACAAAGCATAATGGATTCAAGCGTAAAGGCATTTTCTATATTACCGAAAGACTCTCTGTGTTATCGCGGAATACAAAAACAAATTACATAAATAGAATTATGACCCTCAATCAAGCGTAAAGGCATTTTGTAGAATGCATAATGCTTATTATTGAAAAAGCACTTAACACAAAGGCATTTTGTAGAATGCATAATGCTTATTGTTGAAAAAGCACTCTGTGTTAAGACAAAATAGAAGTACACAAAACCTAAATGGAATTATGACCCCGATACCCTTCCATATAAAACACGAAAACTTTCCATTGCTTCTATAGGCGCGCTGTGTTAGAATGTAATTTATTTGTTGTTGTCTTTAAAATTGATTATTTATAATAAAATTTCCATAAAATTACCGAGTTGATTGTCAAGTCGTGCTTGTTTAACGAGGCGAAAGTCCTTGGGTACAATACCATAACAGGCACATTATCACAGTGTGTGGTGTCATGCCCGGATCCAGACCACCACGTACTGGTGGGGCTCTGGATAACTGGTGGGGCTGGAAGGTGCCGGGATGTATGTTGTATGTGTGTGTTTAAGAGTTGGGGGATGCGGGATGGGGAAGGGGACGGGATGGCTTGAACATACTAGACATAATTAAGGATCAGTTTGATGAGAATTTTTGGTACACGTGTGTAATGTCGTTTTTGCCTTGAAATATATTTTGCGAAATCCCATCAGTATAACTATGTAATATGTAGCCCTCCAGATGATAGGGAGTATCTGACAACAATTTGAGATCATGTATCCGTGTGCCTCGATTAAAATAGATGTTGTGACATCTCATTAGAATCTCCGAGAAAATAGATGTTGTGACACCTCATTACAATCGCCTCGGCAATTTAATGAGATGTCACAATATATATTTTAATCTAGCCACATGGATAAATTATCTGAATTTTTTGTCAGATACTCCTTATTATCTGAAGGGCTACATATTATGCATGACAGAGTTCCATATTGCGTGGTTGAAGCCTCTAAGCCCACCCCCTGTATCTGTGGATCCGGAGCTCGATGTGTTTTGCATAAAGACGGACGCCACCGCCGACGTTCAGCAACACTGCTACATGTATCACCAACCGTCACGCTGATACCATTTGAGCCGCCACATGACAAAACGAACAAAATGGCAAGTGCGTCCAAAAAAGACTCAGATCAGCCTGGGCATCCGCCCAGTCTGATCAAAGTCTTTGCTGTCGGCATGAAGGCAGCTTAGACCCATAGCTACCCTTTAACCGCACAGCGAAGACTGATCAGACTGGGCGGATAGCTGCCTTCATGCCGACAGCAAAGACTTTGATCAGACTGGGCGGATGCCATAGCTACCCTTTAAGCGCACAGCGAAGACTGATCAGACTGGGCGGATGCCCAGGCTGATCTGAGTCTTCACTGGGTGCACATGCCACTTTGTCAGTTTTGTCGTGTCGAGCTCAGAGCACACTGGCGGCGAATTTCCTAGTCTAATGGATTGAAGAAATTGATCGGGCATGTGCCACCCCTTGGAATCGAACCGGCGACATCCTGCGAGAATGGTGAAACACACAATCCTCTATGTAAGACGCTCCGCGCTGTGAAATTACCAGCTACATACATGAGCACATATAAGCCGTCATATAACAAGAATTCCGCGGAATGCTGTGTCGCTCCTGCATTGCGTTTACATGGTAGCAGGTCATGGTGTGAACAAGTGTAAGCAAGGTGTGGCAGATTTATATATAAAATTAAAATTGGACTTACAAGCTATGAATGACGGGATTCTGGAAGTAAAATTCTTCCAAGTCAACAGAGTTTATATTGATCACGCTTTATATGCATATATGTTTAGAATAATCCTGCCCGCGGCTTTATTTTACAAAAATGGTAATAATGGCGTCGGTTAATCGCATGTTAAACCTGATGTCATTATGCAACACCGTGCAATGAAATCAGATTTTAGTGTTCAAGCTTGCATACCTGACTAGTTTGAGGAAGATAAAAAGTAGCTAGAACCGAATTCGCCCGAAGTAGCCGCTAGCCTTATATTGAATGGTGTGATCAGTTTGCACCCTATCTATTTATTTATTCATTTTTATTTTTGTAGTTTTGTAGCTACATTTAAAATTGATGGTCGTTTATTTTGATTTTATTAATACTTAAAGTGACACTCTATGCTTAAGTCATTTACAATGACGAAACTATAATGAGAAGCTTGACTATAACTTATCACAATGGAGCATATCTCTCTGTCTTTCCTTCTCTCTCTCTCTCTCTAAGGCGACTTGATATTGACAGAAATACTGTCTCGAATGGTCGTTCAACCCAAATCAATCCAGCAATGTGTGGAGACCGGAATGCTATGTAAACATGAACTGTATTATATTTGTTAAAAAACAAATCTATTTTTAAGCATTACAGGTAGTTGAATGTTATTACGGGTAATCAATAATGATAAATGGCGATGAAAGAAGAATACCTGTAAGTTTAGTGTTTATATCTTTTCTAGTTTTATTTTGTGCGTTTTACTTACTGTATAGAGTCTTGATTCATTTAAAGGCCCCATTGCTCTATCAGCATGAAAAATTTTATCGTGAGGTATCGCTGCAAACTTCTCACAAAAGTTTCGCCATTGATTTTTATCGTGATTGGCCGGCTTTGAAAAATCAAAACGTCCTTGAGTTTACCATAAAGTAGATTTGAAAAAATAACTAGGTCATTTTAGTTGCCAACCAAAATGACCTACTTTCAATTTTACAAGCATATTTCATGATAAAAATACAACGTACAGGCGGTAAAAATATAAGGTACAGGCGTTTAACAGGTGATAAAAATACAATGTACAAGAAAATTAGGCAAGAATCCCATTGATTGTGCCGCTGTTGTATTATTGCATTGCTTAACGGGGAACCAGAGACGAAACCAGTATTTTTATGGAAAACATCATTTTTTCAAAATACCTTGTTCCTTCTTTGTTTTGCCAGTTATATGCTACAAAAAACACACCAACCGACATATTTTCATCAGCTCTGAAGACTGTACTGATTTCATAATGATTTGTATTTTGACGGTTTTTATCTTTGATAGGCCTATGGAGACTTTAACCCTCAATAATCCTTCTAGTGATAAAACGATTAAAAGCAAATCATTGTGAAATGTGGTTCAACCTTCACATTTGGTGATAAAATGTAGGAAGAAATGTATATATTGAAACCTATATCGCTCAGCGAAATGCAATTTCCGTTCCTGGTTCCCCGTCGAGAGATGCATTGATTGATTTGGGTTTAACGGCCCTTTGAGACAGTATTTCAGTCTATATCGGGCCGTTCGAGTGAGTGAACTCGGGTTTAACGTCCCACCAACAACGAGGTCATATGGAGACGGGACCTCGGTTTAAAGTCTCATCCGAAAGACCGGAGAAGCGGGGGATCGATCTTGCGACCCCTGAATTGGTAGTCCGGAGTGTTATCCACTACACTACAGCCGCTCCTGGGCCGTTCGAGAGATGCAATGTAAAACAAAAACGGCAGAATGAATGGGACCCCAAGCCTGTATATTGTAGTTTTACCATTTTATTCCAGTTATGATAAGGAACGTAGGCCACTTTGGTAGCCAACTAAAATGACACAAATCATTTTTCTTAACCATTTTATGTGAAACGCGTTTAAAGTTGGCTTACCGTCATTTACAATGACGAAACTGTAGTGAGAAGCCTTGCAGCGATACTCCACGACGGAATATTTATACCACCGATAGAGTAGATTTTAACTACATTTATTTTTTAGACGTTCCTGTTTTTAATCCAAACATCGTAGGCCTTGATCCCGGCCCTTATCCGTGTTCTTTGGCGTCTAATCTGGGTCTATATTTTGCTAAGATTCTCTTTGTGGGAGTCAGCATTCAGAAATGGATGAAGTCGTTTTGTTTGTATATCGAGAATACTTTATCATAGATAGTATGACACAATGTGGACCAAGTACTCCAGGTGGTAAAAGCGTCTGAACAAAACTGAAGCAGTTTTGAAAACTGAAGCGGTTTTGACTGCTCTCCTGGAAGACGTACCTCTTTCTCTAGGAAAGGAAAGAATTTGCTTCTAGCAGGGGCTAACTTTTCTCCATATGAAAAGGGAGACTTAATTCTTCAAGTCTCTCTCTCTCTCTCTCTCTCTCTCTCTCTCTCTCTCTCTCTCTCTCTGTCGAGAAGCAACCAAATTCCATTCCCCGTGGAGCCTTAGTTGCGTGGCATTTATATTGGATGCACATACAACACATGTTCAACCTCATACACTTACTTTACTTGCATTATACTTTTGTATTGTAACATGAATCTCAAAGCACAAATTACTAGTCAATATTTGTTAGCAACAATGGGATACAGATTACAAAAGTCTCACGACTTTCCTCTGAATCCCAGTTTGTATAATTATGTCTCCCCCCTTTAGGGTCGGGAGACATATTGTTTTTCCCCGGGCGTCTGTCCGTCTGTCTGTCTGTCCGTCCGTCCGTCTGTCCGTCTGTCTGTCACAAATCGTGTCCGTTCTATAACTTGAAAACCGCTCAAGCTATATTCGCGAAACTTCATATAAATATCAATCAACATGAGACGACGTGCAGAGTGCAAGAATGGTAACTCTGGCGTTTATACTTTTTGAGTTATTTCCCTTGGAACTTAGTCCATCACAAAATTGTGTTTCAATCGTGTCCGTTCTATAACTTGAAAACCGCTCAAGCTATACTCGCGAAACTTCATATAAATATCAATCAACATGAGACGACGTGCAGAGTGCAAGAATGGTAACTCTGGCATTTATACTTTTTGAGTTATTTCCCTTGGAACTTAGTCCATCACAAAATTGTGTTTCAATAGTGTCCGTTCTATTACTTGAAAACCGCTCAAGCTATATTCGTGAAACTTCATATAAATATCAATCAACATGAGACGACGTGCAGAATGCACTCTGGCGTTTATACTTTTTGAGTTATTTCCCTTGGAATTTTGTCCATCACAAAATTGCGTCTCAGTCGAGTCCGTCTATAACTTTAAAACCATTCAAGCTATATTCATGAAAGTTCATACAAATATCAATCAATATCAGACGACGTGCAGAATGCAAGAACCATAACTTTAGCGTTTATACTATTTGAGTTATTTCCCTTAGAACTTTGTCAGTCACAAAATCGTGTCTCAGTCGTGTCTGCTCTATAACTTTAAAACCATTCAAGCTATATTCACGAAACTTCATACAAATATCAATCAACATTAGAAGAATTGCATAGTGCAAGAACCATAACTCTTGCATTTATACTTTTTGAGTTATTTCCCTTGGACCTTTGTCAGTCACAAAATCGTGTCTCAATCGCTTTATTACTTGAAAACCGGACAAGCTATATTCACGAAACTTCATACAAATGTCAGTCATTACTAGACAACCTGCAGAGCACAGCATTTATACTATTTGAGTTATTTCCCTTGGAACTTTGTCATTCACAAAATCGTGTCTCAATCGTATAAGCTCTATAACTTGAAAACCGTTTAAGCTATATTCATGACACTTCATACAAATATCAGTCAACATATAAATAGACGACGTGCAGAGCACTGTAACTCTTGCATTTATATTTTTTGACAAAAACTAAATATGAATATCAGTCAACATTACATGGCATGCTGAGCATAACAACTATAACTCTTGCATTTATACTTTTTACTTATTATGAATCCCTGCTTCAGGGTAGGGAAACATATTGTTTTTCCCTTGGCGTCTTAATGACTGATCCTTTTGACATCAAAAAGGGGGGAGACATCTGTTTTTTCGTAGAAAAACAATTCTAGTTGTGATTTGCTGTTGTCAATGTCATTGTCATATGTAAATTATACAAATAAAATTTTGTTTAAACCAAGGTAAGAGTTATCTCCCTTGATAGTGTTACTGTTCACATAAAAAATACAACTAATGACTCTTTCAGACCGGCGTATTATTATGGTAACGCGGATGATGGTAGTGAGGCTGAAGCCGAATTGTTAAAGGAAGATTTAGAAATCTTCTTGTCAGGTCAGTTGTATGTATCATCTCTCTACGACCAGGGGCGTAGCTAGGGGTATTAACAGGATACGCACACTCATGTTTCGTACTCTTTGAAGGGACATCTAGGGGTTAAGCCTTTAAAATATTTCATATTGTAATGTCCGTTGAATGGTTGGCTGGTACTGAAATCGTGGCCAATTTACAAAATTTTCAGCAAGGAAATGCGCAGGTGCGAGTTGAAATTTTGTCAATTTGACAAAAGGATCAGTCTCTATAAGGCCCTTTTCATGGCTAAAACCGATTTTCTTTAAACTTTATATACTTTAACTGATATGTATTGACTGTCTTATGGTGCAATATCAGATTGTTTGGTTCACTGGTTTTCACTGTATGCACGATTTAAGTGGGTGGGGTAATTCCACCCCATTGAAAGTATAGATACAAAAATGCTACCTTTTCTATTCCAAGTCCATGCTTCAAAATGGTGGTTGCAATAGGAAAAGTACACTTCTGGACCTAAAAGATGATGATAATATTGTTCTGAAATTCATACCAGAATAGAGTTTATATTCGCTTGTAAGATGTACACCAATTTCATTTTTTTTTGTTCTCCGACTTTACGAAAAACCACAACACGTTCATAGTTTTCAAGATTTTTTAAAAATCTTTTGCTATTATTATGTTGATATAATAGTCATTGCAGGCATATGTCAGAATTTATTTTATGATCATTAATGCGAGAGTTATCTCCCCACGAAATTTGATTTTGTCCGTTTTTCAATATCAGCATGCATTTGTCATTCCATAGTACTCCAAACTCCATTTGGAAGTTAATAACACCTTTTGATGCAACTATTTGTTGATTTTTATAGGCATTGGAGTTACTTTTGCATGTGACAATGTCATATTTTATGTAATTTTGAAAAAAGGATACCTCGCATCTGGAAAATTGACTTACAAGCAGGGTTTGCTTAGTATTTGCAGCCTCATTAAACTCATGCTAAATGCTTAAATTAAAGTCCTTATGGCCCATTCGTGTTTTTACGCTGGTTATTATTCATCTTCATCAGAATTGCCAGACATAATCCATGTGTCAACAGCAGCATCTTTTACATAATCAATGTGCATCTTGCTCGGTTTGGCTTCACTGAGTTGACTGAGGATGAACTCAGGGACCTGACAATGGGAATATACCAACTTAAACAGGCCAAATCCTACACGGATGAACACTTTGACGAAAAGGGATCATATGAGATAATGGCACACAAAGAAGATGACGGTGTTCTCAAAGCACAGATACTTCTCGTCACACATCAAATAAAACATATAACTTGTGGGTTGAATACACTCAAGGGCTGAACCCAATCACTGGATGGTATTGTGGGTGCAGAAGTGGTGCTCGCACCGTTGGGTGTTGTGCACATGTGGCTTCAGTGCTTTGGTATTTAGGATATTACCACAACGAAACAGAAAACAGTGAAGCCAAACCGAGCAAGATGCACATTGATTATGTAAAAGATGCTGCTGTTGACACATGGAGTACATCTAGCGATTCTGAAGAAGATGAATAATAACCAGCGTAAAAACACGAATGGGCCATAAGCATTTAGCATGAGTTTAAAGTCCCCATAGTCCTATCAGCGGTAAAAATGCCTAAACTCAAATCATTGTAAAAAGCGGTTCAACATTCACGTTTTGTAATAAAATTTGGGTTGGTGTCCCTATACTGAGTCATATAACTGACAAATAGTAGAGAAAATGAGTTTTTGAAAAATAACAAATCGCTCAACAAACTACAATTTCCTGTTCTGGTTTCCCGTCCAGCAATACTATATAAACATAGGCGGGACAGTAATTGGGACTCCACGCCTGTACATTGTATTTTTACCATTTTATCAAATCGAAGGTAGGTCATTTTAGTTGCCAACTAAAATGACCAAAATAAGTTTTCAAACCCTTTTTATGCGAAAGTCAAGGATGTTTTATTTGTTTAAAGCTGGCTAATCACGGTCATTTACGATGACGAAACTACAGTGAGAAGCTTGCAGCGATACCGCATGATAAAAATGTTCATGCTGATAGAGCAATGGGGCCTTTAATGAGGTTGCATAAGCTAAGCAAACCCTGCTTGTAAGTCATTGGCAATTTGTTAATTTTCCAGATGAGAGGCATCCTCTTTTTCAAAATTACATAAAATATGATATCGTCGCATGCAAAAGTAACTCCAATGCCTACAAAAATTAACAAATATTTGCATCAAAAGGTGTTATTAGCTTCCAAATGCAGTTTGGAGTACTCATGAAATGATAAATGCATGGTGATATTGAAAAACGGACAAAATCAAATTTCGTGGGGAGAAAACTCTCATATTAATGATCATAAAATAAATTCTGACATATGCCTGCAATGACCATTATATCAACATAATAATAGCGAAAGATTTTTTAAAAATCTTGAAAACTGTGAACGTGTTGTGGTTTTTCGTAAAGTCGGAGAACAAAAAATACTGAAATTGGTGTACATCTTACAAGCGAATATAAACTCTATTCTGGTATGAATTTCAGAACAATATTATCATCATCTTTTAAGTCCAGAAGTGTACTTTTCCTATTGCAACCACCATTTTGAAGCATGGACTTGGAATAGAAAAAATAGCATTTTTGTATCTATACTTTTAATGGGGTGGAATTACCCCACCCACTTAAATCGTGCATACAGTGAAAACCAGTGAACCAAACAATCTGGTATTGCACCATAAGACAGTCAATACGTATCAGTTAAAGTGTATAAAGTTTAAAGAAAATCGGTTTTAGCCATGAAAAGGGCCTTATAGAGACTGATCCTTTCAATACGCACCTGCGTATTTGCGTAAAAGCAGCTACGCCCTTGACGATCTACGGTATATCTCCTTGATTTTCTCCCAGTTTTACATAGGAGCACAACTTCTTTGACTTCCTGCTTGCTTTCCTGGACGACGCAGCTCTTCTATCAAGGGTGAACTCGTAAATTCTTTTCCTTAGACTTCACCCCCTCTGAGAAGGAACGCTGATATGAAAAGGGTAGAGCTGTTTTCCCTTAAAGTACGCCCATTCTGCCAAAGTAACATAGTATAATTGAGCTCTGACACGAGAAAATCAACAAAGTGGTTGTGCGCCCAGCGCAGACTAAGATCAGCCTTGTCATCCGCCCAGTCAGATCAGACTCTTCGCTGCGCGCTTCAAAGGTAGCTAAGGGTCATAGCTACCTGCATGCGGACAGCGAAGACTCTGATCAGACTGGGCGGATGCCCAGGCTGATCTGAGTCTGCACTGGGCGTACAACCTTTATGCTGGTTTTCTCGTGTCGCCGCTCAATTATGTTTTCTTGAAAAAAAAAATTGTATCTGATAATTGATGTTTCATCAGTAAAGACTGAACACAAACCCAACATTCAAAGGTATTCACTTATGGAATCTGAAAAAATACGTTTTTGCACAGGAATCGAAAAAATTTAGTTTGCAGCAATCCTGTTTGAATACTGGTTTTACTGAAGAGGAGCAAACATAAGTCTTCAGAGTGATTTACGCAAGAGACAAATAATTTGTAAGATGTTTTGTTTCTTTTTGTAATCGAAATTCATGTTGTATATATTTCTTGGATATTTTACGAATGAACCCAACCCAAAATCATATATTCATATATATACTACTCCATAGAAGTTTAGCATCACCGTACTTTTTTCCCATAGAGCCAATGTAAAACAGTCAAATAGTACGAGTAGCAAGGAACTACATGCTCCTTGTGTATGATTAACAGTCTTTCGGCGAAAAAAATATGAAAAGTTGGTCTTCGGATTCCACCCGTCTTGGTAGATATAGGGCTTTTAAAATGTAAAAGCCTAAATCAGGATGACTTGAATGACTACCCGGTTTGTGAAGAGCCTTTGTCAATACTTGTCACTCAGAATCTTTTTTTTATTCCGACGAGGGTCAGTTCTGTCCGCGATTTGGTCAGGTGTTTACAGAGACATACGTGTGCGAGTTACAGAAACCACAAAGCAAAACAGAGGCATTCCTTTCTTGTATACTTCTTATATCTTGTATGGGAAAATATAAGGTGATGCAAAACTTCTCTTGTGTAGTATAGTTGGCTTCCGTATAATTGATTCCATAACCGAGTTTGAGTCCAGAATATGACTAACCGTGAAGAATTGAATTATTTCAGGAAAAAATTTTTGTCAGTTGAGAAAACTTAGGTTTTGTTATACAAATTTAATGTAAACATTTGACCATTAAATCCTGTCTACTAAAGGAATGCACTGTATGTCATTGCAGAAATGAGAAATGCACTAGCTCTATGATAAACTCATTTATGCCTAGCGTCCCATTGATGCTGTGTATAACTTCCAGTGCCGGGGCGTCCTACTGATTTGGAACATTGTAGGCCAAGGGCCTACTGTGGTTGCAGAAGGTGCGGGTGGGGTTTTTTCGGACATATTTTCTCTCGTCCTTCATTTCTCTTCTTTCTCCCACTCTCTGGGAGACGGCCCGATATAGAATGAAATACTGTCTCAAAGGGCCGTTAAATCCCCAAAATCAAATCAAAACAAATCAACTAGCGTCCCATAAAAGGGATATAGGCAAACAGTGCAGACCCAGTTCAGACGCCACAACATGCGGCATCTGATCAGGGTCTACACTGTTTGTAAAAGAAAATTGAGCACTCAAGTTGTTTATGAAAGAAAATACAAATAATAAAAATGAACAAAACCAGACACGCCTTAAATGACTAATGGTCGGATCCGGTATATCAGGTAAGAAGAGCCCACTGCTGGGTATAAATTGGGCTAATATAACGGCTTCGCGTTTATTTAGCAACTTAAAAGTGTATGGATATGTTTTCCGTCATATTTTTTTAGATGGAAACATCTTTTGTGACTTCATATTTGCTTCCTTTGACGACAAACTTTGTGACGCTTCCAAAGAGGGCTCTAGCTCTCTACGCTTGAAGGCGGGAAATTGCTCATAGCCGCTACCCAAATGCGTTGCTAGCTTTCTGTGGCGCAACTTTTTGGACCTGAAAATCTTTCGTTATATATACACTCACTGCGCTTATCAAGAGGAGCCTGCTGATTTACCCTGTCTAACATGTGCACGCTGGTGTCGGTATTGTAATATATATTTTCCTATGATTTGATTTGTGTATATTTAGGTGGTATAGTAATAGAGAAACCAAACATCCAGTGGGAGGAGGTGGCGGGCTTGGAAGAAGCTAAGGATGCTCTTAAAGAACGTGTAGTCTTGCCAATGAAATTTCCCCAGCTTTTCACCGGCAGAAGAAGGCCGTTTGGCGGAGGGATTATGTTGTTTGGCGTAAACCACTTCTTTATATCTGAGCCATGACACGAGTAAACCAACAAAGTGGTTGTGCGCCCAGCGCAGACACAGACCAGCCTGGGCATCCGCCCAGTCTGATCAGAGTCTTCGCTGTCCGCATGAAGGTAGCTTAGACCCTTGGCTACTGTTCTGTAAAGCGAAGACTCTGATCAGAATGAGCAGATGTCCAGGTTGATATGAGTCTGCGCTTGGCGCGCAACCATTTTGTTGGTTTTCTCGTGTCGCGGCCCATATTCGCCATTGTCTTTATGCATAGCTCCGTTTAGATAAGGGTAATACTTCACTGAAAAAAAAAATAAATAAAAAAATAAAAAAAACACGAGTAAACTTCGCTAGGTAGATAAGTAAAGTTTACTGTCCATTCAGACACTGTTCTTTTAGTAAATTTTACCTTTCCATCAGTAAAATTCACTTGCCGCACTGATAACAGCTTTAGTTCTTAGAAAGTTAAAGTCACTAGACTTATGCAAATTCAATAATATGAATATACATTTATAGACTCAATTATCACTGATATTCATAAAAGTTACGAATGCATAATCAGTGCGCATATATATATATATATATGCACAGAAGTGTTTTATGTAAGGGGAGAGAGGTACTTGTAGACATTTTAAACTTCGTATTTTTGTACGTTTTCTCGTGCGGTCCTCATAATGATGTTCCCTCATAATAACAATCATAATAATAATCAAAAACTATGTAAGCTTATTTCTGCTGAAACTACATCTCTCTATAAACAAGGATCTAATTCCCCAATATCGTGTATTCTATGACACTCTACCTTCTTTTACAGCCCAGAGGGACAGGAAAATCAAGTTTAGCCAAAGCTGTAGCCACTGAGGCCAGCCTTTCAACCTTCATTTATATACCCTCTGCTGACATATTCTCCATTAGAGCCGAACCTGAAAAGTGAGTATCCCTAGCTGGCGGAGAGCGTCTTATCAGCGGAACTTTGAGTTATGACGTTGCATCGATATGACGTTATTTAAGATAAACTGCTTTATTTTCTGTAACTTTCTTTGGAAGGCCTCAGAAATGAAATTACAAATGTGTTTTGTATTATCAGCAACAGGATATACCAACTTCTTAAATATGATGAAATATGTTTTAGATTCATCACTGGAACTTAAATCTGGCTTTTTGCCCATTTTGTTAAAAGGAGTGGATCGAAATTTTGTATCTGTATTACAATACAGGACGAAAGCATCTAATTGTTGTTTGTATACCAAAATCTTTTTCTCATCTTTAACGCAAATGCACTAATTGCAAATTCATTTATATCGTCAATATTACTAATCTTCAGTTCAGAGAATTGGTGCATACAAATAAGTGTTACACACTATTATGGGCATAAAGTGTACATGGAGTAAAATTCGCCGGCAAACAATCGTTTGCGATCATTTTAGAAAAAAAAATGTAAATAAGGAGTATTCAAATCATGGGTGTTATAGCTTCAAAAGCAAAATAAATACGATATCAAAACTGAATTCACGTAACATGGTCAGTTCGGCCTGTCACTTTAATGATTTAGGAAACAGCAGTTTTGAATAGGGTTACACGACACAAGCAGCTATTGACAAGAAATATCTGAGCCGCAACACGACAAAACCAACAAAGTGACTGTGCGCCCAGCGCAGACTCCGATCAGCCTGGGCATCCAGTGTGATCAGAGTCTTCGCTGTCCACATGGAAGTAGCTTTGTCCCTTAGCTACCCTTTAAGCCGGAAGTCAATACTCTGATCAGACTGGGTGGATGCCCAGGCTGATCCGAGTCTTCGCTGGGCGCAAATGCCACTTTGTTGGTTTTCTCGTGTTGTGGCTCAATTCTGAATCTTACTGATACCGACGCTTGGAACAATAACATTATTTAATTTAAGGTTTAACAATATTCAACGGATATCTCGGACCAGGATCCTTGTTTTTGCAAGTAAATGCGAAAAATGGTATTGCAGAGTAATAAAGAAGTATCTGTTGGACGGCCAGGATTCGAACCCAAGCCCGCTACAGCCACTGAGCCTAGCCATACAGAGACACCAATCTTAAATATATATACAAACTCAAATACCCCTTCAGTTCAGTGGAAATGGACTTGTCTGAACTATGAAGTAGAAGAATCCACTAGGCATTAATGGGTTAAAATTGTTTCAGGACTGTAAAAGACATCTTTAAGTTGGCCAAACAGCACAAACCCAGCTTGATGTTCTTTGATGAATTTCATGCATTATTTGAATATGATTCTGCAATGTATGGAGCTCAGCCAGAATGTGTAAGAAGAATGAGAGCAGAGTTTCTGATACAAATGTCTCATGACTCAGGTATGTTTTCTTTTTCTTTTTTCTTTTTATCTATTTTATTTTCATTTATTTTTGTAACTGTTATTCAATGTTTTTTTTCATTTGATCATTTCGTGTTTTATTAATTTGTTAATTTTGTTTTGGGTATGGAACATTTCATTGATATACAACCGATCGTTAAGTAAACGCTGGCAAAAAGCGGCTGTCCCGTAGAAACACACACACACACACACACACACACACACACACACACACACACACAATTTCCTACAAGTAAAATACTTGTTTTGGTGAGACGCGAAACCTTTCCAGAAAGGGGTCTTAAAAAGAATTTGCTGTTACAGGAGTAATTTAGTCTCTTTAAGAGTTGCCCGCATTGAAAAAGAAAGCAAAAATAAAAATGGCAAAGTTGAAGAGTGTGTCAAATCCCTTAATTCCACGTATTGTCTGACTGATATCTCAATAACGGCCATACATGGGGTTTATTATTAAGACAAAACTGTCATAGTTTTGTGTATGCACCATTTTGAAAACAGACCAAAAGAAGCACGGATAAGAAGTTCGAGCATTTTAGTTTCGAGCCAGTTATAAGGAGAAGGTTTGAGAAACGTATATATATTCCGGTTTCTATGGTACGAACTATTTTGTATTGTATAAACTTTTTTGTCCAGGTGTATTCGTAATCGGTGCCAGATAAGCCGTGGTATATAGAGCCAGCTAAAATATCGCTAAAAGCTTTTTTGCCTGGGTGCATGTCTAATCGGCGCCACACCTAAGCCATGGTTGATAAAGCCAGTTTTAAGGAACGTGTACAGATTCCGCTATTATCCTGTATTATAAACTATTTTGTGTTATAGAAACTATTTTGTGTTGTATAAACCATTCTGTCCAGGTGCATGTATAATCGGTGCCACCAATAAGCCGTGGTTGATAGAGCCAGTTATAAGGAGAAGATTTGAGAAACGTATACACATTCCGCTACCTGACACCCAAGCCCGGGCCCACCTATTCCAGACGAAAATTGCAGATCTATCAAATTCATTGACAGAAAGGGATTTCAGGTAGCTAAAAATTGTAGTTCAACTGTGTTCCAATAGGATTTTGCTTTATATCACTAGCTAATCCAAAGCAAGGACAGCATTTATCCGCAGTGAGACACAACAGATTCCGTCTACAAATGTTCATTAATATGCAGATTCTTTAAGATTCTGAATTTTTGCATGTGGTATAGGATTTCCCTCAAACATTTGATCATTTCTTTAACATTTTTGGTATAGTTTTCGATCGTTTTCGGCGTGAATAATGAATAATACCAGAATATACTTACTCCAGCTCGTAACCATTCTTAGCTTCTTGTCCATTGTCTGTGAAATTCTGCACGGGGTTATCCTGCAATTGATTTTTGCCAGCTTTTTTTTTCAGGTTAGATATTCGGTCTTCGTTAGAACAACAGGATATAACTTATACATGTATGTTCAACTTCTCTTTCCAATGTTAACAAATCAGTTTAAACTTTGCTTCTGTACATTATGAAGCGTCCGTGTGCCGGAATGGTTAGCGCTCCCGACTGCTGACGGGGTGGATTCCCGCTGGAGGCGAAATTCTTTCCAGACCTCATCGGCACTTCATTGCACGGAGCCCTTCAGAATCACCCTCCCATTGTCCTGATTTGATTGAAAAAGTACTGTTCAAAGAACGTAAAACCGCCATCCATATCTTTTAAAAGCAGTATCGTGGCTATCCCTAACATTCTTCTGCGCCAAATGTGCTCATGTTTTATAACAAAAGTAAATAGGAAAATTCCCAGGAACTGACACAATTCAATCCCAGATCACACCCAAGACATCACGTGGGAAAAAGACAACACAAAAGTAATCATCAGCAAAGACGTCATCAGTGGCAGCAGTGTGACCAAGCTTATGCTTGGCCTAGATTGTATCCATCCAACTATATACGTAGTTATTTTTGTTGATTGATCAAAACGCTTGTGGGCTTCGCGACACTGAAGAAATAATAAAATTTTCTTTTAAAAGGAAGGCTTGCCCAGCTAATACAGTGAAATTTTCATGAGTTGTTATTGGAGAGTGCACTTACTGTTGCTAACTTTTATTTAGCAAAGTATTTAATTTCTTAACTTCTTGATGGTGGCATTATCCACAGGTGTGAGGTTAAAACAAGTGTAAAATTTATTTGAAAAACAAATTTAGGAAATATTCACACACACACACACACACACACAGACACACACACACACACACAAAAGTTTCCAACGTTTTGGCCGTTAAGCATGTCTCAAGGAAAATTACTATATGAACATATTTCAAGTCTTTTCTTTACGGCTGCTTAGTCGCATTCAATTTGAATCAAATTTTAGGAAAGACTGTTTCAAACCCATGTCTATGGAATCTTGGCACATCTGAACTTGGCATCAAAAGAAGACAATAAATATATATTTACTGAAGTTTATTTTTGATTTTAGTGGCATCAGTGGCAGGGACTAAAACAAATTTTTGATACTCTGAGAAGAAAATGCATGCTGCTATTGTTTGAGACAATAACTCTTTACACCATTGGGAACAACAAAGCATGGAACCCATTGCGTTCATACTTCCATGAACTTCCGACAAATGAAATCTATCTTTTATATTTATGCTATGTTTTCACATCAGTTTTGTTGCTTATTCATGAAGTTCTGGCTAATTTAACGTCGAGGAAAGGACGAAGAATAGTTATTAACCATCGTGTTTTATAATGACGTACAAAAGCCGCCACTAGGACATGACGTATATCAAATGTTATGCCGGCCCATCATCTGTTTGAATTATCCGTGACGTCGCTTACGCATAACATTGCATGAATGAGTGTAACTCATGGATGTATGAACATCGTCAGTTCAGTATAGGTTCATCTAAGGAAATCGTCGACGAGTGTAAATATTTCTCTGTATATTTGTATAGGTGAAGTAAAAAGGCAAAATTAGAGTGTTATAAAAGCAAGAAAAATGTCCACAATCCTCACCCGCACCTACTGCAAGCACAGTAGGCCCCTGCCCTACTATAATCCAAATCAGTAGGACGCCCCGGTTGGCTGGATGGTGCGATGATGCTGGGTATAACTGCCTGTGCCCCTCCATTGTCATAAAGCTGTACGGTCAGTTGATACATTTTTTCAGTTAATGTGACGAGTGATAAGGGCGAAAATCGAGAAAAGCGCCTGCTTCGAAATCTAAATAACGAATTTGAACTTCGCTATTTTTATGCTCTTTTAGGTTTTACAGATACACTGAACACAGATCAGCCCACTCCGGCATAAGCGCAGTCTGATCAGTCTATCCTAAGCACGAAAGATGTCTGCATCATGAAGAATATATATGCCGAAAAAGACTGATCAGACCCCAAGAATGCACTGGCTCTGGACAGTGTACCGGCTGCTCTGACTAGTCAGATTATGCGATGCCCTAAGGCCTATTCTTTCGCGACGCCGCTGCATGATTCTTGGAAAAGCTATTGCTTGTAAGCTAAGCTATATATAAACACTGTGTCTTACACAGGTTTTGGTTTATTTCTTAGAATACAAAGCCAAATAGTTTGCATTAAATTCAGAGTTTTATATTCATGCAATCAGTTTATAAAAAGCAAAGGATACGTGGCCAAGTTCAAGGCACTTGTGAAAGAAAAACGTGTGTTTTAACGGAAATATCAGAAAAAAGTACATACACTATCAAAAATAGGTTTTCCATCTGTTATTTTTAGCAGATGAGGTCAATCGGGTGTGGATAAAAATAGCAAAATCGTACGAGTTCTTTGTTGTTAAAAAGAAATTTTATGTGTTTGTGGAGAAAATCATGAAGAAAGGCGGTCTCAAACCGGAACGAGCTTTCCGATCTATATGGTTTAGAAGGAGTCGTTGCATTTCAAACTCTATTGGTATTTTCCGACTAAACGTGACGTATTGTTTCTTCCGAAAATAACTCGGTATCACTAAACCGCATGAATACTGGCTTGCGACCATCATCGCAAGCCCAAAATACGGAATACGCTTTTGCCGCACTTAATTTATTGAAGGCTCAATGATATTTATGTGTCTGCTTGGCTAGATGTGCCTGTGTGCGGCTTGCTTGCGTGCGTGCGTGCGCACGTATGTTTGTCACAAGTAGTGAAACAATTTCCTATAACTATTTATATTGATATCAATAAATTTGACGCTTGTAACATAGAGGTGTATGCATAGATATGTTCGTATCTTCTCATAATTTGGTAGATTCTATATTAATTCAACACCAACAAGAAATAAACTCTTTTAACTTACATCATCGTTGCGCCATTAGGCTTTTTCAGGGTGTAATAAACAAACGGAAACTGATGACGCTGCGTCTGCCCGCATGGCGCAGCCAGCAGTGCGTCTGACTCAAGAACCAGAGGTCCCGCAACGCCGTCGCGGGCAGTACGGCCATGGCCGGACCACTATTTTCGACAAGCATAATTTGGATCTTACTTTTTTCTCATTTTTCTCTTTCTTTCTGTCTCATCTTGCCTCAACGAAGAGTATTCATCGATAATCTGAAGTGCCAACCTGTTCTCATAATTATCCATGACACGTGGGTAATGGGACATTGTCATCAATGGGCCAGCCTAAGGGTGTGAAGCGAGGTATCGCTCACACTGCTTGTATAAACATTGCAATCGTGATGATCAGATGCCTGTTTGATCAAATTAACTCATTGAAGGATTAGCTTGGTGAGACGAAGCATCAAAGACACTTCCGTCAATTGCTTTTCATTCACGATCTAATGCTTTTACTGCAAAATACGGGCGGATGAAAGGTGTCTCGTACTGCGACCAAGGATACATTCCGCTGAGGTGCGGGGCAACATCGTTACAAGAATTGAAATGCACACACACTTTTACTGCAAACAGCACTGCAAGACACCGTCTATTGAGACTCGCAGAGATGTCGAAATAGTTGTTTTGTAATCCTAATTTTGGTTGTCTGAAACAACACGTTCTTAGATAATGAAACTGTCATAAATTTATTTTAAAAAAAGATAACTAAATCGGAATCTAAAATCGAGAAACTATACGCTTATTCTTGAGAAAATGACTGATTATTTAACAGAAAAGTGCCCTCTGGATGCAATCAGTTATCATCTATAGCCGTTCTAAATCTTAAACTTTTCTCAGGGGAGAGACCACCGAACCCCCTTGCGAGAGGGGACAATCACCCTCTCGGGCTCTTCCACTCTCGTACCTTTGGCACTCTCCTTCAGAATGGCCGGACTACTTTTATATTGGCGGCGACGGCCCTGTCCCGGGTTCGATACCCGGTCCGGCCACTTACTTTCGTTTTTTCTTCCGCAGATTCAAGAAGGGCAGTTGTCAGTAAGTGACGAAAGTATGCGAATTTAGTACTGCTTAACCGCATAGGAGATCTAAACCCTGCCCAGGAAAAGTGTGGTAAGGTTAACTGGCCGTCCCGACAGTACAATAGCTGTAATTACTGTAGACGTACATCAACAAAACAACAAAAACAACAAATGACGCAGGGCACCGAAAACGTAATATGATACGACTCACCACGTCAACTACCTTACCCAAAGATTAGCGGCAAGGAAGAATGATACAATAAAATAAATGCAATGCCTCGTCCTGCGTTTAAGAACAAGCATTCCGTAGAGCCTCATTCACAACAGATGCAACATAATTTCTCTAAAGAAAAAAATCACGCAACTGAAGAGCATTTTCTTTGAAGTTTGGTCCATTAGAAAATATTCATCTATGGCGAGGGACATTGGACTACCCATAGCAGTACCCATTTTCTGCAGGTAATTGACATTATTGATCTGAAAATGATTATTTTCCAGAACAAGTCGGATTAAAAGAAAGAAAAAAACATTTTTGCATCCAGACCGTCCTTATATGGAATATATGAGCCGCGACATGAGAAAACCAACAAAGTGGTTGTGCGCTCAGCGCAGGCTAAGATCAGCCTGGGCATCCGCCCACTCTGAGGAGAGTCTTCGCAGTGCGCTTGGGGTAGCTAACTTTCTAAGCTACCTCCATGCGGACAGCGAAGACTGTAATCAGACTGGGCGGATGCCCAGCCTGATCTGAGTCTGCGCTGGGCGCATCACCACTTTGTTGGTTTTTCTCGTGTCGCGGCTCAATTGTGTAGAAAGACGACTCATCCAAAGTTACTGAATATGAATTACATGTAGCATGTGCTTATTTGAAGGATTTAGCTTTTGAATAAATCTACAGAGTCATAGGATTGAAGCAACTGCATGAGAGGTTTCAAATTAAAATCTTAAAGTCTCCACTGTCTTATCAGCTATAAAATCGCCTAAATTCAAATCATTGTAAAAAGCTGTTCAACCTTCACGTTTGATTATAAAATGCGGGTTTGTGTGCATATAATGAGTCATATAACTAGCAAAAAGTAGAGAAAACAAGTTTTTGAAAAATAACAAATCGGTACACAAAATCCAATTTCATGTTCTGGTGTCCCGTCTAGAACTTCTGTATAAACATAGCCGGGATATTGATTCGGATTCCACGCCTGTACATTGTATTTTTACCATTTTATGAAATAGAAAGTAGGTCATTCTAGTTGCCAACTAAAATGACCCAAATAAGTTTTCAAACCCTTTTTTTTATGTGAAACTGAAGGAAGTTTTATTTGTTTGAAGCTGGCTAATCACGGTCATTTACAATGACACAACTATAGTGAGAAGCTTGCAGCGATACCTCATGATAAAATTTTTCATGCTGATAGAGCGATGGGGCCTTTAAAGAGTTTCTCAAAGAGTAGAGAACACATTTGAAGGCAGGAACATGGCCATATTTTTAAATCCGGCTACGCAAGCCTTATCTGTGACCCTGACATGACCTAGTGACGGAAGTCAGTGAAAAGCATACTGTAATTTCTTAATTTTAATAAGGCAGTGGATTCAAAAACTGATTAGTATCAAAAAGGGTCCAAAAGATTAAAAAGTGATGATCTAGAATAACAGTCTAAACCGATCAAATATTTTTGTTTTCTAAGAATATATCCTCTGACCTCAAAGGACAAACAAAATACAAGCTGCACTATGGATGGTGTACGGGGAGACGTTTTACGGCCGCAACACGGCACAACACCAGCTGCAGTGAAGTCGAATAAAACTGTTAAAGAGTTCCTCCAAGAGTAGAGTATACATGCCAATGAAGGAATATGTGACATACTTCGAAGTTTCGGCTACCCATGCCTCATCAGTGACCCTGACATGACCTGGTTACAAAAACCAGAGAAAGCATACTGTAATTTCTTTATTTTTATAAGGCAGTCGATTCAAAGACTGATTAGTATAAAAATCACAAACATTTTCTCATCAGAGAGGTCGTCCTTGATTTTCCCCTTTCTTCCTTTATGACCCGACCGGGATGTTTATCCTTTCGCATATGACCCTCTTTAAAAATATCAACAATATGCAACCTACTTGTACTTTTCTCTAGAGGTCTGGTATGTACTTGATCTTCTGGCTCGTTGCTCACGCTTACTTTCAGCTTCAGTGTTAGTCCGTTCGGCACCAGTTCACTCGACAAACAGTCTTCAAAAGTTTGGCATGCAATGTACACTTCATTTGTTTCTCCGCCAGTCTTTCAAGATGCTTCCATGGATCATAAGATGATGCCATGGCGTTGAATGAATGTAGAAATTAATTTGGTAAACTTATTCAACACCAACAAGTAACTTTGAATGATATTGCACAATATATGTTTTGTGACACACTAACATTATCTAATTTTAATTTTCTTCCCCTAGGCGGTTAATTTTCTGAGCTTCAGCTCTGCTTTGAAACATTTTTCAACTATTTTAGAGTTCTGTCTGAGATGTCAGAGGGCTATTCTGGTGCAGACATAACAGTAGTAGTTAGAGATGCGTTAATGAAACCAATTAAAAGATTACAGAATGCTACGCACTTTAAAAGGGTAAGATATTTATATACCTTGGTGCCTTAGATTATCAGTAGCTGTGTATTTTATTTCGGAAAAAGTAATAGTAATCATAATAATAATTAAAACAGTAAGTACACTGAAGACAATTGGATATACCAGCTCAAGTTATTTTACAATACTTTCTATTTATAGAATATACTGATCAGACAAATGTATTTATAAATGAGCCGCGACAGTCTAATCAGAGTCTTTGCTGTGGCTTAAAAGGTAGCTATGGGTCTGAGCTAGCTCCATGCGGACAGTGGCGACTCTGGTCAGACTGGGCGACTGTAACATGTACACTAATATCCGATGTGTGTATACGTTTCATTTACATGTATTTTCATCGTAGGTACACGAATCCTCAGGTAAAATCTCAAAAGAAGCCCCCAATGACCGTCTGACACCGTGCCCTCCTGAAGACCCTGCTGCTGTCCAGATGAGGTTTACAGAAATAACAGGAGATAATCTAAGAGAACCAGATTTAGAACTGGTATGTAGACGCAGATATTGAGTAGCAGTCATAATCATAATCTGGCGAGAATGATAAGACGTCATACTGAATACGCAAGGTGGAAGAAAAGTTAGTGTATTAAGATTTTCTTTCAAGAGTAAGCAGCAGGCGATATCTTTCTTTTCCAATTGATATTATATAGGCATTTTACTAGGGTAACGTTTTGAGCCCCCTTCTTTTCAAGTTATTTATGGATGATGTTGATCAGTGAAAAACAAATGTTAGGTGATGCACCATCAGTACATACATGTACCTACGAAATAAATCATTTATTATACGCTCATGACTTCGCACTTTGTCAACATCAACTGACAAATTCAAAACTAACATACTCCTCGCCAAAAGTTAAACATATTTCATGACGAACTTAGCAACAGATATAACTGATACATAAGACCTCTGATATGTCAAAAAGGTTGTCATCATTGGTCTTATCCGATGTCATAAAGTTAACAGAAGATGCTGAGGCATTGGAAATTTGGAACTCAGCAGTTGTTTGGATACACAGAACAAACAGTTAAGACCCCTGTATTTCAATGAAAATTTTCGATCCTTTTCCAAATTGCCTCCAAAACATCACCAAATTTAACTTCATCTTCACCAAACTAGCATAGTCTATAAACAAAATGTTTAATTGTAATGTGCTACATTAATCGTGGTCATGCCAATTCAAATTCGGTTATTAGAGGCAAACTTGTCAAAACTTGTTTCCAAAATGACCGATATTGCAATTTCCCTATAGATTCTTATCATTTTTGTCTTGCGGAAAATTGGTAGTCTTTGACGCTGGAACTTCAAACTTTGTATGAAACACATCACTTACGTAGTCTCTAATCTGAGGTAGCACGAATTTTTTTATGCGCAACGTTTTTGGTTCAGAAAATTAAAATTTTAAAAATAGTGTTTTACTACAAAATGCATTAAAATTACACGCGCCAAAATTCTTAAAAATGATTTGCGTGGACCAAAATGTCAACAGGTATATGCCTAGGTATACTGCCTTTCAAAATCAAGAAATTTTATCATTGTTTAATATTTTGCAATTGTTGCTATTTCTGCATTTTAATTGTGAAGATGCCTGGGTCAGTTTTGTAGAAAGCGTGTTGACGGGAATTTATTTTATCATACTTGCATTATAGAGATACTTTTAAAAGTATTTATTTGGAACGCTGTGTTAAATTTAAGACCCATTTGTTTCACCAGTGGTATAAATTCATAAACTGTTATCGTGATGTATCGCTGCGAGCTTCTCACTGCAGTTTCATAATTGTAAATGACGTAACTGGCCAGCTTTACAAGTACAAATGAATGTACCTTTACCAATATTCAGTGAGACAGACGCGTGTGTCTGTATATAACTTCTTCAGTGTCGCTAAACTCCAAAAGTTTCACAGAAAAAAAGGTGATGGGCTGGTCTCGGCAGGAACGAAAATCCCTCTCCGAGCCACACTTACCGACGTTTTCCGCGAGTCACCGCAGCTGCAGACGTCAGGTAAGAGACGCCCACATATACACCCGCGAGGACAGGCGTCACCTACCAGGCCACTTTGAACCATTTGTCCCGAGAAAGGCAACAGACAAGGGCATGAAGGAGAAGTCCGATGCAGCTAGATCTTGCCAAGCCAAAATATTCCAAGCCGAGCTATGCTTAGATTCATGTCGTTATGACAAGTCATTCGTAGTTTAAAAATAGTTTAGAAATTTTCCAGATAAAGATCAATAAAGAGACTTTAAATTAGTATTAAAGTAGAGACTCCAATGCTAAAGAACCAGAATCAACACTGAAACACTGACTAACTTGGTTCATGATGACTTCGGGAAAAAATTGTCCACCAGCAGTGACGACGACCCAGTGGTTTAAATATAAATGTGCCTTTACCAAATTTAATGCGACAGACGCGTGTTTTTAGTATTGAACTTCGATCTTCAGTGCCGCTTAACTACAAAAGTTGAAAGAAAAATGATGATGGGCAGGTCTCGGCAGGCAAGGAACATTCCTCTCCGAGCCACACTTACTGTCACATTTCGCGAGACATTTCAGCTGCAGATATCAGGTAAGAAACGCCTACATATTAACTCGCGAGCGCAATCATCCCCCGACGAGCCATCTTAAATCCTGTATCCATAGAAAGGCGACAGGCATGAGCATCAGGAAGGAGATGTCCGATGGAACGAAATCTTGCAAAGTTCTACCAAAATAATCCTAAAGAATAGAAACCGAACTCCGCTAATAAGATTAATGTCGCTAAGAAAAGTCAGTCTTAGTTTTAGAATACTTTAGAAATTTAACCAGACGTAGATCAATACGGTTAAATAAAGTAGTGACTACAATGGTAAAGAACCAGAATCAACACTGAAACACTGATTGATTTAATCCTTGGGGACAAATTGCCCACAAGCAGTGATATCGGCCCAGTGGTTTATTCATAAACATGCCTTTACCAAATTGATTGCGACAGACGGAGGTTTCTGTATTTTACTTCTTCAATGCGGCTGATTACAAAGGTTTGAAAGAAAAGAAGGTGATGGTCAGGCCTCGGCAGGCAACGATCATCAAGTAAGAGAGACTTTCCCCAACGGACACATCTCAATCCCTATGAAAAAGGACAAAAACTGTATCAGGAATGAGATTTCCAAATTAGCGAGATCTTGCAACAAGCCAGATAACCCAAAAGAATGGAAGCAGGACTCCATTAAGATTCATGTCGCTTTGACAAGTCAGTCATAGGTTTAGAATAGTTTAGAAATTTTACAAGATATAGATCAATTTGGTTACTTTAAATAAACAGCATTGTTGTTGTTTGTCGGTTGCACTATATTAACACTTTGAAGCAGGAACTTAATGGCACCACGGCTTACGAAGAGACTTTTACAGATGAGAAGACTGTCGTTAATAGCCACTCAAATGATTTGCCTTATAAGTTTGCTGTAAACGTTAAGGAACGCCAAGACAAACTTCCTACGATGTATTGGTTACCTAAGCTTCACAAAAAAACGTATAAAGCTAGATTCATTGCCAACTCTAGCTCTTGTACTACTACAGAATTATCTAAATTATTAACTTCTTGCCTCACTGCTGTGAAATCTCGTGTCATTTGGTACTATGAGACAGTGTATGAGAGGTCAGGGAAAAATATGTTTTGGTCTATAAAAAATTCTGGTGAGGTACTTAGTAAACTGAAGTCAAGAGGGTTCCGTGCGACTAGTTTGTCCACTTATGATTTTTCTACTCTTTATACCACATTACCTCATAATTTGATAAAGGAAAAACTTGTTGATTTGATTGAGAGGGCCTTCAAAAAGTTCTCCAAAAATGAAGATACCCTTTATATTGCCTGTAACGATAAGAAAGCGTTTTTCACTTCTACTGACCGTAAAATATATAGAGGATATGAACGTTGGTCATGTCAGAATGTATGTGACGCTTATCATATCTCTTAGATAATATTTACATCAGATTTGGTAATAAGTTATACAGACAAATTGTTGGTATTCCGATGGGTACAAATTGTGCTCCTCTTGTGGCCGATTTGTTTTTATTTTGTTATGAAAGAGATTTCATGACTTCTCTTTCTGTTGATAATCAAGCTGATATCATTGAGGCATTTAACTCAACCTCTAGATATTTAGACGATCTTCTGAATATTGATAATCCTTATTTTGAAAGCATGGTCAACCAAATTTACCCACCTGAACTTAAATTGAATAAAGCTAATACTTCAGATACCGAGGCCCCCTTTTTGGATTTACATCTATCTATTTCTAACGGTTTTGTATCTTCTAAAATTTATGATAAACGTGATGACTTTGACTTTGATATAGTTAATTTTCCATTTTTGGATGGTGACGTTCCACTTCGTCCCTCTTATGGAGTGTA
Source organism: Ctena decussata (assembly GCA_963989385.1). NCBI lineage: Eukaryota > Metazoa > Mollusca > Bivalvia > Lucinida > Lucinidae > Ctena > Ctena decussata. Next base: position 17,773,332 of record OZ022501.1, read on the forward strand.
TATTTCTCAACTTATAAGATTTGCTAGAGTGTGTAGTCATGTAGATGACTTTAATGCTCGTAATAAATGTTTAACTGCTAAACTTCTTCAACAGGGCTATCGGTATCATAAGCTTAGAAAGGCTTTTTCTAAATTCTATCGCAGACACCATGAATTGGTTTCAAAATTTGATGTCGGATTAAAATTTCTTTTACACCAAGGCCTATCGGAACCAGAATTTTATGGTGACTTAGTATACAAATTCAAAAAGATTAAGGGTAGGACTGATTTTTCTGATCAATTCCGAAAAATAATAATACGTCACAAACGTATTGGCTATAATTTAAATGTTATGCGACAGTCTGCATGCTTAGTGATTAACCCAATCACGGTTGATAACTTTGCTGCACTCTTTAATTGCACACCGGGGGATCGGGCGTCAGACTCTATGATGGCCCCGACCTAAAGCTATATATTTTAGTTGGTTGGGACCGGAGCCTTTTTGTCTGTTGCTTGGCCCACCGGGGCTCAACTGGTGACCTTCTTTTGCTTCAGATTTCCAGTGGGGTTGTTTGGCAGGATAGGGATCTCCACCTGTCAGACGGCCCGTTGTATCTGTCGAGTCCTCGTCTTTGCTTCTTAAGGTGTTGAAATTTGATTTATGTGTTTACCGTGATGATTCATTTACGAGTTAGAGGGTTATCATGCGAACCGAACAACCAACTAAATGTTTTGTCCCACTTCAGATTCTGAGGGTGAGGCTGGGCCTGTAAAATCGATTTAAGCCCCCCAGTAATTCATTGCTGACCGTTCCAAGGCGGTAGTTCTGTTGTGGTTCTCTGTTGCCTGTTTTTGGTGTCAGAGTTTCTGTGATGTTTTACCTTATGTATGTTCTTATTATTTTTGGTTCGGTTTGGGTTGCTGAGTGGCCACCTTTTGGGAACAAGCTGCTCACTCGGTTGGCCATATGTTCTCTGTATCTTGATTATTTGTAATCTTAGTTGTTTCCAACTATGGTTTGAGGGCTGGATTTGGATTTTGATTGTTTCAGTTCTTGGTCTTTGCATACTTTTTACTTTAAGTAGTGATTCCACTGCTAAAGAACGAGAATCAACACTAGAACGATGACTTACTGGGTTTATGTTATCCTCGGCGGGGACAAATTAGTTCGACTGACTTGCGTTTCTGTAATTTACAGCTTCAGTGTCGCTAAACTCACCAGTCGGGGCTATCGAGCGTGACGTCAATAATGACATGTTTGAAAACTGTCGATAGCAAACGCGTAATCATTCAAGCGATCCAAGCGTAATCATTTAATATTTCACGCTATACCAGTCAATCGATTGCAAATGAAACGTCTTTTGGAAGGCGTCTTGGTGTAAAACCACTCTTCCTCTATGGAATTATAGCGCAATTTAAAATATAAGGGCGACGTTATACATGTTACCCCGTGCTCGAGACGGATAATGGTTGACGTTTGCCCTACAAAAAAACTTCCGAAATTCTGTTTCTACCACTGATCTCAACACTTTGGGTTGCAAAAGGTAAAATATTTACCATAACTTTCTTTTGTCTATCCATTGTTGGATGAATGAGACAATATAGTGACGTTTGACTACAAGTTACTGTGTTGCCTTTGGCGAATTGGATTTCTTTTCTATGGTGACTTGATAGGCCATCTATTTTCAAGCAAAATCCATCATTGAGGAATTTCTGCCACGTGAAATTATGCTAGAATTCTTTTTTCTTGATTTCAGAGCTTACGTTACGTCACAACCTTACAGCATCTGTTTAGGCAAAGCGACATCATGAGCAAAATAAAATGGTTCGAACTGATAACTATATCATGTTGATATAGTATGACCATTGAATTTAAGATCAAAATGACATTATAAAACTGGTGCGTTTTCATTGACGCTGAATATAGATCTTAACGGTTACTTGAAATCAGTATTAAAGTAGTGACTCGAATGCTAAAGAACAAGAATCAACACTGAATCACTGACTACATATACCTGGGTTTATGAAATCCAAAGTCCCCTTAAATCCATGTAGCTATGACAAGTCCATCTTAGTTTTAGAATTGTTTAGAAATTCTACCAGATAATGACAATACAACTACTTTAAATCAGGGTTCGAGGTTATAAAACTTGAGAATAATCTCAAACTGAAAATAAAACACACAAATTGTGCTCGGAAGCAGCCAATCAGTGTGCTTTTTCTTGAGTTTGAGACATGCTCGGAAACAGCCAATCAGTGTGTTTTATATTGAGTTTGAGAATGTACTCAAGTTTTATAACCTCTGGACCAGTATTAAAGTAGTGAACCCGATGCTAAAGAACCAGAACTGACAGTCTGGGTTCATGATATCCTGGGAGGGGGGGGGGGGGGGGGGAAATGTCCACCAGCAGTGATATCAGCCAAGTGGTTTACATAAACGTACCTTTACCAAATTTAGTGCGAAAGACGCGCGTTTGAGTATATAACTTCTTCGGTGTTGGTAAACTTTAAAAGTTCGAAAGAAAAAAGATGATGGGCAAGTCTTAGCTGGCAACGGCCTTCCCAATCCGAGCCGCACTTACTGTCGTATTCTGCGAGGCACAGCACCAGCAAACATCAAGTAAGAGACGCCTTCGTATTAACTCGTGAGCGCGAATGACGAAATATATGCACATCAACCCGCATTTTATTACCAAACGTGAAGGTTGAGTAGCTTTACATAACGGTTTGTGTTTAGACGCTCTTACCGCTGGTAGAACTATGGAGACTTTAAATCTAAAAAGTAAAGTCACATGATGATTTTCTGCTGGAAAAGCATATGAACTCTGAGGAGGAAATGAAAAAAATACAAACATACAAACTCTTGAACAAAATTTTGAGATATAACCTTACTTGAATAAAAACATGACAAAGCTTGTATTAGAATTAGTGCTGATCGGCTGAAAATCGAATGACGACGATATTTTGGTTTTTGAATGGAGGACAAATTTTGTGACGCTTGTAACCCTACTGAGGCTGAAATACATTATTATACGCCCGTTTTCAAAAAACGGACGTATTATCTCGTGGCGCTGTCCGTCCGTCCGTCCGTCCGTAAACATTCTTGTACACGCCATAACTCAGTAACCATTTGGGATATCTTCATGAAATTTGGTAGGCATATGTATTAGGGTGGGGGAACGTGTCGCGTACAAAAATGGTTGCTCCCCCCTTTCTTACTTTTGAAGTTATGCCCCTTTGATTAATTTTTTTCCTGTAAGTCTTGTACGCGCCATAACTAGATAACCGTTTGGGATATCTTTATAAAACTTCATAGCAATGTGTATGAAGTCTTAACGATGTGTCGTATACAACAATGGCTACTCTCCCTTTCTTCGTTTTAGAGTTAATCCCTTTCAGTAGTTCTTATAGGCTACTTTTGTGTAAACTTTTGTTGTACATGTAATATATTGTCAAGGGAAAAAAGTAGAACTAAAAAAGGTATATCTAGTATATTTAGGTTATGTCCCTTGTTCAAAGATATTGTATCAAAGATTTCTTCACAACCATACAAGCTAGAGTAGTCATATTTGGCATACAGGTTGATGAAGACATGTTGTATTGTGGGATTGAGAACCAGCCTTCTCCTGCTTATTCTTCCCTGTATTTGTCCGATTTTCTTTCTTTCCATACTTTGAATAATGAAATTTTTCGTCAAAGATTTCTCCACAACCATGCAAGCTAGAGTAGTCATATTTGTTATGCAGGTTGATAACGACATGTTGTATCGTGGAATCGAGAACCAGCCTTCTCCTGCTTATTCTCTCCTGTAAGTGTCTGATTTTCTTTCTTTCCCTACTTTGAATAATGAAATTTTTTGTCAAAGATTTCTCCACGACCATGCAAGCTAGTATAGTCATATTTGGTATGCAAGTTGATGACGATATATTGTATCGTTGGATTGAGAACCAGCCTTTTCCTGCTTATTCTTCCCTGTATTAGTCCAATAGTCTTTCTTTCCATACTTTGAATAATAAAATTTTTCGTCAAAGATTTCTCCACAACCAAGCAAGCTAGAGTAGTCCCATTTGGTATGCTGGTTGATGACGATATGTTGTATCGTGGGATTGAGAACCAGCCTTTTTCTGCTTATTCTTCCCTGTATTTGTCCAATATTCTTTCTTTCCATACTTTGAATAATGAACTTTTTCATCAAAGTTTTCTCCACAACCATGAAAGCTGGATAGATTAGTCATATTTGGTATGCAGGTTAATGATGACTTACTGTATTGTGGGATTGAGAACAAGACTTCTCCTGTTTTTATTCCCTGTATTTGTCTGATTTTCTTTCTCTCTTTACTTTGAATAATGCATTTTCTTCGCAAAAGATTTCTATGCATCTGTAAGTTAGAGTAGGGACTTTTGTATGCAGATTGATGAGAACTTGTTGTATTGTGGGATTGAGAACCAGTCTTCTGCTTATTCTTCTCTATATTTTTCCAATTTTCTTTCTCTCCTGACTTTGAATAATGTAATTTTTTGTAACAGATTTCACAGCAACCATTCATATTTGGTATACATGGTAACAATGATTTCTCTCCCTCTTTATGCTTTTTGTTACGAAAATAACACCATTTGATTTAAGCAATTAAGGAGGGGGGTATAGTCGGATTCGCTGACAGTTCTAGTTAATTATAGAGTGGTTCCCCCTGTTTGTCAGCCTGTCTATCCTTTTGTAAACAATTTTGTTCATTCTGTAACTCCTTTAGGACATTGAAACGGGCGTATTATGCGCCGCTTGCGAAGCCCTTGTTTTCATTTACAAACTATGTCTTGCATACAAAATATGATCAGCATTATAAAAGAGTCTGGATAGTTTTTAGGATTCAATAACAAAGTACATGTAGATTTATTTCAGTAATAAGACATCTAATGTAAAAATTATTAAAGCGATAGGTAAAATTTTGCAGCAGTATAGCAATATCTAGTAAACCTTTTTGGCCTATGATATATACTACACCCCATTTTTATGTTGTTTAAAGGTAGGTTCCTGAACTAGCGATAACTATTATGTCCACAAAATAATTTCGTCTTTTTATGAGCAGTATTGAATTCTCTTATTTTTCTGAATTTGTTGCCACTGAGAAACTCGTCAGATGTTGAAGAAAATAGTCGTTTTCCCTTTTGGTTTATTTTCTTTCGTTGGAATTCCAGTTCTAAAAATAACTATGTTTATCATGTCTATAAGTGCGCGATTTTTGATGCCATTCTCCAAAGGTCAATTTTCCCTTGCCGTGAGCTCTCCTAGAGGTCCTGGCATGGCGGATGGGTTAAAACTATCCCAAAATGCAATGCAGCTGCGTTATCTATTTTTGGCGCGAACTAAAAATAGCGCTAACTGGTGTGCGAAGCAGAGTTAGGAAATCCCTTGCAAAACAACTTTTCTAATATTTTTCTGATTTACATCTTTCAGTGAAACTTATTCATTCCGTTTTATAAGTGCTTTCCAACAACTTGGATGAAAGATCATCAAAATTATGATGCATTCCAAAGTACAGGACCCTACCTTTAAATGTTTTTGAGCGTCTTTTTTTTTCAATCTTTGTCTTAAATATGTTCATATATAATTTGCCTTTAACCCAACATTTGGGTATAGTTGCGGAAATTAAATACTCATTCTAGTTCGTATAATAGATAGTTTGTGGAAATATACATGAACGCATTTTCTCTTTGCTTTGCGGTCAGTTTGAATACCATTCTCTGTGATTTACATAGATATGAAATTAATAATTGCTTTAAGAAAATACAATAAAAACATACATCGTGAAATTTTATGTTTATTTTCAGGAGGATGTGATGACGTCACTGCACACATATGACGCAACAGTGAAAAATGAGGATTTGATAAAAATCCAACAGTTTATTTTTGATTTTGTTGGATGAGCTAATTATCATTACCTGTCCGACATGATCGTGACTTTTCCCACCTAGGTATTTCTAGGTTATAGAATTCATCCCTAAGGTAATAATCGCAGTTAATGTAAATAACTTGCAACGCCGAACTCTATGAATATATTAACGTTTAAAGGTATTAAAATATCGTTGCAATATACATTTATTAGCATATAACAGGCTTTTGGTTTCATAGTCTCGTGTTCCTTTTACTTTTTCTGACTAAGGCATAAAACCAGTTTATGTCCAGAGCGCACACATATACAGTCAACTTTCGATATCTCAAAGTTGAAATTCATCCCAAATTACTGATATCTCAAAGTTAATTATCTGGTTCTAGAAAGTTTACCTGAAGATATCAGTAGTCTGAGATAAAAGGAGATGAAATGAAAATATAATTAGGACATGTGTCCAAACTATATTCTTTGATATAAGAGGGCACTTTGAGATATCAGTGTTCGAGATATCGAGATTTGATCGTACATGTACTAAGATGGCTTGAAAACTGAAATGTGAACCTTATTATATGTGCGAACAAGGAATACTCAGATCAGCTCTTGCATTCATGCAGTCTCGGTTCACATGAATAATTTATGAATCTTTGGAATCTAAGAAGAGGAAGAAGGCTGACTAGTTTACTATGATGTGCTGACTGATTTTAGTATTTGCTGTACACACAAAGCTCAGAGGAACACAAAAGATTTATATCAAAATAACAAGGTGAATGGTGTCGCCAAAGGAAGGGTAGCTGAAAACATACAGAAAACGAGCGTGCTTCTTCTGTTTCCTACTCTTCAATAACGAACGGATAATAATTAAAGACTAGCAATTAAAAAGAAAAGGAAGGGACGTGACAGAGTTGGGGAATGAAGAGGAGATAGGGAAAGTTTGTCCCAAAATACATTCTACTTTTAGCACAACCAGAAAGAGAATGAGGGAGAGAGAAGGGAGAGCGATCTGAAGGTTTGGTTATATCATTCAGTGAGTAGGTTAAGTCCTGACTCTGTGGAATCCATAGAGGTATCCAATGATTGAATATTGTCGAACACGTCTTCGTCAGTTACAATTATCTCTGGTTAATCATAACATGTAGCTCTGAAACAAAATGGTTTGATAGCCAATAATCGTTACATATATCATATAATGCATAGAATCGACATGAGGATTTTTCCCGATGCTATACATTGTAGTTTGGGGGATGGTCGGGTGGTGCGATGGGGCTGTTTTTAACTTCCAGTGCCGGGGTGTCCTACTGATTTAGAACATTCTAGGGCAAGGGCCTTCTGTGCTTACAGGAGGTGCGGGTGGGGGTAGTTTAAATTTTTTTTCTCTCGTTTTCACTTCTCTTCTTTCTCCCGCTCTTTGGGAGCGGCCCGATATAGACTGAAATACTGTCTCAAAGGGCCTTTAAGCCCAAAACAATCAATTAATCGTACGAGGGGCGTTCGAAAAGTAATGCAAATGGTCTCATAACTTTGTTTAGGGGCATGCTGGGTACAAATACTATGCATATGCTGAAAGCACTATATTTTGTGTTTACAATGATACTTAACACTATACAAATACGCTTTCCTTTATGACTTACAGCGCATTTTATTAGGCTCCAGTTATACCACTGAGATAAATTCATATGTAAATTCTTTTCAGGGTCAGGCATTTAAGTCAAATACCGCTGAAAATGCAAAAATAATTTTTGTCAACGGATTGTCCATCGTTGCCTACAATAGTCATACAAAATTTAGAAGGGTGGCAACTGTTATGGATTATTTTCTTGCAAAGCAATGCGAAGTTCTTATGACGTATTTGATATCGACGTCGACGTCATATTTTAAAGATTGTAGAGGCTTCATTTTTTGCATTAATTTGAATTTATTAACAGGTTATCGTTGACCCCTGTAAATGCTCTTGCTAATAAGATTTTGAATGCTAACAAACTTGTTTTCATTACAAAATCATAATAACTTTAGTGGAAAGGGGGATTTTGCTACTACATAAAACACGGATAAATATATATTCAAGGGTCAGTATGGAACCTAGATTAAATTTAATTTCCACCATATTTACAAGATAACATTGACTGGACATTGTCTTTAAGTAGCAAAAGTAAAAAGAATCAAAGACTGTTCATATATGAATTACGGCCTACCAAAGTAAAATTCTGCAGTGCATTTAGGGTATACCTCTATCAACGAGGTTAAAATGCGTCCTTTTAAAAAAATACACCGTGTTTGCAGACTTTCTAGGCATAACATACCTTTATGTGTTTTTTTTCTATCAGAAGTTTTATCTTTATGGTAGTTACTAAGAAATTACGCCATTTGCAAAACTTTCCGAACGCCCCTCGTATATAATGTAGTCTATTATCACCATGTGCTATATGGTATGAAGACCCGAATACAGTTAGAACTGTTGCACTAAGAACAACGCTCAGAGCACAATTCGCCATATACTGTTGGAACTTCTTTGTTTGGCAAACACATATTATTTACATTTTCCCTCAGAATTTATTCAAAAACGAAGTTATGTGACATAACTTCGTTTTTGAATTCCCCCAGACATAACTTCGTTTTTTGAATAAATTCTGAAGGAAAAACGGTCTAATTGAATCAATGAATGTGTCATTCTTGTACCAGGGACATATTATTGTGGCCACATGCAATAAGTCAGTAGTAGATTCTTGGTCTCACTTGGCTGTAGGTCTGTGCGTTCGTTGAGCTGTGTGAAATCTAAATAATGCCCTTCGAGTTTTACAAGTTTATTTATGATCCTACATCTCATTTCGGCATGGCGCCTTCTTTTCAAAAGCTAGAATAATTCCACGTCTTGGCAGGCAGGACGCTTATAGGTATCCTGACTTTAAGTTGATCTGGATAATTGCTGGGTGCTGTATTACGATCTATAACTTCCTTTGGCACAGCGTCTCCTGTCAGTGTTCATTAAGTATTGTTGTTGTTGTTGTATTATTGTCTAACGGCCACGGTAAACAGCTATGGTCATGTCCGGATGGTCAGTTAACCTAACCACACTATTCCTGGGCAGGCTTAGACCTCCTAAGCGGTTAACCAATACTAAGTGCACTTACTTTCACCAGTAACTGACACCTGCCCTTCTTGAATCAGCGGACGGGGAAATGAAAGTAAGTGGCCGGACCGGGTATCGAACCCAGGACCTCTGGCTTACAAGTCAGGTGCCCTACCGACTGCGCTTGGCGGTCCGGCATCAAGTATAATAATATTTGAGACCATTGTAATGTCTTCATACCTCTCTTTGATTTTCCTGCCCGCTTCTAGTGTAAATCTGTCTTATTCCCTGTAACTGAGACATTTCCTGCAGTCTTACAATTGAGGTTTAAAATGCGAATTATTGAAGTTCTTGTCACAACTTATTGGTGTATTAACAGTCCTGTTCATCGCTTTTTGTCACCCAATTAGATGTTATTGCTTTCCTTCTATTACTCAGTCCGACAGCTTTTATTTTTTCCATACCTTGAGTACACTTGTTTTGGTTTACACCTTTTCTGCTTTTCAGGTTCTTCTTGTATTTGGGAACAGCTATATTCAGCTTTTAAATAGTCAGTATCTGGCCAAATTCTCCATTGATACATGGACCCTCTTTAGCCAAGCAGTGATTGCATGTGCGCGAAAGGTCTCTTGTAGCTATAATTCCCGGTTAAGTTGGGCGGGCGGACTGCATGTATTTTTTTTCTCCTTTCTTTTAAGATTGATATTACAACTTTCCTGGTTGGTGACTCTCAGTACCTGCAACATAGAAAAATTGTTTTCTAGTGTGATTACATCTACCCTGGACATTTGAATTTTTGGTTAAATGGCTGTCCTTCTTACGTTCACTATCATCTCATCCCCGCGGATCACCGCCATTTGTGTTGCTGTGTTTACTACTCCTCCTGCCTCGTCGCAAGGACCAAGCCAGACTGAATATCAGAATCATCAAAAGTGTAACTGATATCCACAAGTGGGCCTCGTGATTTATATTGAGCTATCGAGCCACACAACCGTCTGTGTATTCGAAAGTACTGAGGTATTCGACAGCCCCTCCCCCGAACTTCTTTCAGAAAAGTCGTATTTGTTGAATGTTTGTTGTCCTCTGGGTTAAAGAACAGGGTTGACTTCACTGTCATCGCAGACAGGACAGTTATAGTATCAGGTACACTGTAATTTGGTTTAGAAGATATTTCTTCTTGGTAAAACTTGGAGTTATTTTCTGAGTGGTCTAGATACAGTACAACGGAATCTACCAGTACCTTTCTTGAGAGAGATGTGAAGTGCTTTTAGTTCATCTTGCCGTGATGGCCATTGTGAACTGTTGTCAAACCAAAGCGTCCGGCGTGCATCGTACGTCGTGAAGCATGCGTCAACAATTAGAAACAACTTAATAAAACAACTTCTTTTCTGAAACCATTGCACCCATGGCTCTCAAATGTTGGTCAGACCAATATGTACACGAATTTTTTTTGAATTTATGCAGATAGAGATGGACACCATCCACTGTAAATGTAAACAGGGAAATTTTAAGAATGCCACACTGTATTGTGAACAGCTAAACAGATTTTGACGAAACATATCTGAAAATGATCCTTTCATGAGTGCCAAACAATGGACCATCCAAGATGGTCACCAAACATAACGAAATACAGCAAACCATGAAAATGAGAAAATTTCAAAAACCTCTGAAATTTGCATCGACATTTGCAAATTTATGCAACTGTCCAGCCATTAAAAATGTTGATACATAATGGCAAAATACCCAAGTGAACGATAGCAGGCCTATTTAGGCCTACTGTCTTTGATTATTCTGTCTCCCCACCATGGGAACACATTGTTTTGGGTGGGGATCCCGTCGGCGTTTGCCTAGCTGTTTGTCTACACTCTATCTCCTGAAGGGATGAATGGATTTTAACCAAACTTACATAAATACATCATTGGGAAGGGAGAAAGAACTGATTAGATTTTGGTGACCTTGACCCTATTTTCAATGTCACAGGAGATCAAAGAATGTTTAAAATGCCCTGTCTGCACTCTATCCCCGGAAGGGATGAATGAATTATAACCAAACTTACATAGATATATAACTGGGAAATGCAATACTACTGTTTTTTTGTTTTTGGTGACCTTGACCCTATTTTCAAGGTCACAGATGGTCAAAGTGTGTTAAAATGCCTTGTCTGCACTCTATTTCTAGAAGGGATAGATGGATTTTAACCAAACTTGCACAGATATATTATTGGGAAATGAAAAAGATTCATCAAATTTTGGTGACTTTGACCTATTTTCAAGGTCACAGGAGGTCAAAGAGTGTGAAAAAATGCCTTGTCTGCACTCTATTTCTAGAAGGGATAAATGGATTTTAGCCAAAATTGCGCAGATATATCACTGGGAGATGCAAAATAACTGATGAGTTTTTGGTGACCTTGACCCTGTTTTCAAGGTCAAAGAGTGTTGAAATATGCCTTGTCTGCACCCTATCTAGTGAATGGATAAATCGGTTTTAACCGAGCCAAGCTTGCACAGATATATCACGTGGAGATGAAAAAGAGCTGATAAAAATTTAGTGACATCGATCCCATTTTCAAGGTCACTGGAAATCAAAGAGTGTTGAAAAATGTCTTATATGCCTTCTATCGCCTGAATGAATGGATCAGTTTCAACCACACTTGCACATAAAGGCGCCGTGGTCGAGTGGATAGAGACGCTCGGTTATGGTGCAGAAAGTCGCCAAAAGGTCGTGAGTTCGCGGCTCACCGTCGCCATCCGACGACTGGAATGCTCTCTCTGTCAATCCAGCAGTAAACGGGTAGCTATTACGAATCAGGGAAGGATAAGGCAGCGAAAGAAGAGGGATGGGCTCTGCCTTTCATCTGCTGTGCCAAAGATACAGTGGGTCTCTGACCCCAACCTCCCTTACGGCTATTGGGCTATGGGAAACCTTAACACAGATATATCTCTTGGAGATGCAAAAGAAATTATATTTTGATAACAATGACCCTATGTGCAAGGTCACAGGAGGCCAAAGAATGTTGAAAATGGCTTGTCTACATCATATCTCTTGAAAGGATTGATGGACTATTACCAAACATAGACAAGTGTATAATCAGGAGGTGCAAAAAACTACTAAGTTTTGATGACGTTGACCCTATTTTCAAGGTCACGGGAGGCCTTAACTTGGCAACATTTAGGGAAAAGGATACTGCTAGAAAAGTGCAGATGGGGAACATCTGTTTTTGTCCAAAAAAACATTTCTAGTTACTACATGAATGTGATGGTCTTGGTCTTTGGTGTCTTTTTTCGTTCTTTAATAAAGAAAAACACTTCTTACAGCAGGCTCTACATGACCCTTAACTTACTTTAGGAGTGTTTATTGGGGAGAAGCTGACTTTATGTGGAGTAATTTTTGTCTAATCTTTTTTGTTCTTCGGAAAATAAAATATAGGAGAAGATGACCTTATGTGGAGTAATTTTTGTCTAATCTATTTTTGTTCTTCGGAAAATAAAATATAGGGGAAGATGACCTTATGTGGAGTAATTTTTGTCTAGTCTTTTTTTGTTCTTCGGAAAATGAAATATAGGAGAAGATGACCTTATGTGGAGTATTTTTTGTCTAATCTTTTTTTGGTCTTCGAAAAATAAAATATAGGAGAAGATGACCTTATGTGGAGTTATTTTTGTCTAATCTTTTTTTGTTCTTCGGAAAATGAAATATAGGAGCAGATGACCTTATGTGGAGTTATTTTTGTCTAATCTTTTCTTGTTCTTCGGAAAATGAAATATAGGAGCAGATGACCTTATGTGGAGTTATTTTTGTCTAATCTTTTTTTGTTCTTCGGAAAATGAAATATAGGAGCAGATGACCTTATGTGAGGCAATTTTTGTCTAATCTTTTTTTTAGCTCACCTGAGCCAGCGGCTCCGGGGGAGCTTATAGGATGGTAAGGCTCCGTCGTCCGTCGTCCGTCCGTCCGTCCGTCGTCCGTCCGTCGTCCGTCCGTCAACAATTTCAAACGACTTCTCCTCTGAAACCGCTGGGCCAATTGTAACCAAATTTCATGTAGAGCCTCCTGGGACCTTAGGAACGAAAAGTTGTTCAAACGGTCCTGGTCACATGACCAACATGGCCGCCATGCCCATATATGGTAAAAACCTGAAAAAATCTTCTTCTCCAGAACCAATAGGCCGATGGCCTTGAAACTTAGTATGTAGCATCGGGTACGCGAGTACTACCAAGATTGTTCAAATTATGACTTTGTGTTGACCTTGACCTTTTTTAAGGGAAGGTCAAATTTGCTTCCTTATGCTTTTATATGGCAAAATGCTACAACATAAGATATCTTGGAAACTGTTGAAGATTTTGGGCTGAAAATTGGTATCTACAGTCATCTTAATGACTACATGAAGATTTATGAGTACAAGAGGTCAAGGTCATTCTTTGACCTTTGACCTGAACTCTCATATTTTGACAAGTTCTAACAAACTCCTCAAAAGCCACTGGGCCAATTGAAACCAAATTTCATATAGAGCCTTCAGGGGTTGAGGGAACAAAAATTTATTCATACGGTCCAGGTCACATGACCAGCATGGCCACCACGCCCATATATGGTAAAAACCTTTAAAAATCTTCTTCTCCAGAACCAGTTGACTGATGACCTTGAGACTTAGTATGTAGCATTGGGTACCCAAGTACTATCAAGATTGTTCAAATTTTGACCCTTGGTTGACCTTGACCTTTTTTACGGCAAGGTCAAATATGAGAAAATGCTAGAACATGAGATTTCATGGTAAGTTTTAAAGATTTTGGCCTAAGAATTGGTATATACAGTCATCTAAATGAGTACATGAAGATTTGTGAGTACAAGAGGTCAAGGTCATTCTTTGACCTTTGACCCAGAACTCTCATATTTTAACAATTTCAAACAATCTCCTTAAAAATCCTCTGGGTCAATTGAAACCAAATTTCATATAGAGCCTCCAGGGGTTGACAGAATGAATAATTTTTCTGATGGTCCTGGTCACGCCCATATATGGTAAAAACCTTTAAAAATCTTCTTCTCCAGAGCCAATTGACCGATGGCCTTGAGACTTGGTATGTAGCATTGTGTACTTGAGTACTATCAAGATTGTTCAAATTATGACCTTGTGTTGACCTTGACCTTTTTTACAGCAAGGTCAAATATGGGAAAATGCTAGAATATAAGATTTCATGGAAAGTTTTGAAGATTTTGGCCTAAAAATTGGTATATACAGTTGTCTTAATGAGGTCATGAAGAATTATGAGGTCAAGGTCATTTCTTGACCTTTGATCCAGATCCCTCATTTTGACATTTTCAACCATTTCCTCAAAAGCAAAAGGGCCAGTTGTAAATACATTTCATATAGAGCCTCCAGGGGTTGATTGAATAAAAATTTGTTCGAACGGTCCAGGTCACATGAACAACATGGCCGCCATTAACACTTATGGTATAAATCTTTAATATTTTTCTTCTCCAGAACCAATACACCTATGGCCTTGAAACTTGGTAAGTAGCATGGAGTACTAGAGTATCACCAAGACTGTTCAAATGGTGACCTTGGGTTTACCTTGACCTTTTTTGCGGCATGATCAAATGTGGGAAAATGCTAGAACATAAGATTTCATGGAAAGTTTTGAAGATTTTTGGCCTAAAAATGAGGACATGACCCAAGACTCATATTTTGACAATTTCAGACATGATAAGAAAAAGCCACCTTGCCAATTGTTCAGGTGAGCGATTCAGGGCCTCATGGCCCTCTTGTTTTTTTGTTCTTCGTGACATAAAATGTGTAACTAGATTGTTATATCTATATTGACATTGGAAAGCTTGTTACTAGGCTTTATGAAAAGAGGGACGACTTCAATTTTCCCATAGTGAACTTTCCATTTCTGAGTAGCAATATTCCTTCGGCACCTGCATACGGGGTTTATGTCTCTCAGTTAATCCGCTATGCTAGAGCCTGTTTCAAGTATCAAGACTTTATTTACGGAGGGAAGCGACTTACCACCAGAGCGAAACTTGTGCCAGCTCTTAAAAGTTCTATGGGAGACACCATGTCCTCGTTGATCCCTACAGTGTGGCTCTTTCTAAACTTATTTCCGACCTGATGGCCACGGCTGAAACATATAATGGCTTTCAGTCACCGGACTTTAATTTTCACTGATTTTTCTATCAGATATATAGACTTGGCGGGTGTATGATAATGCCAGGTGATGCTTACTACTCGCGAGCACCTGATCACACTTCAGTTTTTTGGGGTCTATGTCTGTGTATCTTTATATTTTTGGATTTGCCCATGTTAACATGTATAATATGAGTTCGGACTTATGATTTTGGTACTTTCAGCGCTCTACTTTTAATCTAATCCAAGTAAGGCCAAGTCAAAGCTTTATTTTTGAAACTAGGCTATGACGACATCCATATCTCTGCGCATATCCTTGAAGATGGGGATTTCAGTATAGGGAACTGTAATCGCCTGCATGACAGTTTGATTTTTACCATGCAATAAATTGTCTCAAATATTTTTTTTTCATTGTTTATAATGCTTTGTATAAGATTCTCTTTGTAAAATTTATTCACAAGTTAATGGTAACATATACATAAAAGTACATACATGAGCCAATGGATTGGACGTAGGCACTGCCTATATTTGTCCCCTCCAGTTGGTGTAGAAATACAGATACATATACTGAACGTCAAAAGAAACGCATACAATGTATACGCCCAATTTATTTGAAGGTATAGGTATATACTCTTATTTAGACATTTCGAGTTACTTTGTTTATGATATTCCGACAGAATGAGCACCTTTACGCATCGATATTCCATAAACTTTAGAGCCCAGAACGCTTGCTATTCTGATGGGGTTAAACGTAAAGTCACCATAATTTCAGAAGCTGAATTTTAAATTCCATATAATGCTCAGCTGATTATTATTTTCTCCAGACATAATGTCCGCGGCAAGGGTAAGAAACAGCGGAAAAAAACAACAAAGCAGTCGAGTCTTGCGTTTTAGAGAAACAATCAGGTGAAAGTTGGCAGTAGAAACAGTAACACTGGCTTACCATTGGATTTCCATAGACCTTTTAACACCCTGTATTTCTTGAAAAGAACAGAAACCATTCATACGAAGAGGTTAATTGAATTAACAAGAGTAAAATAAAAAGGTTTGCAAAGAAATTTTTCGTAGAACTGCAGAACTTTTGGTGTTATTGGACTTCCCATTTTGCTATTTGTTTAATTGTAAGGGAGATAATTTGACAAGTGTTCAACTTCAAACTGCTGTCATGTTCCTAAGAAGAACACCATGGTAATAAAACCGACGTTTTTTTCATAACCACACATCAGAGTCGTGTTTTGGAAACAATTTGTTATGCCGCCAAAGGAAAGACAACTCTTACAACAACTTTGAAAGTTTCACGATAAATTGAGATAACTCTTTAATCCAAGTTTAATTTTGCAAGAAGAAAAGTTTATAGTGTTGGCAGACGTCAGTAGTGTTTTCTGCTATATATGATTTAAAACCATAAATCAGTTGACAGAAGAAAACTGAACATAAACTTGTATGCGTTTCTTTTGGCGTTCAGTATATATTTGATGACATGAATATTAAAATGCTATACAAGAATTTTGTGACTAAATTGCACATACATAAAAAATAGTGGTAATTGATATGAATATAACTTTACATTTTTACAAGAAGCGATATCAATATTTGTCCCAACTTAAACCCAATATGAGTTTTAAAATCTAAGGCTGACAGCTTGAGTAGATCATCTTGTAGTCACATTTTTCAATAATAATTTGAGTTTTAATCTATAATAATAATAATAATAATAATAATAATAATAATAATAATAATAACAAGCAAATTCGACGAATTTATGTCCCCCTCCTTGGAAACTAGGTCTCCACTGTATATACACTTAGTGTTTGAGCTGGACAAACGGCCAAGTTAAAAATATAAAAAAAAAACTAATTAAAAAAATAATGTGAGGATTATATCCAAACCACATGCATATCTTCAGACCATGATCAAAACACCTGTGAAGTTTCAAAGGAATGGGCATAAAACTGTAGGAGGAGTTGAACACACAAGGTACCCACTATCTATTCACTTTGATAGTAAAAATGTATGAAAAATGGCTAAGTTCAATTTGCAAAAAAAGTAATAAAAAATAAAGTAAGGATTATATCCAAACCACATGCATATTTTCAAACCATGACCAAAATACCTATGAAGTTTCAAAGGAATCGGCATAAAACTGTAGGAGGAGTTGCGCACACAAGGTACCCACTATCTAGTCACTATGATAGTAAAAACGCCTAAAAAATGACTAAGTTCAACTTGTAGAAAAAGTGACAAAAAATAATGTGAGGATTATATCCAAACCACATGCATATCTTCAGACCATGACCAAAACACCTGTGAAGTTTCAAAGGCATCGGCATAAAACTGTAGGAGGCGTTGCGCACACAAGGTACCCACTATCTAGTCACTTTGATAGTAAAATGCCTAAAAATGACTAAGTTCAACTTGCGGAAAAAGTAATAAAAAATAATCTCAGGATTACATCCAAACCACATGCGTATCTTCAGACCATGACAAAAACATCTGTAAAGTTTCGAAAGAATCGGCATAAAACTGTAGGAGGAGTTGCGCACTCAAGGTACCTACTACTTTAGGGGGACGGAAAGACGGAAGGACGGAATGACGGAATCAAAGTGGTTCTTCGAAAAGACGGGGGACAATAAAATGTAGGCTACAGTTCCAAAAGACATTCTTATATAAGCATTTTGAAACAAACTAGAAGGTGACAAATTATAACAGTTACTATCTAATATAAATAGTCCTTCCATTTTACCATGAGAGGAATTGATTTTTGCATCAGATTCATTTAGACTTGATGGGCACGTTATCTTTATCGATCATTTAAATGTTAAAGGGTGACCATAGACAGTTTCTGACAGCTGGTTCTAGATAGCAAAGCAAATCGATACGCTCTCACAAATCAAAGCCAAGCGCGCATGCGCACTGACGGAAGGAATTTCAATCTGAAACTCCAGGAAAGCAATTATCAAAGTGGTTGCCTCGTTATTTGTTTGTGACCATAGAAATCAATGCTGTTGTCGATATTGTATAGAAAATATGTCACACAAACAATTCACGAAGGAATTGCATGTGAACATGGATTGATGACAATGGTAAGTTTATGTTGAATTTAAACAATAGTTTTTCTTCTTCTGTACTCCTTTGTGGCTTAAGTTTACCGATAAATTTATTTTAAATTTATAAACTATGCGTTTTCTGCTTCTCAGTTTATGTTTGGCGCATTTATACAATATGGCGTCGTCAAAGACTTGTTCTAGAGAGGAGAATTTGAATTGATCCTGAAAAGATAGAACTGAATCGAAATCGCAAGCAAACCTATTGTAGCATCTGCGATGTTGTAACAACTATATTCTGGACATTTTGACCGTAACACAAATGATTTCTAACTGCATGGGCTTTACCTTCTTTTCTACCGTTGTCATATAAAACTGTCGCCGAATTGCAACAGCAACAAAATTGCAATTGTTTAGTCGACGTAAGATGCCATTCTTTGCAACCTATGGATATACATCTCGCTTTAACGTTTTGAATGAGTGAGTGAGATCGGGTTTATCGTCTTATCAACACATGTCATACGGAGCTTAAAGTCTCATCCGAAAGACCGAAGGAGTGGGCAATCGAACCGGCGACTCCTGGATTGGTAATCTAACCCCTACACTACCGCCGCTCCTCGCAGCCATTTATAGCAATGTATACATAGCGGACCCGTATCTAAAATGAACTTTAAGTTCATTTTGAAGGGATACGGGCAAGCTATGTACTGATTAAGATGCAATATCATGGACTGTGGCGGCCTTTTCTATAATGTGGTCGTTGTAAAGATTTATAGACGGTTATAGCACAAAATACATAAACTACTGGTAAATTAGAGCGTTTTACTCCGCATAAGAAAACAAGTCGCCCAAGGGCAACGATCGCTCATCTGTCAGTATATGCTCAATTTATATAAAATTGGCAGTACTACAGTCCCAGATGCTAGATACCAAGTTTCAAGGCAATTGGCCCAGTGGTTCTGGAGAAGAAGATTTTTCAAGGTTTTTGCCATTATATGGGCATGGTGGCCATCTTGGTCATGTGAGTGGACCGAATATATAAACTTTGTTTCCCGCTTTGCCTGAAGGCTGCATTTGAAATTAAATTGAAATCTGCCCAGTAGTTTCAGAGGAGAAGTCCTTTAAAAATGTTGACACATTACAGACAAACGTCCTTTAGCCAAGATAACTAGATCCATATATGGGCACCGTGGCCATCTTGGTCATGTGACCCAGACCCCGGGTATAAACTTTCAATCACCCATCCCACTGAGACTCCATATGAAATTTGGCTTCAATCGGCCCAGTGGTTTCAGAGGAGAAGATGTTTGAAAATCTTGACGACGGATGGTCCCACAGAATGACCTTGACCTTTAATGACATAATATCTTCATCTGGTCATTTAGTCGACCATGTATACCAAGTATTGTACCTAATACTTAAATAGTTTCTGAGAAATCCACTGTTTAAGCGTTTTCCCATATAAAAGCCTAACGTACCAAAGTTGACCATGCCGTAAATTAGGTCAAGGTCAACGCAAGGTCATGATATGTATAAACTATGATGGGCCGGCATGCCCGATGCTACATACCAAGTTTCAAGGTCATAGGCCTTTTGGTTCTGGAGAAGAAGATTTTTGAAGGGTTTTTACCATATATGGGCATGGCGGCCATCTTGGTCATGTGACCCAGACCCCGGGTATAAACTTTCTATCACCCATCCCACTGAGACTCCATATGAAATTTGGCTTCAATCGGCCCAGTGGTTTCAGAGGAGAAGATGTTTGAAAATCTTGACGACGGACGGTCTGACGGAATGACCTTGACCTTTAGTGACTTAATATCTTCATCTGGTCATTTAGTCAACCATGTATACCAAGTATTGTACCTTAGACTTAAATAGTTTCTGAGAAATCCACTGTTTAAGCGTTTTCCAATATAAAAGCCTAACGTACCAAAGTTGACCATGCCGTAAATTAGGTCAAGGTCAACGCAAGGTCATGATTTGTATAAAATATGATAGGCCCGCATGCCCTATGCTACACACTAAGTTTCAAGGTCATAGGCCTTTTGGTTCTGGAGAAGAAGATTTTTGAAGGGTTTTTACCATATATGGGCATGGCGGCCATCTTGGTCATGTGACCCAGACCCCGGGTATAGACTTTAGTTCCCCTATCCCACTAAGACTCCATATGAAATTTGGCTTCAATCGGCCCAGTGGTTTTAGAGGAGAAGATGTTTGAAAATCTTGACGACGGATGGTCCTACGTAATGACCTTGACCTTTAGTGACATAATATCTTCATCTGGTCATTTAGTCGACCATGTATACCAAGTATTGTACCTTAGACTTAAATAGTTTCCGAGAAATCCACTGTTTAAGGGTTTTCCGTACCAAAGTTGACCATGCCGTAAATTAGGTCAAGGTAAACGCAAGGTCATGATTTGTATAAATTATGATGGGCCCACATGCCCAATGCTACATACCAAGTTTCAAGGTCATAGGCCTTTTGGTTCTGGAGAAGAAGATTTTTGAAGGGTTTTTACCATATATGGGCATGGCGGCCATCTTGGTCACGTGACCTGGGTCAAATATATAAACTTTCGTTCCCCCATCCTGTTAAGGCTCCATATGAAATTTGGCTTCAATCGGCCCAGTGGTTTCTGAGGAGAAGATGTTTAAAAGTGTGAACGCCGACGACGGACGACGGACCATGGCTATACTATAAGCTCACCTTGACAGGTGAGCTAATAACAGTGAGTTGTAAGTCTAAGTCGGGTTGTATCTCTCAGTATGGCACACAGTACTGGCACACAACGTTGTTGGAACGTTTTAGATGAAACCTTGCAAGAAAAAAGGCAGCATTAATAAACGTTAAACGTTTAAAAATGCGAAAAGCGATGCTTTTGTGGTGGTATTTTATCATCATTGTTTGTCAAGTAGAGGCGCCGTGGTGGAGTGGTTAGACACGATCGGTTTTGGTGCAGAAAGTCACTGGAAGGTCGTGAGATCGCGCCCGGGTTTTGCCATCCGACGATTGAAAAACTCTGTCAACCTAACAGTAAATGGATACCTGCCTCGAATCAGGGAAGGATAAGGCAGCGATAGAAGAGGGATGGGTTACGCTTTTCATTGCTGTGCCCAAGACACACTGGGCATCTAACCCCTACTAGGCTATGGGAAACCTTTACATTTTTGTCGAGTTTCTATGTCTTTGATTTTTGTACATTATTTAGGACAGCCTCGCGGCCATCTGCTTGGAAAGAGATGATCTCTTGGCTTTTCGTTTGTCTTGTTTTGCTTTGTGTGCCATCTTTTTTTTTTCCTTTCCCATTTGGTGTTTAGGGTAGAATGTGGTAAGTGGTCTTGTCGGTTCCTGGCCGTAGCCTTCTCAGTCACTTTAGGATCAAGTCTGGTTAATTCGGACAGCAGGTAAATTCGGACAGTGACATTGTTTCCTTTATATGTCAGTTGTTTGGAATTAAAACAAAAATAACTGGGCAAACAGTGAAAATCCCGATCATTAGGATTTTCACTGTTTGCAATGGTATGTCGGAATTTACCTGTTGTCCGATTTTACCTGACTTGACCCTGCTAAAGAACAAAATTGAGCCGCGTCACGACAAAACCAGGAAACCCGTTATATAACCAGGTCACTAGGTAAATGTGATAAAGTAGATTGTGATCTTAGCCATTTAATCTGTACTCTTAGCCCATCGGGTCTCTATATATAATCAAGTTTTTATGCGCCCTTTTATATTTTAATAATAACTGAGACTCTTAATTAAAACTGTTTTTTTTTATCTGTTTTAAATGAATTCACATTTCATATCTAAAACTCGGCTATCTTAAGACACAACAGCCAAGTCACAAAAAACCTCGACCAGCATTTATCTCTACCCTTGCCGCGTTTGAGTGGCGGGCCATGATGTCTGGACATTGGCTCCGCCACATGTATTCCGTCTACTCAGACTCGGCAAGGGAGATATTCATTTTATACATGGTTGGAGCGGTTTGTGGCTTGGCGAACGCTATATTTTAATCAATTATTATATCTTAATATCTAAATGGATGTTGGTTTATCCTCTAGTATTTCATGCTTTGCTTTCTTGTGTTGATTTTATTGTATGCTGTTTGTAAATATTTTACTTGTATATATGTTTTACATGTTTGAGAGAGGGCCACATGGTAGACTAGCTATGTAGCTAAATGTGTTTACCCTCGTAAAATAATGTAGATAAATAAAGTTGCATGTGCGCCACGCGAAGACTCAGATCAGCCTGGGTATCCGATAAGTCTGATTAGAGTCTTTGCTTTGCGCTTCAAGTGTAGCAAAGGGTCTAAGCTAGATTTGTGCAGACAGCACTACACTGTAAAATATTTCCGTAGATTTTACGATAGAATAAATGGCATCCAGCTGCCAGTGAATTTCCCGTATTTTTTACGGGCGTATGCCGGTAGGTCATTTCTGGAAATCCCGATATGGGAGAGATATGTTAACGGACCGCACTCGAAAATACCCTTATATTGTTGAAGGGCTATATGACCAAAACAATACCTATCCCATTCTGCCCTACTCTGTGTGATGATTCCTGCAAATGTTTACGGTCGCCCGTTAAAAACAATGGGGAATGGACTTGCAGCTGGTTTCCAGTTATTTTACCTTAAAATCTACGATTTTTATTACAGTGTAGCATGATTACCAAGCCAAAGGTAGCTTCATACAAAGTAAAACATGTCATTCTCCGAATACAGCTTTACTTAAGCACGATAGTTCTAAACATACGAATACAGCTATGCAGCAGCTTTACTCGTAGGCTTCCTCCAAATACAGCTAACCGAATAGCTGTATACGAAAAGGTAGTACTAAACGGTACAACAGTGCCTACAGTACAACATTACTTCAACCTTTACCTTACTCATTTACCATTTGGACCAAAGTTTTCCAAACATATTTTAATCATTTGCAGAAAACAGTTATAAAGGGACAGGGTAAATCGGGAACGCCGAAAGACAAACATTTTATAAAAATGCATTCGGTGAGAGGACTACTGGATTTTATTTAACCTGTATCAACATAGAACTAATCAGTCATTTCCAAGTACAGTCTGTTTCTCGAGTAAACACGGCGTTAATCTTTTAAGTCTCCTATTTTAGATCGATATTCAGCATCTGAGATTGTAATTGCTGAAAGCAAATATTTGTCGAAATAATCATTCGTTGTATGTGAAGTGCAGCTGATTATGGTTCTGAGTTATACTGTTCCTGTTACTCCACAAAAATATATGTAATGACCCCTCATTAGAACCGCCTTGCCAAGGCGGCTCTAATGAGGGGTCACAACATATGTATTAAAAGAAACATGAATAAATGTCTCTGAATTATCATCAAATTCCCCCATTTATCTACAGATCTGAAAATTCATACAAATATTGATTAAACTGTATAATCCCAAAGCAGCCATTGACGTAATTGGGAATTATCAGTTTTACACGTATCATCACTATTTTACGACAACGCCTTTCCTACACCTGCGGTACTTTCACAGAAAATCGATTCGCTTCTACGAGTCTTATAGACACTTTCGCGTATTAAAGCAGTGATTCAGTTGAGAAGGATATGAGCTGATTTGTGTGTGTGTGTGTGTGAGGGGGGGGGGGGGGGGCGTGTTCTGGGCTGACTGCGCCATTCTACTGGCTAATCTAAGCATATTCCTAAGTACGAGGCACATTCGAGACTACTCTGGCGTAGCGTAGTTAGACTAGGGCTTTCATTATTACCCGCTAAATTTTGTGAGACTCAGGCTGGTCCAGAAGTCTACTGAATTATTATCATCAGCTGCCTCAAGTAAAATAGATGCTAGCAGTTGCATGTCTTCAAAATACGTGTAAAGCAGCAAAATAGAGGGTCCTACACTCCGTGCAATAGGGGCCAGATGTAATCACACACACACACACACACACACACACACACACACTGGAAATGTGGAATTTGGAATTTAATCAAATCCTCACTCTCACGATTTTTCTTTAGCCTTCGCCACAAGATTCAAGAAGAAACGCTTCCCTTGAATCAGTTTCAAAAGCATAAAAACAACCATCTGGTAGTTGGCTCAGTTTGTATGAATTTAATTATGTAGACTTCTTTAAGCTTGTGTTTCTCCTTTATATAAAGTGATGCACTAAGGTATGCAAGACAAAAACTGTAATGTTAGCCGTAACAAAATTCAGAATATATGCGAACTTTTCCTTGAATATCATGGCGCAAAGGAACTATGGTTACCCTTCTAAGAGCGCAAGACAAACGCAAACGCAACTTAACGCTTCGCCCACATACTCTGCGTAAGTTTAGTTAAACCTGTTAATTACCTCAATAACAATATTTGGCCAGCACAATCCCACTGAATCAACAAGGGTAGAGTCGGGTAGCTTCGAACAGTGGTTAAATTCGGACATACCATTGCAAACAGTGAGCCGTCTCATCAGGATTTTCACTGTTTGCCCAGTTATTTTTTTTTTAATTCAAAATAACTGACATGTAAGGGAAACAATGTCACTGTCCGTATTTACTCGCTGTCCGAAATTACCCGACTTTACCCTACCTCACTGTAACTATATTTGGCCAGCACAATCCCAATCAACTATTTGACGCCATGTTCACTACCATTTTCGAATTTAGACAAGTGTGCCTGACCAATCAGAAGCTGTTTGTGTAACTTGACTGAATGGCAAACAAAGTAGTTCCTGATCATGCTGCTCCTTTTAGGAGCAGCTTGATCTGGATCTGCACTGTTTGTTCTGACATTTCTGTCCCAATATTTAGGGTCTTTACCGTAATATGTTTTTCACAATGCTGGTACCAGCGTCAGCATGAGAATATGATATTCTGAGAATAGAACTAATTCTAGAAGCGTATTATCAAATAAAGAAACTGATTATATTTTTTTACCTATTTACGTATTTCCGTAAATCAAACATCAATTGGAGTCAGTAGCCGTGCTTGAATTCTGAAATGACCCTTCAAACTGTACCGCAAATAACGTTTAAGTTCGATGTAGCAACCCATCCATAAGGATCACTTTGATCCCAAGCAGTCGTTTCATTTCGCGTAGTGGGGGGGGGGGGGGGGGGGCTACTTTGAGAGGAAAGATTTTTTTTATATTCAAAGACCGCAGAGTTCATCTTTAAGAATAATAGTCTATGCAAGGAAATCGCATAAAATGGAAGTGACTATCCAGCGACATCAGTTTCAGAGCCCTTAATTCAAATTCAAGTTGTTTAGTACATATGCAGCAAGGCTGGCTCAGTCACATGTTAAAAGACCTATATATTACATATTAATATAGGAACTTCACTGTTAAAAAATCCGTAGATTTTACGGTAAAATAACTGGCAACCAGCTGCCAGTCCTTTTACCGTTATTCTTACGGGCGCCCGTAAAATTGCAGGAACCATCCAGCAGAGTGGGGCAGAATAGAGCAGGTGTATGTTTGGTCAGATAGCCCCCTCAACAATACAAAGTTATTTTCGAGTGCGGCCAGTTAACATAAAACTTCCATTTCGTGATTTCCAAAAATGTCTTACAGGCAAACGCCCGTAAAAATAACGGGGAAAGGACTGGCAGCTGGTTTCCAGTTATTTTACCATAAAATCTACAGGTTTTTTTTACAGTGTTGTTCGTCAAGTTTTTATGAATTTTAGCATGTTCAGATAGCATTTCTTATAATTACTTTCATGAAAATATCTTGCTAGGCAGCAAATGTCATAAGTATTGTATTTCGCTTTTGTGGCAGAATTCAGTTATGTGGTAGCGTGATCTAAATTTGATTGTTTACGGAAACCTCTCTGAAGACAATTTCTAGATGGGGGTTATAATGCAGCGTGCTTCGAAGCAATAAAAGTGATTCCTTCTCGTTTCATCGGCAGCTTCTATCGGCATCATAAGAGAATTATATCTCTCCAACACGCACAATGAAGATGTGTCATTGTCGCAGACCTATTTCAGTTTATTTAATTTTAGTGCAGCATTTATATTGTTTCTAATTTTCAGTTTAATTGTTTTTGTAAGCAGTTCAAATATCAGATGCCAAATAAGTATATGGGTACATCTCTATGTTTTCCCACCACTTTACAAAGGGAAACAATTTTTGTGACTTCCTGTTTGCTTCCTTGGTCGACAAAACCCTTCCAAAAAGGAATTCTTAAAGCAAATAATTTGCTGCGACAAACTGGACGATTAGCATACTTGATTTTAGAGAGTGTGAAATTGAGCCCATAAAATCATGCACACACACCATCACTATTAATACTGACCGCTCCTAGCCAATACTTGAAATACTTCTAGTGCCGTTTCTCTTTGTTTCAAAAATAAACTAACTATGTATTCCATTTCTTCGCGGTGTCTTCGGAGTAGTGTACTTTTCGGCTGTGACCTTTCCTGAATATTTTCTAAGAGATAAACAAGAATGACCATCGCAGCCACTATGAACTGGTTGGTTGGTTGTTTTGGGTTAAAGGGCTCTTTGAGACAATATTTCAGTCTATATCGAGCCGTTTCCCAGAAAGAGGAAGAAAGAAAAAAGATATGACAGGTGAGAAAAAATATCCAAACACCCCACCCGCACCTACTGCAAGCACACGGCATTTGTCCTAGTATTATCCATATTAAACGCCCCATTGCTCTATTAAGGGTAAATATTTATGAAAAAGTTTGTGGTGAGGTATCGCTGCAAGCTTCTCACTAAAGTAATGTTCTGTATTGACTTTTCACTGAAATGATTGTAATTATAAAAGATGGGTGCTTTATCTAATTGGCTACATAGTGACTGGCAACAATTCCAATTATCTAGCTATTTTTGGACGTTAATAACATATTTGGTAAAAATATTCTGATCAATATCACACTGTATACGCCTACATAAACAGGAGAAATTTAATGCCATAACATGAACCGCGACACGACAAAACCAACAAAATGGTATAGGCCCAGCGCAGACTATGATCAGCCTGGACATCCACCCGTCTGATCAGAGTCTTCGCTGTGCGCTCCGAGGGTAGCTGAGGGTCTAAGCTACCTTCATGCGGACAGAGAAGATTCTGATCAGACTGGGCGGATGCCCAGGCTGATCTGAGTCTACGCTGGGCGCACAACTACTTTGTTGGTTTTTTCGTGTCGCGTCTCACATAAAGAGCCAAAACTGAAAAAAGCAGTAACGTCCGTAACTATGGTCTCCAGGAGGCTCAGGGGAACGAATTCATGGCTGCACCTCCTGGCACCGAGTCTGTCCATGATATGCTTTGAGCAACTGGGCCCAGAACACAAGTCATACATTCCACATAAATGTCATGTTGTATGGTCCAAATTCATATTTTATGCTACACTCGAAGTCAGATCTGCAGACAGCACTAAAAGCATTGATATTTATAAAGCGGTGTGTCTACAGTTATATCATAAGTGCAATTAGACTGGCAATTTATTAATAATAATTCATTTTCTTTTGACATTCAGTAGACATTTCATCTTTCTGACTTTCCCCTTCTTTGTTGTATCAGTACCCAAACTACTACATGCAGAATAATAACGTATTTGAGCCACGGCACGACAACTTGAACCAACGAAGTGGCTTGTGCGCCACGCGAAGACTCAGATCCGCCCAGTCTAATGAGAGTCTTCACTGTCGGCATGGAGATAGCTTAGACTCTTAGCTACCCTTAAGCGCACAGCGAAGACGCTGATAAGACTGGGCGGCTGATCTGAGTCTTCGCATGGCGCATATGCCATTTTGTTGGTTTTGTCATGTCGCGACTCATTACTGACTGTCTACTATGATTTTCGCGCATTAACAAAACATTAAATTTATTTCACATAGAACTACCTGTTGACCGGTCAATAGTTTCATAGTGAGTGACGTCGCATGTTTGGGCGTTATGCCCGTATCCCAGACCTCATGTGTAGCTGGCCCAATGGAATTGTTTGTGTAACAACTATTTCATGCTTTGTTAAATAGGACAATGATTATTCATAACAACAGTCGAAACTATTGCCCCTCGGTGATGTGGATGACCCGATGCAATATCACACGAGGCCTCGGTCGATAGTAGTGGTACGTCCACATCTCCTCGGGTGATAGCAATCGGACATCCTCGCCGATATCTTAATTCAGGATACGGAATTGGCCGAAATGTTACGAATGGGGTGATAGGTTTGACTTGTCCACAAAGAAATGAAAATAGTTATATACTATCAAGTGCAAAAGAAATGCTTTTCCTTACATAACAAGGATTAAACAAGCCTAAAGAGCTTTGAGAAAGATATTTGTTTGCCTATATTAAATTGTGTTGAATTTCCGGGAAATGGATATGCAATATTTTTCTTGGAAATCTAGCGTGACTATAAGCTTTGCGATAAAATGGAAAAATAATTCTCTTTCGTGTCACGTTAAGTAATTACTGTATCTGACCGAAAGTTCAAGGTTATCTGCAGGACAGAAACATTGATAGGTAACTTAGTGGGAGTGTGGGCGGCGAAAATAAGTTGATTACGGTTTAACGAAGGATTACATATGATAAGACATTAACGTTTTGCTGATTATGACCAATTTAAAAAAAATCAGGCATTTACCCAGTAAGCACACGACGTCGTAATAACGGCGCATCAATGTCATTGACGTCATTTCGACCCCGAGGCTGGGTAAAACTGAAAGACATGGAGCTGTTTCTTTCGAATCGTGCATATTTTCCGACCAAGATACTCGTAGGTCGCCGCTGTTCTATTTGCTATCTGAAACGAAATTTTTTGTGAAGGTTTACAATTTGGCATGACTCACTGAAAGGTACAGAACCCCGCAAGGGACATTTCCTTTCCGATATTTATCAGAATAGAAAATGAAACAAGAAAATTAGAAAAGAAATAAAAAAAAGAAGTACATGTACCTCGTTTAAACGACTTATTATATCGTTTAAACGACATATCATGTCGTTTAAACGATATAATATGTCGTTTAAACGATAATTTTTTTTGTTTTGATTTCCGTTCTAATTTTCATGTTTCGCTTTCTATTCTGCTAAATATCGCAGAGCAAAAGAGATAATAGTTCGTTTAAACGACATATTTGTTGTTTCCATTTCTTTTCTGTTTTTCTTGATTTAATTTTCTTTCTGGTTTTCTTGTTTTAATTTCCAGTCTATTCTATATCGTTAAAACGATATAATATGTTGTTTAAACGATATAATAAGTCGTTTAAACGAGATACATGTATTTGTTGTTTTGGTTTCCGTTCTAGATTTTTTCTTTAAATTTTCATTCTGATAAATATCGGAAAGGATATGTCCCTTCCGGGGTTCCATAGAAAGGACTTCTGCTATTAGTCTGTACAAACTTATTTGCTCATCAGCTCTTGTTTAAAGTTTAAGTTGGGTTGGGTGGTTGGTTGGTTTGAGTTTAACGGCTGAAAGTTTCCTAGCACCATCGCGCGACCACCCCCGTTTAAGCTGGCACAGCTCGAGATACGGACAATGAAGAAATGCAGAAAACGAATTTTCCATAAATAGATTCAGATCGTAGCTTATTACAAGCATATAGGAAATAATTTGCCGATTTTGTTTGCCCATTGGAACTGATATGTTGACAAGATGTGGTTAAACAGAACATGTCACAAGTATTGTATTTCATTTTTCCGACATAATTTTCTTATCGGGAACTATACATGGGGTTGCGCGCTGCGGCTCCAAACATGCTTGTTTACAGAAGCGGTCTGTTACAAGTATATGGTGCTTCATGTCCGTATTTTACTGTTTGTCTATTTTCCGATTTACATGTAACACACCGGGTAGGCGGCAATCCTGAACACTCGCGGCAATCACGAACGCAGGTCAAAAATTTACGCGACTGTTTAGGATGAGTCAACAAAACTTCTTTTTCCAGCAGGAAGAATCAGTTAACAAATAAAGGTAACTATGTCACGACTTCAAGATATGTTCAAAAATATGCCTCACAAATTTTAGTTGTTAAATTCTTATCAAGTTGCCTGTAGTTTAGGCGTAAAGGTAAAATCTGTGACTTTTAAACCCCCAAAACAACAAAATAGACCAAAATGTTCAAGCTTGCTACACATTTTGATCATTTCCATGATATACATATAAAATTTAATGTTTTCTAGACAGACTGTGCGTATTCATTTGACTCTGTCTTGTACACAAACGAAGTTACATCGATTTGAAAACAATAGGGTAGAGAACGGCGGCAATCGAAAACGGTGTTCATGGCAATCGCCTAACGTCAAACAAATGTTTGAAAGGCAATCGATGAACATTTATAGCTTCTGCCGATTTTTAATTCAGAGTTAGCTAAGAACCTGTAGAATGTTCTTTTTTATTAATCTATTTATTCCTACAAATGGCGCCAGGCATTAAACGTGCAACACATGTACACTTGGGATAAATCTTACTACTGTGGAGCATGTTCTTTCCAAAACTGATTAACTTCTGGAATCAACAGAATAAAAAAACTTATTCAACCATCGATAGTTTGACTCATTTCGCTAATGCTCTTGTTATATGACAGATGTACGTTGTAAGAACGTTCTCTTAAAACATTAATTGTGGTGCTCATTATAATTGCCCCATTGAGACAATTTGATGAGAACCAACCATATAATGCTTTAAGCAGAAATTATGGAAACCAATGTTCAGTCTTACAAACCTCTACTTTCTATGTACGTCATAGGTAGGAAAACGAAGGGTAGTCAATAATGTAACGTACTGTTTGTTTTAAGTTTGAAATTCAAACTTAAGAGAGGCGTATCAGGCACCAGTAGAGACGCTGTGATTCAGCCACCGGTTGTCGTTTCTGAATATGTCCAAACTGAAAAACATTGCTGTTTCCTGTCCACTGTACTGCGATAGAAATTTGTACATCTGCAAGAGCATGCACATATGCTGTCTTTTTCGCATTTCTCACTCTCTGCCGTGTGCTGTCACTGTCTACTTTCTACTGCGTCCTGTCTACTGTTTACCTTCTTCTTCCTACAACCACATAAATTTTGTGCATGTGATGTGCATTAGTACGCAAATACATCCATAGCTTTTGCCCATGTTCTTGCATATGCACAAATTCGATCTTGCAGTAGACCTAAAATAGGCAGGAAGCAGTGACAGTTAACAGGACACAGTAGACAGTAAGACAGTAAAAATGGCATAAAAAAGTATGGGCTACCTGTGGTGTATGTTGACGAGCGTGTGTGCATGCAGGTATGTTTGAGTGCTTTGTATTGGATAGCATAGGATTTGCCATTAAATTCTGAAGAATATCTTGCATTGCATTTGAATTTCATGTACAATATTGCCCAGTATGGTACTGGCTATTATGTGGTTTGCCATTTGGCGAATCCTGTGCATGGTAAACGATTCCTATGCATGTAATTGCCCAGCATGAGCTTGTAATTCGACGAATCCCATGCATGATATTTAAACTTCAATTCTGGTATTGCCAAACATGTTTTTGCCAGGCATGGGATTTTTTAAATATGCGAATCCCATGCACGGTATTGACCATTATCGCATTTGGTTTTTGACAGTTTCCATGCCTGATATTTGCCAGTATCGTATTGGCTAGCACAAGTTTGCCGTTCGACGAATCCCTAGCCTGGCTACAGTCGAATCTGTATATTACTCTGGTGGTCAGATTCACCCTATGTTCCTTTGCAGGGGATATATTGAACATAGGGTCTGTAGCCAGACCAGACGAATCCCATGCATGGTATTTAATTAGCACTCTCCCTTAGAATCAGGCAGGTCCTATAGAAAAGGTGATAAGTGACCTTTTCATAATACCAAAAATGTTTAGTGCATTTGTTTCTTTATGTCAAAAAAGTCACAAAGGGAAGGTGTGAATATCACATCGTTGCCATGGCAACGGCCGACAGAAGTTTTTGCCTCCAGAAGCAGGATTTCTTTTTTTTCTGAAACATGAAAAATTATAATTTTTGAAGACTATAAATCAGACCAATTTAAATAGTCATATAAATCAATCTATTTGATGAAATTAAGTCATGTATGAGCTTTTATAAGCATGCATCAAAAAGTAAACAGAATGTGTTTCTATGGTAACCAACAGGAACAGTCAAGCAAGTTTTCTGTTGGCTGAAACGAGGAAGTTCCGTCTCAATTATCTCAATTACCGTGATGAAGCAAGGATGAGGACTCGACAACCAAAACGTGTTGAGACACCTGGAGATCCCTGGGGCGTCAGCAACACCACTGGAACACTGGAGCAAAAGAAATCCCGGTGGGCCAAGAAACAGACAAACATCCGGCCCCAAATAACTAATATATAGCTTTATGTAGGGGCTATCATAGAGTCTGAACCCCGACCCACTGGCGTGCAATTAAAGAGGACAGCAAAGTTGTCAACCGTTGTTGGGTTAACTACTAAGCATGCAGACTGTCGCATTACATCTATGTTATAGCCAATACGTTTTAAACCAGCATTTTCAAACACCTTAATTCCTTTTTAAAGAGGTTATCTGATGTGCAGTTCTAAAAACAATTGAAATAATACGCAGTTCTTTTAACCCATACAAACAATTTAAAGTTAAAGAATGTTCAAAATTTTCATTATCAAAGCAACTAAAACAGCAAACTGTCACCAAACTTACACAAAAAGCACATTTTTTTTCTGTTCATCAATGATATAAGCTAAACCTTAAAATTTTAGATAACACACTTACATTTTCCCCCATACCAAAAATAAGAAGTCATAGATGGAATTGTTAGTATGCACTTTTGCTGAAGGTAGCTAATTTGATATGAAAATGAAAGTTTTATGTAAATTCACTGATGATTCGATGTTTCTATTGCCATGGTAACAACAATTTGAAACATTGTAAAACATTTTTATTTTCAGTATGTTAAAATCATATGTGTGCTATTTAGGTTCTGTAGGAATTGCTCATATACATCTTTGCTGAAGAGAAATACCAGATATGGGATATCTAGAATTTGTATGATTTGTTAGTATGCACCTTTGCTGTAAGTAGATGATTTGTCTTGAAAAAGTTGTTATTAGGGTTAATTCACTGACTGTTCGATGTT
Source organism: Ctena decussata (assembly GCA_963989385.1). Taxonomy (NCBI): domain Eukaryota; kingdom Metazoa; phylum Mollusca; class Bivalvia; order Lucinida; family Lucinidae; genus Ctena; species Ctena decussata. Next base: position 17,806,495 of record OZ022501.1, read on the forward strand.
TCTGTTGCCATGGTAACGTAAATTAGTAACTTTGTAAAACTTTTAATTTTCAATATGAGAAAACAAAATGTGTGGTTTCTAGATTTTGTAGTAAAAGTTTATATACACCTTTGCTGAAGAGAAATAATACATATTTAGTTTGCTGTTTTTATGTATGATTGTTGACAGTTTGACATCTGAGTTGCCATGTCAATATGTAACCCAGTATTACTTTTTGTTTTTAGCATTGGTACGGCAAATATTGGATATCTTGAATTTCTATGAATTGTTTGTATCCACCTTTGCTGAAGGTAGATAATTTGTTTTTAAAATGAAATTTAAGTAAATTCGCTGACTGTTCGATGTTTCTGTTGTCATGGTAACATAAATTAGGAATTTTGTAAAAAAATATTTTTCAATATATGAAAATCAATTTTGTGTTATTTAGATTCTGTGGGAATAGCTCAAGTTTTTGTTATCTGGAATTTGTATGTATTGTTAGAATGCACCTTTGCTGAAGGTAGATAACCTGTTTTGAAAAATGGTATTTTTAGGTTAATTCACTGATGGTTTGGTGTTTCTGTTGCCATGGTAACGTAAATTAGGAACATTGTAAAACTTTTTATTTCCAATATAAGAAAAGCAAATATGAGTTATTTTGATTCTGTAGGAATACTGATATACACCATTGCTAAAGAGAAATAATATACTACTAAAATGCTATTTTTATGTACGGTTGCTTACAGTTTGACATTTTGGTTTCCATGGTAACGTAAATTTGGAACAAAGTATTACTTTTTGTTTTAAGAATTGGTAGACCAGATATGGGTTATCTATAATTTGTATGGATTGTTAGTATGCACCTTTGCCGAAGGTAGATAATTTGCTTTAAAATGATGTTTTTAGATAAATTCACTGACGGTTCGGTGTTTCTTTTACCATGGCAACGTCGATTTGGAACATTGTATAGATGTTGATTAGCTGGACCTTGTATAAATTGTTTCTGCACACCATCAACAAATTTGACATCATCAAATGCCAAAAAGAAAATGTTCAATCCAATGCCATGCTGTGCATTCAAATTTCATGTAAGGAGTTTATCGAATGACGAATCTAAAGCTAGCCAATACCTTGCTGAGTAATAGCATGCATGTGATTTGAATACTGGTGTGCATGAGGTTTATCAACTGGCAAACCCCATATTAGCCAATAACATTCTGAGCAAAATACCATGCAGGGGGATTCGTCGAATGATGAACTCCATGTATTCAATACCATGCTGGGCAATACTATGTATGAATTTCGAATACATAAATAATGAACCCCATGCTATTCGACATCATGCTGTGCAATTTCATGAATGGGATTTGAATACCATTCATGGTATCCATCGAATGGCAAATCCAATGCTACATAATACCATGGTGAGCAACATAATGCATAAGACTCAGATACCATGTATGAAATTTGTCGAATGGCGAACCTTAGGGTATATGTACCCGATACCAAGCTGGACAATACCATGCATGGGATTCGAATACCTGCCAAGGTATTCGTCGATAAATGGGCAAATCTCATGCTAGCAAATTGATTCATGGAATTCGTATATTGATTTTCGTTGAGCCTAACAACCGCAATAACAATAATCACAACAGCAAGCATAGTTGACACTGTGTTATATTGGGGAACGATGGGTATTTAGAGCAATAATACATGTACTGCGCTTCGTTGTGTTTTTCGAGAGTCTGATTTAGAAAATGACCTGAAACAACGACAACAATAATTACAACATTCTCAACAACAAATCAATAACAAGAACAACAATTTCAGAGACAAAAACAAGCAAAAGGCTTTTACCCCTATAAAGTATATTGAACGTTTCCAGGCATAACTCTTCTTCAAGACATACATGGATTTCAGTGCCATCTCGTGTCTGTTAACAGAAACACTCAATCTTGAAGGCGCATGTCATTAAATGAAAAATAATGCAGCATAGCTTTATCTGGAAACACTTTGTTATACAGCTTCTTCGTCATCGATTGCCATGCCCTGCGTTAGTCGATTGCAACCGATTTTCGAAAACAGCGTTTTCGATTGCCAGCAGTTTTTACCCTTGTATTTTCACCCCCCTCCAAGTACGGTGAAAATTAAACGTAGAACCTAGAACTTTTACAGGTGTTTAGGAAAGACATTCAAGTTTATCAGAAGACTGTGTTTTATTTAATTTCACCTCGAATAATTTGGAATATAAGCCAGAAATCTGAATTTGCCCGTCTAAAATTTCATGGTCAAAATGTAAGTAGGCAGTGCGACATTTAGTAAAGACTTTGTGAAGAAAATTCTTCTTCAGGGACATTTTCAGTCATGCTGCTTCAGACCAGTAATAAATGGTTTACCCAAACCCGTTCGATTATATGAAATAAAACATGTTAAACTTAGTTACCCTAACTCGTCGCGTAAATATTTGATCCGCGTTCTGGATTGCCGCGAGTGTTCAGGATTGCCGCCTACCCGGTGTGTGTAAGGCCGAAGTCAATGGCACATAGTACTGGAACGGTACTGACGCCGAAACTGTCATTAGGGTCAAGTCAGGATTCGGATATCAGGTAAATTCGGACAGTGACATTGTTTCCTTTATATGTCAGTTGTTTAGAATTGAAACAATATTAACTGAGTAAACAGTGAAAATCCTGATGAGACAGCTCATTATGAGCCCTCTCCTGGATTTTCACTGTTTGCAATGGTATGTCCGCATTTACTTGCTATCCGAAGCTATCCGACTCGACCCTATATAGATAGTGTTTACTCGTCTGTTGTACCAGCATGGCAAAACTTGCACAGAATAAGGAGTTTCGGCGCCGAAAATGCCTTAAAAACGACCCATGGATTTCAGCCTTTATCTTTAGATTTTCTCTACTCTACCACAAAACATAATATCGGAGATTTTATATAATTGAGGACGCTTTTTGTCCAAATAATAAAAACGTCCGCAGATTTTGTAAACTTAGTCGAGTTCCTTTTTTTTTCTTTTTTTTTTTTTTTTGCAAATCGGAAATCGGAATATCCATAAGATTATTTGCATGTTGGGCGTGTTTTGTCCGAAAACCTACAATGTTTGCAGACAAAAGGCACACTTAAAAGATGACGTTTTATTGCAGCCTGTTTTGAAGCGATTAATATGTGGTTTCTATTCTCAGCCGCGAGCGATTGCTTCTGTCGACATCATAAATAAGTTATATTTCCCCTCTTTTGTTTTAGTGTACTAACTTTAATGTATTGATTTCTAGTACAAGTTTGTGCTTTCGGAAACAGATCAACTTACACGTGCCATTAAAAACACGTGTGCTTAATAAAAACAAATGTTCGATTTCAAACGTGTTGCACGCTAATAACAACACTGCCATTTCTTGCCGATAAATTGTCAGAAGCTTTTGCAGTGCAAAACCTCCTCACATTCATTCGATACGTACAAGACTTAACGAATCCTTGGCTAACGACTATACTACACAAAGCTGTACTATTCTGTTCTATCCCATAACCTTGCAAGGTCGTTCGGGCACCACATATGACTTTGAAACGATCCCTTTCCACCTTGTCCTGTTTTCAGCTGCCCTAGTTGAGCTGTCAAAATCCACCTCTTCTTCTGTCTACCTCTTCTTCTTTTTCCTTTCACTGTGATCTGTAGAATCGTCTTTGCTAAACCAGAAGACCTTAAGACATGGCCAAACCGCCTTAGTTTCCGTTTCTTGACCAGGGTCAGGAGTTCATCATACTCTCCAATGGCTGCTAACGTCGCTTTAAAGAAATGGGCCCAGGCAAGGCTGATTCCGGCGATGCTTGCCCATGCCAAAGTATATTCTACTTGAGAGCTGTTTATCCGAAAAAAGTAATTTGGGAATAAAATAATCGGAGAAATACTCAATTTTTAGCCTGTCTTTCAATGCAAGGATACGAGTATAGATTACATAGCTTTGTTGGGCACAGACACTGGTTATTCTAAACCTAATCATTATCTTAATGAAGCCCCACACACACACACACGCACGCACGCACACAATCTTGACCGTCCAAGTGGATATAGTAGCATGTCTACGACATCATCAGTGCATACCCTTGGAGATTTGAAGTCATAGTGAAATATAAGTAATAGTTATACCATGGTTTGTCCGCCTGTACGAGGTGATAATCCACGCGCTTTAGCGAGTGGATTATCTGCCGTACAGGCGGACAAACCATGGTATAACTATTTTATACCACCCTTAACACTTTAGACCTTGCTCACTGCGAAATATTTTCCTTGCTACGAGGATTGTCCAAAAAGTTCTGTCACTGGCTATATATCTCGAAAACGAAAAGTGATATTCACTTAAAATAAAAATCATTCAGAAACACTGTTTCTTGTCATATAGCTGTAGTAAACGAAAAGTGATATTCACTTATAGTCACTTAAAATAAAACTCAGTCAGAAACACTGTTTCTTGTCATATAGCTGTAGTAAACTGATTATTGTACCCCTAACATCCAAAATCTGCTTTAAAAGAAGGATACCCTCACCCAACTGGTAAATTAGAAGATGCAACTCAAGTAATGCCCAGATAAGCCATGCCTATCATCGCTGCCTGGTGCCTACAATTTCTCGGAGTACTTATAAACACAGGGAAAAAATCTCAAAGTTGGTCCATGTATTTTATATAGTTTACAGCATTTCGTAATCTCAATATGATGCAAACAACGCCGTTCGAAAATCGACTAGGCCATGTTCTAAGCTAAGTATTATAAATTCATAAATGTACAATATTTCAACTTTTAAAACACATATTTACTGAAGTAGATCGTGACAATGTGATCTCAATCAAAAGTAAAAAAAAAAAGTTCCCTAAAATGACGCCACAGAGGTTTCTTGAAAACCACGTGACTGTGTATTTCAACATATTTCTATGACACTATAGATACCAATCTTTTGCGTCGCATATAACGGACAGATGTCGCTGATTTTATGCATTGCCTCACAAAATACAACAGACAGCAGCTCCGACAAGTTCAGAATCCTGCGATATGTAGTTGACGAGATATGCAGCATGAATCACAAGCAAGCAGAAACACAAAAACATAAATAGGCCAGTGTCAATTACTAGGTCTGTATTTCAGCTTATTATGTCCCCCACCAAAGGTTATGGGGGACATAATGTTTTCAGTGCGGATCCCGGGCGTCGGCGTCAGCGTCGGCGTGACAGTTTCTTGCGCGCGCGTTATCTCTTGAACCAATGGATGGAATATTACCAAACTTGCATGGATACATCATTGGGACAAGTTTAAGAGCTGAATAGATTTTGGTGACCTTGACCTCATTTTCAAGGTCACTGAAGGACTTAAATGACAATTTCTTATACCCATTATATCTCCTTAACCAATGGATGGAATTTCACCAAACTTGCATGGATACATCATTGGGACAAGTATAAGAGCAGAATAGATTTTGGTGACCTTGACCTCTTTTTCAAGGTCACTGGAGGACTTAGGTGACAATTTCTTGTACTTACTATATCTCCTGAACCAATGGACGGAATGTCACCAAACTTGCAATGGCATATCAATGGGACAAGTTTAAGAGCTGAACAGAGTTTGGTGACCTTGGCCTCATTTTCAAGGTCACTGGGCAATTTAGATGACAATTTCTTGTACACAGGATATCTCTTGAACCAATGGATAGAATTTCACCAAATTTGCATGGATACATCATTGGGACAAGTTTAAGAGCTGAACAAATTTTGGTGACCTTGACCTCATTTAAAAGGTCACTAGACGACTTAGATGACAATTTCTTGTACCCACTATATCCCCTGCACCAATGGATGGAATTTCAGCAAACTAGCATGAATACATTATTGGGACAAGTTTAAGAGCTGATTAGATTTTGGTGACCTTGACCTCATTTTCAAGGTCACTGGAGGACTTAGATTACAATTTCTTGTACCCACTATATATCTGAGCCAATGGATGGAATTTCACCAAACATGCATGGAAACATCATTTGCACAAGTTTAAGAGCTGATTAGATTTTGGTGACTTTGACATCATTTTCAAGGTCATAGTCATCTATGTAGGATATCTTTAGAACCTGTGGGTGGATTTTCTCCAATCTTGCCTAGATATTTCACTTATACAGGCTTTTTATTCCTTAAAGGGGACGGGAAATGGGCTGGTGGGGGGACATCAGTTTTTCTCTGAAAAACATTTCTAGTTATATAACCAAATGACACCCTTTTAGCATGTATTTGATATAATCAGTATAAAGAGTAAAGATATTTCTTTTGATTGTTGCAAACCGTGATAAGCTAGCACGTCTGTGAACAAAGTTATGAGTCCAGTGACAGAACATTTTGGACGATCCTAGTATAGTTGGCGTTTTCTGGCAAGGTGGTATATAAGTAAATTCACCGATGAATGTGTGATTTTGTTCGAAACAATGTTTTACGAGTATTGTAAAAGAATTATTTCAGGGCTTATTGTTCTTTTATCTAACAAAAATCCGACAACCAACTAAGTCTCTTTCTTAATATATGCACTACAGAGCGAATATGAATCCTGTTGTTTGCAAACACCATTTAGTGGAACGTTCTACCCGTTGCCTTAATCGAGGTTTTGACTTTTCACTTTAAAAATGATTTTAATTATAGAAGATGGGCTCTACATCAAATTGGCTCTGTATCGATTACCCAAAATTCCATATATAGCTATTTTGTGCGTTAATAACAGTTACGGTCAAATATTTTATCAATATCAGCCTTATACTCCTACACAAACAGGAAAAAAGATAATTAAACAGAGAGGTATGGTGCCGCATTTTGTCTATCGCAATAATTGGGCCGCGAAACGAGAAAACACACAAAGTGACATGTACGCCCAGCGAAGTCTCAGATCAGCCTGGGCATCCGCCCAGTCTGAACAGAGTCTTTGCTTGCGCTTGAAGGGTTGCAAAGGTTATAAGCTAGCTCCATGAGGACATCAAAGACTCTGATCAGACTGAGCGAATGCCCAGGCTAATCTGAGTCTTCGCTAGGCGCACATGCCATTGTTGGTTTTGTCGCGTCGCGGCACAGATAATTAAACATAGAACTCTGTCAGAGAGGAATGGTACCGCATTCTGTCACCACAATTATTTTTCGTGGCAGAAATGGGGGTCTTCGGAAGAACTTCAGGATTCGTAGACTGTGGATGCGAAGAGGGAAGTTCCTTCGCATACACAGTCTTCGGATCCTGAAGTGAAGGATTCACTTTCAGGGGAAACAACTCTACCATTTTCATTTTGCCTAACGTTTCAATGGAAGAATTTGCCCCCGTAGGAAAAAATCGTTCTTTTAAGAGTAGATCATATTTTTATCAATTATCAAGGACTTAATTCTTTGTCCAGGAAAGCAAATAGTCACAAAAGGTTTCTCCTTTATTAAAATGGCGGATTATATGATGTTTATTTGTTCACCTTAAAACTTCAGAAACTGTAAAGCAGGAACTCTTTATCATGTTAAATCCGAATGTTTCTTTTTCTCATTTGCCGTACGGACTCTCGTGTGTGTGTGTGTGTGTGTGTGTGTGTGTGTGTGTGTGTGTGTGTGTGTGTGTGTGTGTGTGTGTGTGTGTAGAGGAGTTACAGATTTTCTATGTAAGTTCATACACCGAAACTTTTTTGTAAACGTAATGAAACAAACATGCTGTCAACTACATACAGAAGGAAACTTGTCCTGGGCTAAAAACATAGTCGACAAAGCCGTCGGCAAGTAACTCGCTATGTTCTGGTAAGAGGATCTTTATCAAAGAGGAAACAACGTCTAAGTAAAGGTCATTTTGATATACATCAATCCAAGTTCGAGATAACAGTTTTTTGGGTTTTTTTTTATCTTTTAAAAAAAGTTGGAAACGGCATTAATCGCATCCAGTTTCAGAAGTGACCTCATTGGCAATAAAAGTGTTTCTCGGTAACTTCCTTTATAAACATCTTGTCGATTGGTTCTTGTTCTCTGACTAAAACGTGACCAAGCATTAACAAACAAGATCAGCTTATTCGCCCACATTTGTGTTAACAAGTCAGAGAAATGGTGTCTTCCTTATATTTGACTAAAAGTAACAAGAAAGCATAAGCTCTAACTGTGACACTCTTTTAATAATCTGGGGCCGTATTCATAAAACGACTTAAGTCGTTGCTATGCTGTTGCTAAGGCTAAATTTCTTTGAAGGAGATTCCCTACAACTATGAAATTTGGTCTGGAGGAACAGCTCCTCCAGAGCAAATTTCATAGTTGTAGGGAATCTCCTTTATAGATATTTAGCCTTAGCAACCGCATAGCAACGACTTAAGAGGCTTTATGAATACGGCCCCTGGACATATAACTTTTAAAGCCAGTATGAATGTGTTGGCATGCGCATGGTCATGCCTATCTCATTACACAACCACAATTACGTTTAACGTGGTATTTTGCGTGAAACGGCCGAGTATACCTTCTCTCAGAAACTACTCTGAATCCTTGCTGTGGAATTAACTTTCGGCAGCCTGAAGTTCAGAGTATTGAAATAAACCATGTATCATATTTGCCATGGTACAGAAGCTTCTTTCTTTCCGATACACCTTCAAACTTTTTCCATGTGGCTACTCTTTAAAGAGTTGACCGCAATCGAATTGAAAAGGGTGAAAGGGTGGGGGGCAAAAACTAAAATGGCACCGTTGTTTTCCATGAAAATTTATGACCTACTGTCCACATTCTTTTACTACAGAGTTCAAAAGTAAAAGACAATTCAATGCTTGTAAGTATTAACTTTATATGAGCCGCGATACGAGACTTGAAACCAACAAAATGGTTATGCGCCCAGCGCAAACTCAGATCAACCTAGGCGTCCGCCAAGTCTGATCTGACTCTTCACTAAGCGCTTAAATGGTAGCTAAGGGTCGTAGCTACCGCCACGCGGACAGCGAAGACTCTGATCAGACTGGGCGGATGTCCAGGCTGATCTGAGTCTACGCTGGGCGCACAACCATATTGTTGGTTTTGTCGTGTCGCGGCTCATATGTGCCCATGCATCAACATTTGTCTTTTCTTGTCACCGATCAAATAAAGATTTGATGCACAGTTGTATAGAGACCATGTGAAAGGTTCTTTTGTAGCAATCCCAGGTCGTGGCTAACCATTATGTCAAGCAAGTCCTCGTCATTATAAACAGAAATAAAAGTAATGTTTCATAATCTTTGCACGTAACTTTATTATGATGGACTGTCACTTTGCAGACCAAGATGATGTTTCTGAACGAATGTCTTAGTTTTATTCGCACGCGACCAGCTCCCTTGAGGAGTACGTGTTAATTTGATGTACCACCAAATCAAATTTGTCACTATATGTCTCGAGGGACCCTGATACAACGTTCGATATCTCAGACATCTTATAAGATCTCATTAGACGCTGCAAAGAGCTCATGTTCGCCCGAAGGAAGTATTTCTGCTAGAAAATAGCATACAAACAAATTCTGTTTACTAAACTATGTGAGAGGAATGGTTATTAAAGGAAACACAAAGTTGCTTGTTGCACACAGAGACAGGTGTTTTATGTCACACCAGCGCTTTAAGAAACGTAAAATACACATAATTCTCACACAATGCGCCAATAGAACAATGGAAAGATTCCGTGTTTTATTTGGAGTGCGTGAGTCAAATTGCTGCCGCCACTGGCAATCACTGACGTACTTTGTGACATTTTGAGACGTTAGGCGACGTAACGTCTCTTTTTCTATCCAAAATCGCCATAAAAACGCACATTTACCTTAGATACAGTTCAGAATATTGGCGGGAATATGAACGCGCTGGCAGGAAGGTTGGGGGAGTTTAAATGAAAAGAATACTTTTTGAGCGTTTTTGAGTGTTAGAATTTAAATAGTTCAGCTCTAGCATTGAATTCTAAAGTAATAAGTCAGTGAATAATAACTCAACAATTCACTGCTAGGGCTGATCTATTTCTTGAGTAAAGCCTATAAATACCAAACCGTGTCTTGTAATTTCATATTCAGAAATGTTTTATACCATTTAAAACTGCTATGTTTTTAGTAAATTACCAAGCACTAACAACAAGAAATCATTTGGTTGCACTATTTGCAGCATTCAGTAGATTATAGGGTATGTCAGCTGGTAACACTATTATGAGTTTCCAATTTCATATCCTGTACGATTTTAATTGTAAAGCCTCTGTCGATCGGGAGAGAGAGTGAGAGTTCAGATTTTATTCACCTTTAGCATAAATATAATGTTACCGAAGGGAAAACCATTTTGAGCACGATCCACACAAGACACAGAGAGGAGCAGAATTAAGTCTTGGGTCACACTAACAGAGGATTAAATTAGTTGAAAATGAATTATAGGTTTGAGAAAATTAAGAAATAGATTCTTGCTTACAGTGATTTGTTGCCCAATATATCACTGGCTTGAGGTCAATCGTAAAGTGGATATATCACGAGCGCTAAGCGCGAGTGAAATATTCACTGACGACTGACCGACAACCAGTGATATATTGTACAACATATCAGTTGTTAGCAAGAATATATTTCGAGTCTAACACGCAAGAAACGACAAAAAAGCAAGTATTTCCTTCAGATTTTCCAGTTTTCCGCTATGATTATATGAAGAAATCCCGCCAACAACTTTGTCTGTAACAGGCGTTTACATGTTTTTCGCAAGTTTTAGATGCAATGAAACGACATTACACCGTCTATCTTCCTGGAAATGAAAATTGACGTCATTAAACGAATCAAAATGACGTCCGAATGTACGTTATGTATGAAATAATGTCGCGCTAGTCGGTCCAGTGATTTGTCTAGCAATATATCACTAGTTTTTAGATACTCTCGATCTATAAGTGAGATTACGCCATACATGGATAACTTTCCACGCCACTGTTTAAAAATCGATAATCGATATTCCGCGGCGAATCGAGCAGGTAATGAAATACACTACGAGATATGGGCAAGTCATCTTTTCCTTCTTATTTTATTTTTGCTTATATTTAAATCCATTTTTCCGTGTTCATTTCGAATACCACATTAAAATGCGAACAGCCTGATATAATTTTTGAAAAAAATCGCATAAGAAATACCGCGGTCATTTTTTAGTTTAAGTTGACTACCCTCAAAATGTATAGAATATATAGTAAATCATGACTTTTTTACTGCGTTGATCAAAGGTTTTACCCGCATATATCTCTTTTTTCCATAAAATGATAATTTTCCGTGTTCATTCCGAAAACTACAGTTATTCAGCATTTCACTGATACAATTTTTATTGAAATCGTAGTAAAACAGTGCGGTCAGTTTTATATTTTCGATAAGCACCCTTATATTTCTATGCTGGCCGCAAATATCCAACAGAATTCACACATTACTTCAGGTGGCGTAGAAAGTTGCGGACGAGATCTGTTACCGACTATGGAATTACTAACTGTTGTGCTTTGTACCTTAGCAGAATAACGTCTCGATGACGTCACTATACACTGAAATTTCTTTCAACAGAAACTTCAGATTTTCTCTATCAAATATTTATTCTCTAGTCGTTTAGTTCCGTGTTACGAACGATGAAACGAAGCAGGACAATTTCGCTGTTTAACAAAGAAGAACTGCAAAAGAAGAATCGCCTTTGAACGGTCACTAGTAAAACTTTCCAACAACTAGGGGTTTCAAACTATTCTATGCATGCAACTTTACAATTAGTATTGATGCAGTTCAAAATTAGGCGGGGCTGGTGGGGTCGAGAGATGTTGCTACGTAACTTTCAGTGCCGGGCGTCCTAATCTGGATAAAACTATGGCAAGGGTCGACCGTGTTTGCAGCAGGTGCGGGATGGGGGTTGGTTCAAACAAAATTCTTATTTTCACCTCATTTACATTTTATTTTCACCTCATTTACATAGCATTTACAAGTGACTTATTGGAAAACAGGATCTGATAACAAGCGTTAACCGCTTATAGAATCATCCAAATGATTGTATATGCGCTGGGATGGGGGTTGCTTGGATTTGTTTACCTTCGTCTATCCTACCATCCTTTTGTCTCTATCTCTCTGGGAGACGACTCGACATAGGCTAAATTACTGTCTCAAAAGGCTATTCAGCCCAAAACGACCAACCAACCAACCAAACACATAACCGATACATAACATAGCAAGTCACAAAAAAGGCTTTGTCGTGGATAGATTGCATGACCTGTTGCATGCAAAACCCGTCTTTGAGAGACAATAATTAAGCCCTATATCTATAAGTAGCCTTGAACTTCCGACCGTGTACAGTAATTAATAAATGCGACAACCAAAGACATATTTGTAACCATGCCATTATCGTTTAACTTCTAACCAAGTGGAATTTCCGAGAAATCGATATTGCTCTACAACAAAGCATAGATTTTTTTTCAGAAGCTCTTCGGAATTGGAATCCTGACAAAGTAAACAGCCAGCACTTCTTCTGCACTTGACAGTATGTTGAATTTAACCCTTAAAGCGCAAAAAACCAGACGACAAAATTTACGTTTGCAGAATTTCAAAAAAATGTCTGGTCCAAGCGATATCATATTGAGAATTCGAACACTAGAGGGCAAACAGTGTAGATTCAGATGAGGTGGCTCATTATGAGCCACCTCATCTGGATCTACATTGTTTGCCAATTCAACAATTTTACTTTTTGGCGCTTTAAGGGTTAAGGCAATACCAGGAAAAGTGTGGCCTCAGACCATACGCAAACAGTTAAAGACTCAGAGCAGACTGCGCGTCGGCGCAGTCTGATCATCGTCTTTCCTTTTGCAAACTGAACAAGCCGTTAGGCGAATGAGCATACTTTCAGGGGGAAAAAACTCTGCCATTTTTATTTTGCCTCCTTATCTCAATCGAGATTAACACTCGAGGAAAGAAATTTCTCCTTTAAGAGAAGGCCCTTTCTTGGAAGAACCTTTTCGTAAAAACGGCGGAGAAACAACATGGCAGTGTACACAAGATGTTATGTTTTCCCCATGGTAAGGGTGCCATTTTTACAAGTTACAGGCATCTTTTAGCAGAGTAGTGTTTGCTTGCCTGGTTTAGAATCCCCTCTCCGAGTGGGGCTATATTCTCCTAAAGAAATGAAATGGCTCTCTGGTTGGTTGGTTGATTGGGGTTTAACGGCCCTTTGAGACAGTATTTCAGTCTATAAAGGGCCATCTTGCAGAGAGAGGGAGAAAGAAAAGAGAAATGATAGACGTTAGAAAAAAGGTCCAAACAACCGCCACCCGCGCCTACTGCAAGCACAGAAGGCCTTTGCCCTACTTTTATCCGAATCAGTAGGACGCCCCGGCAATGGAAGTTATACCCAGCACCATCGCACCACCCGACCACCCCCTGGCTCTCTGGAAAATATAATATGTTTCTTTAAGAGTTGTCCCTATAAGCAGGAAGTTAAATATTTGTGTGTCTGAGTGAGTATCACCTTTAGTCGTATTGATCTCACACGGACTGTTTTTTCTGACATCAAGGAAACTGCTGGTCGGTAAACTAGCTTCTGACCTTTACAGAAAAGATAAGACTCTCCGAATGTGCCTATTTTATGTCTAATGGCATTTAAGATTGCGTGGGAAAATTGTTATTGTCGCTTTTTCCAATAAGCAGGCTGTGTTTCGATTGGTTAGATAAGCTAATAATGGCTGCTGTACTTGGTAAAGAACAATTCACGTACGCGTACTGGGAATAAAATATTTACGTTCGGTCTTGTTTTTCTTTAAACGAGTGTTTCCTTTGTAAGTTCTTATTTTTGTAGTTTTAATTAATCGTCGAGTTCGGACAGCGAGTAAACTCGGACATACCATTGCAAACAGTGAAAATCCAGATAAGACGGCTCATAATGTTATCAGGATTTTCACTGTTTGCCCAGTCAATTTCGCTTTAATTCCAAACAACTGACATATAAAGGAAACAATGTCACTGTCCGAATTTACCCGCTGTCCGAATTTACCCGACTTTCACATATAGAGCTAAACCTGCACATTCGTGCAATTTGATCAGTTGTATTCGCTGTGTAGATTCCTTAGCTACCGCAGTCTTGTTATGAACAGGATGAATCGGAACACACTGTGGAGAGATTTTTTTCTTCTTTGCCCCTTTTCTCACCCGGAGTCAACTCTCTAACAGTAGACCCTTTTCGGAAGGGGCTTCGTCATCCACGGAAGCAAGCAGGGGTTACAGGAGAAACAATGAAGTTTATTCGTTCACCTCAAACTCTTGACGTGGTGACTAACGCCAGTAATATTTTAAAAATACCAAAATTAAGCAATTTTTAAGAAGGTTAAAGCAAAAGAATGGTAGTCTTTTCAGGACTCTTTCCCAACTCCTTTGTTGTATATCGTTTAGAAAAGCAGTTTTGTATAGTGTTTATAATCAACGAACACATATATTGTTTTTACTCAGAAAACACTGTTTTGTAAATTGTTTACAGCAAATTCTACTTTGAATATTATTTATATTCGAAAAATATTGTTTTTACATTGCTTATATTCAGTACACATTGTTTTATACGTTGTTTATATTTAACAAACTCTGTTTTGTTGTTAAAGTCTCTATAGTCCTACAAGTGGTAAAATCGTCGAAACACATTGCATTATAAAATCGGTTCAGCCCTCAGAACACACTATGTTGTACATTGTTTATATTCAGCAAACACTGTTTTGTATATGCTATTGGTATTTAGAAAACACTGTTAATCTCATTAATTTGAGTGGTCGGGTCGGGCAATGGTGCTGGATAACTTTCAGTACCAGAGCGTCCCACTAATTGAATAACAGCAGGGCAAAGGCTGGCTGTGCTTGCAGCAGGTGCGAAATAGGGTTGTTTTGGACTTTTTTACTCTCGCCTTTTCTCCATTCTTTGGAAGAAATGAGCTGGAATCAATTTGTATCAAACAAACGTTTATTCCATTTCAGATGAAGCTAAGATAGAGTCGTCCAATCAGAAACGGTCGGTTGCCAACTCTTGGCGCCAAAGAGATGGCAAGCGAAAAGACGTCGCTCGTGCAGTCGACAATCGAAGAGGAAACGTCAGGAGAGCTCGCGGAGGAATACCATGAGGTTTCTTCAAGGCCAAGCAGTAAACCTCCCAGCAAAACTGGAACTCCAAAGAAAAAGACTGTTTGTCCGGACTACTTTGGAGTGCGGTCATATTTACATGATTTCTACGAGGCAACCTACAAAGATCCATCAATCTATGAGGAAGAAGATGATTTCAGGTTTCTGCTAGGACCACACCCAAGAAGGCGACGTTGTCCGCCAATATGGTGGAAAGTTTTCATGTGGATTGGTGTAAATCTGCTTGTATTTGGAATAATAGGTATTCTAGTTGGATATCTTGTTCCAGAAAAGCCAATATTTTCGAAAGTTGATAAAGAAAAGAATGAGGGATATGTTGATCACGGAGCAATGGCATTTAATACTACTTTAGACGTGTGTAAGATGATAGGATTAATTCTTTTCTGTGTTGGCGGAGTAACACTAGCAATGGCGCTACTTTTCCCGAGTTTTCTGACGTCATACTGCGATGAAGAGCAAGCAGACGACAATTTTAAGGTGCCTCTTCAAGGGGATGAGGAGGCACCATTGAGTCCTGTAGAAATGTCCATTCCAAAAACGTCACAAGTTAAAAGTGTTCAGCCCCTAAGAAGCGTGCCAGAATCAGTTGTGACTCAAGAGGGAATGGTTGAATATAAAGACTGATAAAGAGAAGGTATTCTGCAGCTCACTGCAGAAAGTCTTGATTGCCAAAATTTAGTTACGCAGAATTGATTCCCCTCTAAATGAGACCATTCTGGCGTGAGAATATATTACTCGTATCTCATATGGGCTGCTCTTAAAAAAATAATTTGCTCCCGCGGGGAGCAAATTATTCTATCTTAAGAGCAGCTCCTATCTGAGAAGGGATTTGAATATCAGGGAATGCAACTCTTCATTATAATACAGTCGGTCCCCTTTGAAACAATGTTCAACTTTGAGTGCTCTCCTTTTGAATATTTGAATTCTATGATACTTATTGGCAGTGTTTTCGAGCAGATCTATACAAAATACCTTGTAGGAATATATAAGGAATGCACATTTTTTCGGGTGTGTTTTCTCTCAGTTTTTGTCAGAATATTTCCGTATACAATCTATAACATTTTGACACGGCCTTTTAAATATTATGTTAAAAGCTTGAACAAATTGTTGAAATAAACATAGTTTTGCAATATTCTGTATATTTTATAAAGTCCTTTACGACCTCCTACATTGTCAATGTTTTAAAATATTACGAGCATTGTCTCAATTTGTCTGAGACTAAGATGTATATATTGTGTCTAACGGATGTAAAACTGAGGCAACCCAAACATGGGCGATCAGTCCGTGCTGAATGAAAAAAAAACTTTCAAGAGTATATCATTACATTTTGACCGTTTGGGTGGTAAGAGTGGCGACGACAATACAGATGGCACAAGCAAACGAAAGGATTCTGATGGACGCCTGTTACTCCAGAGTTTCAGTTCTTGCTGTTGGGTGCTCATGTTGTTTCATCCCACTCAAAACATCAGATTAAATAATATCACACAAAACATCAAACATATAAAGCCGGATTAAATTGTTTAATCCTGGTTTATACGGATGTTTTGATCCATTGATGGGTTTGAAGTTCTTCACACGGACCGAATAACTTGTTTGTTTATGAACCACAACATACTCCAGTGAGAAGGTTATGGCAGTGTAAAATCAATTTAATCCCCTCTGACCGTTCTAAGGCGGAGCTTCTGGTATGGTTTATTACTATTAGTTGTCATTGTTTGCCGGCTGCCTTCTAGTCTTTGACTATTTGTACCTTGTTCAGAATAGCCCCGAGGTCATCTGTCGGGAAAGAGCTGACCTCTTAGCTCTTTGCTTGTCTTGTTTTGCTTTGTGTTTCATCTTTATTTTGCATTCCCATTTGGTGTTTGGGGCAGAGTGTGCTAAACGATTGTGCTGGCTCCTGATCATTGCCTTTTCGTCTACTTCTTGTGGTCCTCTTGTTGGCTTCCCTGAACCACCAAGAAATAGAGAATACCATGTTAGTGTCTTTTGACATTAGATTTATCAGGCGAGACCAGAAATAGCGTAGGAATGGCGAGGCTTGCTGAGCCAGTCCGACCTGTTTCTGGTCGAGCCTGATTTTGATATCAAAAGACATTTACATGGTTTTCTATTAATCTTGCATCATAAGAAGATTTTAAGGCGTAAAGAGAGTCAAACAAATGAAAAGCAAACGCAGTTTTGTTCGAACTTGCTGACGTCGCCTATGCGTTATGACGTAAATCGGTGACGTCATTTAACCAATCGAACGTTGTCTTCGGAGATCGCTTCTAAAGGCATCGGCTGATAACATTCGTGCATGCGCAGATCTGTTTTGACATAATATCACATCATGTTATGCTTCCCTCCCCATTGGTTCTATTAGCGAGATGTGGGATTTGATTGTATTGAATCCTGACCATTGCCTATCTTTTTAATCTGTATCAGCTAAACCATCTTTGTCGCTCATAAAAGGCACACGTAGGCCTATATGCAAACTATATTTGGCAGAGAAAATTATTATTCAGCTGAAGGATGACATTAAAAGTCGTAAATATTCTTTCAGGATATTACACAGCACACCCTGGAGACTGACGGAATCCTTCGCAGCTTTAAGACCGATGGCAGTTTCATCTCCGGATATCGCTTAATGTGGATTTATTTGTAGCTGGAAATGAATTGCAGTACGGGGTGAGCAAAATATTGCCTCTGCGAATCGTTAAGGCTCATGCAAGCCTACAAAGGGTGGTAGAAGGGAACCATAACCCCTGCAAACTTCTTTAATCTGAAGTGTCTCACTTTTTTTCGGTCAAAGCACGCACAGTTTGCCAAAGAAAAAGTACAATGCCTGGTTGTTCAAAACTAACGATGTCGTTTGTTAACGTTTCGTTAACATTTCAAAAGCTAATATTTCAAAAATGCCTATATTTTTGTTGAAAAATTTGAGAAGCTTTCGCACTAAGCTTCTCACATTTTTGCAACAAAAAATATCAGTGTGTTTGGTTATGACGTCATAAAACACTCAACGAGTTGACCTCTTGACGACCTCGTAAGGCTACCGATGCTTTAAATACTGGGCCCAGATTATTATCTGGATGTACTGTCTTTACCCATGTCTTTTATCATATTACTAATTTGCGCACACTGGTTATTTCATGGGCACTTGACTATAACTATAATGCGGCCGGATATGCAGATTGTCAAGATGACAGAAAACCGATTGAAACGAATCAAGCTGAAAGTTTGTGTTTCTTTTATTCAATTCGTCTGAAAGGAGCTTGGACTTCAACTCTTTCAGTACCAAAAAACAGACGACAAAATTTACGTCTGCAAAAATTAAAAAAATGCCCCGTCCAAGACTTTTTATATTGAGAATTCAAAGACTAGATGGCAAACAGTGTAGATCTAGATGAGGCGGCTCATCATGAGCCGCCTCATCAGGATCTACGCTGTTTGCAAATTTTGCTAATTGCGTCACTGGGGCTTAAAGAGTTAAACCCCTTGGGGTTATCTGCTTACTGAATACTGAGAAACTCGGCGTCCGCCTCTGTCCAGAAATGATACGACTCTTTTCATATATAGCATGTACAGGATAGGGATACAATAAATACTGCCGGGCCGGGTAGCGCAATCGGTAGGGCACCTGACTCGTAGGTCATAGGTCCTGGGTTCGAATCCCGGTCTGGCCACATACTTTCGTTTCTCCTTCCGGTGATTGAAGAAGGGCAGTTGTCAGTTACTGGCGAAAGTATGTGCACTTAGTACTGGTTAACCGCTTAGGAGGTCTAAGCCTGCCCAGGAATAGTGTGGTTAGGTTAACTGACCGTCCCGACATGACCTTAGTTGTTTACCGTGGACGTTAAGCATCAAATCAACCAACCAACCAACAATAAATACTGCCTCTTACACAAATTATACTAGTACTTTGGCTGCTATAGCAGCTAGAATTTGAAATTTGACTTTCAATGGGGGAAATTGGCATAAATGATTTTTTTATGAAGTCCTTCGTCTGACAAATGAATTTTGTGCCAAGTGTTTAATTGGCTTCGTTGCCATATCAACAGTCAAAATGCTGAAAAAGAAAAAACATAAAACAATTAAAACCTTAGAAAATTTGAAATTTGGCAGATATGATTTAAGCATAAGCATCTACCAAAAGGAAATGAAAACAGAAAATCTGTTTTCATGGCACTCAGGCTGTTACCTTAAAATTGCCATTTGAGCCGCGACACGAGAAAACCAACAAAGTGGTTGTGCGCCCAGCCCAGACTCAGATCAGCCTGGGCCTCCGCCCAGTCTGATCAGAGCCTTCGCTGTCCGCACGGAGGTAGCTTAGACCCATAGCTACCCTTTAAGCGCTTAACAAAGAGTCTAGTCAGGTTGGGTGGATGCCCAGGCTGATTTGAGTCTGCGCTGGGCGCACAACCACATTGTTGGTTTTCTCGTGTCGCGGCTCATTTGACTGTCAGTGGGGAAATCGAAAAATGGCTCTATTTGAATTAGCAGTGCAAACATAATGACAGGTCTTTTACAGAAACATTCCTTAGATAGTCTCCCATCAACAATTGTTTACTATAGCAACTGAATGGTGAAAATGGCAAAATGGCTTTAAAAAAGCCTATGTTTCTGTAAGGGTGGGATAGCTGAAACTGCAGGAATGTTTTAAAATAAGCCTCTACAGAAATACGTTTTTTATAGTTAGTGTTTAAGGATTAATTCAAGACATGTTTTGCAACTTTAATTTGCCACATTGGTTCTTACTGTCGCTGCAGTGCAGATATAATGGTAAATCTTTAGCATCAATGTTCCTTGGTGTTGCTAGCTGCTTCTTAATTTGACTTAGTTACCGTAGCAACCAAAAGCTGAAAATGACAAAACAATTAAAAAATCAATTGCTCAGTAGCCATAAGTTTGAAAAAGCTAACACTTCGCAGAAATGTTCTTTTCAAAAGTCTCTACAAAATACGATTTCAAGTCCAGTCAGTCTGGACATAGTATGCTAACATTGACTTTCAGTGGAGTAGGTGAAAACTGGCTTTCATGAATACAGCAGTGCAGATATTTTAGCATCTCATGTCTAGTGTTCAACAAATACAAATTCTAAGTTTAAATTTGACCAAGTATGTTGAACTGGGCTTCTACGAGGGATGATCAAAAAGTTCCCGGAAAAGTTCTTTATTCTCTTTACTGTTTTACTTTCTTCAATGAAATTTCACACTATCCGACTTCAACGTTAGCTGTGCCGGGTCACGTTACCGGTCGTTACGTTGGTGGCGCGTGCAATGAACTGGTTAGACATAAGTCAATTGTTTTGTATGATATGAATCACAATTACATTAAGGTTGCCTGGGATAAAATTTTATTGAAGAAAGTAAAGTAATAAAGGAAGTACAGCACTTTTCCGGGAAGTTTTTTGGTCATCCGTTTTGACACTTGATTGCTATGCTTACTAGCGTTGATATGCTTGGTGATAACGATCATCGGTATCGTCGGCTTCTTGGCGTGGTTGCTTTGGTTGTACATGTATAAAAAAAACACTTGAAGTTTCTGCGCAAACGATGACAGCAGTAAGTGACACGCGTATTAGCAAGACTATTCACAACCAGTTAGGGAAAGTCTGAATTGCTATAGAGGAAAATACTATCTGTTTTAAAACAGACCATTAGTCTCTTTTTCTATGCCAATTCTGGCTTTTCCCCAATGGTTAAATAGCTTGACACATGACAGGATGTGTTGCTTTAATTTCTGCTGCCCTGTGGCATTGTGCATTCAACATGAGTGCTCGCGTAGTTGTGTACAACTTGGTTCCAGTACATCGAGCGTCCGCGAGAGCTCACATTGTTGAACATACCTCTTATGTGACTTTCTCATGGATCGGAGCATGTCTTGAGACAACAGCAACACAGATACTTGCAACACCTCTACAGTTATAACTTACAGCATATCTGCAGCGATGCTCATTTGCGCCGCGACACGACAAAACCAACAATGTGGATGTGCGCCCAGCGCAGACTCAGATCAGCCTGGGCATCCGCCCAGTCTGATCAGAGTCTTCGCTGTCCGCATGTAGATAGTTTAGACCCTTAGCTACCCTTTAGGCGCGCAGCGAAAAGTCTGATCGGACTGAAAATACTTGCTGTGATTGAAATGCATTTACATTTATAAACAGTGCAGACCCAAGTCAGACTGGTCCGAATCTATACTGTTTGCAATCTAACAATGACAGTTTTAACTCCTTATTTCAGTCATGAATGCAGTAACAAAATTTGATTTTGGCTGGATGGTTGCTTGTTTTGGGTCTAACAGTCCTTTTAGACAGTACTTCATTCTATATTGAGCCGTCTCCCAGAAAGAGGGAGAAAGAAAAGAGTTACGTATGATAGGCGAGAGAAAAATGTCCCCCCAAAAAAACACCCGCACCTTCTGCAAGCACAGTAGACCCTTGTCCTACCACAGGCGCTTGAAGTTCTATGCTCAAAAGACCCCCAAAACTCATTATACTTGACGCAGTCTATAGGTCATTTCGTAAAAATGGCTCATAGCCTAGATGTTTAGCGGCATTGAAATATGTTTCATAGCATAGAACTTCAAGCGCCTGTGGCCCTACTATTATTCAAATAAGTAGGACGCCCCGGCACTGAAAGTTACATAGTACCATCGCAATATGGAAGTAAATCTGATAAGGATTTGGGGAAAAAATCTAGGAATGGCAAAATGAGGCACAGAAAACAAGTATTTTTATGGAACACCCGAAATTGTCAGTAATAGGCCTACTATTGACTGTTTCTATTCAGAACCCAAGTGGTAAACTTTAGGAAAGATCAGTTCATTCTATCAATGTACAGGTATCACATTTTTGCCCATTTTTTCTGGTGTCTGAGTATGGTGGTAGGAGGAGTGGAGGAGGGGTAAACTACATCTTATGTTATCATATAACGTGTCGACCCCTGCACTGATGGAATGGCTCCACTTCGCAGTCAAACAACTTCTCACATATTGGGAAAGTTTCAAATATGTTTTTTCTAAAGCTGCATATCTGCAGTAATAAATTCAGGATATACTCGTATCAACGGATCTATGTGGAAGCGGAATTTGAAAGAAAATATTTAGTCACAAGTATGCAACTAATTTGATAGTTACCGGTTTTTGGGGGGTTTTTTTAGTTTCCATTTTAGATTCTTACAGTAATTTATCTAAAACTTAACAATATTACAGTTTAATGAATGTCACTCTGTTACTCAATATTTCGACCCCTTTTGGGGTCTTTTTCAAGAGAAATAAGCCAAACTTCACCCTTACATCAACTCTGTTGTTTCTTTCCACCAGTAACAAAATTTTATGACGTCATGGTGTCACTTCCCGTACTGCCTGTGGGAAGTGACGTCATGATGTCAAAACATGACTTTACATTTGGCGCACTTCTTTAGAATTCAGTCCTGAAGGAAACTTGGTATTTAGTCTGTTTATCCAATCATTTTCCCTGATTAGATGTAGTGATTTTGACTGTCCGTGGACTTTCTCAAGGACTGAGACTTGCACATTGTGTATGGAATGGTTGTTTGAGTTGAAATGTGTTGCTACCGGTTTGTCTCTGTTCAGTCTGATGTCTCGTAGGTGCTCGTCGACTCTCTCTTTCAGCTGACGTCCAGTTTCTCCTACATAGGAAGTACGGGAAGTGACGCCATGACGTCATAACATTTTGTTAATGGTGAAAGAAACAACAGAGTTGATGTAAGGGTGAAGTTTGGCTCATTTCTCTTGAAAAAGACCCCAAATGGGGTCGAAATATTGAGTAACAGAGTGACATTCATTAAACTGTGTTATAATTCCTCTACTTGGGATAATTTATGAGAAGATTTAACAATATTAGTTTAAACAATATTTTATTCGCATATACACCTTTCCTATAAATCGATTAAGTCGCGCACGAGTTATCTACCCAAGTAGACTGTGACGTCATCTATAGGATATCCCATATAATTCAGTACAACTGCAAGCACACATAACATGCATAAAGCAGACGTTTTGTAAATGTAAACTGCAAAAAAATCATTGAAAGAATTGCCCCGTTTTCATGTAACATTTTTTATTTATATATATTTTTATTTATTTATTTTAATATCATATTGAGAATCCCGACAAGTCGCTCTTGATTTTCATGACCCCTTTCATCGACGCCGTGTTTCAGATAGTTACTACGTATAATTACCGGACAGATTATAGCGCTGATATTTATGGTTTCTTGTGCGATACACCGATCTAAAAACATCAGCATCCAGACAGTTTTCCGTAAGTTTGAACCCGAGGTTGAATTTATATTATTTTTCCCTCTCTTACTTATCTTCGTATTATTTATTTGTAGGTGTTCTTAAAGCTGCCTTCCGAACACGTGTCTAGGTAATACACAATCATAGGTGTTTGTTTATTGCGGCAATGCGCGCAAGTCGGTGATTACACAAACGAATTCCGTGTCAGCACACTTTGTTGTCATTTTAAGCGTGTGTCTGCTTTATAATCAGCTAATCGTTCGTTTTGTATATTTTTTAATAACGGTCCGAACATTTTCTTTCTTTTCCTTATGTTTTGGAAGCTGTACTGGTGATACATACTCTTTCGATTACGGTAATTTTGGCCCGAATTTTTAGTGGGAAATCTTGTAGTTATAAATGTCAAATTCCCAAATGCTATAAGTTATCAAGCTTATTTTTCGACAAAGAATGAGCTAAATATAGTTGGAACAACATAGTTGTCTTAATCTTAACCATTGAATGTTAGTTTTGAATATACGGAAAACCGGCATCTATTTGGTTACACAATGAAAAACAATAGCCTATCCTATAGATGACGTCATAGGCGTTGCAAGGGACAAAACTCGTACAGACTCTGAATTATAGGAAAGGTGTATAGGAGAAAACGGGAATCCCCGGAGTGACGTCATCGGATGATCACGTGGGAAAATTGGTTGGCAAAAGATAGCGACAGACAGTGATCTAATATGGAATTTTGCTGAAAATTAACCGCTGAAAATGCGTGAAGTATACTTTGGAAGGCTTCGAATAAATAGCAACCGATGAAACCTTTGCGAATATTGTCATAATCGCCTGTCTCGCGAAAAAAAAAAAAAGAGTTATTCAATTAGTTAATTTTATGTAATTATTCGGTCCGTATTTAATTCCTTAAATTTATCTAATTACTCGGTCCGGAACCGGACTGTTTCTCTGAATAACTTCGACTGAAAAGAAACAATTATATAAAATAGAAATAAATCGGAAGTATTTAATAACAATATTTTAACCTTTTTCGACGATCAAGGAGATTTGAAAATATAACAGAGGTAATAGGAAATGAAATACACAATAAAATATAGAAACTAATGAGAACTAAAGCAAAATTAACAAAAAAATCATGATCTGCTCTAGGGACAAGAACATTTAAGAAATAAATGAGGTAAATAAATTAATGCTTGCGATTATAAAATGGTAAAGGATAATATCAAACAGAACCTTTAATGTTTTGAAATGGCTATCAGTAATTACCACATATTTTAGTCCGAGCTCATGACATCTAAACAACAATTCTCTCTCTCTCTCTTTCTCTCTCTGATTGTTTGCCCATGATATAATATGAAGGGAAAAATATATTAATATCAATTAATTGTAATAATCGAGTTTTATTTGATGTGTAAATTAGCTGCACCGCCAACACAGTTTGTTTATTGAATCTGAAATTGTCACAATTGGACACCGGCGGCCTACTTTGAAATGTGATAATTAAAGACATCCCTTATCAAAACACCCGCTGAATACCGCGTACATTCACTTACAAACAATAAACAACCGGTTTAAGTTCAGAAAATGTACAGACACAAATATTTTTATTAAAGCATCCATGATCAAACGTACATCTCAAAGCACTTCATCATGTGGAACCAATTAAAAAAAAGCATTATGAGTGACAATAAAACAATATTTTACGTTTAGATACTCACTCTTCTTAGCGCCATCATTAAACATAAAAAAACATGCATCATAATGCGCAAAATACAAGGCATGATCAAATACATATTTTAACATCGACCCCTTAACGTTCAATATCGCCTGAGTGACTATCGACTTCTTGCCAACCAGCCTGGGGAATACCCTTGCAATCCTTATCGATGACGTCACCGCGTTTTCTCCTATACATACAAACAGCAATTGTACTATTACAAACAACAAGTAATATATGCAAATGGGATTCAGAGAAAAGTCAACAGACTTATCCAAATCTGTATCCCAAGATGCCAACATAATATAATTACTGTATAAGTGATTTGAATGGAAAGAAGCACTGTACATAATCGTATAAGGAAACTTTAAGGCATTTGGACATTGCAGACTTTCTTGACAAAAAATAAAAAATTCTCCGCGGGGAGTGGACGACGGTAAGTGCATAAACTATTACAATAATGTAAGACATGGATCGCTATTGGAATTGCAGATTGTTGAATTTATATTTCTCGCCAAAGTTCCTAATAGTGTTACTACGTTACTTAACTTAAACGTAGGTGGTTAAAGATGTAAGTAAGATTCTTAGATAAGCAGAAGATGAACAGGAAAAACTAGACCGCTTCTAGAAGACAATGAAGTTTTGCGTTGTTTCGTCAATACGTTGAATATGATTTATCTACTTACTGAATCTGAAATCGCTTAGATTTTACAATATAATTTTGAACATTTAAAAACGTTTGCTTGTTTTGTTCATACGACAGTTCACTATTCCCATACAACAGTACGTTAAGCGTTGGTTCACACATTTCAGACACAGCATCAATCAATTCTTGTCTTATATCAAGATACCGAGTACAAGCAAAAAAGTAATGTTTGGTAATGTTCACCAAACTTAACAATATTGTTCATACATGACATGGTTCAGACGTCGCGCACGGTATTGGGGAACAAAACGTAACGTCAAACTGTCAAGCGGCTACTTTTTCCGCCTTATGAGAATGATAACCGCGGGGTTTGACTGTCTTATACCGATTGTAGTGAAACAAAACCAAACATGCCACGGAAACAAAAGAAAACCAGTCTGATCCTTTAAACATGCTGTAAGGACGACATCAGTGAGAATTTATTTACAGTTTTGCTGATTCATTTGCTTTTTCACTATAGGACGGATCTATTTGCATTTATAAACACGATATGATTTGAGTTTGTTGTACAAATTCTATCGGAAGCTGCAAATATAAACCACACTATATCCCTGCACGGTAGCTTTTAGCCGTTTCACGATAATTTATTTCGTTATACCATACTTTCCTCTATTTTCCGTGTCGAACGAATTATATCTCTTGCGTCACCTTTCCCGTTTCTTTTCCTTCTGCTAGTCATCTTGCCAGGAGAAAGATTTTTTATGCTGGTGAAATATTATATACATGTATTTATATATTTATTGGCTTCAAACTTTGAGAAATTTTTTCTCCGATTGCAAGAGAAAACATTGGTGTAACGTCAAGCCTGCCTTATTAAACAAGTACCCAAAGGAGGTGCAAAAACCGCTTGCTTGAGACAGGTGGTTGCTTAATACAGGTCAATTTGTAAAGAAAATGGTACTTTTGGAAATGAAATTTTTGCCTTTTAATACAGTTATTTGCTTCACGGAGCTGACCTTTAAGACGTGTTAGACTATAATGACGCAGACCTGAAAATTGCTAGACAGCCACTTATAACTAAGAGGTTTCAAATGCATGTAACGTTTGAATTTCGTTATTTGACGCCGCGTTACAAAATTTAAGACCGATGTAAATGCGCATAACAATTTCATTGTTCAAGAGCATTTAATCCCAAATTAGCAGATAATACAAACAGACAATGTACATTTTGGAAATTTGCTTTTTGCACAGATTGCTGTAAGTATTTTGTCCAAATCAGCTTTATAACATAGATAGGTGTAAGAGTTTGTTGTCAAATTTGAAATTTGTTACAAAAATTAAGACTGCGGATTTTTCAATTTCTTTCCGTGTCCGTAGAGAAAAAGTAAGAAAATGGTACTTTTGGAAATGAAATTTTTGCCTTTTAATACAGTTATTTGCTTCACGGAGCTGACCTTTAAGACGTGTTAGACTATAATGACGCAGACCTGAAAATTGCTAGACAGCCACTTATAACTAAAAGGTTTCAAATGCACGTAACGTTTGAATTTCGTTATTTGACGCCGCGTTACAAAATTTAAGACCGATGTAAATGCGCATAACAATTTCATTGTTCAAGAGCATTTAATCCCAAATTAGCAGATAATACAAACAGACAATGTACATTTTGGAAATTTGCTTTTTGCACAGATTGCTGTAAGTATTTTGTCCAAATCAGCTTTATAACATAGATAGGTGTAAGAGTTTGTTGTCAAATTTGAAATTTGTTACAAAAATTAAGACTGCGGATTTTTCAATTTCTTTCCGTGTCCGTAGAGAAAAAGTAATTATTCTTATATAACTTATAAGTGATGCATAAGTACATTTGAATCATATACAAATATTTTCAAAATTTGTTTATTCCGATACAATAAATACTCTCCGAAGTAAATAGCCCTGCAATTTTGACGTTAATTTGAGCGTGAGTTACACTTTTTTACTTTTAACAATAAATACTTAAGATGACGATTGTTGAAGAATAAACAATAAAATGAATATGGAGTTAATCTAGAAAATTTCCTCTTTCTCGTAAGCAAATTTCCACAAAAATTCACTTCGACATTTCTGTGTAGCATTCCTTCGAGTATGCCCACCATGCCGACTTTGTTACAAAGTTACACGCGTTTTAGCGCAAAAACCAACCGTTTTGCGCCCGCATTAGGATTTACATCGTCTCAAACCAACTATTATTGACCCGAAAATAAATTAAATACCAATTGACGATTTCAAAACAGTTTATGGCATAAAATCCGAAAAAGCATTTCTTTCGTAGGGCCCATTTCATATCTGTCCGTGAATGTGCCCCAATACCGTGCGCGACGTCTCAACACACGACTATGTACCATGCTTGCAAGTGGCATCATATTACACCTTTTCAGGATTCGCACAAAAGACCTGAAAAGCGATGTAAGGTCTATCGTACACCTAGAGCTATGTTTTGCCGCTATTTTAATGAAGGGAGATTTGTAAGTTCTTATTTTCTTACCGAACGAACACCTTCCAAAACGGGGTCTACTCTTAAAGGAAATAATTTGCTCCTGAAGGAGCAAATTCTTTCCTTTAAGAGTTGGTTCGTAGTGAGAAGGGAAGGGTGGCGTTAATGCAAATAGCAGAGTTGCTTCTCCTCGAAGTGTACCTGTTTACCTTAATTATTCACACACGTAAAAATGAAACAATACATGCTGCGATTATGCACCTTGTTTATTCTTCCTATATTTCATCAACGTGTTCAAACCAGTAAAACGCTCATCTAAATGTAGCCCATTTTTGATCCAAATGGAAACTCCTGATATGGTGTTCTAACCCGGAACATTGCAGTGTCTAAAAATAAACTAACAAGAACTTTAATGGTAAGGAAAGGTAGCTCAATATTTGCCCTCTGTATTCTATATACATGTTGTATCTGTGAAGCTGCAGTTGCAAAACTACTCCAGAGAAATATTTCCTGCAGCCAAAAAGAAAAAGAGTCTTAACAATCTGCATCTGCTTCTTTAAAGTAGTGGTTTGACTTCCGGCTAAATAAATAAGATTGAATTCTGTAATAGACGCCTTTTATCCCCTTTTCACCGTAACAATCAAACGCTCGGTTACTTTCTCCACGCACACCCAAAAGAAAAAAAAAGTCTTCATAATAATCTAGATCTGCGTCTTTAAATCACTCGTTAGACTTCTGCCTATAAATAAAATTGAATTCTGTAACAGACGCCCCCTTTTAGCCCTGTTTCACCGTGTTTATCAAATGTTCGGTTACGTGTCTCCACGCACGCACGGTCGCACGTCTGTCCGCGGTAGCAATGGGATGCTGCTGTGGTTTACCGCAACCACCGTGACCATAACTGCGATTAATTTGAATTTACGCTCCAGCTGAAAAAGCTATTGCTTGTAAACTCAAACTGGGAAAAACAATCCACACTGAATGGGGGGAATTGTAAAATATTATATGAGCCGCAACATGACAAAACAGACAAAGTGGCATGTACGCCTAGCGAAGACTCAGATCAGTCTGATTAGAGTCTTTGCTGTCCGCATGAAGAAAACTTAGACCCTAAGCAACCTTTGAGCGCACAGTGAGGATTCTGATCAGACTGGGCGAATACCCAAGCTGATTTGAGTCTTCGCTGGGCGCAGATGCCACATTGTTGGTTTTGTCGTGTCGGAGCTCAGTGAAATGAGCCGCGACGTGGGAAAACCAACGATGTGGTTGTGCGCCCAGCGCAGACTCAGATCAGCCTGGGCATCCGCCCAGTCTGGTCAGACTCTTCACTTAGCGCTTAAAGGGTAGCTAAGACACTAAGCTACCTCTATGCGGACAGCGAAGATTCTGATCAGACTGGGCGGATGCCCAGGCTGATCTGAGTCTGCGCTGGGCGCACAACCACATTGTTGGTTTTCTCGCGTCGCGGCTCAAATAGAGTTAAACTTTGAAGTCCACGCTCCAAACTGTCTATAGCAGCAATAATGAGACAAATTAAAGCCAAACCGCAGTAACTAACTTCGCGTACATTTAGTTGTATGTATTTTGCAGTTTAGTTTTGTGAACGTGTGTTTCGGGCATGTTTTGTAACGGAACACAGAACAACAATGAATGACCTTCAAACTGTTTTGAGGTTAGCCGAAAAGGATTGGAAATAATTATGGATAACCCGTGGCTTCATTCAGATTTGCTCATTGATCCATTTCGATTACTTCCTTATATTTTAAACACAGAGATTTACGGGTATAATACGTGCATATTATACCACATGCCACAATCACGCGCGCTTTTTTCAAAGGCGAGAAAAAAGTTCACATCGTGGCATTGGTCACGTTGGCTTGTTTTTCTCTCGCAAGAAAATTTATTTTTATACGGTTTCTTGTCATTTCTCTTATGAAAACATTGTCCCCCGCATTGCCTTTACGCAAAACATTATTTGTAGAGTCACAAACCCTGTCTAAAATGTCAATTTATCGTAGGATGCAGCAATTTTGATAGTGCAAAATTGTACCTATCTCAGACTACAGCAGCATTCGATTTAAAGAAATGAAACCCTGTCAGGACCATTGAAAGGTCTATAAATCATAGTCCATTGTGATGCCACAGTTTCAAAGAGATCTGCCACATGGCTTTGTGTCTGTAAAAATGACTGTAAAAGGTTTGCAGCACAGGTATATGCAAGTGTATATAAGCCGCGACAGGAAAAAAAAAAAAAAAACAAAGTGGCTTGTGCGCCCAGCGAAGACTCAGATCAGCCTGGGCATCCGCCCAGTCTGATCAAAGTCTTGGCTGTGGACTTAAAAGGTAGCAAAGGCTTAAGCTACCTCCAAGCGGACAGCGAAGACTGACCAAACTGTTGGTTTTGTCGTGTCGCGGCTCATATTAACGGGTTTTTATACGCTTATCTACTAGGGCCTGCATGTGTGACGAAAGGAGAACATCAGCAGGTTCCAGATAAAGTTAGTCTATCAAAACTGAAGGTAAAACTGATTCTGCTGTTCTCGTTTCAGTCTTTGGTGAGATGTAGGAGCCTGGAAGCTCAGTGGGTAAAGCGCTGGCGGCCGAACTAGTAGTCCCGCTGAATCTTTTAATCCTAAACGGGGTTCCAGTATTTCATTACCACCATCGAATCGTTCTCATGTGTCTAAAATACTGTTGAAAAGGACGTAAAAAGTCATCCATTCTTCCATTTCTCATGATCCAGCAAATATATTAACACTAAGAAATTCATTTGTCCGAAGTTTATCAAAGTGTAAACTGCGTTGGGTCGCGCGCAAAGTGAATTAACCCGGAAGGGATTTAAACTTTGCTAGTGCCCCAATGTAGTTTTTACTTCGATAAATATCAGAAATAAAGTTTCCTTTTAAAAGGAAAGGCTTGCCAAGTTAGCGCTTTGTTTCTGAAATACATATAGTTCAATGTTTGTGGTATTTTGTGGTCTTGAGATGGTATCTTACTTGGAGACCCTTTCTTCATTTAAAAACGTCCACAACTGTAGTAAACAATGAGGTTACGCTACATTCTGGCTGTTCTGACAATCATATGATAACCTTCAGTGAAAAAGGTCAATTTTTGTATTACTGCTAATGAAAAATATTTCAAAAAAGCACAAGGATTTAATGCAAAAGAAAAAAGAAGTCTTCTTTATTTTAGTAGTTGTTGTTTTGTTGTTATTTTATTGTTTTACATCCACGATAAAAAGCTATGGTCATGTCGGTACGGTCTATTACCTTAACCTAACTATTCCTGGGCTGGCTTAGACCTTCTAAGCGGTTAACCAGTACTATGTGCACATTGTCATACTTTCACCAGTAACTGACAACTGCCCTTCTTGAATCAGGGGAAGGAGAAACGAAAGTATGTGGCCGGACCGAGTATCGAACCCGTGACCTCTGGCTCTTGAATCAAAACGCATTACCAACTGCGCTACGCGGCCCGGTCCCTCTAAATTTTAGTAAGTTTTATTCAGAAAGGAAGGTAACTGTTAAAACTGCATAGGCCTATAAAAGGACGATTTGATGGCAATTGTAAGATACTGATATTTTCCCACACATGTTGTGTTTCCTGAAATAAGACACTTTCATGAACCTGAATTACAATGTACGTTTATGAAAAAATAAGAAACTGATTTTCAATGTACGTTTATGAAAAAATTAGAAATTTTATCTAGTAAATACGATCAAACACCTTGTCTGTGAAACCAGTAAATGCTTTTAAATAACTTAAAATAAAATAAGACTGTTGGCACAGACCCTGATTAGACTGTTCCAACCAGTAGTCTAACTTGGCTCTACACTTTACACTGCTTGTACAGGCATAACAACTATTGTGGAAATATTTCAGTCCGGGTTTTACGGTGCCAGGTTTTAAAACGTCTGAAGTCCAGGTTTAACACAGTCCGAAGTCCAGAGTCCAAAGTCCAGAGTCCAAGTCCAGTTTACATTTTACATAATGCCCGCGAATTGCGGATGTCGTTATTTGACCTTATTTCACAGTGGACAGCGAAGAAACCGGATTCAAATACACCGGATAAATAAATAAAAAAATAATAATAACTCATGTTTTAGTAAGGCAAAAGATGCTAGACATGTTCGATTATTTGGTGTGCCAGATTGTGGCGTGTCGTTATTTTACGGTGCTTAGGTAAAATAAAACAGTCAAACGAAGTTGCGCCCTGTAGCCGCTCTCCATATATTGGTTCTCCACTTGCAATTATGAATCATTCTCGAAGCTGGAAACAAATCAGCGTCTTCCGCTTGAGTGCGCATGACAGGAAGTCATAACCTGTCTGAATACATAGGCTTGCGGCCAAAAAATAAGTTCCTTGTTTATATTTACATTCCTCTAAATCAAACCCTTGACGAAAAATCTTTATACAACATGTACAAGCGCTTAAAATGAAGCAGTAAAACATTTACACGTAGTTTTTTCTGCTAAGAGCGGAACAGCGTCAATGACGTCGCCGACGTCCAATCAGATTGTAGGGAGCCATGGTTTATTTGAGGTCATTTGAAGTCATGTGACGCCGCATAGCTGAATGTAATTATTAGAATGTAAACTACCTTGCGTTCCAATGGTTTACTATAGGGTTTTCAGTGAATACACCAAGAATGTAAACATTTAATTTGAATCAACATTGAGTCAACGTTATTTCAATGTTGATTAAAAGTTGTGTGATTGCAGGTGACTGTGACTCTTTTCCGGATCCTATAGCTTAACGTTTTGCAAGATATGTCTCAAAGCACTATAGGATTAGAACGAAAGCATGTTGCTTATTTAGTTCTTCTCCTGGAATTTTCAACTGTTTGTGACTATGTAAATTACGTTAAACGTACGTTGACGTTGACGTCATTGTTGAGATAAATTGTAAATTATCCTCAAACTGATCGTTGAAATAATGATTTATTGTATACATTTCACCCTTTTTTGACTTACATTACTTACATAACAGACAACACTGGATAGTTTTGACTATATGTATGTGACCTTGACCTTGTTTCAAGGTCATGGTACACAGTATAATCCTTGAAGATCACAGTCCTACTGTTGACCATTCTTCTTCTTTGGCTTACTGAGTATCGTTCCCCCCGTGACCCAGCTTCCCACTTATATATATTACGTACATGCATCGCATAAGTCTACTGCATGAAGGAAATGCTGGGTCACGGGGGGGGAGTACTTGTACTTTAATTATAGTGAAGCGTTCTATTTTGGCCGTTTTGACCGGAAGTGTAACTATGGTTTTGCATGTTTAAATGCCAGTCAGGCGTAACAAGAAGAAAATCATTGGTTTGTATTGTGATATGCGTGTATTTAGCATGCATTTATGACAACATTGTATGGAATGAATGACTGGTTTCAATACTTTTGTTACCTCAAAAGATGAGGTATGCGAAAACCTTGAATTTAGGGTAGTTAGGGTCAGAATGGATTATCTCCCCATGTCTTTGGGTCTGAATCACAAATGATCTGATTTCATACGGTTTACATATTTGTGGAAGCTCTGCTAAGAAAAATTTGCACACTTTATACTTTTGAAAATTCGGACCTGTCACGCCGGTCTAATGGGGAAAATCCTCGCCTTAATCGTAGAAGTCCTTTCAAGAAATACACTAGCTACCTGACATTACCTGTCATATAAATGTATGCACAATATGAAATTGTCGGCTAGTGCCACTATTGCTGCCTGCAAAGGATAGATTTATTTATAGAAAGAATAGTTTGCAGTATGTGGGTATTCTGTTTTGTCAAATAATCGGTGAAAAAAATCTTTTATGATGTTGTGACCTTGACAGTGTAATCTCAGGCCCATTTTCAGCTTATTTAAGCCTAATGCTCGGCAAGCCCAACATGAAATTAAATAATCTGAACCCTAGTCATGCTAAGCCTATATCGTCCGTAACGTTTTTTTTTTTTTTTTTTTTTTTTTTTTTTTTGTTTTGTTGTTGTTGTTGTCATGCTAAAATGTGTTAGTGCTATCCGGTATAGCAAAAAATAACAACTTCAATAAAAAATACTCCATAACTTCTCTCAACGTCGTTATGTCATACGACACTGTTTCAAAGCTGTGTGATGGTCGGCTTATGAAACTGAAGAAGCACTATTTTCTCCCAATTGAACCACAGACTGTTTAGTAATAATTAACTGAACCGTATTCTTTATGAGACAGCCTTCTTATTTAATGCAAAATTGTCGTGTATTAGCAACCCACGCAGGTTAGGCCTATAAACAACACTCTGTGCATTATTATAATGATTTAAAGATGAGATCTATGTTTTCACGGGATTAAAGGCCCCATTGCTCTATCAGCATTCAAATTTTTTTCATGAGGTATCGCTGCAAGCTTCTCACTATAGTTTTGTCATTGTAAATGGCCGTGATTAGCCAGCTGTAAACAAATAAAACATCCTTCAGTTTCACATAAAAAGGGTTTGAAAACTTATTAGGGTAATTTTAGTTGGCAACTAAAATGACCTACTTTCGATTCATAAAATGGTAAAAATACAATGTACAGGCGTGGAGTCCGAATCAATATCCCGCCTATGTTTATATAGCAACTCTAGACGGGAAACCAGAACAGGAAATTGGAT
Organism: Ctena decussata; assembly: GCA_963989385.1. NCBI lineage: Eukaryota > Metazoa > Mollusca > Bivalvia > Lucinida > Lucinidae > Ctena > Ctena decussata. The sequence goes on from OZ022501.1 coordinate 17,841,307, forward strand.
TTTGTGTACCGATTTGTTATTTTTCAGAAACTTGTTTTCTCTACTTTTTGTTAGTTATATGACTCAATATATCCACACCAACCCGCATTTTATAATCAAACGTGAAGGCTGAACAGCTTTTTACAATGATTTGAATTGAGGCAATTTACCGCTGATTGGACTATGGAGTCTTTAAAACTCTTGCATGACAAATCTGAAGGCTCTAAATAGTTCTTACAGCTCTTTTTTTTTTTTTTTTTACTTGCCCAGTCGAATTAGCCCAAGAGTTAACGTTCTGGCGTCGTGGCCATTCTAGAGAGACGGTGAAACAGAAAAATGGCCTAAATCACAAATCCGCGCTGACTGGTCCGAAGTTTCACCGTTCGTTGTACAGATTCCATTTGGATTGCGAAGAATGTGATTATTCCGCTGCGGAATAAAACAAGCTGATCTGAGTCCTACATTGTATCTGACCTGGTATAATACGATTGCGTGGCAAGTGAGTGAGTGAATGAGTGAGTGAGTTAAAACTCGGGATTAACGTCTCACCAACATGTAGGCCATACGGAGACGGGATCTAAGGTTAAAGTCTCATCCGAAAGACCGGAGAAGTGGGGGATCGAACCTGCGACCCTGGATTGGTGGTCCGGTGCGTTGTCCGCTATATTATCACCGCTCCTTCCACGGAACGTGAAGGCTGCTTGAAACCTCTGTAACGGAATCAGCATATACTTTCCAGGATTTTAACAAGGAAAGTTTTGTAGCATATTAGTAGTAAACGTATAGACTGTAAAATATACCTTCCGTAAAAATTCAAGATTCAATTTTGAAGATTTTGGTATTTGTCTGTCTACTAGGCTTTTCCACAAATTGTTCATATGTCTTCCTGCTATTTAACATTTTCTTTAAATTTTTGTATAAAGTGTGTTTTTATTAGGCAGTGGCGCTGACCGGGGGTATAAGTGAGCCCCTGTTCACATGCTCTTGTTTTTTATCTGCAACTTTTGGACTTGTTACTGCCTTGTAATTATTAAAGTGCATCTTTCCACCGGTAGACCTAATAATCAGCTAAACTATTACCGTTGTCTGTTGACTGATATCAAAATGGTCCAAACGCAACTATTTTTGTTTATTGGTATTTCGAGGACCATTTTAACTTGTATGAATGGCTTTTAGATGAATGGCAGAGAGTTTATTTAAGGGTTGATAGAACAGAAACATTCCAAAAATAGCTAAAGTCCATCATAAATAAAACAGCTTCTTGAATACGCCATACTAGTCACGTTTGGCATAAACCTCAAACGACGAATCAGTCTCCAAAGGTCTGGGCTTAGACATGTTATGTTAAAGGCAACAACTGCATTGTTTGTATATAGAGATCTACACAAGAGCAATTAAGTAAAAAAAATGTGACAGTTCCTCCAGTGGAGGATATTATTAATTTGAAGTTTTCCCTTTCAAGATAAGATGCAAAAATAGTTCCAAAACATATAAAATATGAGGAGCGTTAACACATAAGGCGGAAAACATCGACATCCTTATATACTACTGCGACTGCTATGCAAAATCAGGATGGAACATGATTTGTCCGCCCGTACAAGACAATCCTTGAGCTATAACGCTTGGCTTGTCGAGTATGTTTCCAGTAGCTTTCAGTTCGTAGGGACCGTGTTATTAGATCCCCACCATATCATCGACACAGTGTATGACATGGAGCTTTTTTTCTGGTGTCAGTTGAGATTCAAATCCGCGATCTTCTGTGCCAAGACGAAGCGCTCTAACCGCCCTACTCCGCCCTTCTCTTAGTAGATAATTTAGGCAGACAAATTATGTACCACGAACGCCAGGGAAGAACTTGCGGTTTATAAAGTACTTCATACCACATTCATCATTGTAGACCTGGCACATTGAAAAGTGTTTAAACAGGCCGACAAACCATGAACCACGATCATCAGGTGTAGACCTGACACCTTGTAAGGTTGCCAAACAGGCAGTCAAACAATGTACCACGAACATCAGAGTGAAACTGGATCATTATATGTTCTTTTAAGCAGGCAGGTAGACTATGAACCACGATCATCACCTTGTGCAGACCTGGCACTTTATAAGGTTTTCAACCAGGGAGGCAAACTATGAATCACGATCATCAGTGAAGATCTGGGGCCGTATTCATATTCTTTGTAAGACTGTTCCTCCAGAGCAAATTTCATAGTTGTAGGGAATCTCCTTCAAAGAAATTTAGCCTTAGCAACAGCATAGCAACCACTTAAGTCATTTTATGAATACGGCCCCTGGTCCCCAAAAAAATATTCAAAAATACAAACTATGAACCACGCTCGTAGTCCAGTCAAATTGTGGGGGAACCTAAAACAAATTGCAACAAAAGGTTTCTTCGCAGTAATAAGCTCCTAAGACCTAGATTTTTAACATACTAAAAGTAGGACAAAATCGGAGAATGCGAAACTTGATTTTTTTTCACATGTCTTGTTTTCGAAGGATTTAACCCACTGCACAGCTACTTTTGGTCGGAAAGCCACTTTTAAACATCATTTCTAAACAAGTTAAATCCATAAAAGTCGTTGATAAAACACTTATATACTGTTCTTTAGCTTTTGTCTACCATTAAATTTGCTGATTATGCATAACCGGTCGATCATATAGTATATTACTATTGGTTTACCCCACCCACCAGTGCAAATTTTGCTTTAACCATAACCTCTATTCAGATGGACAATATGGATGGTAATGAAGATAGTAAACAGAATCAATGTTTTTAAATGAAGACTGTGACAGAACAATAGAAGAAAACAGCTTGATGTAACTCCTATTTATCAAATGAAGGGACATCTGAGAGTGTTGTTGCTACACGTCCACGGTAAACAGCCATGGTCGTGTCGGGACGGTCAACTAACCTTATGACACTATTGTTTGGCTGGCTTAGACCTCCTATGTGGTTAAGCAGTACTAAGTGCACATACTCTCGCCAGTAACTGACAACTGTCCTTCCTGAATCAGCGGAAGGAGAAACGGAAGTAAGTAGCCGGACCGGGCATCAAACGCAGGACCTCTGGCTCTTGAGTCAGGTGCGCTACCGACAGCACTATGTGGCCCGGCTAAATACTTCATGTGTAGACAGGATAATCCACAAGAGGGTTAAATATGCAGATAACTTGGACATGCTTTGGGACATTAGGTGATGACCTCCATGACATTTTTGCATTCACAAATGGTAAAATGTTTGCTTTTCTGGTTCAAAATTTACAAATTATACCTCCTTCCCACCTAACAGCCACCTCCCCACTCCACCCACTCCTCTGGAAAGAAGTTTTAGCTCGCCTAAACGACCTTCAGGAAGAACTATTGTTGTCACTCCAGTGTCAGCCTCTGCATTTGCACCCACGTCCATGTCGACCTTTTGGGTGTTATAGGTTATTTAAACACCCATATCTCTTTAACCCACTGATAGCCTAAGTTGATACTTTCACTTATGCTAGATAATGGTCTTACCTTTCACACCCTTGCCCCTTGAGGTCTAAGTCATGGAATTGGAAATTTCATGTTAAAATATGGGATGTTCTTTAAGGTTTTAGCTCACCTGTCAAGGTGAGCTTATAGTATAGCCTTGGTCTGTAGTCCGTCGTCGTCTTCCACACTTTAAACATACTACCTCCTTAACCATCTGCCCAATCTTCATCAAATTTTATGTGTAGCGTTGTTGGGGTGGGGGATTGACTGCATAAAGTTAAAGGGCAGATCAGATTGGACCTCTGGTTGCCATGGCAACATAAAGCTCCCATAGACTTATAATGAGAAAAACTTAAAAAAAAACCTTCTTCTCTGAAACCATGAGGCCCAGAGCTTATATATTTAGTATGTAGCAATGTTTATGATGGCCCCCTACATCACATCTGCCAATCCATCCCCCGGGGTCCAAACTGGCCCCACCCTAGGGGCCCATTCATTTATATAGGGCTATATAGCTAAAGAACCTTCAAAAAATTTCCACTCTGAAACCATGAGGTCCAGTACGTAGCAATCGTTAGTGGTCACGTACATATATCCTGCCAACCATGTCTCTGGGGTCCAAATTGGCCACCCCCAGGGGTCATTAGCTCCTATAGACTTATTATGATAAAAAAATCTTCTTCTCTGAAACCGCGAGGTCCAGAGCTGATATATTTAGTAAATAGCAGTGTTTAGTGGTCCCCTACATAAACTGTGCCAACCATGCCCCTGGGGTCCAAACTGGCCCAATTCCAGGGGGGTCATTTGTTTGTATAGGGCTATATAGCTAAAGAACCTTCAAAAATTTTCCTCGCTGAAACCATGAGGCCCAGAGCTTACATATACAGTATGTAGCAATGGTTTCAGTTCAGTTCAGTTCAATTCTCCTATTCCCCAAGTGGCTCAACGGTTAGCAACGGTAGCAATGGTTAGTGGTCACGTACATAAATCCTGCCAACCAGACCCCTAGGGTCCAAATTGGCCACGTCCCAGGGGCATTAGCTCCCATTGTCTTATGAAGTGAAAAACTTAAAAAAATCTTCTCTGAAACCATGAGGCCCAGAGCTTAAACATTTAGTATGTAGCAATGTTTAGTGGTCCCCTGCATAAATCCTGCCAACCATGCCCATGGGGTCCGAACTGGCCCCACCCCAGGGGTCATTTGTTAATATAGGGCTAGATAGCTGAAAACCTTCAAATTTTTTTTCTGAAACCGTGAGGCCCAGAGCTCACATATTTAGTATGTAGCAATGGTTAGCAATGGTTAGTGGTCACGTGCATAAACCCTGCCAACCATGCCCCTGGGATCCAAATTGCCCCCACCCCCACATCAATCATTGGCTCCCATAGACTTCTAATGGGAAAAACTTTAAAAAAATCTTCTTCTCTGAAGAGCTTATGTATTTCTTTAGAATGTAGCAATATTTAGTGGTCCCCTTCATAACTCCTGCCAATCATGCCCCTGTGGTCCAAACTGGCCCCTCCCCAGGGGGTCATTTGTTTATATAGAGCTATATTGCTAAAGAACCTTCAAAAATCTTCTTCTCTGATACCATGAGGCCCAGAGCTTACATATTTAGTATTTAGCAATATTTAGTTGTCACGTACATAAATCCTGCCAACCATGCCCCTGGGGCCCAAATTGGCCACACCCCAGGGGTCATTAGCTCCCATAGACTTATAATGGGAAAAATCTTAAAAAATCATCTTCCCTGAAACCATGAGGCCAAAAGCTTACATATTTAGCACTTAGCAATGTTTAGTGGTCCCGTTCATAATTCCTGCCGAGGAGATTTTCAAAGACTATTCATAAGTATGTTGCACTGTTTGTGTTATTATGCATGTGGTATTCTGCTCTTTGTGCCTTAAAATGTTTCGGGCTTCTTGTGCCTTCAGAGATCAGTATTGTAAATTGAAGCATGTTTATGCTAAACAAAGTCATCAGTATGATATATTTCTTGTTGCAGTTCAGTTACTGACCTTCAAAACTTCACTTCAGATTTTAAAACGGAATAAAGTGGGTGGGGTAATTTGTATCATTTTTTAAACCTAGATGGCTTTACATTCAACAAGAAAATGTGCCAAATTCAATCTTAGGCTTCTTGATTCAATTCTGGCAGAGGTGGAATAGGTTTTAAGAAATAAAACTCACAGCAATAATGTTATGTCATATAAAACATTACAAATAATAGGTATATTTAAGGCACAAATAGGCGCTTGTAAAAATGCAGAAAAAAATATATTTTGCATTATCCGATTTCGTCCTACTTTTGATATGTCATATGTGAATGTTAGTTCTCAACAAAAATGCAAAAAAAGCTTTTGTTGCGATTTGTTTTGGGTTTAGGGAAAAAAATCGCCAGTTTGCCTGGACTAGTGTAGACTCGGCATTTTATAAGATTTACAACAGGCAGGCAAACTTGAAGTACGATCATCGGTGTAGACCTGGGCCCAGTTGTTCAAAACTAACGACGTCGTTAGTTAACGAGACGTTAAAATTTCAAATCATAATATCTCAAATACGCCAATATTTTGAAAAAAATGTGAAAAGCTTCTCACATATTTTCAACAAAAAATATCGGTGTATTTTGCTTTAAAGTTGCAAAACACTTAACGAGTTGACCTCTTAACGAGCTCGTTAAGCTAACGATGCTTTGAACAACTGGGCTCAGGTGCATGTACATTGAAAGGTTTTCAAGCAGGCAGACCACTATAAACAACGGCCATAAGTGTACACCTGGCACATGATAAAGAATAAAAGAGGTAGACGAGTTAAAAACACGATCCTCATTCCAAAAAGGTAGAAAACTTTGAAGTATGGTAATCAGTGTAGATCTGGCACTTGTAAAGTTTTCAAACAGACAAACATCAGTGGAGATCTGGCAGTTTATACAGTTTTCACACAGGCAGACAAACTGTGAACCACGATTATCAGTGTAGACCTGACACATTATTAAGGGATATTCAAACAGGCAGACAAACCCTAAACAACGATCATCAGTACAGACCTGGTACATTGTAAACCTCTCAACAGGCAAACAAAACATGAACAAAGATCATCAGTACAGACCTGGTACATTGTAAACTCCTCAACACGCAAATAAAACAAGAACAACGATCATCAGTACAGACCTGGTACATTGTAAACTTCTCAACAGGCAAACAAAACATGAACAAAGATCATCAGTACAGACCTGGTACATTGTAAACTTCTCAACAGGCAGACAAACCCTGAACAACGATCATCAGTACAGATCTGGTACATTGTAAACTTCTCAACAGGCAAACAAAACAATGAACATCAGTGTAAACCTTGCACATTATAAGGCTTCCAAATAGGCAGACAAACTATGAACCACGATCATCAGAGTAGACCTGGCACATTGTAAGATATCTAAACTGTCAAACTATGAACCACGATCATCAGTGTAGACCTGATACATTGTAAGGGTAGCAAGAAGAGCAGACAAACTATGAACCATGATCATCTGTGTAGACATGGCACATTAATGTTTTCAGACTAGCAGGGAAACTAGAAACCATGATCATCAGTATATAAATGACACATTATACGGTTTTCAAACAAGCAGTCAAAACTATGAACCACAATCATCAGGTTAGACCTGGCATTTTATACGTTTTCAAACAGGCAGGTGAAATATGAACCACACTTATCAGTGTAACCGGCACATTATAACGTTTTCAAACAAGTAGACGAACTATGAACCACACTCACCAGTGTAGACCTGGAACATGATTAAAAACAAACAAACAGGCAAACTATGAAACACGATCCTCAGTAAAGACCTTGAAAATTGTAAGGTTTCTCCATCTGCAGACAACTATGAATTATGATAATCAGTGCAGATCTGGCTCTTGTTTTTTTTTTTTTTTGTTTTTTTTTTTGGGGGGGGGGGGGGGGAATAGACAAACTATGAACCACTTTCATCAGTGCTGACCTGGCATTTTATACGGTTTTCAAACAGGCAGACAAACTATGAACCACGAGTATCAGTGTAGACATGGAACATTGTAAGTGTTCTAAACAGGAAGACAAACTATGAACCAGGATCAACAGTGTAGGCCTGACATATTGTAAGCGTAACACAGACAGCAGACACTCATCAGAGTATTAAATATGGCATATTTTACTGTTTTCAAACAGGTACACAAACTATCAACTATCATCATTGGTGTAGACCTGGCACATTACAAAGCAGCATTACAGTGCAGACTCATATCGAATTGCACCTGCAGAAGAAATCCCATGGAAGCAAATTCTTTCCTTTAAAGTAGCCCCCCAGTGAGGAAGTAGTTATGCCAGGACCATCTCTCTAGAAAGTTCATTATTTTCCATTGAACAGAATAAATATTTTCTGAAGACTGATGTAGCCATTAATTTTCTATTTCCCTGACTTTTCAAGTGCTTTCCAAATTTCCCTGACCAACCACAAAATTCACTGTCTTTTCTTTGGCCTAGAAAAAAATCATTTTCCTGATGTTATATTTTCCTGATGTTATTCCCTAACATTTCCCAAGACCATGTCCTAGGTCGTCATCTATGTTTCTATATCTTGAAGGTATCCTGTTCGTCTGTGATTCAGGAAATAGGGCACTTCCGAACTGCTTTGAATTACAATATTCTAATCTGACAGAATATGGTGATATAATTAATAGCCCTATATTCAATTACAGACACTCTTTGAAACCTGACATTTATAGCTTCCAAAAGGAACTTTAGAATAAATCTGACATTTATGAAAGCATTATTTACAGGAAAATAGCACAAGTTGATTTTTCTGAAAGATGAAGTCTGACGACAATGCCAGCATTTGTTCTTTGATAAAATTAAATCAGGATCCATAGTTGATCACAATACTTAGAGGGGTTTTAAAGTTGAGTTTTCACAAAATATGACAATGGCACTGCATTGAACCAACAAGAGTTGTCAGAAGACACCAAAGAGCACCTTACGGGAGCTTGACTCTCACAGCAATGGTGGTATTGAAAGGCTCATGTCCAAATGTATGTGTCAAGTATAATGATTGCCATCCGTATAGGAACTGAGAAATACGACCTGGATGGTGATGTTATAATGTTCTTGTCCATATATGTTGTTATGAATATGGTGTAAATATTTTCTTTTGCCATGATTTGGCAATTTGAAATAAACAAGCTGTTTACATTGTCCTTTAGAACGTTCTGGAAAATTTGGGAACATTTAGAATGTTCCCGAAACAGAAAGAATGGTCTAGAAAGTTCTGCAATTTGCTCCCCATTGTCAAAAGAATGTTGTGGAAGCTTCAGGGAATTAAGTGAACATTCATGATACATTGTATATCAAGAATGTTCTAAAATAACTGATTTTAGTGATGTAGAAAATAATAGAAATTTCTGTTGTAAACATTAAGAACCTTCTGGTATAAAATTATGTCAGAATTGAGAACTGTCTAGTAAAATCTATCTCTGGTTAATTCCTGAATGTTCCTGGATAATATATAAAGAGCACAGACTTTCATTTAATCATCTTTGTAAACTTTCACCAGTCTTTAGTTAAATAAGTTTATACTGGATTACTTTGTGACTTTCATTCTTGGATTAATTCTTCAAACTGATTTTGTCTTCTGGGACCAGAAACTGTGAAAGGACTTGTGTTTTAAATAGGACATTCTGAGGGACATTTAGGATATATTAAGGTATCATTAATTACACATTTTCTTGATTAATTAATGGCTGTTTTATTTTGATGTACATGTAAATAAATCTTGTTAAGTTTAAAAACAGACTTGTTGCTGGTTCACTTCCATCTTTCTTGTTACCTCTGCCAGGTTGTAACAATATAAGTGTGTGCCAAGAATCATGGCTCTAACCCATATAGGGACTGAGAAATATAACAAAGTCAGTGAAGTGTATCATAAAGTCACTGAAGCAAAACTATAGGTAGAATCCATACATGGATAATGTTGTTAAAATGGTCCTGTCCATATGTTTGATTTGATTGGTTTATTGCTTTACGTCCACAGTAAACAGCTATGGTCATGTCGGGTTGGTCAGTTAACCTAACCACACTATTCCTGGGCAGGCTCAGACCTCCTAAGCGGTTAACCAGTACTAAATGCTCATACTTTCGCCAGTAACTGACAACTGCCCTTCTTGAATCAGCAGAAGGAGAAACGAAAGTATGTGGGCAGACCAGGTATTGAACCCATGACCTCTGACATGTCAGGTGCCCTACCGATTGCGCTACGCGGCCCGGCTTCCTGTCCATATATAGGTGTGTGCCAAGTATCATGGCTATAACTCATATAGGGACTGAAAAATATCACAAAGTCAGTGAAGTGTATCATAAAGTCAATGAAGCAAAAATATAGGTTGAATTCATGCATGGATGGGAGTGGTGAAATGATCTTGTCCTTATGTAAGTATGTGCCAAGTATCATGGCCCTGACCCATAAAGAGACTGAGAAATATAAAGTCAGTGAAGAGTAAAAATGTAGGTCACTGTTCTTCATGGTCGATTACACTCAGATGCCCTCATCTAACTTCTGTTAACCTAGAGTAATAAAGAATTGAATAGATGCAAGTGCTGACCCAATATCATGACTCTAACCTTTATAGCTACTTTGAAATTAACTTAAACACAATTGCTTAACATACATAATTCATTTCAAAGTCAGTAGACCATGACCAGTATTTCCAAGTCTTACATGGTGCACACATTCAGAGGTGATCATGTGCTAATGTAAGTGTGTACCAAATTTCATTGCTCTAACCCTTATCACACCGGGTAGGCGGCAATCGAAAACGCTCCTGCAATCGACGAACGTGGATCAAAAACAGTTAGAAACAGCATGTTCGATTCAATTTGCAATCGAAAACGCTTTTTTGCAATCGAAAACGCTGTTTTTGATCCGCATTATTCTATTGTAAAGAGCGTTTTCAATTGCCGCCTACCCGGTGTGCTTATACTTTGTGAGAAAAAGACCTAAACGCAAAAGGTTAACATTGGTTAAACTGGTAACAGACACGGACACGAACTGGGTATAGCATAAGCACTCCTTTGCTTCGCAAAGGCACACTAAAAACCATAAAACTACAATAAAATGGGACACAAAAATTAGTCACTGTCATTGTCTAAAAATGAAACAATTTTTTTATGAGCACTGTTTGCTCAAACCTCTCTGTCCAAATCCATAGAATTTATGGTAATTATTTTAGAACAAGTGATCAGTAATTGTGTCTGTGTGAAAACTGGTGTCTCAGGGAGAGATCACCAAATCAAATCAAGCGCCCTGAAACTTTACCTAACCTAATTTTCCAATGGCTGTTTTTATACTTCCAATTTAAGAGGTGTCATGGCACAGTGACATAGGGTAAGTACCATAGAATTTCTAAGTATTGAGACAGATAGGTTTGAGCAAACAGTGCACACACAGATCAGACTGCCCCTGAAGGAGCAGTCTGTTCAGAGTCTACACTGCAAGAGCTGTGCTACTCGACACTGCCATTTCAAATGCTTCTTTTGAACGTATTACTGAAGGAGCAGTCTGCAGTCTGCCATTACATCTGCATCTTACACTTTACTGCATTGAAAAAAAAAAAAAACTTTTAAATTAAATTTTTAGAACAATCAACGGTTATTAGTTTTCATTTGTATACAGCGTAGTAATTAATTTCCATAATAAGAGGTGCCATGGCACAGTAATATGAGCCGCAAGACAAGAAAACCAACATTGTGGTTGTGCGCCCAGCGCAGACTCAGATCAGCCTGGGCATCCGCCCAGTCTGATCAGACTCTCCGCTTGGCACCCAAAGAGTAGCTAAGGGTCTGAGCTACCTTCATGCGGACAGAGAAGACTCTGATCAGACTGGGCGGAAGCCCAGGCTGATCTGAGTCTGTGCTGTACGCAAGACCACATTGTTGGTTTTCTCGTGTCGCGGCTCATATATGTATGAGCCAGAGTCAGGGGAAAATCTACAAGCAGGAATAGAAGCGCGGTGGCTCAGTGGTTAGTGCACTTGACTCTGAAGTCAGAGGTCGTGGGTTCGAGCCTCACCAGAGGTGAAATCTTCCTATGTCCGAACGCGTTTTTCTAGCATCATTTGCAGGGATGATGCTAATAAGTGTGCCGTCCTTCGGATCGGGACGTTAACTGGAGGCCCCCTGTGCAGGGAGAGTCATCCCCTGTGCAGGTTAAAGATCCCTACTATAGCTACATGGCTATATGTAGGCTTTCATCCTGCAACACCGGAGTGTACAAAAGTACACCGTCTGTGTCCCCTTCTGGGGTTAAGGCGTAAATGGAAAAAGGAAAAAAGAATACCACTATAACCAAGGGCAAGCCTGGCATGCACATTTGTACTGGGTGATCAGTCCTATCCTAGTCTCTTGCATAATACCTGCATCTACTAGAAATTAAGTCTATGTGATTTAATCAGACTACTAGCGATGATGGCTATTTAAATACGGAAACATTGATTTTTCTCAGGATTGAAACTGGGGTTTAAATGTCAAAACTTGATTAACTAATGCACAGAACATTCTGTATATTGTCCAAAATCAAATTAAAGACAGTTAACTTAAACCAGAAGATGGGGGAATGAACTTTGTAAGCAATCTGTTTTCTTTCAGATCATCCCTTGTTTTGTTGTCAGTAAAGTCAACATGTATAAATACTGACTAAATTGACTGGTGGAAAGACTAGCATTTGCAAACATTGTAACTCAAATCAGACTGCTCCTAAAGAAGAGTCTGATCAGATTTCTTACTGTTTGCCATTAAAAATTTTGCCTGTTTTCCTTTCAAATCAAAATGGACAGGCTAGATTCAAAATATGGGTTTAAATAGGCTGATTGTGAAGCATAAATATACCGGTATATTTAGTAAGATCACAAGCAAGATTTTTTAACAAAGTTTCAACCAAGGACAGTCAACCTTTATCATTCCAATGTAGGTATCTTATATTCACCCCAATAGGTTGCTCTAATGTAAAACCACCAAAAACAAAAAAAAAAAAAAACAATGTATCAAACATATAAACTGACTTTATTTTTCATTTTATCATTAAATATATATCAAATATAAATAACTTATAATTCAAAAATCCCTTTTAGGGTAAGATACTCGTATGCATTTGGACACCTTAACTCCACCTCACTTTTTCCATAATGGGCTCTCCCTTTTAAAGTATTGACAAGTTTAAGGTAAATGGGAACACTTTCATGGGAAGCAACTATTTCATTTTATGTTTTGCCTCCCTTCTTAAAGGTGGTAAACTCTTAAAGAAAAGAATTTGCTCCTTCAGGAACTATGTATATCACTGCTCCTTCAGGAGCAAATTCTTTTCTTTAAAAGTTGACTCCTTTTTTGAATGGATCTGTTGCCTAGTGAAGCAAACAGGAAGTCACAAAAATTGTTCCCCTTTGTAAAAGTGGCAGAATCAGATGGGGTGTACCCTTACACCTTAAGTAATACGGGCATGTTCATGTTTGATAAAAGTTGCTAGCTGATAAACAGTGAAGACTTAATAGACTATTCTGCTCAAACCTAAATAGCCTACGGTAATCAGGGTTTACACTGCTTGCTTATGCATTAGTCTCAATAAATAAAGATCTAAAATAATACCTGATAAAAAAAAATGTTTTCCATCTATAACATAGCAGTGTCTATTCTAGGATTGAAAAAATGGGGGGGATTTTTGACGGAGAAAAGGTATCACTCACACTTGTAACTCTAAAATTTGGCTTTAACTACATAAAAACAATTGTACCTTGTTTAGTATCAATGAGTACATACAATGCTTTTAGATGTAATTTAAATCTATTTTTAGGAATAAAATAAAAAAAATAATTCCCCCCTTCTGCTAAAAATTAGGGGGGAATTGTCAGAAATGTGGGTGAATCCCCCCATCCCCCTCTCTAGAATAGACACTGACATAGCCAGTTTCTTCACAAAATTTTACAACATACAAATAAATACAATACAAATGAAATTTACTACTGAGGACATTGGAATTCCCTCATCTGAAGCTTATTTCTGGGAATAAACTGTACCAGAAATATTGAAACAGAACCATTTCACTATCTCAGATTTTGCAAATTGCTAAAAATGACATTACAGCCAATACTGTTACAACGGCCTGGATTTGATGTATTGAACATTTTTTATGTATAGTTTTTTTATGTATAGTTCAACAATACTTGCAACACTGATTGAATGAATCCTACGTTCAAATACACATTTGAGCCTTCATTGTGGGGAGGACCATAGCTAATGTTGTTAGAACATGTGGTCCGACCAAATTGCTTGTACTTTTTGTGGCAATAAAATATGTTTAAACTAAAGCCCTAATTCAATTTAATACTGAATAAGAATCACAATATAAATAGTCTTGTTCAATAAAAACATCACAATAATTGACAGTATCACAGACAACTTCATATTAAATGACATTTAGCAAATAATTTGCAAAGTACACATTTCAGCAAGCTCACAAATTTGAAACTATGTCATATCAACAATGATGCAATGTCATCAATGTGACATTGTATCAATGTAGATATTGTTGTATGCCTTCTTAGATAAAACAACATGTATGAAAATACATAAACAACAGTCTTAAAATTTATATTCCATAATATACATAAAGCCTAGTATTTGGACAGAATTTTTGCCTGATTGTATATGGAATATCATTAAAATCCCTGCCAAAAACTGCAGGGATATTTGGGAAAAAATGCATTATGTACCATTCTTGACATCATTTTCTTCATAATAGAACAGTAAAATGCTTTTAACCTGTAACCTCTGTTACATACAGAAACAGTAAAAACCCGTTTTTTAATGTACTTACAAACTTTGCAACAAAAACTTAAGACACATGTATTTACATGTATACACTGAACAAACGAAATAGCATTCAATATGGATCCGAATTTCAGTCATACTGCACTGTACCTATCATTAATCTTTAGCTTCTACAGTAAACTGAATGAATAGAGGTTTAGATAAGCCTACACCCTCTGTCAAGCAAACTCTCTGCCAGACCAGTATAAGATTTTTTTCAGTATTTCTTCATAAGCAAAGTTATTAATAACAATACTAATGTTTAATCAGCATCCCTCTTAACTTCATATCTGAAGTAACGAATGCTGTTAATGTGGATGGGTACACTTAAAGGGGAGTAACTCTGCCATTTTCTTGTTTGCCTCCCTTCTAAAGGGGACAACTTTTACAGGAGTCAACTCTTAAAAGAGTGAATTAGCTCCACTAGGAGCAAATTCTTTCCTTTAAGAGCAGACTCCAATTTAGAAGGGCTTCATTGTACATGGAAGCAAACAGGGTCACAACAAAAGTTGTACCCCTTTGTAAAAATTGTGGAGTGGGAACATAATGCTATATCCATACACCTTAATTAGTGTTGTGATATAATTCATGTGCCTTTTCGTCTTTTGACTGTTTTCAGCTTGTAGCTTAAAAAAAGTTCAAGGCACAGACTGTGTGTACAGCAAAAAAATCAAAAAATAATTTTGAGTTTGCATGATTACAGAACAAATATGAATGAGTTAAATCCACTTGGATGCAGCATTGTAGATGAAAGACTGTTTTCCTAGAGATACAGGTCTGTAATGAGCTGAAATAAAACAAAAAACATGATCATTAATACAAGTCTGTAAATGTTAAAACCCATATAATGGTATTTGCAAACAATTATGGTTTACTCATGACCAGGGCCCAGTTGTGCAAAGCATCATTAGTTTAACAAAGTCATTAAGTTTTCTAGTACACATAAAATCAAAAGTGATAACATGTTTTGCAAAAACAAGACCTGTCCACCGACAGGATAGCTTGCCTGACAGCGCATTGTCCATCAAAGAGAAAACTTTAACATAAGTCTTTAACATTTTGCTAATGCCAATGCCGCCACCAATGCCGGGGGTAGTGCAATATCTCTTCCTGTACTTTTGTACAAGCTAAAAATGGCAGTGTTTTTGCTTACAATACGCTTAAACAGTAAGTCTCATTAACTAACAACACTGTTATTTTGAACAACTGGGCCCAGGTATCCATGCAATCTGTTCAGGACCTTTATCTAGATTTACAGAAAAATCAAAAGTGTAAAAAGGTAAATGAAAGCTGTATGCATTAACCGAAAAGGTATGATGTGTCCAGGATAATATGATATTTGGCATAGTCCAGATTATGTTACCAACCAGGTAGGGCAAGTAAATTATCATCTCACCCCAACTACATCATACTTATGGCAGTGAGTCATCACAACGGCTCATGCTTTTAGAGCTAGCCACCTGTTTTATCTATGATAGTTTAAGTGATATTGCCTTTGTGTGTAAATATTTCAAATTGTCTAAGACATCTCAAGCCATATGCAGTTTCTCTGAAAGATCTGGACATAATGAGCAGTCTGACCAGGCCTAAAATGTCTGCCTTTTCTGTTCTTTTCTGTAAAACTACTCCTCATCAGATGATGGACTGGTTCAAATTAGAAAGCAGCAGATTCTGTCGTATGAAATGTGAATAACTGTAATTGAGCCATTACATGACAAAACCAGCAGAGTCGCATGTATGCCAAGTGAAGACTCAATTCAGCATGGGCATCTGCCCAGTCTGATCAGGGTCTTCATTGAAACGTAACTAAGAATCAAAGCTACTTCCATGCTGAAAGGAAAGACTGATCAGACTGGGTGGATGCCCTGGCTATATTGAGTCTTCATTGGGTGCACATGCCACTTTGTTGGTTTTGTCATGCTGCTGCTAAATTAGACCTTATAGTGTTTGTTAAGGGGAATGGATACACCTCCATGGTTTGGTTCCTGTCTATAAAAAGGAGACAACGTAATCAGTAGTGTTTGCTTCCCGGTGAGTGAGACTCTTCTACATAAGGACAACTCTGAAAGGAAATTTGACTGGCAGCATGAGAGACGGGAGACAAATGTACTTCACACTCAGTTATCATTTTTGAAGGAGAGCTTGAACACCTGGATATAAATGGGTACACTTTCAGGGGCAGCAACTCTGCCTTTTTCATTTTTGTCTTCCATTTAATCCTGTTGGAACTCTAAATGAAAAGAATTTGCTCCCCTTGGAGTTAATTATTTCCTGTAAAACAAGCCTATTTGGATGGGTTTCTTCACTTGGAGAAGCAAACAGGGTTCGAAAACAGTTGCCATCCTTTGAAACAAGAAGGTTGTCCAGGGACAACTGGTCGAGCCCGCTGTTTGCTATAGTGACCTATAAGTATGTCAAGACTAAGTAACTGCTTCACTCTGGAAAGAAGCCAAACAACATCATGCTTAGCAAGCATATTTCTTCTTTTTTTCAAATTTTCACAAAGGAAAATAAGTAGAAGTGATGACCCAGACAAGCTCAATTTATGACAATTACAATATCTGACCTTCAAGTGTGACCTTGACCTTGGACCTACCCACACATGTATGTCACTTGACACTTCCACTCATCAAGAACAACAATTGTGCCAAATTATTTTGAAATCCATGCATAAATGTAGAGGTAATGGCTCGGACAAGCTCAATTTTTGGCCATTTTGTCATTTGACCTTCAAGTGCGACCTTGACCTTGGACCTACCTGAACAAATATTCCAAATGGTACTTCTACTCAACATGGAGAACAATTGTGCCAAATTATTTTGAAATCCATTAGTAAATATTGAAGTTATGGCTCGGAAAAGCTCAAATTATGGCCATTTTGTCATTTGACCTTCAAATGCGACCTTGACCTTAGACCTACCAGAACAAATGTTCCAAATGGCACTTCTACTCATCAAGGAAAACAGTTGTGCCAAATTATTTTGAAATCCATCCACAAATGTAGAAGAAATGGCTCGGACAAGCTCAATTTATGGCCATTTTATCATTTGACCTTCAAGTGTGACCTTGACTTTGGACCTACCTGAACAAATGTTTCAAATGGCACTTCTACTCATTAAGGAGAACAATTGTGCAACATTATTTTGAAATCCATCCGTAAATGTAGAAGTTATGGCTCGGACAAGCTCAATTTATGGCCATTTTATCATTTGACCTTCGAGTGTGACCTTGACCTTGGACCTACCTGATCAAATGTTTAAAAGGCACTTCTACTCATCAAGGAGAACAATTGTGCCAAATTATTTTGAAATCCATGCATAAATGTAGAAGTTATGGCCCGGACAAATCCGGACGGACGCACGCACGCACTAACGCACGCATGGACTTACACCGAACTGAAATTGTAACAACTATGTCTCGCTCACCGAAAGCGGGCTCGACAAAAATGGCAGAAAAGAATGGAGATGCAGACTTTCAGCAAGTTTAAAGGCTGAAACTCACCAGGTCCAGGCAGATCAGCATTTTTAAGAGCTGATGATGTCCATCGACTAGTTGTGGATACAAATGCTGCACCTGACATGTAATGTTTGGGTTGCCCTTCATAGTCCACCACTTCATAACTACCCGGCCCTGGCTGGGGTGGTGTGTCGGGGAGGGGCATGGCTGGGGCTGATATACATAGGTAATGTTTACGGCTGAAACAGAATTTTAACAGATTAAAGTATTTTTCAACATCCTGTTGGAATTTTAATTTATCTATAAATGTTCGTCTCAATATATTCAACATATCTATTTAACTGTAAGATATTTATCTCCTTCCAGAATAACACTGAATATGTAAACTGGTTGTACGGTATTAATTCTGTTAAGATGTTTTTTCCCATTCAAAACAATCCAACTAATCCAGATCCATTTTGCAAGTTGGATCTGGATCTGTGGCATTGTTCTGGAGAGAGAAAATGTCTTAATGCCAAATAAATACATTACAGTATTCTTTCAAAAAAATTACCCTAATGGGACACCTAAAATACTGACTTTTCCATTTGTCCCAAATGGAAAATTAATTATTTTAAGTGTCCCAAAATTAAGGCAAATTACAGTATTAACCTTTTTTAGACTGGCAACCCATTTTGGGAGCATAAACAAGCTGCCCAGACCCAGTTCAGACACTGCAAGAGGAGGTGTCTGATCAGGGTCTACACTGTTTGCTAACAAAAATTTCTATGCAAAATACAATTAAAATGAAAAAATCAACTCAAAACACCTAAAATTACTAATGAATTCATCCAAATGATAAGAATCCACAAGTTCACTGGTAAACAAGAGCTGTCAGCTGACAGCATAGCTCGCCTGAATAGGTGCTTGCCCATCACACAGTCGCTTTGGTGGTGTGGACTGCTATGCATAAAACTTCAGGCAAGCATGTCCATAATGACAATACATTTATAAACAAAAGCTATCTCAGAAATAAGTCTAAAAATAAAAAAAAATCCACATGAAATTTCAAAGTCCATGAGCTTGAAATCAAAGAACTAGGAGGTGGGGATGGGAGTGGGGGGAGAGGGTGGGGGGGGGAGGTGGGGATGGGAGTGGGGGGAGAGGGTGGGGGGGGGGGGGGGGGCTAGGATGTATCAAAACCTTGAACCATTATCTAACATCAGTCCAAGTATTAGTATCAACTGAGTCCATCGTGGCACTGTGAAATTATGTCTTCATAAATATAAAACTTTAACAAAATCTTTAAGACAAAATTCTAAGTCGATGACCTTGAATTTAAGGTCACCCAAAGCGGTAAATATATAGTGTTTTGTAAAAACTCAAAAAAGTGTCTAACATCAGTTAAAGTGTAAACTAAATCTCTGAATTATGAATCAGTATGCAATTAGAAAACATTAATAAAGACCAAATTTCCAATGTCCTTGACCTTGACATCAAGGTACCTGAGCAGGGTTGGGGTAGTACTCTGTAAAATTTTGGACTAATATCTAACTAATAAAAACCAAATATAAAAAGAATGCATTGCTGGGTTCAGGAGATATGTGTCTTTAAAAGTTTAACTAAAACATCCAATCAATAAAAAGACAATTTTCTAAGTCCATGACCTTGACATCAAGGTCACTGAGGGGGGTGGGGGTAGTACATTGGAAAACTTTGGACCAATATCTAACTACAGTGCAAGTATCAAAGGAATCCATCCATGGGTTAAGGAGATATTGGGCTGTATAAAACTTTAACCAAAACATCCAGTCAGAAATACTCCCAATTTTCTAAGTCCATGACCTTGACATAAAGGTCACGGAGTGGGGTGGGGGTGGTACCCTGTTAAACTTTGGACCAATATCTACCTACAGTGCAATAATCAAAAGAATCCATCAATGGGTTAAGGAGATATAGGTCTTAAAAAACTTTAACCAAAACATCCAATCCGGACGCCGACGCGGACGAGGACGCCGACGCCGTGGTGACAACAATAGCTCTTCCTGAACTTTCGTTCAGGCGAGCTAAAAAGGGTGTTTTAGCCAAGCATGATACTACAAACTGGATCAATAATTGCCATAAAAACTAATGCACATTTTGAACAGAATCTAGAATCATCATCAGTGTTCTCCCATACCTGAAGCTTTGGAAACACTGAAGAAATACAATAAAGCAGGGTTTGTAGAGAAATAAGAGAACAGAATTCCAGGACTTTTCAAGGACTTTTTTAGTCTTTCAAGGCCTCAATTTTAACGACTTTAGGGCCAATTCCCCCATGTTGGAAATGTCTATAATACGATCGCAGGCCGAACAGATCGCTTTCAGTTTGTCAGTCTTGAAGGGGCGAATCCATTTGGAATAAACGGGGTTCCTCTACCACTCGTTTTTGTATACACATTTGCCTTTCGAAGCCATTGTGTTCGTTGACCTTCTTCGATTTAAATTCGCGCAAAATTTGCACTTTTTATAGCCGGAAACGGCAAAACGGAAACAAGTCGCACTTTATTTTTACAACCGGATGATGGTATTGATAAATACGGGACTACTGGTAAAAATGAATCTGAATACGGTCGCACCTCGCTCTTCGACTTGTCTAGCGATTTTCACTCGGTTTTCTTTCGCGCATCACATAAATCTAAAATAATAAAAAAGAATCGATGTATTTTATTATTTTCAAGGACAATTTCACATTTTCAATGGCAATTTTACAAAATTCCAGGACAATTCCAAGACAAATGGCACTATTTTCAAATTCCAGGAGTTTTCCAGGACCAGAGTCAAATTCAAGGACTTTTCACGGTCTGTGCGAACCCTGTAAAGTGGCATTTTTAAGCCTAGATACATGTGGCAGTATGACCTAACAAAATGTACATGTATATGGAAATAAAAGTTGAACTTACGGAAATAATTGTTTCTTTGCTGGATCTACTGGTTCTCCAGGGCCGTAAGTCCCTGGACCTGGGAACTGAAATTATACAATAACGTATTTACCTTATATATTTGAAGAGAACTCTTAGAAAATAGACTCGGTAACTGACAATGTAGCTGTTCAAAATAAGATTCTACTTCAAAACATTGAAGTACATGTATCTGATAAATAGCATAACCAGCTGCACAGTCAGGGAATAAGCCTTTGCTCATATACAATATTTTAAAACCTTACTAATTGTTAGTGCTCTATGCAACAAGGAGTATCAGAGATACAGAAATCAATGCATCTTGAGATTAAAATACAAGTAATATTTCCTGAGAGAGCTGCAAATCTGATAATATACAATGTATATACAATTGTGGCAGCAAAAGTTTATTTATATGATCTGCAAGTCTTGAAAGGGGCACCATAGTCGAGTGGTTAGAGACATTTGGTTATGGTGCAGAAAGTCGCCGGACGGTTGTGAGTTCCCAGCTCACCGACGCCATCCAATGACTGGAAAACTCTCTCTGTCAACCCAGCAAAATGGGTACCTTTTTCGAATCAGGGAAGGATAAGGCAGCGAAAGGAGAGGGATGGGCTCCGCCTTTCATCTGCTGTGCCCATGAAACAGTGGGTCTTTAACCCTAAAGTAATGGCTATTAGACTATGGGAAACCTTTACCTTTACTTTACCTAAGTCTTGAAAGATGTACTTACTCCAGTGGGGCCTGCCTGTATCTCTCTTTTACTTTTTGACTTAAAACTTGAAAAAGGAACTTTAACTGCATGGTGTAATAAATCATCTTTAACACTGTACTGGCCTGAAAAACATACAAAGGGACATATTCAGCTGCAGATTTAAATAACATTTTGGGTGGATTTTTTACCATACTGGGTGCTAAACAGTTCTAAACTAATATTAGAGTCCCATGCTGATACCGGTACATTTAATAATCTTTATCTTGGAAAAACTATCTACATAAATAATTACATTTCCCTTATTTCTAGTGAGACTCTCTAATTTTTAGCTCCCAAAACCCTGTTTTACCTGCTGTCTCACTAACTTTTTTTTCTGAAATTTCACTATATATTTAATGTAAAAATTAAAGTCTCCCTAATTTTTTTCCAGAACCTCACTAAATTTTTTTTTTTCAAAACTTAACATGTCTGCTAATTGTAGGCAAAACAGAAACTACATTTGAAATCACCCTTTCCCTCTAGATGGTTTTACCTGGTGCGGGTTTCTTGCTGGTTTCCTGTACATTGATAACCTCTCTTTTACTCTGGGATTTAAACGCAGCATCTGCACTAACATTGTTACTTTTACCATATTTACTCTTCTGTACCTGTAAATATCAATGGAGCATATATAATAATCAAACTAATTTTATGAGGTTGACCTCCTCATTGAAAAATTGATGAGCATGGCAAACATTGTTTGCCATGCTCCTATACCAAGGAAGTCATAAATCTGTAACCATAGCAATTAGTTCATATTGATGTTAAAGTGACGTCATCCAGGCGTCACGCTGCCAAGGTACTAAGCACAACAGTTAGTAATTCCATGTTTGTCATGCTCCGCCAAATTTGCAATGACATTACATACTGAAATTTTTTTAACAATACCTTCAGATATTCTCAAACAAATAATATTCTCCTCATTTAATTCCCTGTTGTAAATCAAATGAGAGTTTGCTGCCCGTTAACAGTCACTGATATGGATCAGGTACGAACCATTCACCACTGGGTGACCATGGAGTTTCTTAACTATTGGTACAAGCTGGCTTTAAAACCAAAATCAGAGCTCCAGATAGAGCGGGTTTTTGAGGATAACTTGGAGACAAATGAGCCTCGACATGAGAAAATCAACAAAGTGGTTGTGCGCCCAACTCAGACTCAGATCAGCTTGGGCATCTGCCAAGTCTGATCAGAGTCTTTGCTGGCCGTATGGAGGTAACTTAGACCCTTAGCTACCCTTTAAGCACTTAGCTAAGAGTCTGATCAGACTTGGCAGATGCCCAGGCTGATCTGAGTCCGCACTGGGTGCACAACCACTTTGTTGGTTTCCTAGTGTCGTGGTTCTTTTTTATTTTTATTTGTCAATGAAAACAAAGGTTGTGACCCTTCAATAGAAGCGTCTCAGAAATATGGAAAATTATCCTTAAATTATACTTCTAATCTGCAGCACTGCCCACAATACTTACATCATAAGCATTAGGTGCTGGTTTATGATATTTTGGATCATCTTCAATCCTCACAGCTATAGGTTTATGGAAGTTACCGGTAGTCCCTGACTTGTTGAAATCTTTCTGGGTTGTTAACAGGTTAGGTAAGGCATAAATTCCTGGCCCAGGAGCATTAGACATTAAGTATCTGGTTCCACGCTTGCTCTGAAATTGTGAATGCAGGTAACAAATTATAAGCAACTACAACTTAAAATATCCTAACTGACTCATAGACTGTTATCTCCAAATCCCAGATATGATGACTGCTATAAGTGCAATGAATAAACATATTCAGGAGAAGCAACTCTGCCATCCCTTCAAATAGGGGCAAACTCTTAGGGAAAGAATTTGCTCCCTTTTGACTACAGTTGTTTTCCTTCGTAAAAATGGCAGAAAAACATGGAGGTGTACCCATAGGGATCTACCTTTTCTGTGCATTTACCTGTATATGGTACCCACCCATATACTGTAATGTTACTTGTAAATAATTTCTACCTTTCAACATATCTATTACACTACCATAATAGTAATCTGATGAGGAGGGGTTTTAAGAATCTGGAGACAAAATTCTATGATATAAAAGGTCTTAGTTTTCAGGTTGCAAGTTTTCATTTTCTCTTCAATTGTTTTCATACTGATTTCATATTTTAGAATAGCTGCATCAATGATAACATCAAGATTTAAATGAAAAAAAAACCCATTTCATATGTAGCACTATGGCATTATCAACTCTGTGCTGCACAGTTAGAAAGTCTATGAGATTTCAGGAATTTCTAATACTGAGACTGTCATAAAAAATTTCTTCCCATCTTATCTACGTACTTAAACAATGTAGATTCACATGAGGTGGCTCATCATCAGCCATCTGATCTGGATCTACTCTGTCTGCCCTCTAGTCTTTGACTTCTCAATGTGATATAGCTAGCCCAAAACTATTTTTTTTTTTGAAATTTTGCAGAAGTAATTTTTTTGGTACTTTATGGACTATAAGAATTTCATAGAGCTTTCTGAGCAGTAGAAGAGAGTAGAATTTGTGAATCAGGAAAGCGTTGTTACCTTTGATGCAAAGGAGCCTGTCCCTTTCTTAGATAATGACACACTATCAGTATCAATTTTGATATGTCCAACATAATTACCAGGTCCTGGGGCCTCATTCTGAAACAGACAGACAAAATTAATACAGGTATTTTGCCCAAAATCCTAGATCCATCTTAAGACAGACATAGAGTTTTTAGACTGTTTTGGAAGGGGGAAAAGGGATGTTCCCATTTTGCCTACTCCCATTTCACCTACTGTCAATGTGTCAAAGGATAAATGTAAGTAATTCCAAACTTTCTATCCTATGTTTTTATTTGATTTTTTTTTATATTCTTATAATGAAATATTTCATGGAGCATGTTTTAAAATATCTTTATATCAAATAACAACGTAAATAAATAAAACTTAAAAAAATATTTTGATAATGTTTTCACTACCATTTCTATGAAAAACAAGAGGGCCATGAGGCCCTGAATCGCTCACCTGAACAATTGGCAAAGTGGCTTCTTCTTATGTTTTGAAATTGTCAAAATATGAGTCTTGGGTCAAAAGTCAAAGAATGACCATGACCTATTGTACTCATAAATCTTCATGTACTCATTAAGGCAACCATATATACCATTTTTTAGGCAAAACTTTCCATGAAATCTTATGATCTAGCATTTTCCCATATTTGACCATGCCGCAAAAAAAAGTTAAGGAAAAACCGAGGTCATCATTTGAACAGTCTTGGTAGTACTCTAGTACCCCATGCTACTTACCAAGTTTCAAGGCCATTGGTGTATTGGTTCTGGAGAAGAAAAAATATTTAAGGTTTATACCATAAATGGGTATGGTGGCCATGTTGGTCATGTGACCTGGACCGTTTGAACAAATTTTCATTCAATCAACCCCTGGAGGCTCTATATGAAATGTGATTACAATTGGCTCTTTGCCTTTTGAGAAAATGTTTGAAAATGTCAAAATATGAGAGATCTGGGTCAAAGGTCAAAGAATGACCTTGACCTCTTGTACTCATAATTCTTCATGACCTCATTAAGACGACTGTATATACCAATTTTTAGGCCAAAAACTTCCCATGAAATCTTATGTTCTAGAATTTTCCCATATTTGACCTTGCTGTAAAAAAGGTCAAGGTCAACCAAGGTCATAATTTGAACAATCTTGATAGTACTGGAGTATCCAATGCTACATACCAAGTTTCAAGGCCACTGATCAATTGGTTCTGGAGAAAAAGATTTTGAAAAGTTTTTACCATATATGGTCATGGTGGCCATGTTGGTCATGTAAACCAGACCATTTGAAGAAATTTTCATTTCCTCGACCCCTGAAGGCTCTATATAATATTTGGTTACAATTGCCGCATTGGCTTTTAAGGAGAAGTTTGAAATTGTCAAACTATTCTGAGAATTCAGGGTCAAAGGTCAAAGAACGACCTTGACCTCTTGTAGTCATGAATCTTGATGTACACATTAAGATGACTGCATTTACCAATTTTTAGGCCTAAATCTTCGAAACTTTCAATGAAATCTTATGTTCTAGCATTTTCTCATATTTGACCTTGCTGTAAAATGGCCAAGGTCACCCCAAGGTCATCATTTTGAACACTCTTGATAGTACTTGAGTACCCAATGCTACATACCAAGTTTCAAGGCCATCGGTCAATTGGTTCTGGAGAAGAAGATTTTTTTAGGTTTTTACCATATATGGGCATGGCGGCCATGTTGGTCATGTGACCTGAACCGTTTGAACAAATTTTCATTCCCTCATCCCCTGGAGGCTCTATATGAAATTTGGTTACAATAGGCCGAGTGGTTTTTGAGAAGATTGTTTGAAATTGTCAAAATATGAGAGCTCAGGATCAAAGGTCAAAGAATGACCTTGACCTCTTGTACTCACAAATCTTCATTGTACTCATTAAAGATGACTGCATATACCAACTTTTAGACCTTAATCTTCAAAACTTTCCCTGATATCTTAAGTTCTAGCATTTTCCCATATTTGACCTTGCCGTAAAAAGGTCAAAGTCAACCCAAGGTCATAATTTGAACAATCTTGATAGTGCTCGAGTACCCAATGCTACATACCAAGTTTCAAGGCCATCGGTCAATTGGTTCTAGAGAAGAACATTTTTCAAGGTTTTAACCATATATGGGCATTGGCGGCCATGTTGGTCATGTGACCTGAACCGTTTGAACAAATTTTCATTCCCTCATCCCCTGGAGGCTCTATATGAAATTTGGTTTCAATTGGCCGAGTGGCTGTTGAGAAGATTGTTTGAAATTGTCAAAATATGAGAGTTCTGGGTCAAAGGTCAAAGAATGACCTTGACCTCTTGTACTCATAAATCTTCATGTACTCATTTAGATGACTGTAGATATCGATTTTTAGCCCAAAATCTTCAACAGTTTTCAAGATATCTTATGTTCTAGCATTTTCCCATATAAAAGCACAAGGAAGCAAATTTGACCTTGCCGTAAAAAAGGTCAAGGTCAACCCAAGGTCATAATTTGAACAATCTTGGTAGTACTCGCGTACCCGATATTACATACCAAGTTTCAAGGCCATTGGCCTGTTGGTTCTGGAGAAGAAGATTTTTTCAGGTTTTTACCATATATGGGCATGGCGGCCATGTTGGTCATGTGACCAGGACCGTTTGAACAACTTTTCGTTCCTAAGGTCCCAGGAGGCTCTATATGAAATTTGGTTACAATCGGCCCAGCGGTTTCAGAGGAGAAGTCGTTTGAAATTGTGGACGGACGACGGACGGACGGACGGACGACGACGGACTACGGAGCCTTACCATCCTATAAGCTCCCCCGGAGCCGCTGGCTCAGGTGAGCTAAAAACCAACAAAAGAAAC
Source organism: Ctena decussata (assembly GCA_963989385.1). Classification (NCBI taxonomy): domain Eukaryota; kingdom Metazoa; phylum Mollusca; class Bivalvia; order Lucinida; family Lucinidae; genus Ctena; species Ctena decussata. The sequence goes on from OZ022501.1 coordinate 17,868,152, forward strand.
ATAAAAAGGCGAAACGGAAATAGTAAATATATTTTAGAGTAAAAACTTGTAGATCAGCTGTGCATCAAAAAAAACTATCAGCCTTGGCTTCACACTATTTAGATAATTCTATGGTCAAAGTTCTTTGTCATTAAATATTGTTGATTTACTATTACATGTATTACATGTATTTCTATGGAAGCCATGTGATATAACTCTATAATTGAGCCATGACACAACAAACTCAAGTGGCATGTGTGCCTAGCAAAGACTCTGATCAGACTAGGCATTGCCCAGTCTGATCAGATTATTTGCTGTCCACATGGAGCTAGCTTAGATCCTAAGCTTCCCTGTAAGTGCTTAGCAAAGACTCTGATCAGACTGGGCAGATCTGAGTCTTAGCTGGGAACACCTGCCACTTTGTTCCTTTTGTTGTGTGGCAGCTCTATTGTACTTTTGTCCCAGGGTTTGTGGTAATGACAAAAGGCCTAGGGTCACATATTTTAGCACCTCTGCTCTCCTTCACAATCTGTGTTAACACCTTTGACATGTTTAATGGTCCATGACAAAAGACGAACTCCTTATGTAAGTCAAACATTTGACTTATATAACTTTTATAACTTTTTATAACAAACTTACAATCTAATGATGTTTGCTATAGGTCGTTTGCGGAAAAGTGGAGGGCAAAAAATCGATATAATTTCTTTTATACTGAATAGATTTTCATGAAACTTTGCATACAATAATCTGTTACCTATACGAACTCATGCTAGGAAATGTAGAATTTTTTGAGCTTTAAATAAAAAGTTTCCCTATTAATTATTACCATTTTTCTTCTCAGTTTTATGCCAGCCTTACACAGGAGGTAACCATAATGGTACAACAGCCATTGTTGTTCTATAGTTACTATACTAATACTATTATTCATTCACAAATTACCATGTGATCTGAAATGAGTTCACTCACTACTAGGTAAACAAGAGGCTTTAAAGATAATGGGCCAATCATTTGAAAAGGATTTTCTTATGTGTTTCTCCTATATATAAGTTAATGTCCATATAAGGGATATAGTCTGTACAACACTGGCTGTTCCAAATATTGCACCAACCAAGCGTAAAACTTCAAAGATTAGGGACAGATTTTAACATGTAGTTGATCTGACAATTTTTTATTTAACGGCCATAAAATTCTGAGTTTCCTTGCATGAGTTCGTATGGGTAATAGATTAAGGTCTGCAAAGTTTCATAAAAATTTATTGAGTAGTAAAGAAATTAAATCGATTTTTTGCCCTCCACTTTTTCGCAAACGGCCTATAACAGTGTAAGAGATTCAAATCTTATTGTTGTTTTACAATATTACCATGGATGCCATGTGATGAGACTCTGAGACTCTATTCTATGGTCCGTGACATAAGATGAAATCCTTATGTAAGTCAAACATTTGACTTATATAACTATTATAATTATAACAAACTCACATAATGATGATCCTGTTTACTAACAGATTCAAGCAGTTTGAAAGATGCAGAAAGTGATTTTTACACTGAGACTTTTATTTTATTGCAGATCTTCACTTTGTGCATCATAGAAAAAATAAAATCTGATGTTATGTTTTACACTGCAAAACACTTATCTCTGAATAAACATAGTCATATAAGCATTTACAAAAGTGTAAGGCGTGCAGATCTCCATGATTTACCATGCTACCCGTTAATCCTTTAAGCACCAAGTAGCAGATGACAAAATTTATGTCTGCAAAAATTAAAAAATATGCCTTGTCCAAGACATTTCATATTGAGAAATTAAAGACTAGAGGGCAAACAGTGTAGATCTAGATGAGGCGGCTCATCATGATCGAGCCGCCTCATCAGGATCTACGCTGTTAGCAAATTCTGAAAATTCGTCACTGGTGCGTAAAGAGTAAAGGTTAGTGAGGATAAAAGGTGGATGTTTATGTGGCTACTGTGAAAAAATGACAAAGTTAAACACATCATATTTGGCCACAATATCTTTTTTTCCTTCTATATTCAGAGCTCTAGATAAGAGGGCATATTTGGTGATAATTAGGGATAATTTTTGTTAATTCTGCATAAAAACATATGTTGTGACCCCTCATCTGATCCGTCTCGACGAGACGGTTCAGATGAGGGGTCACAACATATGGTTTCGATGAAAAATAAGAAAAATTATCCATAATTATCATCAAATACGCCCTCTTATCTAGAGTGTATATTTCACCCATAATGACCTGAAATATCCAAATAAGTTTTATGCAATTCTGCTGTAAGCTGGGTTTTTCTCTTCCAAAACCATCCCAATACAAGCATCGTAAACAAATGTGTAATACCCCCCATCCCACCCCCAGTGCAAGCCAATACACATCCTTTTACCTATTAAACATTTTTACATGTTTGTTTTTTTTATTATAATTTTATGCATGTATTAGCCCTGGGGCATCCATGGAAAACCTCTGGGGACAAAATTTTGATCAAGACATGAAGGTCATATTACCTAGATAATGTGTTGCAAATGTCAGGAAAATCCTGTTCATATTTGATTTTATAGAGATTTTTTTCATAATTTTTGACATGCATAAAGCCCTGGGACAGGGGCAGGTAACCCATGTGGGCTAAATTCTGTTTGTGACAGAAAGCTTGTTATTTCAATCAATTTTGTGAAATTTCATTAATGATTAAGATATACCAAAAGTCTGATTTCATAATTTCATACATGTATAAGCTTGAGTCAGGAGCAGGTAACCACTGGGGACAAAATTTTCACCATGATGACAGAAAAATTATATCGATATGATAACTTGTTACAAGTTTTGGAAAAAATCCCTTCCAACTCTGATTTTATACATTTTTTTCTTTATTTCATACATGTATATAACCCCAAGCAGGGGCAGATAAACCAGGTGGACAAAATTTTGCTAGTAACAGAAAGCTTATGTTACTTTGATCATTTCTGTTAAATTTCATCAAGAAATTTCAAGTGTAAAGGGACTACAGACCTAAAACTAAAACTATTTTTAAGAGAAAAGGGCAATAACTCCATCAGAAGATATTGGAATTTGCCCATTTACAATCCCAATTGAGATAGCCCCAAGACCAGTGCACATGCCAACTTTGAATAAAATCTGTTTATAAATACTCAAGTTATCAAACGGAAGCAAAGTGCTAACGGACGGCCAGATGGACGGACAGACGCACATACGATTAACGGATGGACACATGGACAGCCAGCATGAAAACATAATACCCCACCACTAATGTGTGGCGGGGTCTAAAAACCTGGAAAAACCACTTTGTGATATGGATCTAGAAACTGGGGGTTGTTACTCCTCCATCATTTGACAAATTAACAGGGTAGATAAAAAAAATAAATATACTAGCAATCAAGCTTGTAACTTGCTGACACAGGTGCAACAAAAACTACTGTATTAATCCTAAAAAAGGTCCCTGCTCTCAGTGCTGGAAATTCACAATAATAATGTGGTGGCCCAAAAGCCAAACAGGCCTGAGTTTCAGTGGCCGAAATAATACACTACTTTAAGATCCCATTCATTTAGTATTGCCAGAAAGATAAATTTGGGCCACTAAAGGTCATATTTTGGAGATTTCTGGTCGCCCGGGACGAAAATTAGGAGCATTTGGCCACTGGGCCACTGGCCGTTTCCAGCACTGTGCTCTAATAAACACCCCATGACTCTTTTCGAATAATACTGTAATCTTAACTTGCATGAATTCCTGTTTGCTTCTCTGGATGATGCAGCTCTTTAAATAGAGTTGCTTCCTCTGCAAATATACATATTCACCTTAATACTATTTATTAGAAGTATTTTGGCAGTGACTGATTTACCGCTCTTTAGGTTCTAAAGGTTCTAAATAATGCCCCTTCCCCCTTTGTAAAAATGAAATGCCCCTCAGGCATTTAATAGGATTAATTCAGTATGCAAAAAAAAAACAAAGTGAATTTCAGTAAAAAAAAAACAAAGGCATCTTTGACTGGGCATATTCAAGAGTTTTTTTTCAGTAACAGTTTACATACCACATAATTTTCACCGTGGAATCTTTTTGACTGGGCACCAAACCCTTTTCTGTCTGAATTATCTGTAACAATGGTCTGGTATTTGCTGGGGATTGAGGCTGTTGCTGCTACTATACCATGACCTGTAAAACATAAAATCATATCCCATGAATCCAAGGGCCCTACTAAGGGATATTCTAAGGTGATTTCTATTCAGTTTTATCTTTAGGGTGAATGGGTACCTTTTCTGGGGAAGAAACTCTGCCATTTTCATTTTTGCCCATTTTAAACAGTGCTTGACTCTTATAGAAAAGACAGGCCAAGAGAGTAAAATATATAGGCTCTTGGACTTCTTTGGTTTCCTGACTAGAGACATGTATATGTGTTAGTTCTTGGTATCTTAATTCAGAAAAAAATGTGGGTTACTTATTACTGACTTTTTTCTCTATTTCCCTTTTAAGACAAAATTTGTTTAAAATGTCATATCAGACAAAATGTCATATCAAACAAAATGTCTGTGACCTTTTGACTAAATGTCCTTAAATGAAGTGTCTATTTCTGGAAATATATTGTAGATGAAATGTCATTTTAACGAAATGTCACGGATTTCTTGAGAATCTAGCTGTTGTTTCCTTCTATAGTTGAATAGCAGTCATCAGTCCAGCTAGCAAATAGGAAATGGTCTGTGGCACCTTGGCAAAATGCACCTAAATTTTTGTCTAGGACCACGAGGAAATCTCTAAAATATGAAATTAAGAGCCAAGATTTATCCTTCTGGTAATGATAAATGAATGGAATCTTAAGCTAGCAGACAATTTGGGCCAGGTGCATGAGATTTCACCTTACGTCATGCCGTCTAAGGACAACTTGTCCAAAGGACATTTAGTCAACAGACCATTTTACATTTCTTCTAATGGACAAATCATCGAATCATGAGACATTTGGTCTGAAAATTAATTGGGTGAGACATTTTGTCTACCGGTAATATTTTACAGAAAATATAGAGATATTATCAGGTGCAGTCGCCATACTGAAATGTTAGAAATATTCAGCTCATTAAAGAAGCTGGTCTGCAAATGGGACATGCATTTGAAAAATTAAGGTGGTGATTTATGGTAAATGTAAAAATCTGCATAAAACCATAAAAAAGTAAGGTATCTCCCTGAAAGTTAGCAGACTTCTTATTTTTGTTGTTCTTTACAGTTTAGAATTCAAAATAGACGTACATGCTGCTTAAAAAAGTGTTTTTATAAGGAAAGATCAAAGTGTAGTTTTCTGCGCAATAATCAAAAAAATTAACATCGTTATTAAAAATTTACGTAGTACTGAAGGTGCGTTATTGCATAATGAAGAGCGACCTAGCAATTATTTATTCCAACTCTTTCTCAAATTGTAATGTAGACCAGATGAAAACGGTAGCTTTTTCTCAAATGTTCAACCATGAACAAGGTCATGTACACTGGATGCATTTATTAAATATAGGGTAGGCAAGCATACCTATGTAACACCTACAGTATAAATAATACATTACTTACATGATCACTGGTGTGTAGATAAAATTGTTCAACCTTGTTAAAATAGTCTTACCTGTTTCACCTGTGTGTTTTGACAAAAAAAAATTGGACACAGACAGCATCTTTTTTCATCTGCTCAGCCTGATAATGTGTGAAAAGAGTTTGAAAAAATAATTGCTAGCTCGCTCTCCATTATGCAACAAGGAACTCTCAGCACTAAATATATTTTCAATAACAATATTATTTTTTCAGATTATTGCGCACAAAATTACCCTTTGAACTTTCCTTATACAAACACTTTTTAACATTAACAAATGCTGCATTTTGGGAGTCTGAATTGTGAGAAACAACAGAAAGAATGCATATGCTAAGTTTTGGAAAGATTAGTGGTATTTTGAGTGTTTTATGCAGATTTTTGTCTTTGCCCCAAATCAGTGATTATCACCACCTTAATCAATTCACATTGACTTTGAGGGATCTGGATTGAACTAGAAACCAACATTCTTGACATAGAGGTGGGGTTTTGCATGTCCCATTTGCGGACCAGCTTCTTTGGGCCAGGTGCATGAGATTTCACCTTATGACATTCTGTCTAAGGACAACTTGTCCTAGGGACATTTCGTCAATAGACCATTTTACATTTCTTCTAATGGACAAATCATCGAATCATGAGACATTTGGTCTGAAAACTAATTGGGTGAGACATTTTGTCTACCAGTAATATTTTACATTTGACCCAAGCTCCTTCAACAGCAGAATTTCTATAGGATATTGGACTTCTTTGGTTTTACCCTGGCTAGAGACTCAAGTCAATGTTTTTATTTTTCTTAATTTTTTTTTACTGTACCTAAGTTCAGACAAAATGTGGGATACTAATTTCTGGGTTGATTTCTCATTTAAGACAACACTTGTTTTTAGCGTCTTCTGTAACATATAACTTTTAGCTTTTTTAATCTTTCAGGCCTTGCTTTTGTTTTTATCTTTTCTTTTTCTTGGCACAATTCCTCTGCACACCTGCCCAAATTCCTCTCTACAGGGTTAAGGCAGTGACTGTATTTGGTTTAAACACTATTTTATTTAGGAATAATTTTTACAACATAATACACATATACAACAAATAGATCAGGATTTGAAAGCAAGCCTGAAGCTTATATGAATCATCTCCTGTGACTGTTTTTACCGAAATACTGAAACGAACTTGAAATACCGAAACAATAGGAAAATGATGTTTCGGTAATTGATTATTTGTATGTAGGTATAGAAAAGTTAAATAAAGGTCATATAATACTGTATTAATACAAGTGTGATAGGACCGAAAATGTATGTAGAAATACAATCAACACAAATCTATTTGTGTTGGTTTTATTTCTACACTGTCTTGTTACAGCCGATGGAAATGTTTCGGTTGTACGCGATGTTTTGTTAAATATTCCCTTTTCTGTCAAGTCCCTTCATAACAATACCTGTAATAGCATTTACCGTTGCATGGCATGTCGCTATAGTACAATGCATGTTCACTGCATGACTCAGTGCACTCGCCATTTAGCTATTGAATAGATAAGGTCTACACTTTATATGCTATTTATTAATATATGTTGTATATATACTAGGTCAAAAAAGTTCCTATACATGAAATTTCTTCTGTCGCTATGGCAATTGCAGAAATTAAGAACATACATAGTTTACTAATTTCAAAAGAGTATCCATTTGCTTATTGAACAAACTTATTTGTTTTGGTTTCCTAAGACTACAAATGCTACAAGGTTCGTTTGAATATGCAAGGGGTAATTTTTCATTTTCACAGAGTAACATCATTAAAACTGCTCAAGCTCACAGTTTTTAAAACTGGTTTGTGAATAATGATTTCCAAGATTCTGCGCTCCATATACAAGAGCAAGGCCTTAGGTAAGGCTACTTGCCAAAGAAATCAAAATTTGACCGCTTTTGATACGAGAATTTGAACCACAAGTCAGGGTACTGTGATTCCTTTAAAGACTGTTTAAATGCCACTTTCAGTGGGATTTCCATAGGAAATCGAAATCGTAATGGCTAGCGGGCGTGTAACAATTCTGCCATTTTTGTCATTATGCCATGAAAACAATGACATAACAAAAATGTTTTTGAAGAAACTTTGAAAAAAGACCGACAGGTACAGTAATAATGACGCCTTGAAAATCGCTATATTTTTAATTAAAAGGGAGATAATCTGAGAATTTGAAGAATTTAAACCTCGCCTGTAAAGCCTGGGTACAAGACATTTAACATGTTAAGTGTTTTTCGAACTTCCTGCATTATGGACTTTTCTGCGCAATACAAAATTTATTCCTGCGCATGCGCAGAAATGAGATGCATTCAAATTGACTCCTATCGAATAATGCCAGATAACTCTAATGTGGAAAAGTATGGGTTGACAATTTCAGAGCATTTTGTTCTTTGGCGTCTCCCCAAACATACATGAGCCTCAATTTATTCCAATATGCACTTGGTTCCTTGAAAATATGGCCGATAGTTGGTATCGTTACTTTTTTGACCGAGTATATTTAATTCCAGGTATGTTCATTTTCATAATTTGTACATGATACTTAAAGGTAGGTTCCTGTACTAGCGATAACAATTATGTCCACAAAATAATTTCGTCTTTTTCTGAGCAGTATTGAATTCTCTTATTTTTCTAAATTTGTTGCTACTGAGAAACTCGTCAGATGTTGAAGAAAATAGTCGTTTTCCCTTTTGGTTTATTTTCTTTCGTTGGAATTCCAGTTCTAAAAATAACTATGTTTATTATGTCTATAAGTGCGCGATTTCTGATGCCATTCTCCAAAGGTCAATTTTCCCTTGTCTTGAGCTCTCCTAGAGGTCCTGGCATGGTGGATGGGTTAAAACTATCCCAAAATGCAATGCAGCATGACCTCAGCTGCGTTATCTATTTTTGGCGCGAACTAAAAATAGCGCTAACTGGTGTGCGAAGCAGAGTTAGGAAATCCCATGCAAAACAACTTTTCTAATATTTTTTTTGATTTACACTTTTTAGTGAAACTTATTCATTCCCTTTTATAAGTGCTTTCCAACAACTTGGATGAAAGATCATCAAAATTATGATGCATTCCAAAGTACAGGAACCTACCTTTAAGTTAGAACTTTGTAACTTGATAGCTGTTTTAGAAATAGATAGGGTAATATAGTGTGTAACACAATCAGGTTTCTTTTATTATAAATCTTCCTAAATCCATACCATTTTCTTAAATTGATACTTTACTGGCTTGCTCTAAAATGCTTTCAAGAATTGCATGCCATAAATGAATATTGACTCAGGGCACTCGGCATTTAGCTATCGAATAGATAAGGTCTACACTTCATATGCTATTTATTAAATATATGTTGTATATATTTATTTCCAGAGCTATCCTGCAGATGTGCCATTCAGTGGCGGATCCAGAGGGGGTTCGGGGGGCTCAAACAAACCCCCTCTTCAGCCTTAATAATAATTATTTCATTTTCGTGGGGGATTTCAGGAAGGATTCAAGGATTGGTCAACCTGCACAAATCAAACCCCCTCCGCTAACAGTGTTAGAAATAAGCAGTTGCCCACTTGCCCGACACGGGTTAAATTTGCTGGGGGCAAGCTGATAGCCTTGGAAGGTTGCCCTCTGGACAACCTATAATTCTGGTAAATTCTGGAAAATAACTTTGTTTCATGTCTGTTTTGAAGTTTTGCATGAGAAGTTTGAAACCCACCAATATCGTGTTTTGAAGGAGAAAAATAAAAAGAATCCCAGTCAAAGTAGCGCTGTGAAAATGATTAGGCAGCTGTGATCAAAACTGTTGGTCAGTTATGTCTGAAGTTCACGAATTCATGCTTAAAGTCTTAGAAAGGGAGAGCATTTTTGAGCTATGTTTACTTATGTGACTTCGGAAGAAAATGACATGTAAACAGTTTAATTGCAGTGAAATATAGGGGGACAAGTTGAAATCTTCGCGGACAAGTTGAAATTTATTTCAGGTTGCCCCCAGGCAAGTTGCTGTCTGGGCCTTATTTCTAACACTGAGCTAATTTGAACCCCCTTTCCAAAATTTCAGGATCTGCCCCTGCCACTGCTGATCTCATTGCAGTTTTGGAATAAATCATCATTTTGTACATATATCTCGTTCATTGTGTATTCCATCCGAGGGATCGAACCCAGTCGGTGACAGATGCAACATGTGTACATATTTGAATATCTGCCAATATGTACTAAAGTAGATACAGGCACGCCATGTATTGTATTGTATTGTATTGTATCTTCTAGATTCTGCCTTCATAGGCACACCTGGAATACTCCAGTAAAATCTTCTTGAGTAAAGTCTTTACACAGTTAAGAGCCATGTACAATAAAAATTCTATCCAAGGAATATATACAAATAATCCACCACCATTTACATGTGTATATAAAATGTTCAATTTTAAGAAATGTCACTGTAGCATTTTCTCAAGTTGTTAAGGGTAATCATCTGTGCCTCGTTAAAATAGAATATGGGTACTCTATGTGTGGTTTGCTGCGCCCTTTACTTTTCTCTTACGTTTCGGCACTAGTTGGAGTTTATTATATCTGACTGCATGTAGTCTATAGATAAGCCTTCTGCTATGATAATGTAGAGAGTCCACAAGATGTCTGATCTCGCTCTTTGTGTTATGTTATTTTGCATAACAATATCAGAGTCTATTAGTAACTGAAGTAACGTATATTCAGCATTCACAGGGTGCTTGTCAAGTAGATTAGCCAGTATATGATTAGATACGTTTTTTACTCTCTTTGTAACATATAATGCACTTCTCCTTTCCTATAAATGTACAAACAATTACCAAAATCCCAGTTCCCTATATATTTAATTGTTCGTTTCGGTAGATTTGAGTTTGTTTCAGTATTTCAGTAGATTTCGGTAAATACAGTTACACACAGGTTGAGGCAGTATCATAGACAGTGCAGGTGCATTTCTTAGGATTAAGATTTTTTATGACCCCCGCCCCACCCCCAGAAGATCAACAAAAATATTCTGAACGCCACAATCCTCTGAATGTCCCCCTCCAACTTTGACACCGCCCCCCCTCCCTCCAACAATTATGTCCCTATAACAATTTTCAGATTTTGGGTTTCCAAACCCCCCCCCCCCCCCCCCCTTCTACCACCACCAAAATAATGTCTTGTCCCTACAACGATTTGCAGATTTTGTATTTCCGTATCTGGCCTTGTGGCACGAATCTTCTCAGTGTGATGATAGACCTCTCAACGGTGTATTCATATGCCTCGAATGTAGCTTACTCAAATGTACTTAGATAAGATAGTGGTTTGATACGGTTTACGGATGGTTGCCACGAACAACGGTTTTGTTCATGAGGTGACTTGTTTTGCTTATGAATTCTCCAAGCTCTCTTAATATGGTTGTTGTTGTTGTGTATCTTTGATGGCATTTCTTAGCTGCCTATGTCCTCTATGTGCTTTCGTTATCTCTTGTGCATATACTCGTTGTGCTATACTCATGTGCATATGCGTAGTATCAGCTGTTTTTGTTTAATATTTACTAAATCTTTGGGAATTTCTGACGAATTCCATCAGAGCCCTTATCAGATCATTTTGAGTCTCTCTGTGAGCATTCTCCACCATTCCCACTAACACTGACAAGTTGATATCCCCTACTTCATTCAGTCCGGCACCATTGAGAATCTCCTCTACCCTGTTCAGAATAATATGGTTTCTCTTAATATGGTCATTTTGGGTTTCCAACACTGTATCGTGGACATGGCTTGGTTAGTTTGGTCATGACATGGTTAAGTTGGACGAGGCCCTTAAGTCGCAGTATCTCTCTAGAGTCTAGTTTCAAACCTGACTCTGGTACAAAACTTTAAAAAATATCATGTAAAACTCTCAGGTTTTTGATTGACAAACGTCAGACTCTCAGATTCAGAACTGAGAAAGATTCGGGCCGGAACTTATGGTCTTAGAATGAACCGTTTACCGCCGAACAAATTACTACAAACGTGTGCTCAAATTCAAGCTTTCGAACCAGGACCTTTATGCAAATGTCCAGATGGATTTCTGCTGTGAATACGACGAACATATTCGTCGTCGACCACACGAATGCTGTCGGTGGCCGCCATTTGTAAACAACCCTGTTGCCCACTGACAGGAAGCACTAACTTCACAAAGAAGGTCCAAAATTTGTTGCCTGTCAAACGGCTGATTTAAATTTATTACCAGGAAATGCTTATTCAGAATTGATTCAGGAAAATTTATTGGGCGTATAGTACCGGTTTGGTATCTTAATGGCACAGCATTTCTAATAAAGATTTTCATGAAATAGTTCCAGTTGCTCCGGTTACGCAGGACAAAACCAATAATCTTTTAGGGATGTCAAAAGAATCCATTAAAGGTCAAATCTTTCAAAAAGATAAACCGATGTGATAGGTGTAAAAGTTTTGTTGATAAACACCAATCAATCTATATTTGACCTAATTAATATGCCACACTTGCATAAGCGGTTGACTTATATAACCTATGAATGCTTATATAACGCATAATTACCCTATGGCGAAATCTTAAGCTATTGAAAAATTATTCCGCCTCCAACCAATCAAAACCATGAAAAATTATTTGATGGAAGGTGATTGGCTATAAGGAAAGAGCGCGCGCTTTACAAAGAACGTGGGACTGTTTGGTGTACTCATTGGCTCCAAAACTTCAGAAGTGTCAACATCGCATCAAATTTTTTCCACTCGTGCGCTCAGATCGTTTGAATTTAAGATACAAATTTCATATCACGATGCTGTCGACAAGAAATGCAAGAAAAGAAAATGAAATTTCATCAAACCTTGGAAAAATGAAGTTAAATGACGAAAATGTGGTAAGATTATTTTTTCTTTTGCTTTTCAATAGTCATGATTGTTCTTTGTCTTCTGACAGAAGATAGACTCATAGAGATCATCTCTGAGATGAAGACAGAGAAACCGAGCTTAAAATAAAAAAAGTCAGAAGTTTTTGATTGGGACAATAGGCCAAATAAAATGTGTTTTTTTTTTCTTAGAATGCATGTATCTACTTTGGACAGAACAAAAATATAAAAAAAATGTTGCAAAAAGTAAGTTTATGTCATAATGTCTTTTGAAGACACATTTGTTATTTTGCTATTGGGTGTCAGATTAAAAAAAAAAAAAAAAAAAGAATCTCTATCTCTCGATCCTTGAGATATCTGATGAAAGAAAGCTTAGATCTACACTTTATTTGTCAGAGTATGCATTGCTATGAGTGGTGCAAAGTTTTTCTTAGCTTCAATACTTACAAAATGATGGCTAAAAAGGGTCAATTTTGTCCTGAGTAATGCAATAGTCACTTTTTTTACTTAGATTATTTCTTTACCTCTTTGCATGATTAAAATGACTGTTTTTTAAATAATTGTTTTATCATTAAGTGCAAAATTTGGCTTATTGGGCCTTCATGCCAACATAATAATTTGTTTGTCTTTAATTTTGATATTGCATGAATAGTGCAAAAATGTCCCGAGTGTAACAAATCTGATAAAAAATTTGTCAGATTTCTGCAGCAGATAGAAGTCAGATAAAGTTTGCCATAATTTCTTACCCCTCATATTGATATAGTTGTATGAATAACCAGCCATTTCCTTTCAAGGACTTATGCATCAGAAGTTTTGTTACATTCGGGACAAATAAAATGTGTGTTTTTTTTTCCACAAAATTCTACAAATTATGAAAGTTACTAAAGATTACGTTTCATTATTGTTTTCAGTCTGATGTTAATGTTGCAAATGACTTTTTTTTCTGTCAATCTACGATATGAAATGTTTGCTATGCCATGAATTGTATGATCTGTTATGTTGAAATTCTCGTATGTCACTTTATGTGACCTGGGAGTGAAATAAAGATTTGTTGTTTGTTGTTGTGACAATGTATCAGTTTTTAAGCATACACAACTTGTAAAAAATGTTGCCATTCACTAGAAGTGGTGTAAAAGCATTTTCTTACAAACACTTTATCAAAGGCTTTGTCAATCTGGTATTTCTGAAGTATAGGTGATCTTTTTCTTTCAGCCGAAGAAGAAAGTCCTTGGCGAAATCACAGTAAGTTAATTCTTTTTGTTGTTGTTGTTTTTAAAACTAACTTGCATCCATAAAAGCAAGCCTGAGTCAATTGCAAAAAAGCAGGATTCTTGAATATATTCGCAAAGAAAGTCTTTATCCTTTGCAGTGCTTCATGATCTAGTCTGCCACAAGATACAAGTTCCAGATATGGTTTTCCATCTAGCAGGGCTATATAAACATAGGCGGGATAGTGATGAGGCTCAACGTCTGTACATGGTATTTTTACCATTTTATTCAACTTATTGAAATCGTAAGCAGGTCATTTTAGTTGCCAACTAAAATGACCCAAATTAGTTTTCAACCCCTTTTTATATATGTGAAACTCATGGATGTTTTATTTGTTTAAAACCAGCTAATCATGGCCATTTACAATGACGAAACTTGCAGCGATCTCTCATAAAAAATTTCATGATGATAGAGCAATGGGGCCTTTTAACAAAGAAATTTGGTAATATATTAGTAAACTTTAACTACGTAACTAAATACATTTTTTTTCTTTTTCAGAATTTACAGAATTCTCACACAGCTGTCCCACAGAAGCCACAGAGTCCAAAGAAAAAAGAGGTAAGTTTGTTAAATAATCATGAGGGCTCTTGTACCTAATATTTGGGTTGGGTTAGGGGGATGTGGACTATCAGTGATTGAAAAAACATCCTTGGACTTCCCTGTATCCTCTCATAATTTGCTCAACATTTCTCTTCCTGTACTATCTCATAATGCTAGATTAGCAAACCATGAAAACTGTCTTCTAAAAAACATGATCTGAACTGTCAGCCATGTCGCTAATGTAAGAAGAGGAATAATCCTAATTACAGTTTTGCAGCAGGTGGCTCTATGACTCTTCTTTCGAAAAATTGAGTCTCCTGACACGAGTCTGAAACATATACATTTACTCATATTTTAAGATAGTGAAGGTGTAAGGGTACTCCCCATAAACTCCTGCTTTTTCTTTTTTTCAAAGGGAGACAACTTCAGTGTCCTCTTTTTACTCCCTGGACAACAAGAACCTTTAGAATGGATCTACTCTTAAAGGAAAGAATTTGCTCCTGTAGGAGCAAATTCTTTCAAGAGTTAACCCAATTAAGATTCTTGAACAATAATGAAAGTTACTTACTGCAAAAATAAAGCCTTTCAACTCAAGAAGGAGACAATATTGAAGATAATTTGTTATGATGGTACAATTTTTACTGCAGACAAAGAAGCCAAAGGAGACAGAAACAGAGCCATTACTGAAAGAAAACCCTGGAAGATTTGTCATCCTTCCAATCCAATATCATGATATTTGGAAGATGTACAAGAAAGCTGAGGCCTCCTTCTGGACAGCAGAGGAAGTAGACTTGTCGAAAGATTTGGTTCACTGGGAGGCTTTGAAAGATGAAGAAAGACATTTTATATCCCATGTCCTAGCTTTCTTTGCTGCCAGCGATGGTATTGTTAATGAAAATCTGGTAAGTAGATTTAGATATGTTGTAATGTGTTTGAGGTGAAATGATAAAACCTGTCAAAAACAAAGAAGACAACTGTTAATCCTCTAAATTATTAACTCAACCTTCGAAAAACTTTGCATTGTGGTGGGTGCCACTGGCCACTTGGAGGCAATTTTCGTCCCACCTGCCAGTAGCAGCAGCGAGACAAGGGCATTACATCTGATGTTGGCTGCTTAAACTTTGCTTTGAGTTTTCTGGTTTGGCTCGGTGTTATTGCACAAACAGGTGAGACATAGCATTCCATAGCATGTCATGCACTTTAATGCATTTTATGTAAAAAAAAAAAAGGCAATCTGTACAACCTAAAACTCTGAAGAATACTTAATCTGGTCTGGAACAAGCAAGGTACTAAAACTTATTTCTGAAATTCTGCAAGTCATAAAATTTTTGTACAAGTTATAAAGGTAGATGCGAAAATTAGGGATATAGGAAACCAAACCACACATAATTATTTTGGCCTGACATTTGAGAGTTATACCAGTAAAACATGTTAGTTTTTTTGTGTCATAGGTTGAAAGATTTAGCAAAGAAGTTCAAGTCACAGAGGCAAGATGTTTCTATGGGTTCCAAATAGCTATGGAAAATATTCACAGTGAGATGTACAGTCTTCTTATAGATACATACATCAAAGACCCTAAGCAAAGGTAGGTTGCAAAATTCAAAGTACATATGTAAATCTCTAGGCAGGTACAAGTTTCCTGCCCTGCTTGGCATGGCTAAACCAAAAAGCAGACAGCAATTTAAAACCAGTTTCAAACCTTAAACATGTTAAATATGGACAAACCCAGCATATAGCAATTATTAAGTGAATTTGCATCACATGTATACCAAGATGAAGCTTCCTTTCAGTTTTAGAGTAAAGTACTTATTCTGCAAGGTTTTTGACAGATATATCCTATGAGCCCTTGCAGAACATTATCAAAAAACATCATTGTTAAATTGAGAGAAATTAAGAGGCTTCACAGAAAGCAACTTATCAGTGTTGTTGAGGGGCCTAGACTTCCATAAACTGAGAAATTTGTATGAAGATGTGTACATGGGAGGTGCTTTTTTTTAACAAAATGGTCAGGCCAAATTTAAAGGGCGATGGGTGTCTGGATCTCAGTTCCTTTTTTCTTTCGATGAGACGTCATCACGTCTCATCGACGTCAATATGACGTCTTTTCAACGTTGTGTGCCCGCTGGGTTATGTTCGGGGTGAAAAGCATGTGTATTACACATGCATCACTTGAAACAAAATGTTTGTACTTTACAGAGATTTCCTCTTCAACGCCATTGAAACTTTACCATGTGTTAAAAAGAAGGCAGACTGGGCCCTGAAGTGGATCAATGATACTAACTCTACCTATGCTGAGCGAGTGGTGGCCTTTGCTGCTGTGGAGGGTATCTTCTTCTCTGGGTCTTTTGCATCTATATTCTGGTTAAAGAAGCGAGGTGTTATGCCAGGACTTACTTTCAGCAATGAGTTGATCAGCAGAGATGAGGTAAAACATTTGTACCATATTTAATTTCGAAATCATGCAGCTCAGGGATAAAGACTAACAATTTTGACTTAGCGGCCCACACTGCCAAGTTTAACATTAAGCATTTTGTCAAAAATTTAGGGGCTGTGGGCTTCTGGGCCCCTATTAGTCTTTATCCCTGAATGCTGACATATTTAGAAAGCGATCAGTGTAGAACCAGATCAGACTGCTCCAAAAGTCCAAAACCATTTCAGTGTTCTTTGACTTGTTGATCAATTTTTAAAATCATTAATATAGCAATGCTTTGTCAAAGTTAGTCTAAATTTAAATTATAGATAATTTATTGTTGAACCTTAATGCGTTTAAAACAACTTTAATGGCTAAGAAATGAAAAAAGAAGCATTTTAAATAAATTTTAATATATTTTCATTGGAAATAAAGGCATATTGCAAAGGTAAATTGAAGACGAAAGCATGTTGCAAGCGACATGCCTTAATGGTCTTGGGACATCATTGCCATTTGTTCATCACTTCTCTGAAACAGATCCTGGATAGATCAAATTTGACTTGTTCCAATTCAAACATTTTCATCTATATAGGGATAGGGCTTTTCCTAATATTTGCCAAAATTAGACTCTCATTTAAAGCTATTGCACTTAATGCTCAAACACTTAAAGACAAATATTCTATACTATATAGAACACACCCTCAGTCTTTATTGGCTTTATGACCCTGTTATGTCATTACCTATGTGAGAAAAGGTATTTCCTTTGATGAAACAGCAGAAAGGGGAAGAATTTTAGACTCCATTTGCTATCTTTAACAAGGGAGTCCTTCTACAAAGTGGACTTCTTGTTAAGGAAAGAATTTGCTCCATTTGGAACAGATTCTATCCCTTGATAAAGAGCTGTCCCTACCATTTAAAAAAGCAAAAAATACAAATGGCAGACTTGGCTTTTTCTAAAACTATATCTATACACCTCAAGTTAGCCAGGGCCCAGTTGTTCAAAGCATGGTTAGCCTAACAAACTTGTTAGGACGTCAACGCGTTAAGTGTTGTTGTGATGTCTTATGAAAAACATTGATATTTTGGGTTGAAAAAAGTGAGACGCTATTAAAATTTGAAATTATAACAAAACATTAACTAACAATATCGTTAGTATTGAACAACTGGCCCCCAGGTCTTTATGTTGCATTTCTGTCAGCACAAATTTAACCCTATTTTTGTTATTATAGGGTTTACACTGTGATTTTGCCTGTCTCATGTTCAGCCACTTAGTAGACAAACCTTCTGAAAGCAGAATCAAACAAATCATAGATGAAGCAGTAAAAATAGAACAGGAATTCCTAACTGACGCCTTACCAGTGCGATTGATTGGCATGAACTGTGATCTCATGAACCAGTACATAGAATTTGTAGCTGACAGATTATTACTGGAGCTCAAGTGTGATAAGGTTTGTATACTATTTAAGAAAATGTCTAGAAATGAGTAAAACAAAGTGGAATGTGTGCACAGCAAAGACTCAGATCAGCAGAAGCACCTGTCCTGACTGATCAGAGTTTGCTATGTACCTTAAAAGCTAGCTGGGAATCTAAGCTAACTTGTTGCCAGTGAAGACGGATCGGTCTTTCTGGATGCCCAGGCTGAGCTAAGTCTTTGCTAGGTGCATACGCCACTTTGTAGGTTTTGTCAAGTCACAGCTCAAATATTTGTGACGTTTTCATTTCGTTAAGCTTTAAGAAAATTGAAACATAGGCGAATTCTTAATCAGCGTAAAAAGCAATAATGAGAAATCTAAATTTTGTTTTCTTGCAAAAGTAGGTCTAAGCAAAAAATCCACTCAAAGGATCTAAAAGAAATTGTATGTGTTTATCTCCACTTATACAAACTGTATGTGTGACATTCCTGAGTGACTAGTCCCTTCCAAACACCGTCTTAAAAGACTTTGGAGGAGCAAATTCTTTTAAAGTTAAAGTATTTTAACTATTAGGCAAGACGCCGCAAGAGATAGTGGCACAGTGTCTTCACCTGTAGGTGGTTCAAGAAGGGCAGTTGTCAGTTACTGGCGAAAGTATGTGCACTTAGTACTGGTTAACTGCTAAGGAGGTCTAAAAGCCTGCACAGGAATAGTGTGGTTAGGTTAACTGATCGTCCCGGCATGACCATAGCTGTTTACCATGAACATGAAGCAACAAATCAATCGTTCACCTGAAAACTAATTATCTACCCTTCCTAGATTTACAGGCAGTTACCCATACTTTAAGATAATGATGAATTGGATGAGTTCCCGGAAAGCTTATGCTTTAAAGAAATATATGGTATTCACACCTTAGCTTTCCAAGAAACTGTCAGGTATATTAAAATTTCATTTTCTCTCTTTCAGTTGTACAATAAAGAAAATCCATTTGACTTCATGGAACACATATCATTAGAGGGAAAGACAAACTTCTTTGAGAAGCGAGTTGGCGAGTACCAGAAAATGGGAGTTATGTCCGGAACAGGGGCAGATAAACATGAGTTTACTTTAGAAGCAGATTTCTAAATGACACTGGTGCTATGTAAATACTCAGAGCTCTAGATAAGAGGGAGTATTTGATGATAATTAAGGATAATTTTTCTTATTTCTCATTTAAACCATATGTTGTGACCCCTCATCTGAACCGTCTCGCCGAGACGGTTCAGATGAGGGGTCACAACATAGGTTTTTATGCAGAATTAACAAAAATTATCCCTAATTATCACCTAATACACTCTCTTATCTAGAGCTCTGTGTATTTGTAGGAAGGCATAATAAATGCATCTTGAAGCTTACTATTGTGTTGTGCCATAAGAAACACTAAAGCTCTATATGAGAAGAGCTTTTGATTGTAATTCAGGCTGATACAGTGCTCCAGATAAGAGATATATAAGGGAAAGTTTGCCTTTTATCTTCACAAAATCACATATTGTGACCCCTCATTTGAATCTTCTCATACAGTTCTGATGAGGGATCACAATATGTTTTTGTTCAGGAAAAAAGAAATTATCATCCTCAAAACACTAAAATGTAGTTTATTGCATCACTGTAGGAATGGTTGTGACATGTCATTACAACCGTCCTACTGGAGGGAGTGAAGTGTCACAACATTTTTTATGGAGAAAAGAACAGATATTATCCATGAGTTACAATCAAAACTCCAGTACTGGTAAACTGGTCTAAGCCTGCTCAGGAACAGTGTGATTTGGTTAACTGACCGTCCTGACATGACCTTAGCTGTTTACCGTGGACGTAGAGCATTAAATCAATAAAAAAAAATCAAAGCCCCACAACAGAGCTTTTCAGCAAGTACAAAGAGGATTTAGATCAGTCTACATGGCTGTGTGGGCTGATTGAGGTTTTACTATTCAATTTGGATGCAATATGCCTTTTTCTCAGTGAGATTTTAATAATGTTGCTTTAATGAAATCCAGTCTTAATGCTCAAAGGTCTTAAAAATAACTCAATGTTTGTGCATGATTTGACAAAAATGTTGCATATTATAAAGTGCTGTTTGTCATTTGTGAATAGAGCTCTTGATAGGAATATTCTTGGTCCAGTTGAAGTTTGTAAAAGCATTGTGATGCTTAATAATAACAAGTTTACCAGAAGTTCTGTTGAAGAGTGAAATACATGATAGTGTTTCATGAGTAATTTTCCATAAACCACCATAAAAACATATGTTTTTATGGTGGTTAACAGAAAATTACTCAACAAGTCCTGAATGTAATCAACATGCACTTGGTTTGATATTAATTTCATTGTTTTTTTAGCTTGCCTCTTTTAATAGCATAAAATGCTTCCATGATCCATATTTCATTTCCAGTCATCATCAAGTCAAAACATTAAATTCATTTTGTAGTTTTTAATTTTTTAAAGCTCATTTGTTTCATTATTTTAGTGAAGGATAAAACATTTTACTTGATATTGATATTTAAATGAAGTTTTAAGATATCACGGTAAAAGGTCCCTTAAGAGCTAGATTACAAACATAATCATGGGGCCAATCATTTATTGTTTGTGGATGTCTGTAAAGCTATTTATTGTTGTGTGTCTAATAGAAAGTAAGAAAGTGCAAGAGATTCTTCATATTTTAATATAAATTTGTATTTTGATCAAAATAAATATGTAAACTGTATGTTGTTTGGTTTGATTGCTTTGACTGGCCACAAGCACATTCTTTGTAAATGAGTTAAAAATGTGCAAAAAAAAAAAAGAGTACATGTTGGGCATAGGACTATATTCCTTTGGTGACAAGCAGAAAAAATGGTGTCCATAGCCTAGTAGCTGTAGGGGCGGTGGTTGTAAGAGACCCATTGTGTCAGCATATGAAAGGAGCCCATCCCTCCTCTGCTGCCTTATCCTTCTCTGAAGCAGGTTCCCATTTACTGCTGGGTTGGCAAGAGTTTTCCACTCATCAAATGGCAAAACCCAGGTGTGATCCTGCGACTTTCTGGCGATCTCGGTACTTTCTGCACTGTAACTGAGCATCTCTAACCACTCAACCACAGCGCCACTCAAATAATTCCAAAAATGTAGATCTGTCTTACAAGATGGATCTAGATTTTGTTAATTTTAGATAGAATTTTCACTTTTAAAATGGAATCATTTCAGTAGTAAAAACCCTATCTAATAGCAAAATAGTTATGGCTGAGTTAACAGATTTAGAGTACTTTATGGAGAGAGAAAACTTTGATTATAGCCAAAGTAATAATGTAGTCTGGTCAGGGCTTGCACTTCATCCAGATAATTGGGCCTCACTGATTTTGAAAGGAATTCTGAATGAACTGTCTCATGGCTATGTGCAATTCGCAAAAAGTGGTGGGACAAAAAAACATGGTGTTTTTTTTGTCCAACCATTTTTAAAATTCTCTTTGCTGAGGAGTAATTCCTTTGAAAATTGGGCTTTTCTTTGTTGGAGAGATTTGCACCTGATAGAAGCATTCAGTTATTTTGTTCCCGTATGTAAAGCCTAAAATGAAATGGGAAAGTGGGCTATTGGTATTTTACGGAACGGAACATACTTTTTACAGAATGAAACACATTGTTAATTCATAAGATTGACAAGGGAGGTTATCATTGCGCTTTGTTCTGTAAAATAATATGCAAATTTAGCAACATTCTTTAGTTGCAGTTCCGTTAAGCAAAATACCAATAGCTGGAAAGTGTTGGTAAGAATAAATTCATCTGAAGTGTAGACCCATATCAAACCTGGTGTTATATGAACAGTGAGTGAACTCTGGTTTAATGTCCCACCATCAACTAGGTCATATTTTATCAAAATAGTAAGAAAATTCACCAAGAAAATATTTGGGTCACCACTAAAAATTACTTTCACTATTTTGATATACGATGCCCAATCATGTTCAGTCCCAGACCCCGAAAACTGTGTTTAAATCTCTTGGCTTGTTTTTGAGAAATATTTTTTATTAGCTGGGTAATGTACATTTGTTGCGGGAACATACTCGCGAGATGTTCTGCTGACATTTTGAGTTGAACTAGCGAGTATGTTCCTGTGACAAATGCACTTTACACGGCTAAGAAAAAAAGAATAATTCTCAAAAACAAGTCTAGAGATTTAAACACGGTTTACAGCATTTAGGGCAGACTTGAATTGGGCATTGTATTTCATAAAAGTGATAAGAAAATCCAAAGGACATTTCATATGAAAGACAAAAGAATTTTTGGGTCATTACTGAAAAATTAGACTTGGAAAATATGCCGATACATGTGAATATTTTTCGCCACATCACTGCTTGTTTTATATGATATGTATTCTACGTTCGGTGATATGGCTTGACTGATGTTTACGATATTTAGTCAGAAAGTTTGATAAAAAGAAGCACCTACCTAGTGTGAAAACTGGTCTGCTATCTTTGATGGTCTGTTCCGTTTCCTAAAAAGGATGTTCCGGATCTCAATCCATACAATGCATTATGCACACCATGAAATGAGGGGAATGCAAAGTTTTAGAATGATTCACTGAAAAATTTAGGAGTTGCACACACAACTGCTAAGTGGGGATAGAGCTGTGGAAACACAGAAAGCCAAAAACTATGATCTCAATCCAGACAGTGATATGAACAATGGGGGATGATTTGTGAGTGAGTGAGTGAACTTGGGTTTAACATCTGATCCTTGAAGAAATGTGACATTGACCTTGAACTTCCAATTCTTGTGTGGGACATATCAATATGCTGTGTTTAATAAGATTAACTTCAGCAGCCTTTGAGTAATTGCCAAAACAAGATTTGACCTCTGACACTTACTTGTGACCTTGACCTTGGTCATGGGAATCAACTCACCTTATTTTGGTTTTACCTAGTTACCTTTCTGTGAAATTTGATTAAATTCACTTAATTTGTCGTTGAGTGACAGTGGACACACAATTTGTAAGAGACAGACCTGTGACCTTTGATTTTCACCTAGACCTTGATCACTGGAATCAAAAATCTGTGTACAACACAACTTCTTGTTTTGGTTTATCTTTCTGTGAAATATGATTAAATTCGTTTCAGCTTTTTTTGAGACATTGTGGACACACAATCTATAAGGGACAAACCTATGACCATTTATTGTGACCTTGACCTTGGTCATGGGAATTTAAATTTTGTGTGTGACACACCTCATTGTGGTTTACATTTCTGCAAAATTTGATTAAATTCACTTCAGCGGTTTTTAGTTATTGTGGACACATGATTTGTAAGGGACAAACCATTGACCCTTGATTGTGACCTTGACCATTGTGGGAACCTAAAATTGTGCGTGACACACCTTAAAGGTTGGTTCCTGGAGTATGGAATGTGTCATCATTTTCATGATTGTTTTTTTTTTCTAAATTATCGGAAAGCACTTATAACAAGGAAATAAATAAGTTTCACTGAAAAGTGTAAAGCCATAAGTATTTGGTAAGTCGTTTTGCGAGGGTTCCCTAACTCTGCTTCGCACACCAGTTAACGCTATTTTTAGTTCATGCCAAAAATAGATAACGCAGCTTACACAATACAATACTGCACTGCATTTTGGGCTAGTATTTAACCATTCGTCATGCCGGGACCTCTAGGAGAACTCACATCAAGAGAGAAAATGACCTTTAGGAGAATAACACTAGAAATTAAGCACTTATTGGCATAAGACAAAATTATTTTTAGAACTGGAATTCCAAGGCATTGCTTAAACCAAAAAAGTAAACCAGAGAAAACCGACAATTTTTCAACAAAATCCAACGGTTTTCTCACTAGAAACAATTTTAGAAAAATAAGAGTATTCAATATCACACAGAAAAAGACTAAATTATTTTGTGAACAGATTTGGTATCTTTAGTTCAGGAACCTACCTTTAAAGGTAGGTTCCTGTACATTGGAATCATGGAATGTATCATAATTTTGATGATTTTTTATCCAAGTTGTTGGAAAGCACTTATAAAGAGGAAGTGAATAAGTTTCACTAAATAGTATAAATAAAAAAATTGTAGAAAAGTCGTTTTGTTAGGGATTTCCTAACTCTGCTTCGCACACCAGTAAGCGCTATTTTTAGTTCGCGCCAAAAATAGATAACATAGCTGACGCCATGCTGCATTGCATTTTGGGATAGCTTTAACCCATCGTCCATGCCAGGACCTCTGGAAGAGCTCATGGCAAGAGAAAGTTAACTGTTGGCAAATGACATCAGAAACTGCGGACTTGTAGACATATATACATATTTATTTTTAGAACTGGAATTCCAACAAAAGAAAATAAACCAAAGGGAAAACGACTATTTTCTACAACATCTGACGATTTTCTCAGTAGCAACAGTTTCAGAAAAATAAGAGAATTCAATACTTCCCAGAAAAAGACAAAATTATTTTGTGAACATAATTTTTATCACTAGGCCAGGAACCTACCTTTAACTGTGGTTTACCTTTCTGTGAAGTTAGATTAAATTCACTTCAGTGATTTATGAGTTTTTACGGACACACTATTTGTACCAGGCGGACAGTTGGTGCAATTTTAATATGCCACCCCATGTTCCTTCGGGGGCATAAAAAGTTCGGTTCCCATACCCAAAGTCAAGGATACAACACAGTTTGGTTAATGGCTGAAATCCTCCTAAACTTCGGAAGAAAATTTCAACATCACAGAAAAGTAAAGCAAAACAAGAATGTATGTCATGTGCAAGACTCCGGCTCCATGTCCAAGGTCAAGGTCACAACCAGGTCTCTATGGTCAGTTTAAGGGGTCTTCAGGGGCTTTTGTTACCCACTGTAACATTCCTCACCCAATAGAAGCTGGGTACTGTAAGCAGCTTCAAATACCTTGGAGCAGTTGTCTCAGATGATGGCTCAAAACAGGAGGTTCTCTCAAGGATAGCACAAGCCACTTCAGCTCTTGCCAAGCTGAAACCAATTTGGAGAGATAACAACATATCTTTTGGATCAAAGGTGACACTTATGCGCTCCCTTGTCATTTCCATATTTCTGTATGCCTGTGAATCATGGACCTTGACAGCAGAGTTAGAGAAAAGAAAGCAGGCCTTTGAGATGAGATGCTACCGAAGGTTACTGAACATTTCGTACAAGGACCATATAACCAATGAGGAGGTTCGCAGAAAGATCCAAGCAGCCATTGGAGAATATGATGAACTCCTGACGCTGGTCAAGAAACGGAAACTAAGTTGGTTTGGCCACGTCTCAAGGTCTTCTGGTTTAGCAAAGACAATTCTTCAGGGCACAGTGAAAGGAAAAAGAAGAAGAGGTAGACAGAAGAAGAGGTGGGAAGACAATATTAAGGAGTGGACTGGAATGGATTTTGCCAGCTCAACTAGGGCAGCTGAAGACAGGACAAGGTGGAAAGGGATTGTTTTGAAGTCAGCTGTGGTGCCCCAACGACCTAGTAAGGTTATGGGATAGAATAGAATAGAATAGTAACATTCCTTGTTCATAAATCAGTTTTAACTATGCGGACTTCTTCCTCGTCTCCAGATGGGCATGTGATTGGCGTCTGATAAGTAATGTTACTGTAAGTTATTATTTTCATGATTTGAACTTAGACGCAAATACTTGTACTAACCAAATGTACTGACAGTTGGTACCTTGTATGTGCAACTCCTCATAGGGTTGTGAACCAATCATTTTGAAACTCTGCAGGTGTTTTTAACATTTACATTTTGAACTTCAGTCAGTTTTCAAGCTCAAATACTATCAAATTGCATAGACAATGGATACCTTGTATGTGCAACTCCTCACATGGTTTTGTACAGTGTACATTTTGAGATTGTGCAATCCAATTCTTATTTCCAAAGGCAGGAGATACAAATTCGTAGGGATTTGCTTGTTTCAGCAAAAATTGTCAGTATTAATGTGTATATATGAACATTTCATGTTTTGTTGACTAATGATGTCATTAGTTTTGAACAACAAGGCCCTCATGTATAGTAAGAAATGTAAGATTAAGGGGAACAGGTATCCTCGATATCTCGAAAACTGATATCTCAAAATACCTGCTTATATCAAAGAATATAGTGAGGACATAATTACAATTTTTCTTTACTTTTCAACTCTTCTTATCTCAAACTACTGATATCACAAAGTTAATTTTCTGGGACCAGAAAATTTACTTTCAGATATCAGTAGTTTGGAATAAAATTTGACTCTGAGATATCTGGAGTTGACTGTAATTCATTTATAGCTACCTACCCTGAAAATGTAATAGCAAACAGTGTACACACAGAACATTTGAATTCCGATAGTCTGATCAACAGCTGCAGTGTTGTAACCTTACAGAAGGTCTAGATATGTGCTCAATAAGGCCACCTACAAAACGATATTTACCGGTAAACAGGTTCCAAAAAAATAAAACAAACACATTATCGTGACAATTTATGCATGAGTTATCAATTTACAATAATGAAAAAAACCTGAAGTGTTAATGATGTAAGAATGTTTGAAAGTTTTAAATAAATTTCTGGTTTCCGCAAATATGTTAGCTGTCACGCTAGAAAAGAAATGCGCACACATGCAAACTCCCATAATGACCCTCCATTCTCGGACAGACCGGTCTGAGCAAACACTGTAGACCCAGATCAAACTCCTCCTGAAGGAGTAGTTAGATCAAGGTTAACGATGTTTGCAATTCACTTAGCATCATTTGGATGCATTAACGTGCGTAAAATCCACTCTCTAAGATTTGACCTGGGAAATGGGAACAAAGTGCCACACAAACCAAGTTTCTTTTGCGCCCAGCGCAGACTCAGATCAGCCTTGGCATCTGCCCAGTCTGCTCAGACACTTCCCTGAGCACTTACAGGGTAGCTAAGGGTCTAAGTCACCTCCAAGTGGACAGCAAATACTCTGATCAGACTGGGCGGATGCCCAGGCTGATCTGAGTTTGCGCTGGGCACACAACCACTTTGTTGGTTTTCTAGTGTCACGTCTCAAATGTACTTTTCACATAACTAGAAACATGGTAACTAATAGGGCCCCGCCTTTATGAAACTGTTGACAACATTTAAGTCATATGTGCCCAACCAGAAATAACAAGACCAGCTTTCTGTTGTCATGTTTTTCCTTCATATTCAATATGTTGTTTGAAATTAAGCCTCTGGTAGTGTCATCAAGATGTGGGCAAAATACCAAATCACGATTGATTCAAAAATGGGCATCAACTCTATGAAGCTGAAAACTGATGTTACCATTCTTGCATTCTGCACACCTTCAGATCATCTGATGATGCTTTATATTTGTACCAAGTTTTATAAAAATATCTTCAAAGGCTTTAAAGTTATAGAGTGGACAAGATCCATACCTACAATAACAAAGACAGACGGACAAGGTGGTTACTATAGGGCCTCCGCAGACTTCGTCTGGCAGGGCCCTAAAAAGTAATATAATATAATGTCTTAACCTTTATGTAAGAAATATGAAGTCAAAACCTTATATGCAGGGAAACTGCATCAATATCAATATTACTGGTCATGTGAAATTAATGTCATGAAGATATTGTATAAATCTGACTGTTTCAGTATATAAGATGTTTGAATGGCACAGCACATTCAAAGCTACTACAAATTTTGACTTGCACTATCTCTGACCCTTTACCTATGAATGCTTTCACGGTATCACTACCTGAAGAAGATACACAGACACAACAACACTTGAAAACCAACAAAGTGGTTGTGCGACTAGTGCAGACTCAAAATCAGCCTTTGCATCCGCCCAGTCTGATCAGAGCCTTCACTGTCCGCATGAAGCTAGCCTATACCCTTAGCTACCCTTAAGATGCAAAGCAAAGACTCTGATCAGACTGGGCAGATGCCCAGACTGATCTGAGTCTGTGCTGGGCGCACAACCACTTTGTTGGTTTTCTCATGTCGCGGCTCAGTTATGTGATTTCATTCCACTGGCAAAACAAGTGAAGTTTCCAGCTAAATACAGTATATGACAGCTATCAGAATCTCTGTGGAACCAATTTCAAACCATACATGCTGCTATTAACCCATTGCATTCTGGGTGTTTTTTGTCGTCAGCTGAAATTGTCGTCTGCATCAAAAATCAAGACTATTATTACAATATTGGTCATCTAACTCTTTGTAGAAATCATGTCTACGCAGTAAACAGTTTGGATCTCAGATCAGGCCACACTTTTGTGTGGCCTGATATGAATCCAAACTGTTTGCCCAGATACCCCTAAAGGAGTATCCCGAATGGAATGGGTTAATAACTTAAAATAAATTAGCCCCTTTTTTTTTATTACAGAAACAAGGCAATTGAATTCAAACAATAGAAATAAAAAAAACTTGGATGTACAAATGAAGTTTTACATCTGACTCCTAGCAGCTAACAAATAAATTATAGCATGTAAAAATATCACAAAAAAGCTTTTCAATCCAAGCTATCACAATATATAAATAAACTATATGTATATCTATAAGCATGTGAGTTAACTCTTTTTGCAGAAATAAGGAGCGGCCTTAGTGTAGTGGATAAGATGCAAGACTATCAATGGATCCCATGCTTGATGCCCTGCTTTTACAGTCTTGTGGGTGAGCCTTTAAACCAAGGTCCTGTCTCCACATGACCAATGTGTTATCGGGACATTAAAGTCAATTTCACTCACTCACTCACTTCACAGAAATTATAATCAGAGCTCAAGAGAAAGGGATTTTAAGGTGATTGGGTACACTTTTATGGGAAAAAACTCTGCCATTGTCATGACTCCTGCTCTTTTCAATGGAGATAAACTCTTAAAGGAAAGAATTTGCTCTCCAAGGAACACTTTTTTCCCTAAGAGTACCCCCACTAAGAAAGGGCTTAATTATCCTGTGCAACAGATAGGTAGTCAAAAATGTCAGAAAGGCAAGGCAGTGTACCAATACATTTTGAGGATAATTTAACACATTTTTTTCTGATTTCATTATGAAAACATATGTTGTGCCCCCTCTTTAGAACTGCCTTGAAAAGGCAGTTTTAAACAGGGGGCACAATTTATGTTACTGACAAAAATAAACAGAAATAGCATCAGAATTGTCAATAAAACCCACCCTTATCTGGAGCTCTACTTTTTGAGCCAAGGGCTCCACATTCGAACAACAAGCATCCAAACAATCTTGTTTGTCTTGATTGTATACATTCACACATATATATTTTAACTGAATTTTAACGAATGAACTAGATGTACAGTTAAACCAACATGAATGATAGATGGAGGGGAGAGAATGACCTATATTGTATCTGTATCATTTATTTTTAAACAGATGCAGTATCACATGCTGGTTATGAGATCCCTCTAGCTCATTCTTCATTTTTTTTCTCACAATTCATCTGTTTAACCCTTTTTTGACCAGTGAACTTGTCCATCATCATTTTTGGGATGAGTCCATTTCTAGTTTTAGGGGTTTCTGGCAAATGATTTTTTTTATTGTATTTTGCATAGAAATTCCTGTATGAAAACAGTGTTGACCCTGATCAGATGCCGCATCTGAACTGGATCTGCAGTGTTTGCATATGTCCCTGAAACAAGTTTCTGGTCTAAAAAGGGTTTATTCAAGAGGAACTACATACATATAACTATTTTGCTTCTGTTCATATCCTTGTATATAGATATCACTACAATATACATGTATGTTGTACACAGAATTATGCAATAATATTTGTTTAAATCAATTCAGTTGTTTTCCATTACATGGAATGTATCAACTAGTTCAAACCGACATAAAACAAACAATACACTGGAGCGCCGTTATACCACGGACCGATAGACCGCAAAAACCGGTATAAGGCTGTCGTCCTGTGTCGCCCATTTCTTTTCTTTTTAACTGATCGCGGATGTTTCTGCGGTTTTCATCGGTGTTTACAACATTGGAATAGAAAATAACCATTAAAAGTTAATTGGGCTGTTTACATAAATTTAATCAACAACATGTCAAAAGTTATCACAATCAAAGCGTCGATTGTCTTGCCAAGGTGTTAACACTGATCATGTTTTTAGGAGACTTCAATAATTTGTGCATGTGTCACCAATTTATTTGGCCAGTGGGGAAGGTCACCTCATATACACAATACACAGGCCTATGCTCGAGAAAAAGGCTGTGCAAAGTAATCACTGATTACTTTCAAAGAAAGCATTATAAAAGAATTTTACAGGCTAAAAAAACAACAACAAAAAACCTTAAGTTTGATTTGATTATCTGTAGGCTGTTTAAAGTTTTTGAGGCGACGTCAGTACTCGCGCAAATAAGTAGTTTTTCATTCTTCCGCAGGTGCCTTTTTGCAAGTGTGTATACAATTTTGAGGGAATTAACTCGAATAAAAATGCTGGTTACCAGCTCAATTATATTATCCCATATAAACCGGCAGTAATAGAAATCGTGTGTTTATGGCATGTCTACTTTCACTTTGTAAATGCGTTTTACAGCATTTTTCACAATAAGTAAAAACATAGGGACTAAATGGCTACTTCAGTGATGATTTTCGTTGTGGCAGGCAAGCAGTAACCATGTCTTTCTACCTGGTTAGGGCTAAATAAGTGCTACGAACATGTAAACAGGGTTTTTCATCAGTGAATGGGGTATTCAGCGAAGATCGTTTTATCGCCAGATCACTTATAATGCAGTTCGCTTTTATGTTTCCCAGCACTCACCTTAGTACGGCGCTCCAGTGTACTTTTCCCTTATTTTCAGACTCACAACTTTGTGTAAACAAGAGGACCAATGGTCCTGTAGCTCACCTGACACTTGGTCCTGATATATATTTTAATGTTTATGATGGGCTTGAGTGCCCAAAGCTACATACCAAGTTTCAAGGTCATACACCTTTTGGTTCTGGAGAAGAAGATTTTGAAGGGTTTTTACCATATACGGCATGGCGGCCATCTTGGTCAAGACCCTGAGAACAAACTTTTATTCCCTGATCACACTTAGACTCCATATGAAATTTCGCTTCAATCAGACCAGTGGTTTCAGAGGAGTAGATGTTTTGAAAATCTTGATGACGGACAGACCGACAAAATGACCTTGACCTTTCAGTGACATAATATCTTTATCTGGTCATTTAGTTGACCATATATACCATGTATTGTACCTAAGACTTAAATAGTTTCTGAGAAATCCACTGTATAAGCGTTTTCCCATATAAAAGCCTAACATACCAAAGTTGACCATGTCGTCAATTAATTCAAGGTCAACACATGGTCATCATTTGTATAAACTATGATAGGCCAGCATGCCCGATGCTACATACCAAGTTTCAAGGTCATAGGCCTTTTGGTTCTAGAGAAGAAGATTTTTGAAGGGTTTTTACCATATATGGGCATGGTGGCCATCTTGGTCATGTGACCCAGACCCCGCGTATAAACTTTCGTTCCCCAATCCCACTGAGACTCCATATGAAATTTGACTTCAATCGGCCCAGTGGTTTCAGAGGAGAAGATGTTTGAAAATCTTGACGACGGATGGTCCGACGGAATGACCTTGACCTTTAGTGACATAATATCTTCATCTGGTCATTTAGTCGACCATGTATACCAAGTATTGTACCTAATACTTAAATAGTTTCTGAAAAATCCACTGTTTAAGCGTTTTCCCATATAAAAGCCTAACATACCAAAGTTGACCATCCCGTAAATTAGGTCAAGGTCAACGCAAGATCATGATTTGTATAAAATAAGATGGGCCCGCATGCCCGATGCTACATACCAAGTTTCAAGGTCATAGGCCTTTTGGTTCTGGAGAAGAAGATTTTTGAAGGGTTTTTACCATATATGGGCGTGGCGGCCATCTTGGTCATGTGACCTGGACCAAATATATAAACTTTCATTCCCTGATCACACTTAGACTCCATATGAAATTTGGCTTCAATCGGCCCAGTGGTTTCAGAGGAGAAGATGTTTGAAAAGCTTGACGACGGATGGTCCGACGGAATGACCTTGACCTTTAGTGACATAATATCTTCATCTGGTCATTTAGTCAACCATGTATACCAAGTATTGTACCTTAGACTTAAATAGTTTCTGAGAAATCCACCGTTTAAGCGTTTTCCCATATAAAAGCCTAACGTACCAAAGTTGACCATGTCATAAATTAGGTCAAGGTCATCACAAGGTCACGATTTATATAAATTATGATGGGCCCGCATGCCCGATGCTACATACCAAGTTTCAAGGTCATAGGCCTTTTGGTTCTGGAGAAGAAGATTTTTGAAGGGTTTTTACCATATATGGGCGTGGCGGCCATCTTGGTCATGTGACCTGGACCAAATATATAAACTTTCGTTCCCCCATCCTGTTAAGGCTCCATATGAAATTTGGCTTCAATCGGCCAAGTGGTTTCTGAGAAGAAGATGTTTAAAATTGTGGACGCCGACGACGACGACGCCGACGACGACGACGACGGACCAAGTCTATACTATAAGCTCACCAGAGGTGAGCTAAAAACCAAGTGAATCTTTGTGTCATGTTTTACAGGTCTTTCCTGGCTCAAAACAGCTAAGTTACCCAAGTTTCTTTTTTCCTACAGTATTTCTTCAGTTATAAGATATTGGTTTTTCCCTTTTAAAAGAATAAAAAAAAATCTAGATCCATCTTATAAGACAGAGCTAGATTTTTGGGA
Organism: Ctena decussata; assembly: GCA_963989385.1. Lineage (NCBI taxonomy): Eukaryota > Metazoa > Mollusca > Bivalvia > Lucinida > Lucinidae > Ctena > Ctena decussata. The sequence goes on from OZ022501.1 coordinate 17,900,850, forward strand.
ATGTTTTAGAAGGGAATACCCATCTCATAGCAGAAATTTATCTGACTGATTCAGAGCTCTAGATAAGAGGGAGTATTTGATGATAATAAGGGATAATTTTCCTTATTTCTAATTGAAACCATATGTTGTGACCCCTCATCTGAACCGTCTCGATGAGACGGTTCAGATGAGGGGTCATAACATATGTTTTTAAGCAGAATTAAGGAAAATTATCCCTAATTATCACCAAATACTCCCTCTTATCTAGAGCTCTGTGATTTACGTTTTTGCATTAACTACTGTCATGGTATGAGTTGTTCCAATTGGTCTATAGGTGAATGGGTACATCTTAAGGGGAAAGGACTCTACCATTTTAGTTTTTGCATCTCTATAATTAGAGTAAATGAGCAGACCCCATTCTGGGAGGGCTTTTTTGTCCAGGAAAGCAAAAGGAAAGTCACAACGGTTCTACCCCTTGTAAAAACTGCAGAAAAACACTGAGGTGGACCCATTCACCTTGCAAGTTTTGTAAACATGCTGCCCATACTATAAGATGATTTTGTAAAAATGCACTCTGTCTTAAATAAGGGCTCTTTTATTTCAGCACAGCATGCCTCTGCAAACACAGTACTGCAAAGGGGATCACCAGTAGAACAACAACAGCTCTTCTATTCTTTCACAAGAGAAAAATGAGCTAAGACATCACAAAATAAACGAAGTGGCATGTGTGCCCAGCGAAAACTCAGATCAGCCTGGGCATTTGCCAAGTCTGATCGTAGCCTTTGCTGTGGGCTTACAGGTACCTAAGGGTCTAAGCCACCTCCATGCCAAAGCAAAGACTGAGCCGCGACATGACAAAACCAACAAAGTGGTTGTGAGGCCAGCGCAGACTCAGATCAGCCTGGGCATCCACCCAGTCTGATCAGAGTCTTCGCTGTCCGCATGGAGGTAGCTTAGACCCTTAGCTACCCTTTAAGCGCTTAGCGAAGAGTCTGATCGGACTGAGCGGATGCCCAGGCTAATCTGAGTCTGTGCTGTGCGCACAGCCACATTGTTGGTTTTCTCGTGTCGCGGCTCAGACCGAGAAGACTTTGCTGGGCACATAGTCACTTCATGGTTATGTCATGTTAAATATACAAATATCATCTGGATACTGTCTCAGAACAAACAAAACTGAAATGGGCACTCTGATGTCACAAAGCTGTCATGTGGGTGCTTTCTCAGATATCCTATGATCACCATGTTGGCACTTTCTCAGAAGTCACATGATCACTATGTGACCACTGTCTAAGAAGTCACATGATCATCATGTTGGTGATGTCTTTGAAGTCATAGGCTAGGCTTGGCTTGTCATGTGGGCATCATATCTGTATTTTTTATTTTCATTTATTTCTTCACACTTTCCTGACAAAATACAACTACTAACTATAAAAGGCAACAATCTAGATGTATGTTATGCTTATATTTGTCCTCTCCAGTGTAGCAGAGAACAAATACAAGCAACTCCTACATCCCTGAGAAATAAATATAAGCACTGCCTACATCCAATCCATTAACTCAGGTAAGCACTTGTTCATGTAAATTTTACGTTGTCAAGAACTTGTAATGAAATATTTGTATGCCCATGCTAACACAGTTCACGGTCATGTGACAGTTATAAAGTCATGTGACAGTCATGTGGGGACTGACTCAGGGTCCTCTTCATCACAGCATTTACACACTTTACATTTACAACATAATATACAAGGAGCTGCTAGCAATAAGAAAGGGGAGGCAACTAGTAACAGCACACCAAATCCTGCAAAGATGCCAACGACCTGTAAAAAAGGAAAAAGACAATAGAGCTGCTACACGACATAACCAACACAGTGGCATGTGTGCCCAGCAAAGACTCAGAACAGCCTGGGCATTTGCCCAGTCTGATCAGCATTTTAGCTGTCTGCATGGAACTAGCTTATACCCTAGGCTTCCTTTTCAGCACACGGCGAATACTATGACGCCCAGGCTGGTCTGAATCTTTGCATGGCGCACATGCTACTTTGTTTGTTTTACTGTGTCTAAACTCACATAGGATCTTTATTATAATCCTTGTCACTTGTGAGGCAGTTTACAGTCAAATGGGTGAACTCCATGTTTTCTGCCATGTTCACAAAGGGAAACAAGTTTTCTGACTTCTTGTTTGTTTCTATTAACATGACTGCCCTCTGAAATAGGATCTACTCTTAGTGGACAAAATTTGCCCAAAGAGGAACAAATTCTCCCCTGAAGAGTTGACCAAAATTTACCAAAATTGAAAAGGGAGGCAAAAATGAAAATGGCAGAGTTGCATCCCTTGACAGACTTCAATTTCCAAATATGAGCAAGAGTTTCTTTTATCAGGGAATATTTATAAAAGGCAATGGCAGGGGGCAAGGGATCTGATCTGATTCATCACCATTAGTGCTGATACTTCTCTTCCAATACTTTTAAAATCTTTATGGCAATACAGACAAACCTGTCTAAAGGGGTCACCCAATGGGCATTTGAAAATGGACTACTTAAGGCAGGTGGCCCCTTAATACAGGTCCATTTGCACTGTATTTTTGTTAAAGGGGCCCCAAGAAAGTGACCACATAAGCAGGTATGACTGTATCCTGTTTAGTTCGATTTTGCACTTTTAACTCAGATTTATCCTGAATCCACATTCCCATTAATGTGTACTAATATTTTGGGTATTTTTGGGTACATCATTCTTCAAAATAAGAAGAGATTACCTGTGTTCTGTGCCATATAACAGAAGCTCTGGAATGTCCTAATTTGTTTTTACATGGACCTTTGTCATAGTGACGCAACAGAAAATCATCCTGAAAACACAAAGTATACCTCTTGAACAAAACTGGGGCCGTATTCATAAAGCCACTTAAGTCGTTGCTATGCGGTTGCTAAGGCTAAATATCTATAAAGGAGATTCCCTACAACTATGAAATTTGGTCTGGAGGAACAGTCTTTGTAAGACTGTTCCTCCAGAGCAAATTTCATAGTTGTAGGGAATCTCCTTCCATGAAATTTAGCCTTAGCAACAGCATAGCAACCACTTAAGTCGTTTTATGAAGATAAAATTCTAGTGACAAAAATAAAGCATATGTACATGAATACAAACTCCGGGAGCGAAAGCTTAATTGCCATAGATTGGCAAAGTGCTAACTGTTATGTAGTTTCAAAGTCAACAACTCCACTTCTCAAAATAACAAAATTATTTCTGGGATCTCTTGATTCTAGAATTCTATTAAAATCTAAGGTCAGATTTCATGTCACACTCAGTACACGGATTAGCTTTCGAAACACCAAAATTTTACATTACACCTTATGGTAAATTCTAACACCGTGTGCCTTTAGAAGCAATGGAAAGTTTCCATGTTTTATTCTGCAACAATTCACTGTCTCAGAGCGTGTGGGTCTAATTGCCGACGTCACTTGCATTACTGACGTAATTTTGTGACGTTTTGAGTTGTTAGACGGTGTAGCGTCTCTTTTTCTTTCTAAAATCGCCATAAGAACGTATGTTTACCTTAGATACAGTTTAGAATATTGGCGGGAGCATGAACGTGCTGGCAGGTAGGTTGGGAGAGTTTGAATGAAAAGAATACTTTTTCAGCATTTTTGAGCGTAAGAATTGAAATAGTCCAGCTCTATCATTGAATTGTTGAGTAATAATTCACTGTTTGTCGGTCAGTTGTAAGTAGATATATCACTCGCGCTCCGCGCTCATGCTATGATCTACTTTAAAACTGACCTCTAACCAGTGATTTATTACCCAACAATTCACTGCTAGAGCTGATCTTTTTCTTAAATAGACCTCGGAGTTAATCTGATTATAACTATGACACGAAATCCGGCCTATACATGTACTCCCACTATAACTGTAACTGCATGTTCAGACATATAACTACCCGCATACCTGAACACTTACTTAAACATTACTGTTTGCATCTATTTTAATATCAATTCTCTGTAAAAATCAGAAAATTGCCATAGGGGTCCGGCACGCTACGTCTCAGATTTTTTTCATTCTTGGTGTATGAATCAGAAATGACCCCCAAACTACAAAAACAGTAGTGAAATTTCTGTGAGTCATCCTGTTGCCATGGTAACCAAGACAATTTGAGTCAAACAAGAGAGTCCAAAAATTAGGAGGAAAAAACTGAAAAAATAGCATATTAGTCTGGTCTATCCATCCATAGGTGATTCTTAAATCCCTAATACAGATATTATAACATATAATACCAACTTAGCTCTGTATACAGAAAGAAATAAAAAACAAGTATGTCTCACACTTAGGCCACACTGGGGGCTCGAAGGGGCCACAAATCGGCAAATTCCAAAATGTGGAAAAATTGGGATTTTGACGTTTTTTCGGAACAAGTTTTGGTTAGTTTCGCAGAAGATGTTCAGAAAGCCACTAGTATAGTTATAACCAGTAATATACCAAAGTATATAATATAAAAAAAACTTGATGGAGAAATTAATATTTGAAGGTCAAGGTCAAATTATGCAAAGCTCCTATTTCTAAACATGAAAAAACTTGGATTTTCTCATTTTTGTCCCAATTTCTGTAAAGGTTAACTGAATATGATAAGAAAACCATTGCTACAGTTGAAAAGAGCAACATGTCATTTAATGAAGCAAAACATAAAACAGATCAATAAAATCAAATATGAAGGTCAAGGTCACACACAGCAAAGCTCCCATTTCAAAATGTTGAAAAACTGGTAATTTCTCATTTTATGTCCCAATTTTTGTAAAGTCATAAGAAAGCCATTACTGTATTTTAAAAGAACAATATATCATTTAATGAAGCGAAACATAAAACAGATCCAGAAATTCAAATATGAAGGTCAAGGTCAGGCACAACAGAACTCAATTTCAAAATGTTGAAAAACCTGGAATTTCTCATTTTATGTCCCAATTTTTGTAATGGTTAACTGAATATCATAAGAAAACCATTGCTATATTTAAAAAGAACAACATGTCATTTAATAAAGCAAAATGAAAAACAGATCAACAAAATCAAATACGAAGGTCAAGGTCAAGCACAACAAAACTCCAATTTCAAAATGTTGAAAAACTGGGAATTTCTCATTTTATGTTCCATTTTTTGTAAAGATTAACTGAATATGATAAGAAAACCATTGCTATATTCGAAAAGAGAAATATATCATGTAATGAAGCAAAGCATAACACATATTGAAAAATTCAAATACAAAGGTCAAGGTCAAAATCAGCGAAGGACCTATTTTCAAGCATGGAAGTTTCTGGGTTTTCTCATTTTCGTCCCTTTTTGTAAAGGTTACCTGGATATCATAAGAAAGCCATTGATATATATTAAAAGAACAATGTATCATTTAATATAGCAATAAATAAAACAGATCCAGAAATTCAAATATCAAGGTCAAGGTCAAGCACAACTAAGGCTCCATTATCAAAATGTTGAAAAAGTGGAAATTTCTCATTTTTTGTAAAGGTTAACTGACAATGATCAGAAAATATATTGCACTTGCTATATTTGAAAAGTGCAATATATCATTTAATGAAGCAAAAAAAAAAGATCAATTAATGCAAATATGAAGGTCAAGGTCAAGCACAAAACTCCAATTTCAAAATGTTGAAAAAAAAATGGGAATTTCCTTTTTTGTCCCATTTTTTTTTATAAAGGTCTACTGCATATAAAAGAAAACTATTGCTTTATCTGAAAAGAGCAACGTATTTAATGTGGCAATACATAAAACAGATCAACAATTAAAAAATAAAGGTCAAGGTCAAGCACATCATAGCTCCGATTTCAAAATGTCGAAAAAGAGGAATTTTCCCATGATTTATTTATACCAATGTTTGTAATGATTAACTGGATATGATAAAACCATTGCTATATTTGAAAAGAGTAATACAAAGGTCAAGGCCAAGAAAATCACAGCTTCCTGTCAAAATTTGGAAAAAGTGGAGTTTTCTCATACTTTGTACTAAGATTTGCAATAGCTTTTTAGCTCACCTGAGCCAGCGGCTCCGGGGGAGCTTATAGGATGGTAAGGCTCTGGCGTCCGTCGTCCGTCCGTCATCAGTCGTCCGTCGTCCGTCCACACTTTCAAACAACTTCTCCTCTGAAACTTGTGGACCGATTGCAACCAAATTTCATATATACTTCCTGGGACCTTAGGAACGAAAAGTTGTTCAAACAGTCCTGGTCACATGACCAACATGGCCGCCACGCCCATATATGGTAAAAAGCTTTAAAAATCTTCTTCTTGAGAACTAATAGGCCGATGGCCTTGAAACTTAGTATGTAGCATCTGGTATGCGAGCACTACCAAGCTTCTTCAAATTATGACCTTGGGTTGACCTTGACCTTTGTTACGGCAAGGTCAAATTTGCTTTATGGTGCTTTTATATGGGAAAATGCTAGAACATAAGATATCTTGGAAACTGTTGAAGATTTTGGGCTAAAAATTGGTATCTACATGTACATGAAGATTTACTGGTACATGAAGATTTATGAGTACAAGAGGTCAAGGTCATTCTTTGACCTTTGACCCACACCTCTCATATTTTGACAATTTCAAACAATCTCCTCAAAAGCCACTGGGTCAATTGAAACCAGATTCCATATAGAGCCTCCAGGGGTTGAGGGAACAAAAATTTATTCATACGGTCCAGGTCACATGACTTACATGGCCGCCACGCCCATATATGGTAAAAACCTAAAAAAATCTTCTGCTCCAGAACCAATTTGCCAATGGCCTTCAAACTTAGTATGTAGCATTGGGTGCACAAGTACTACCAAGATTGTTCAAATGATGACCTTGGGTTGACCTTGACCTTTTCTACAGTAAGGTCAAGTTTGCTTCCTTGTGCTTTTATATGACAAAATGCTAGAACATAAGATATCTTGGAAACTGTTGAAGATTTGGGGCAAAATATTGGTATCAGTCATCTGCATGAGTACATGAAGATTTATGAGTACAAGAGGTCAAGGTCATTCTTTGACCTTTGACCCAGAACTCACATATTTTGACAATTTCAAACAATCTCCTCAAAAGCCACTGGACCAATTGTTCTAAAATTTTATGTAGAACTTCCAGGGGGTTGAGAGAACAAAATTTATTTATACGGTCCAGGTCACATGACCTACATGGCCACCCCGCCTATATATGGTAAAAACCTTAAAACAATCTTCCTCTCCAGAACCGATTGACCGATGGCCTTGAAACTTGGTATGTAGCATCGAGTACTCTTGTACTATCAAGATTGTTCAAATTATGACCTTGGGTGACCTTGACCTTTTTTTTGGAAAGGTCAAATTTGGGAAAATATTAGAACATAATATTTCATGGGAAGTTTTGAAGATTAAGGCCCAAATATTGGTATATACAGTCAACTTAAAGAGAACATGAAGATTTGTGAGTACAAGAGGTCAAGGTCATTCTTTGACCTTTGACCCAGAACTCTTATATTTTGACAATTTCGAACAATCGCCTCAAAAACCACTGGGCCAACTGAAACCAAATTTCATATAGAGCCTTCGGGGGTTGAGGGAATGAAAATTTATTTAAACGGTCCAGGTCACATGACCAACATGGCCGCCATGCCAATATATGGTAAAAACCTTTAAAAATCTTCTTCTCCAGAACCAATCGACCCATGACCTTGAAACTTGGTATGTAGCATTGCGTACACCAGTACTTTCAAGATTTTTCAGAATGATGTCCTTGTATTGACCTTGACCATTTTACGGCAAGGTCAAATATGGGAAAATGCTAGAACATAAGATTTCATTGGAAGTTTTGAAGATGTTGGCCAGAAAATTGGGTCATGAAAAACTAGGAGTACAAAAGGTCAAGGTCATTCTTTGACCTTTGATCAAGATCTCTCATATTTTGACATTTTCAGACATTTCCTCAAAAGCCAAAGGGCCAATTATAAACACATTTCATATAAAGCCTCCAGGGGTTGATTGAACAAAAATTTGTTCAAACGGTCCACGTCACATGACCAACATCGCCACCATACCCATTTATGGTATAAACCTTTAATGTTTTTCTTCTCCAGAACCAATACACTTATGGCCTTGAAACTTGTAAGTAGCATAGAATACTAAAGTACTACCAAGACTGTTCAAACGATGACCTTGGGTTTACCATGACCTTTTTTATGGAAAAATATCAGAACATAAGATTTCATGGACAGTTTAGAAGATTTTGGCCTAAAATGGTATATATGGTTGTCTTAATGAGTACATGTACATGGAGATTTATGAGTACAAGAGGTCATGGTCATTCTTTGACTTTTGACCCAAGACTCATATTTTGACAATTTCAGACCTAAGAAAAACCCACTTAGCCAAATGTTCAGGTGAGCGATTCAGGGCCTCATGGCCCTCTTGTTTGGAATATGTGATGAAGCATATGCTGTATTTTAGAAGTGTCACATATCAACTAATGAAGTATAAAACAGATGAAGGAGTTTAAATATGGAGGCCAAGGTCAAAATCACTTATGAATTCTTTTTAAAATGTTGAAACACCCGAATATCTTATATATATGTATGTACCAAACTTTGTAAAAGTTTATATGTGCAAAGAGTTATATATCCATTAATGAAATAAAACACAAAGTAGATGCAGATATTTAAATTTGACTGTCAAGGTCAAGATCATCAAAGCTTCAGTAAGAGTCATATATCATTAAATGAAATAAATCATAACACAGATAGAAAAGCTTAAAATGATGGTCAAGGGCAAGCACAGCAAAACTTCGTTTCATAGTGTGTGAAAAAAGCAGGATCTTTTTACACATTGTACCATTTTTTTTTTTGGTAAATTTAAGAAATAATATTGCCAAGTTTGAGGAGAGTCATTTATCATTTACTAAAATTAAACAGATGAAGCAATTTGAATATGAAGGTGGTCAAAATCATCAAAACTCAAATTAAATGATTGTTAAAAAAAGGATTTTCTCCTAGTTTGTAACGTTTGAAAACAGTAACTGAATATAATAAAAAAACTTTGCTATATTCGACTAGTCCTATATCATTTAAAGAAATAAATCATAGAACAGATGGAAAACTATAAATATGAAGCTCAAGGTCAAGATCATCAAAGTTCCAAGTTGAAAAAGTGATCCATGGAGGCTCCACATAAAATTTGTCTAAAATCAGCACTGTGGCATTAGAGCAGATCTCTGACATTATGAAATATGAGTGGTACTGGATAATCACCTACAACCTAATAATGTAAAATCAGGAGTGAGAAGCAACTGCTATAAAGGCCCAATAAGCCCAAATATTTAATGCAGATGATGAAAATGAATGTGAAAGCATATATACATGTACAGGACAACCATACACTAATAATATCCAAATAATGATTTAGTTAAAATTATTCTGATGCAATATCCAGGTTTTTAATAGAAGATTATTCACCTCAAAAGGGAAACTACTGCTATGGTATACTTCGAATCCAGAACTGACAATACAGCATAGGTAGTCTAACTGTGCCTTCTCGAATAAAGGGGGGGGGGGGGGGGGGGGGGGGGGCTATAAGGCCTTTTCTGCCCAAGAGCAAAATGTTTTATTTTCAACTGATGATTAGCCTTCAGTGTCAGCTATACTGAATCAATAGTGGTTAAGCTCCGTAAGCACTACTTTTGGAAGAATGGGGTTATTAAAGTGGGTGGGGTAATTCAGCATGAACCAGCGGAGTCTTATTATAAGCAATATTTCTCCTTCAAATTTAATGGCATTCATATGTACATGTATCTTCTTTTATAAGTTAAAATAATGTCTGAGGTGATATCTTCCCTCAATTTCTACCTTTCAAAGTAAAATCTTATATCTGCAGAATTTCTTTTAGTGACACTGTCAATTTTCAGTAATTTTGGTACTTTGAATTCAGTATATTCTACCATATCTCTAGAACCAATGGATGACTTCTTACCAAACTAACATGGGTTCACCCTTGGGAAAGTGCAAATCGTTGATTAAATTTTGGTGACCTTGACCTTTGTTTCAAGGTCACAGTAAGACTTACTATGTCAATTTTAGTCAAGTTTTTACCATTGTTTACACATTAGCTCCTGAATTGATATGAAATCATGACCAAAGTGGCCTAAGTTAAACATTATGAAGAGTTAGAGCACTAGTTATGATTAAATGGCCATAAAATCATCTTCAAGGTCAAGGTTAGACTAAACAGAGTTTCATCATAGATTTCACACAATCAGTCAGCAGAAATGTACAAAAGCTGAGAGTTTTCATTTGAAAATCAATGTTTAATATGCACAGAATGACCTTGACCTTGGTCTGAAGGTCAAAATTAGCCAGACATAAAGAAACAGAACTGGGTTAAACTTAAAGGTTAAAGAAAAGTCTATTGTGAAATACTGAACTTCTGAATGTATTGGTGACCTTCAGATCAAGGTCAAGGTCATAATATGCATATTAATCATTGATTTACAAATAGAAACATACATAATTCTTAAATTTCTGTATAGCTGTGTGAGATCTTTGATTAAACTCTGTCTATTCTAACCTTGACCTTGACCTTGAAAATGATGTCATGGCCATTTTATCATAACCAGTGCTCTAACTCTTCATAATGCTTATTTTGGCCACCTTGGTCATGATTTCATATCAATTCAGGAGCTAATGTGTAGACAATGGTCAAAACTTGACTTAAAATTGACATTATAAGTCTTACTGTGACCTTGAACCAAAGGTCAAGGTCACCAAAATTTAATCAACAGTTTGCACTCTCCCATCGATGCGCACGTTAATTTGGTAAGAAGTCATATGGTAAAATATATTGAATTCAAAGTACCAAAATTACTGAAAATTGACAGTGTCACTAAAAGAAATTCTGCAGACATAAGATTTTACTTTGAAAGGTAGAAATTGAGAAAAGATATCACCTCAGACATTATTTTAACTTATAAAGGAAGATATATATGAATACCATTAAATTTGAAGGAGAAATATAGCTTATAATATGACTCCCCTGGTCCATGCTGATTTACCCCACCCACTTTAATAACCCCATTATTCCAAAAGTAATGCTTACGGAGCTTAACCATTATTTATTCAGTATAGCGGACACTTTAGGCTAATCATCAGCTGAAAATAAAACATTTTGCTCTTGGGCAGAAAAGAGGCCTTATGTGTACCCCCTTAATGGTGGTGAGTACACTTTAACTGGAAGCAACTCTGCCATTTTCGTTTTTGATTCCTTTCTCAAAGGAGGTCAACTTCAAAAGGATTGCTCCTCTTTCCTTCAAGAGCAGACCAACTTTGGAAGGGACATGCTAGTCTCAAAGCAAACTGGAAGTCAAAAAAGTTGTGCCCCTTTGTAAACATGGTAGAAAAAAATAGAGGTGTACCAATATGACATAATTGGCCACCATATACTGATGTTACATTTCTACATGTAACCACATTAACTGTCATGCTAATCCACAAAACTGTCTAACAATGCCAACATCACTCATTCACTGCAATTCATTTGACTATAGATCTAGCTAATGGAAAATCAAATTTATACATTAATAAGTCCCAAGTACTTGAAATTTGAAACCACTTGCAATATCTTATTGGCTATGAAGTATAGTAAACTGGTGAGGCATATCCCTTGCGTGAATCTTGAGATGTGGTTTTCAGAATCTTGGATAAGAATGCACATATATTGCAGGAAGGGCATTCTCGTCTCAAAATAATCATTTCTACGGATGATCACTATTTTACTCAAAATCAGACCAAGACACCAATCATATTTTGGCGCACTGCTTTCTCAAAAACAAGAGCTTTAAGGGGAAACAACTTCAGATTTATTAAGTCATCAACTACCGGCTTTTCATAAAGTGTATCAGAATGTTTAAAACAGGAATTACAGAGATCCTTTAAAGAGTTAATTCCCACAGGTTACTTCTTTTCTCCTATAACTGCCATTCTGGATTAGAAAAAAATACATGCATGTCAACATTTCGTTATTTCCAGTCTGACGATTACTAATGCAGCTATCTTACATGATACGACTTGTAGAAACAGGAATCTCTTCATTTCTGATGACCTTGGCCTCAATGAATCATTCAATATGAATGGTATGAATGGTATAAACTATTCGCAAACATTAAATTGATTGTCTACCCAGCAAACTTAAGCAAACATTGATAAAGCCTAGAAATTTGCTGATAATCGACAAAAATTCCTAAGTATTGATAGAGAGCTCAGACTGAAAATAAGTGACCTTGACCTTGAATGGTCCCCCTGATTCAGATGATGTATCATAACATTAAATGCAGTTTATGCATGACCAATTAAAATGAAATCAAGAATTGTCAGAGTTTCTAAATGATCATAATACATTGTACAGAGTTCATTTGAGCCATAATTTCGTGGATATTTGTGACCTTGACCTTGGCACTGCAATTTCCTTCAACCTGAATTATGTCAGAAATTGAAGCAAGGTTACTGTAAATTGTATCTAGACTGTTTGCTATAATTACATACCTTATTGAAGGAGGAAAAGACTATAATTTTCATGTAAAACATGTTATTTATTAAAAATTTCTCGATTTTTGACCTTGACCTTGAAACCTTGTTGCTTCTGGATAAGCTAGTGTTGCTGCAATGATCAGATTTATTATGTATAATAGTTCTTTGCGCTTTAAACCCGCCTTTAAAACATAAAAAATGATATTTATACTAATAAATGTCGAAAAAAAGGCATTAAAATAGCATTTTTTTTAGCTATTTTAACATTGACCTTGACCTTTTGATTTGAATTTCTCCATCCAGTTTTTTTATATTTTACATTTGCATATATTGTTCTTTATGACCATACTAGTCTTTATCTGGACATCTTCTGTTAAACTGTCCAAAAACTCCACCGAAAAAGTGTAATAATGCATTTTTCACAAATTTGATAAAATGCCAATTTTCCCATTTTTTGGGCCCTTAGTGTAAGAAACCTATGCAAAATTTTGTCACCAACTTTATATCCTTGTGCTATGCCAACTTAGTGCTTTGATGTTAAAAACATTTCTTTTCCAAAAAGTTTTTGTGGAGACGGGAAAATAACAAACAATTTTGCCAATTTTCTATTTTTTATGTTCAATTTTTTTGCCTTCCTCCCAGAACAAACATTCTCCGTTTCCATGGCAACGAAACATAAAATGAAGATTTCAACGCCGTTTATGGTGGTTTTGCATCAAACCTGATATGTAGACAAAAAATTACTAAAATCCCAGACATAGCGTGGCCAACGTTTTCCGATTCTTACAGAGAATTGATATTAAGATGGAAGTATTTTTTGTAGAATTCTACAGATATGTGTTTCAGTTATTACAGAGCCTTAATAGATGTATATCGACAATTATACAATGTATTTTGTATCAACATATGGCAAAAATAATTTAACCATAGCAAGCATGGCCTTCCTGGAGTCATTTAAACAAGATTTCATTGAATATATTTTAAAGGTGGGTATACGTATACCTCTATGTTTTCCACCATTTTTTCAAAGGGAGACAAATTTTGTGACTTCAGTATGCTTCCCTGGGTGACAAAATTCTATCTAAAAGAAGTGTACTCTTAAAGTAAAGAATTTGTTCCATGGGGTGGGGAGGCAAAAATTAAACACAAGTGAACCGCGACACAAGAAAACCAACAAAGTGGTTGTGCGCCCAGCGCAGACTCGGATCAGCCTGGGCATCCACCCAGTCTGATCAGACTCTTCGCTAAGCAGTTAAAGGGTAGCCAAGGGACTAAGCTACCTTCATGCGGACAGCGAAGACTATGATCAGACTGGGCGGATGCCCAGGCTGATCTGAGTCTGCGCTGGACGCACAACCACATTGTTGGTTTTCTCGTGTTGCGGCTCAAATGAGTTTTTCTCTAGTCGCTTCCCCCAACACCTAAACTGTAAACGACAAAATTTTGTATTTATACCTTATGATTGCAACATAATGACAACTTCAGTCATATTATACCTGTATAGGCCTTACCGTATGCCATATCTGCAAACAGTGATGACACAGACCAGCCTGTGCAGTCTCCAGCTGCTGTTAGAAGACTGTCATGCTGAAGGGCCATATATTGTGTATGAGAAAAGCAAAGATGCTATAATAGACTACAATACCTCTTTAAATGTTTGCTCAGCTTTTGCCTTTTTTTTTTTCTCATAAGTGCAGTAAATATGTTCTTGGTTGTAAGTTACTGAAAACCTACATGTACTCATTAAAGAGCTTGTTTGTTACTTACATCTAGTGATGTGAGACAGTACCAACAGAAAACATGTTTACATCTTTTACACATCATCTGAGCACACCCGTCATTTCTTTCTATAGGAACATGGCACATTGGACATCTCTTAATCTCAGAATCTTCAGCACTATTAAATGGAATTCTGAAAGAAACAGCATATTTATTTATGGAACGACTCATTTGCCTGAGAAAAATTACGTTCATTGCTTATAATTACACTTGTGTCAGTCAAAATGGTTTTTCTTCTAGGCTACCAATCCAAAGGTGTCGGGTTCGATCCTCTACTCTTCCTGATATGAGTTAAACCAGGGTCCCGATCTCTGTATGACATAATTGTTGAGGTGATTTTAAACAAAAGTTAGAACTTCATTGAACGTAAATATTATTTTTTGCATGACATTTGCTATATTTTCATTTTTATCATTTTAATTTCTAGCATGTCCAGCAAAGGTGATATTTTTTTCATTGATTCCATGTTAAACAGCTATTAAATCAAAATAAGATATTGTACACAGCAAGGCAGTTCAGCTAACAAGTCACATAAGCATTCATAAAGAATGTATTCATTCATGTGAAAATTAACAAAACTTAATTTGGAATTTTGAAAAATATAATCTACTTCTAAAACTGAAATGCTATACATACCCAACATCCTCTCTCCTCACTGACATTATGGCATCATCACAGGATTTCCTATCATGCCACTTGGATTTACAGATCGAACAAAACTTTAAACCACACTGAAAACATACGAAAGATGCTGTTTGTCATTTTTTTCTCAAATTTTGATGGTGCCTCAAAGA
The DNA here is from genome assembly GCA_963989385.1 of Ctena decussata. NCBI lineage: Eukaryota > Metazoa > Mollusca > Bivalvia > Lucinida > Lucinidae > Ctena > Ctena decussata. The sequence continues at coordinate 17,915,915 of OZ022501.1, forward strand.
GGAACAGGGCACAAAGCTGACTCCCAAGGAAGAAGCCCCCTTTTCCCGTCCCCTGAGAGAAGGGGGCAGATACTTCCTTGTCAGAGTGACCTCCCATGCATCCATTTATCTTAATTTATTCATTATGCCTACAGCTGCAGATGACAAAACAAGTTAAGAACTTGTTCCCTTGAGCCTCCTGGGGAACATCGTTAAAAGAACTGGACCTAGTCTAACAATGATTCTAAGGAACAGCCGTAGAATAGTGGATTAGGCACAAGACTACCAATCCAGGGGTCAGTTCTATTCCCCACTTCTACAGTCTTTTGGATGAGGCTTCATCTCCATATGACCTACTTGTTGATAGAAAGTTAAACCTGAGTTCACTCGCTCATTAGGATTCTAATATTTCATTTACGTTTTCCCAACTGAATGTATATGAAGTGGCATCACATGAAAATTTGTGATAAATCACATTTCTAATGTCACAGCATGAAAATTTGGATCTAGATCATGATGGATATAAACATTTACCTATTATGTCTGCCTCAAAACTGTCCCTTTCAAAATCATCACAGTAATCTTGGATTTTCATTCAGTACAATGTTAGAATGAACAGAAGCATAATTATTTAATTATTGCTTATTAACACATGTTGTCAGGCAGATGTGAGTATTAATTCAATGGGGCTTTGCTGTCATAAATTAAAACATGTATTATGCAATCAGATTCTTGTGTCAAGCAATGACAATTAACATATAAGGAATACTTATTTATCAATTACAGAAGATAAATAAATGTAACGTAAGTCTAAACTACAGAGGAATGTAAGGCTAATCTGCCTTACATTCCTCTGTAGTTAAGACTTAATTTATTGGAGCCAAGACATGGATCTGCTAAGACAACATATTGAGTGGTGTTATAATGAGACTGTGGTATCAGTCTGTCAACTAACTGCAATACTGTAAATAGCCTAAATTTTGGGACACCTAAAATAATTAATTTTCCATTTGGGACAAATGGAAAATTAATCATTTTAGTTGTCCCAATACTAGTGCACATTACGGTATTTCATTCTTGAGTCAAGGGGGCATAAAACTTTTCTGATCACTGGAAGAACATACGTAGCATTAGTTGGGGGACTCATAGTATTGCAGAAGTTCAGTTTTTTCACTTACTGTGGGGCAGTCCACAGCTGTAGGTTTTGTATGGTATTCCTCTGATGACGTACTACATACATGGCATACTGTCTCACACCCAGCCTCGGGACAAAATGTTCTGTTGGGGTCTAAATCTATCTCTGAAAAGGAGAAAATACCATATTTATTCTTTAAAGGGTCTCTAGAATGACCCAAAATACTGTATCTAAATCAGTCTTTAAGTATAAATTTCTGCTGTGAGATGGATTTTCCCAGAGCTCTAGATAAGAGGGAGTATTTGATGATAATTAAGGATAATTTTACTTATTTCTCATTGAAACCATATGTTGTGACCCCTCATCTGAACCGTCTCGACGAGACGGTTCAGATGAGGGGTCACAACATATGTTTTTATGCAGAACTAATAAAAATTATCCCTAAATATCATCAAATACTCCCTCTTATTTAGAGCTCTGTTTTCCCATTTAAACAAATCCCAAAAAATCTAGATCTGTCTTGTAAGATGGATCTAGACTTTGGGGATTGTTTGGAAAGGTAAAAGAACCCTGTTTCATGACCAAAGAAATATAGTAATTGAGCTGCATCAATTGAATGGTATTTTAGGCTCTGGGCAAGCAGTAACTACTCATATCAAAATGGGTACCTTCATTTTATGGTTCCAGTACAATCCATAGATTGTTCATGGACATGGTGAAGACTCTTTACAAGACTTCATGGAAGAAAAGGCCTTTCAGAAGTGATCCAGATCAGAAGGGGTAACAGGGACAATGTAGGGAGAATATATCCAGATCAACACAGCTCACAGCCTGAATGGCTGCTAGTATATCTTTTTTAATAATGTCTTTTAGTATGAGTTGATATTATAGTGAAACACATTGTAAGGGTCACTCAAGGGCAACCCAAAGGTGGCTGTTTAAGACAGGTTCATCTGCACTATAGGCTAAACAGACCATAAAAATTGACTGCTAAGACAGGTGATCCCTTCAAAAGTAGCTTCTAGAATTTTATTTGTGCCTCCCTCCTCAATGGAAGATTCCCCTTTTGAAAAGACTGTCCTCCAGGAAGCAAACCAGTGGAAGAGATACCTATGTCTGGGTTTTAAAAGATACCTTTGTCTGGTTTTTAAAAGATACCTATGTCTGGGTTTTGTCTGGATTTTAAATGAATGCTATACCTGGGTGCTGTATGTCCCAAATATCACAATACATGTATTATACGTAATTATGATAAATACCTTTTAAAGATCTAATTTTTCTGTATCTTTTGAAGATACTGGCATCTACTAGCTGCTTTATCTGAAAAACAAGCAAAAATTATGAGTCTTGCTGAAAATACCCCAACTCATCCTGTAATCTATCAAATTCTTGGAAATCAAACTGTCAAAGAATGAAACATCTGATTATTAGTCATTTGACCCAAAACCACTTGTCAGCAGGTCTGTAGTATATTTTCACCCTTGCAAAAGCTATCTATAGAGCTCAAAATGAAAAGAGACCCTGATGAATTCTGAGATAGTTTCTTGCTCAGGAGAAGAGAATTCAACAAGTTTAATAGAGAGATACATTTCAAGAAAATGTTTCCAAGATAACATCACTACTCCACTCTGTTTGCAGCCACTGAGTGCAACAATTTTGCAGAAGGCAGTGTCCCACCTGTCTGTGCATTGTCACAAAACAAAGCTTAACCAGAAAACTCAGCACAAGGTTAACGCTGCCAACACTGACGCCGATGCCAGGAAAGAAACACCTATGACTCGCTTTTGCTTGAAATGTACATGAGTAATTTCAAGAACGTTCTTAAGACGTACAGTCTCAGCCAAGATATTCAGATGATACTGCAGGCTAGAGATAATTCTAATGCACTTACAAATATAACGGGACGTCTGATTGGATAGCGTCAAAAATTTGCGACAGTATATTCTGCGATATACTGTTGCAAACCAGACGTCATTATGTAACGTCGCTTCTCATTGGCTGACGTTTGGCTGACAGCGCTTGAAATGGGTCCAAACTAGTATATTATGAAAGGTGAAAATGTGGAAAAGTGCATTAGAATGGGGATAACTGTAATGAAAATTGTCATTTGGTGAGGTAAATCATCGGTTTTATGGTTGCAAATTGCGTTTTACGGCTCTGCTGGCGCGTCGCCGTAAAACGAAATTTCCGACCATAAAACCGAAGATTTACCTCCCCATATGACAATTTTGAGTACAGTTATCCCCTAAATCATGAACCTGCAGAGACAATTTTTTAACAGATTTAAAGTTATTATCAACTGGAGCAAGTGAGTCGAGTGGGGGCTCAGGTTTGCCGAAGCTAGCAAATCTGCTAGGATAAAACAAAACAGGTGGTGTCTCCTACATATCCACCTGTAATTACCTCTGCTGCCTCAAGCTTTCCTTGTTTCCTACACTGAGCATCAGGGCAAGTGATTGATAATACATTGCCTTCTGTGATCATAACAGACAGGTACTGGCGAACACACTGAAAATGCAAACACAATATCAAACTAGTGTATTTATTCAGCTACCCCAAATACTGTAAATCTATCTTGTGTAATTTTCGCTAGTAGGTAGTTTTTCCCTTCAAAAACAAACACAAAAATTATCTAGATCTGTCTTCTAAGATGGATATGTTTTGTTTTTTTTTGTAAATCCAGGGAAAAATTTCCATCTTTAAGCAAATCAATAAAGTAAAATCTTCATCAAAGAGATCAGTTCACTTAACACTTTGGGAGTCTGCTGACACAGATTTACAAAATACAGTGTACAGTCATTGAGTCTTAAAAACAAGGGACACCTAAAACCATTGATTTTCCATTTGTATCAAATGAAAAATTAATGGTTTTAAGGTGTCCAAAATGGAAGATTAATGGTTTAAAATGTCCCAATATTTAAGCACATTAGAGTACATACAAAACTTCTGTTGTAACAGAAGAGTGACTAGAAAAGGTGATGTGTGACTTTTGTTGATAGGATACAAATATACTCTGACTGATTTTTCTAATTCAATATGTAACACTATGTGAAAGATGCAACCATTAGAATTAAGAGGTCAGTAAAGGTAACTGGATATACATGTATGTCCATGTTTTTCCACCCTTTATACAAATTTAGTGGCTTCCTGTTTGCTTCCCTGGTCAAAAGAAATCCTGTCAAAATGAAATCTAAGAATCTGCTTAGAACCAGAGGAGCAAATTTTTACCCTTAAGGGTTGACCCTATGGAGAAGGAAGGAAAACCAGAAAATGGTGGAAAAACCAGGAAATGAGGCTTGAATAGCCGAAACCGCGGTATGGCCCAACTTCTTACTTATGAATGTTTTCTTTTACTCTTAAAGGATCTAAACTTTTATCATTATTTGCTACCCCTGACAGTGTATCCATTCACCTTTAAGGTTAAATTACCATATGAGCCACGACACGACAAAACCAACAATGTGGCTGTGTGCCCAGCGCAGACTCAGATCTGTCTGGACAACCCTCAAGTCTGACCAGATGCTTTGACAAGTGTAAAGAATAGCTAAGGGTCTCAGCTACCTCCATGCGGACAGTGAAGACTCTGATCAGACTGGGCGGATGCCCAGGCTGATCTGAGTCTGCGCTGGGCGCACAACCACATTGTTGGTTTTGTCGTGTCACGGCTCATATATGTATTGGTTTTCATGTACTTGTATCTTATTACAAAGCTCCACGAAATATAATATTTTCAGCATAATTCTTGAATGAATTTCTAATTTCTCCCTATGAAGCATGTTCTAGCCCCTTTATTAGAACTGCCTCAGTGAGGCATTTCTACTGACAGGCCACAATATAGCTTTATATGGAAAAAGCATAAAGATCGTCTAAGAATTATTTGGTTAATCATTAAAATCCCTCCTTAACTGGAGCTTTGTTAATAGCAATAAGCCAACAAACAGTCATTTTATATATAAAGTTTACAGATCTAGATATTAACACTTGTCCACAATTTCCTTAAAGACAGGAGTGGTACTATATAAGGAGGATTAACTTCCTTAGTATCATTCTTTGGACGGACACCCGGCGCCAGGTGTGTGCAACTATGGTTACGTACCGTTGAGCCACTTGGGTAACGTCGATACGAGAACTGAACAGAACAGAACAGAATTAGTATCATTCTATCTGTTGATCACATAGTGTCAACACCTCCAGTCAGCCAATAAAATTATTATAACTGGTAATTCTGATCCACTGATTGGTCGAATGAATTTTCACACCTTTACCTGTACAGGTAAGTTATGCTCTTGCTGGGAACCAGACCCCCCGGCAGAGAAGTCCTGTCTACCCCCCGGCAGAGAAGTCCTGTCTTTAAAGACAGGACTTCTCTGCCGGGGGGTCTGGTTCCCAGCAAGAGCATAAGTTACCTGTACAGGTGAAGGTGTGAAAATTTATTCAACCAATCAGTAGGCCAGAATTAACAGTGATGATAATCTAATTGGCTAGCTGTAGGTGTTGACACTATGTGATCAAGAGACAGAATGACACTGTGGAAGTTAATCCCCCTTATATAGTACCACCCCTGTCTTTAAATGAACCTATACTGGGCTGACAATGTTCATACATACATGAACAACACTTGTTCATGCAATGTTACAAGTAAACAACGTCACAGGTAAGTAGTTGACTGACCAATGTAACATTCAATATAAATGTCATGTCAACTCTTAAAGGAGCAAATTGTTTCCTTTACATGTAAACCCTATTCCAAAGAGCTACCTTATCCAGTAAAGCAAACAGGAATTCATACTAGTTAATATTAGGGGTGTAACAATACATCGGACTATCGATACATCGCAATAGTAACATCGGCAATAGTCACTATCGATAGGGAAAGCTGCAATGTCAATACTATCGGCAATAGTGTTTCCAATATCGCAATAGTTTCAATAGTTTCTAGACATACATCTATTTCTTGAAAGAAGTCTTTAGCTAAAAGAATAATAGAAATGCATGTGCATTCCAAAGAATGAAAAATAATATTTTCTTGTATTTTGTAGCCAAGGTGTGCATGTTGTGAAACAACAGTCATTCAACAATGCTTTTCAGCGTAAATTTGCGAACATACCAGAGTTTTACACAGAAAAGCTCAGTTTCTGGATACAAAATCTGTCCCCAATAGTTATCGCAATGCATTGCAATAGCAACCTGCAATAGTAATAGTATCGCAATGGTACTTCTTGCAATGTCAATACTATCGCAATAGTCATTTAGGGACTATCGTTACATCCCTAGTTAATATGACATTATTTTCATTAAGAAGCTGGGGAGGTTTATTAAAGCAGAGGCATTTATTATGATTAATATGATATGCATTTTTTTTCACCATCACATTGCATCAACATTGATTTATATAGCTGATACAACACTGTTCAAACAATCAGGGTTCTACTGAGTAATTCATGAAAAGCCTTTGCTAAACTGTAACTTTCCCACTTTACAGTAGGCAAGTGATGGGCATATCTCCAGGTTTTCCTGCCACTTTTACAAAGGGAGATAACTTTTGTCACTTCCAAGTTGCTTCTCTGGCGGACAAGGACATTCCAAAATGGTGTTTACTATTAGTGGAAAGAATTTGCTCCTAATGAGCAGACTCTTTCTTTGAGTTTATTCACCCCAATGAGAAGTGCAAATGAAATGAAAAGGGCAGAGTTGCTCCCCATGAAAGTGTCCATTTACCTTAAGCCAATGCCAAACTTTTCCATTTTACTGTATTTAACCAGTTCTCAAGATAAGGAGAAACAGGGATAATTTAGGGATAGTTTTCCATATTTCTCCATTGAAACATTTGTTGTGATGCCTCATAAGAACCGGCTCGCCAAGACGGTTTTAATGAGAAGTCACAAAATAATTATGTTTTCGTTGAGAAATAAGAAAAATAATCTTTGAATTATCCTCAATATCCCTCTTATCTGGAGCCCTTTTTAACTCACCGGTTCACAGTAAATGCACTGACAATCTTGTAACTCATACATGTCTTGTAGTGAACATTCCATAAGGCAGAGTTTACACGTGATGAGGGGATCAATGGCCAGATCCACTGTGCTCTTGTTTGCAGAGTAGCTTGCCATCATCTAGGTAGCAAAAAGACAGTATACCATATTAATCCTATTAAACGCCCCTGCTCTAATAAATGCCCCTGCCTCTTGTCCGAAAATGTTAAATTAACTTCCACAAATTCCTGTTTACTTCTCTGAATGAGGAAGCTCTTTGAAATGGGATCTACTCTTAAAGGAAAGAATCTGCTCCTTGAGGAGCAAATTCTTTCCTTTAAAAGTTGACTCCATCACTACTGAGAAGGGTGGCAAATAATAGTAGTGTTACCTCCTCTGAAAGTATATCCATTTACATTAATACAGTTTATAAGAGGTATTTTTGCAGTGGCTGATTTACTACAATTTAGACTCTAAAAAATGCCCCCTTTCCGTAAAAATGCAACACCCCTGGGCATTTAATAGGATTAATATGGTAACCATAAAAATTCTATGTATTGGAACAATTAGGCCTGAGCAAGCACAGCAGACTATTCCATTTTAGGACAACTGAGCCAAGAACAAGAAAGCCAACAAAGTGTCATGTGCATCCAGCGATTACTCAGATCAGCCGGGGCATCTGCCTAGTCTGATCAGAGTCTCCACTGTCCGCATGAGGCTAGCTAAGACTCTTAGCTACCTTTCGAGTGCCATCACTGCTATGCTGAAGGACCTCAACTGGCATCCCTTAGACGAAAGACGTATAGACAGTCGTCTTGAGCTGCTATGCAAGGTCACATACATGACCTATCTGCTATTCTTGCATCTGAGTACCTCATTCGTAATACTAGACAATCAAGACATATTCATCCACTCTGATACAGACAAATGTCCACTTTTAAATACAATAGGTTCACATTTATTCCTAGGTCTATTATCCATTGGACTGCCCTACCAGCCGACATACCAATCCCTCCCATCTTGGCGCAGTTCAGCAGTGCTGTCTACCATTGCAACGTATTAATCCATGTCTCTCCCTACACACCAATATTTGTTATTATCTTTTAACTATATTTACACTCTTTTTTGCACTGTTCAAACTCATCTCACCCACTTTCCAATATACTTTTGTTTCAGCTAACCCCTTTCAGTACTTGAATTACTGGAACCTGTCTGATGTCCTCCTCCGGGGTTAAGATGAAATGGAAGTTAGATAGATCAGTGTGATTTAGGCCTTTATACATTAACAGCCTTTATTATATGACCAAGATTAGATACAACACACAATTTCATTGGCTGATTTGACATCATGTGCAGGTCAAAATTTTGCAATATTCACAGGCCAGTCAGTGAATATAACTTTTATGCTGACGTCATTGTATTTTCGTAATGTAACTTTTGATGTACGTTCATGATAATGATGTGACATCTCGAGATACAGTGTTCCTTTTCAGGCCATTCTGCGGCCCCATTCCCAAGGGCAAAACACCTCCTTTTTTCCCAATTGGCTGGAAAAAATTCCCAATTAGAAGCTGAAGAAATAAGTCCGTTTTTATGACAGCCACGAAAATATATGACATTGCAATTCTCACCATTCCTGGTGTTAAAAGTATGCCCAAATGATGTTAGATTTGTGTAAATATTGATTATTAAGACTTCAAGTCAATTAAGCACTCATCATTTTGGTCTGGCTTTTCTGTGCAAAAGTTTTACACAGAACTCAGACCGATTTTTACACTTGTCCAGTGGGTAATAAGAACTGTTTTTCGAGAAACAACAACAACAAAAAAAAACCTCCTAACATATTATGTATAGTGCATTTGCTGTCGGATCCATGACATTTCATCTAAAACCGTTTTGTCTAAATGCCATTTCGTCTAAACGCCATTTCGTCTAATGACCATTTGGTCTAAATGCCATTTCGTCTAATAGACATTTCGTCGAATACGACAATTCGTCTAACTTTCGTCTAAAAATGTCTAAAATTCGTCTAAATTTCGTCTAAAACATAATTTATAAGGGATATATTTTTGAAACATCAGTTTTATTCACATATCAATTCAAAGACATTAAAATGTCTGAAATGTCCAGTAGTTTAGTAGCTCGAGTTATAATCCCATGCAGGTAACCAAGCACAACGCCATATATTGTATAAAGTTGACAGAAGTGTACAAGTGCTATAGAGACGGTTCCGTCACCATACCATAGTGTACTCTCTGCCAAATACTTAAAACCTGAATCAGTGCCAAGAATAATGACCCGAATCTTTTCATCTGCATCAATAGTTATATCAGTCTTACAAAATGACAAGTCCAGGTCAAGAAGACTTTTCACCAACTCTGGTAGTTGCTTTCTACACTGTCTTTGGATTTTTCTTTCAGGTGCGACATTTCGTATAAAAAATCTTGAATTATTTTTCAACCAAATGTCGCACCGGCCGATTTTTTAGACGAACTGTCCATTCCACAAATTGTTCATTCGATGAAATGTCTATTAGACGAAATGTCATTTTGACAAAATGTCATTTCGACGAAATGGTCGTTAGACGAAATGACATTTAGACGAAATGGGTTTAGACTAAATGTCGTGCACCCTTTGCTGTCATGTTGCCAAATAATTTATTTTTTTCATAATAAACAGCATTTTGATTTACCTTGTAAATAAATAATTCTTAATTTTGTAGAAATATGATGAATTTTTTTTTTTAGAAAAAAAGGCACTTATTTTGGTCAGCTTTTGCCAATATTTTTACATGGGAGTAAATCAATTGTAGTATACATATATAGATGTATTAGTTTATTCACTGCACATGTCATGATTTTTCCCAATTTGGTGTTTTCACGCGTAAATTTTCCCAATGCTAAGGGCCCCACCCCCATTCCCAAAGAGGTGGAAAGGAACACTGAGATAATACCATGTAGTAGACCATCATAAATATCAAAGGAAACTGTATTTAGAATTATCATATAATAAAACAATTATTTACCTTTATTTCGGTGAATATGCAGTTTTATTGACCTGCAAACATAACAAATTGATCTCTGTTTTGCTTCAGTCAATATGTTGTTTGCATGTCAATAAAACTGCATATTCACCTCAAAAAAGATCAATAACTGTATAATATCTACCACGGTGGATCAAATCAAGACCCAACTTCCAACTTTTTCTGAGTTACGATGCGATAGGGGTAGGCAGGCAGGCAGGTTGGTGTAAAAATGGACCCAGAATAAAGTTTCCATTTAAAAGGAAAGGCTTGCCAAGTTAGTGCTCATGTAGTTCAATGTTTGTGGTATTTTGTGGTTTATGGTTTGTGGTCTTGGGAGATGGTATCTTACTTGGAGACACTTTTTTCATTTAAAAACGCCCACAACTGTAGTAACAATGAGGTTACGCTACATTCTGGTTGTTCTGACAATCATATGATAACCTTCAGTAAAAAGGTCAATTTTTGTATTACTGCTATTGAAAAATATTTCATAAAAGCATTTAGAAATAAGGATTTTCGTATTCTGTTATGTATTGTTATATAAGAAATTTTAGGACATTAGAAGATTTTCTGGGAGTTTCGTCCTGTTTTTTGTGAACTAAGCAGAACTGTGTTTGTACTTTGGAGCAAATGGACTACACATAACTGGTGAAGTGTAATGAAAATAGTCCAAAGGGTATTCAAGTTACAGAGTGGACAACAAAATGTTAATGGGCGTACTAACATACGGACAGAGACAGATGGACGGGAATTCGATTGCTATATTCCCTGAGCCGTTCGGTTAGGACAAAGTTATGTTCATTATTAGATCGTCAAGTCTTGATGTTGAAAAAATACATCTTACATTGGAAAAGTTCTTTTACAAGTCCCTTACACATAAGATGATATATGGTTCATGACTGCTGATATGAGAAGGAAATAGTGGAAGTAGTTCGTCCTGCTAGCCTCATTTGTGACAGATTGGTAGGAAAAAAATCTTACCGTCCGCAACAATGGCTATTATTAAAAGGGGAAACAACTTTAATGACTGTTTGTCTCATTGTTTCTGTTGAAGAAAAGCTGACTACCACTGAGAGAGGTTATAATGAAAATGATAGTTCCTTCCCAAACAGTTGCCATAGATCGTCTGCAAATATTCAGCTTATTCTTTTTAGTATATTGTCATCACTGAGTTCAGTTATAAGTAGTGGTTAAGCCTGTGGTATGTTGTTGTTGTGTTATTGTTTTACGTGCACGGTAAACAGCTACAAGGACGGTCAGTTAATTTAACTACAATATTCCTGGGAAGGCTTAGCCATCCTAAGCGCTCAACTATTACTAAGTGCACTAGCTTTCGCCAGTAACTGACAGTTGCCCTTCTTGACTCAGTGGAAGCGGAAACGAGAGTAAGTGGTCGGACTGAATATCGAACCCGGGACCTCTGTTTTTTAGTTAAACGCACCATCGACTGCACTATGCGGCCCAGCAAGTCTGCGGTATAGAGTATAACTGGTAATTGGTAATGATTACAAGTCAATGTATTTTTGTTGCTTCCACAGGATGTTTGTTTTCAGAATCTAGCGTGCTGTCCTTGGTCATCACATATTTTGTCATTATATAGGGATTTAATGCAAAAGAAAAAAGAAGTCTTCTATATTTTAGTAGTTGTTTTACTGTCCACGATAAACAGCTATGATCATGTCGGGACAGTCTGTTACCCTAACCACACTATTCCTGGGCAGGCTTAGACCTCCTAAGCGGTTAACCAGTACTAAGTGCACATACTTTCACCAGTAACTGACAACTGCCCTTCTAGAATCAGCGAAAGGAAAAACGAAAGTATGTGGCCGGACCGAGTATCGAACCCGGGACCTCTGGCTCTTGAGTCAAAATGCGCTACCGATTGCGCTACGCTGCCTTGACCCTCTAAATTTTATTAACTTTTATTCAAAAAGGAAGGTAACTGTTAAAATTGCATAGGCCTAGAAAATAATGATTTGATGGCAACTGTAAGATACTGATATTTTCCCACACATGTTGTGTTTCCTGAATTGAATTTTTTTTTTCAATAAGACACTTACATTAAACTGAATAACATTGTACGTTTATGAAAAAATAAGAAACTGAATTTCAATGTACGCTTATGAAAAAATAAAAAATAGTATCTAGTAAATACAATCAAACACCTTGTCTGTAAAACCAGTAAAAGCTTTTAAATAAGGCTGTTGGCACAGACCCTGATCAGACTGTTCCAACCAGTAGTCTAATTTGGATATACACTCTACACTGTTTGTACAGGCATAACAACTATTGTTGAAATATTTCAGTCCAAGTTTACAAACTCCAGAGTCCAAAGTCCAGGTTTTACAAAGCCTGAAATCAAGGTTTTACACAGCCCGAAGTCCAGAATCCAAAGTCCAGAGTCCAAGTCCAGTCCATATTTTACATAATGCCCGCGAATTGCGCATGTCGTTATTTGACCTTATTTGACAGTGGACAATCAAGAAATATTCAAACACACCGGATAAATCAATAAAAAAATAATAATAACTCATGTTTTCAGTAAGGCAAAAGATGCTAGACATGTTCATTTATTTGGTGTGCCAGATTGTGGCGTGTCGTTATGTTTCGGTGCTTAGGTAAAAGAATCAGTCAAACGAAGTTGCGCCCCGTAGACGCTCTCCATATATTGGTTCTCCACTTGCAATTATGAACCATTCTCGATGCTGGGAACAAATCAGCGTCTTCCGCTGGAGTGCGCATGACAGGAAGTCTTAACCTGTCTGAATATATGGCTCGCCGCCGAAGCGGCAAGCCAAAAACAACCCTTGAAATCTAGCTGAAAAACCCAGGCCCGAACCAAAAGGGAATTGGACAAAAAACGACCCTGGTCCAAACAGGAAAAGGACCCAACAAAACATTACCAACCAGAAGTGAGGAACCATTCTATAGAGAAATGATGAAGCTTGAATCAAAACAGAATTAAACTTCAACAATTGCTGAAAAACAACAAAATCGTGCTGTTCTTGTGATGGAATCTCGAGTCGTGTACGTAAAATCTTTACAACTTACTATGCTAAATGAAGGAAAGTACATTCATGACGAAATTGCTTTTATTTATTTAGCTATAGATTCATTTTCTATACTGTATTACATCAAATTTCACATGTTGACAGATGGAGCCATGTTGTCCTCCTTTGCCATCAACATATTGACTGGTCATGGAACTTTAGAAATCTATTTGCATACAAGATACAAGATACAAGATACAAGAAGTTTATTACGAATTTTCGGCCCACATAGGAGCACCTACAAAGGGTAATAGATAATGGAGTAACTAAATATAATCAAGGCAAGAAATCCAAATGACAGATCGTATCAGGAACAAAAAGACTGATATGCACGCTTAGGTACTTACAACTACAATTTGAGGTGAAAGGGTGCACCCCTTAGGGGGACAAACTTTGTCATTTAGGCAGCTGCTTCCCCTCCCAAAGCCAATCCTCTCATATGGGAAGAATTTGTTCCCCTAGGAACAAACTCCTCCACCGAGAGCAGAGCCCCCTGAAAAGGGCTGCGATAGTTACGGAAACTGACAGGAAGTCACAATAAGACGCCCTCTGTAAAAATGGCAGAAAAAAGAGATATGGAAGCGCACCCTTCCATCTTACATGCCATGAGCAACGACAGACATTCCATATTCGAGAGTTCATTGGACACCGTATACTTTATAATAAAACATGAAATAATATGCAAGGGGAACCCTTTAAGGGAAGCAACCCTGCCATCCATTTCAGCCTCCCTTTTTTCATAGGGCCAACTTCTAGAGGAAAGAACATGATCCTCTCGGAGCAAATTCCTTCCCCCAAGAGCAGGCCCTATCCCTGAAGGGTTACAGTAACCAGAAAAGCAAACAGGAAGCCAGAAAAGTTACCTCCCTGTAAACATAGGGGAAGGATAGAGAGGTGTACCAACACACCACAAAGCATGCAAAGTGATATATGCATTACTATACCTTGATTGTGACATTTATAGTTAAACATACATATACATAAAGCAATGTTATTGTCAGAATAATATGGTCAAATTAATACAGCAGATCCTCGTTCCACATGGCATGTAAAAACAGTCATACTGAGAGTACTATACAGAGCCCCAGATAAGAGGGAGTATTTGGCGATAATCAGGGATAACTCTCGTTAACTCTGGATAAAAACATGTTGTGTCCCCTCATCTGAACAGTCTCGACGAGAGACGGTTCAGATGAGGGGCCACAACATATGGTTTCAATGAGAAACAAAGAAAACCACCCCCAATCATCACCAAATACCCCTCCCATCCAAAGCTCTGACTATACCAATAAACTAGCTAGTTCTTCATATATATTCATAGCTGCCTCAAGTAATCCCACTGATTAACTAGTAGAACAAGGACAATTCACTTATCCAAGTTTAAATGAATAAAACTGGAAAGCTCTTGTAAGACACTCTCATCTTCACAATTTAAAAGCCAGAAATATTTGGCAAAATTATCCATTATTGTAAAATTTTTACATTTATCTTGTACTAGGCTGAGAAAAGAGCCCCTGGTAGCATCAAAAGCTGGGCATTCGAGTAAAAAGTGTATCTCATCACCTAAAGCACCCATTGAACATTTACAGCATGTACGATCAGCCCTGTCAATTCTTAAATATCTTCCTACTTCTACTCTTAATCTGTGGGATGAAATACGAAGTCTAGTGACATCTCTTCTATATGGGAAACTTAGAGACTGCAAGTACTTTTCAAACCCAAAATTACTTTTTATTTTGGTATATGTGTCCAGTTTACCAACAGAGTATGTCTGTTTTGTAGAATACCATTCGTTCAAATACTTTTCCTTTAAAATTTTTGATAAGTTTTTATCAAATGTAGATTTTTTCATAACAGCTGACCTGGAAAGCGGTATATCAAGAAGATGTGACAGTTGCTTTATTGAGCTAAACCATGAATTACTATTTCCATCAATAGTTTTGGAACATTCCAATGCATCAAACAATAATGAATTGTGATCAACGTTTTCAAGGCGATGCCAATATTTTAACATGGTTTTAACAATATCTAAATAGAATGGAAACCTCCCCAGTTCAGACATAACTGCAAAATTGGTACTCTTTCGGTGTACACCAAGAATGAATTTAGCAAATTTTACATGCTGTTTTTCAGGCTCTATATTATTAAATATCTTATCAAAAGAAATGCCATTTCGAAACTTAGAGCTTGCTGGGTTAAATACTCCCCAGATTTCACTGCCATATAAAAGGATTGGCTTTACAGTATGGTCAAATATATGTAAACTTGTCTTAAGACAAGGATGTAAATTCAGAATAGTTTTACATAACTTAAAATATGCTTTCAACCCTTTTTTGTATAGTTCAGACTTGGCATACGAAAAGGAACCAGATGCCGAAAAGTATAAACCCAGATATCGATATGAGGAAACACATTCAATGATCTTATTTTG
Organism: Ctena decussata; assembly: GCA_963989385.1. Lineage (NCBI taxonomy): Eukaryota > Metazoa > Mollusca > Bivalvia > Lucinida > Lucinidae > Ctena > Ctena decussata. The sequence goes on from OZ022501.1 coordinate 17,931,507, forward strand.
AAATACAAAATTGGATTTAAATCCTTTTCCTGCTTTGTTGAAAATGATAATCTTAGTTTTGTCAATATTAACGTTGAGACACCAGTCAGCACAATAAGCCTCAAGTCGCTTCAGTTTTTCTTGTAAGCCAATAGCTGATTCGGACAGAATAACAACATCATCTGCATACATCAGACAATGGAAATCTACATTATGTAATCTTACCGGGTCTGGACAAGATAGAAAATATTTTGGTAAATCATTTATAAAAATCTTAAAAAAGTTTGGACTGAGTACATCACCTTGCCGTACCCCAACGCCCACCTTGAAAGCCTCTGTTAGACCATTACCTACACGTACACATGACTGACAACTGTTATACATATTCTTGATAATATTATAAAATTTTGTTCCTACTCCTAATTCAAGAAGTTTAAATCTGAGGCCTTCGTGAATAACTGTATCAAAGGCTTTACGGAAGTCTACAAAACAAGCATACAATCTTCCACCTGCTTTACTGCAATACTTTTCAATGAGGGTTTTTAAAATAAACATATGATCAGCCGTACGGGCATTTTTAGTAAAACCAATCTGACACTGGTCAATTATGCTGTTATCTATAAGGAAGCTATCTAATCTATTATTGAGTACTGTATTGAAAACTTTGCCTATAGCACTAGTAACTGATATTCCTCTATAATTTGAGGGATCAGAAGAATCGTTTGATTTATGTATGGGGGTAATATACCCATTAGACCATTGTGAAGGATACTGCCCACTTGATAGACAAGAATTGAAAAGTTTAAGGAAACATAACCCTAAGGAGCCTTGTCCCGCCTTAAGCATCTCATTGGAAATTGAGTCCAGTCCAGCAGCTTTATTGTTTTTCAGGTTGTTAATAGCTTTGTAAACTTCGTCAATTTTGATAAGATTATCTAAATTATTAAAAACTGTTTGACTTTCTAATTCCTGCACTAGATGATGCAGCTGTGAAGCTCTATCTTTGAATTCCTCATCAAGCTTTCCCAAGGATTCAAAATGAGAAACCCAAGATTCGGGCTTAATATTCTCGGCAGTTGTATTATTGTCACACTTTTCATTTCTAAGCGTGTCTATCAATTTCCAGTATTCCTTCGGATTCTCCGAGTGTAAATTTTCAATTTGTTCTAGCAGCTGCTTTTTAAACTGTCTCTCTTTACATTTTTTTGATTTATTGTATAACCTGTGAAGTTTGTAGTATCTACCTCTTACACATGGGTCGTTAGGAAACATAGAATATAATTTTCCATTTGCTATTACACGATTACGCAATCTCTTGAGATCTAAATCAAACCATTTTTTGTGCTTCTTTAAGTTTTTCTTGGAGCTAGTTTTACTATGTTTCTTTAAAGAAATGTTTGCTGCGTCAGAAATAATACTATTTAATAGACTGGCAGCATTCTCTGTATCTGTGATGGGCAAATTCATGAAATCTGTGATATTGTTTTGTATTTTCACAGACTGAAGAGCTGACTGAAATTCTGTGACTGAGTTGTCATTCCATATGTATTTTAGTGGTAAAGGGTTCAGATGACAAACATTATTAGAGCAACTAAACCTGGCTAACATCCCCCATGATAATTTGCTATGACAATCGCTTAATGTTGCTACAAAATCGGAAACATGAAAATACAATATCTGTTCGAGAATTGATTGGGATACAATGGTATAGTCTACTACACTGCATCCATTAGGAGTGAAACAGGTGTGCCGCCCCAGCATGTCACCAAAACATCTGCCATTAAGAATTCTCAGCTGATTACCGATGCAAATATCTAGTAGGCTTCTACCCCTTGCATCTACACAGACATCTTTGCTTTGTCTAAGCACAGGGCTCTTATCAACATTATAACTATGACAAACAGGAATATGATCTGTTCCATCATTTGCAATAAAATCTTCTTGAGAACCAGTTCTTGCATTCAGATCTCCACAAATCATAATATCCCCTTTATTTTTATATAATAAAATATCGTTTTCAAGCAAGTCTAGTAGATCCTGCTGCATGTTATTAACATATGTAGACTGACCAGGAGGTATGTATGCAAGACAAAGGAACAAGTCATTTTGAAAATGAAAAAACGTTTTGTCAAATTTCACCCATTTATACTCAGATGCATAAGTAAAGGTAATTTAATGACAACCGGTCTAAGTACCTTGCAATTCTGTCCAATAAAACTGTCTGTGTCAAATCGGCCTCAGTACATACGTAGAAATCTGTGTCCGTTATTTTGATTGGTCCATTGAAGGGAGCCGCCATTTTAGCGCGATATTTGTAGCTGTTTCTTTCTCGCTTTGTAAAAATTATCCAAGAAATCATGTCTGATGAAGAACGCGAGCCCTCTCCAACGATAGAAGTATGTCTCATCGTCCTGTTGATAATCTTCGTGGAAAACATTCTTCATTCATTGCATGAATCGCCAAGTTTTCCATCCTGTTCATAGCGATGTTCGAAATTCGGGTTGCATGTAATAAATCGTTTTTTGAGGTTTGACAAAACAACTTGTCAGAGAAAAATAACGAAGATATTCTGCTTACATTTAAAATTAAAGCTGTTGTAAAATCAGGCCAGATAAACTAAATTTACGTCGATGTAAATGGGCATGTAACCAAATGTCATTAGTTTTCGCGACTTATTTTTTATGCCAATCCAATTATCCAAAGATTCTCGACCTCTACACTGCATCTGACTCTTCATGAACAAAGAGTAGCAGTATGACTACCCCCAGTAAATTTCAGAGATGGGTTTGAGTTTGCTGCTGTGGCACAACGTAGGGTAAAACCATCAAAGTTTGGACGGACGTAATTACGGACGATTTCCACTATGCTCGAATAAAATGTTATTTTCTGTTTTTTCTTCTCTTTAATTTTTCCAGATCCTTATGTAAATTGTAGCGAAATGAACTGGAAACTGGCTTATTGGGTAAACAGTAGAACTGATAATAAAAACATAACTTAACCAATTAGTTGTTAGGAGCGATCTTTTTCACTGGTACCTTGAAAAGTTAATAGCCAAAAAATGAGCATGAGGGTCCACTGCCACAGATCAGGCTGACTCCTACTTCAAACTTCTTCATCAATAAGTCTCTTTCTCAAAGTGTTATTTATACGCTGAATTTGTCTGTAAAACACAATATTCTGTAGAACTTCTGCCTTTTTGGTCCAAGATGGGGAAAAATGATGTGTCCGAATTTCCCATAAATAAATTTAATTACGGACATCACTCTTTACTTGTTCTCTGTTGATAAAAACCTCCTTCACAGGAGGACTGTACTAGTCTACTGAGTCTGTTTTAATGCAAACTGGTTTTGCTTCGTGTTGGCTGTGGAATCTTTGAGCTTCTGGAAACATCTATAGATTGTTTGGAAGTATTTCTGTTTAGTATGGCAGATTTTCAAGTTGGACTGCAGCAAGAAGTACTAGTACCCTAATTGCCGGGCCGGGTAGCGCAATCGGTAGGGCACCTGACTCGTAAGTCAGAGGTCCTGGGTTCGAATCCCGGTCTGGCCACATACTTTTGTTTCTCCTTCCACTGATTCAAGAAGGGCAGTTGTCAGTTACTGGCGAAAGTATGTGCACTTAGTACTGGTTAACCGCTTAGGAGGTCTAAGCCTGCCCAGGAATAGTGTGGTTAGGTTAACTGACCGTCCCGACATGACCTTAGTTGTTTACCGTGGACGTTAAACATCAAATCAACCAACCAATTAGTACCCTAATTTCCCACCCCCTTTTAAACTTAGAGTTTATTTCAAACTAATAATGAATTAAATGTTATCAAGAACCTAATGAATATATTCTTTTGCTACCTGAAGCTATCCTATCCTGGATTATTAATCTCCTTCTTATCCACTGTATTTGCAAAGTTAAAGTGTATCAATCTTCAAATTAATAGAGACTGGGCAGTGATTTTTTTACAAATCTCCTTCTTCGAGTCCCAGGACTCACAAGACCTAAATCTTTGCATCCCAAGCTCAAGGGGTTGCATCTTTACAGGGATGCAAAAGCAATATTTTCTCTACATCCCAAACTTTAAGGGCTTCAAAGGACAAGCCCTATAAGTAAAACATAACCAACGTCAAGCTCCTGTGGTCACAGGAATAAAATAAATCACCTGTTGTCTCATTGTCAGACAGCGTATTGGATTTGGAGACATCCGTTGTCATTTCGGATTCGGAAGTTTGATCGGTCGCATCAAGATCTGCAACATCTGGCCTAGCGTGTTTGTCTTGCCCAAGAAGACCAAATAATGTTTGCTACTTTGAATCAAGTTTGATCTTTTTCTTGTTTTTCGGAGGCATGATTACTTATTGACCCGGTGTATTGATAAAAGTTTGCACTTAGGTAAAAGACATCACCGTGGTCGATAATACTATATTCCTCCGGTACTGGACAACCAGTATTGATTATTGGTATTACAGGTAGACTTCGGTATTTAGCGGGAGTAGGAAAGACTAAGGTACTGTTTTTTACCAGTAATATAACAATCTGCTAATGCACCGTTGCTATATTCTTAAAACGAAAGTAGCTTTGTAAACGAAGCCGAAATCGGAAGTTGGACTACCGATCAGCTATTTTTATGCGTCCCGGAACGCAGCCAAGGAAATATTTTGCGTCCTCTGGGAAAATTATGCGTCTTAGACGCAGGACGCAGGGGTAAACAAATCACTGCTGGGTGACCATAGGCTTGCCCGTCACTCTGACCCATCTTATCCTCCTTCTCCCTCCCATATTTCCATCTTCTCCCCCATGACAAACCACGGAAATTTCACGGAATTATGGAAATCACGGAAAACGAAAATTATGCATAAAATGCTTCTGGTTTTGACATGTATTCGTTATTCTTCGGTAGTTTAGCATATTTCGAAAGGTATTCTAGTATTATGGTAGCAGTTGTAGCTAGATTTTGATGGTACTGAAGTGTCCGTGAAAGTTCCGTAATGTTTCTGTAATTCTGTGGAAGTTCCGTGAATCCATAACAGTCTTCACGAAACCCTGTCTGACCGCCTGACATGTCTGGTAAACATTCATTCGGTCTGGTAAAAATATTCAGAATTTTCAAGTGCATTTTAATCATTTTACCAGATTCGGTCCTGTAAACTCTGGCAGACTTTCGTGAACTCTGCCATAATAAGTCCGTGATCATGCTTGATTTCAATAGTGAAATCCTTGAAAAGTCCGTGAAAGCCCAATAATATGTCCGAAGATCTGTAACAGTTCCGTGAATCCATGTTAATTCCATGGATCCGTGACAGATCTAGTTGCGCGAGGAAAAAAATCCATTATAGCTCATGAGTCACTGAAAGTTCCATGAATGCGTGATTGTTCCGTGAAAAATGTAAAACAACCATGAGTCAATGAAGGCTCCGTATGTCTGTGATAGTTCCAGGATGAATGCAATATTTTACAGACATTCACGGAAAATTCCGTAACACATGGCCTTGGTAGTAAATAAAACCAAAGCGAACAGTAAGAAATTTATTAATGTTTTTAATATTACAATTATTATTATTCATTTATTTTGATTTGCACTCTAGATATTTGTCTGTTCTTGATTTTTTAAGCTGGGGTGCGTTTAGTGGAAAATGCACCATTCAGGGAATGGCAGTCGTGATGGCCACCACTGGTACGCTACGTTTTAAAGTCCGTTTCTGATAAATGTCTCTGTTGCTTATATTCTGCCTCTGCTGAACGCGCTAAAACTGTTTAATTTTGACAAAGACCTCAGACTTACAACTACATATCATCAAAGTTTAAATCCACAACAAGTTTTTGGAAAATGCACCATTCAGCGAATGGCAGTCGTGATGGCCACCACTGGTACGCTACGCTCGTATTTTAGTGTTTTTGGTGACCTAGTTTGAGGATCTGTAACAGGCACATGTTATGGTCTTTTTCAAAAATTGAATCATGATTTTACTGATAGTGACCCCTAGTTTATTTAATCATCATATAGCATCACTCATCAGAATATGTCGCTTACAAGATAAGAAAGTGTAACAAAAAAGGCCACCACTGGTAGCCTGCCAGTAGCGTTTTTAACGTTATTAACGTCTCTCACAAAAAACTTCCGTTTCCATAGCATCCATTCCCCGTAGGAAGAGCGCTGTTTTCAGTGCTTTATTAACAATGCACAAATTTATATGTAAGAATTGGATTTCATGTGAGTCTAAGCACAAAAAATCCGTGTTTTGTTAGAAACACCAAAAATCTGTGGTTTGTCAACAGTGCTACTGACATTTCCGTAACTTTCGGAACTTTCCGTAATTCCGCGAACACTGCTAGCAAACGTCTGTTACAGTGGCATTTGTTCTCCGTCTAGGTAGTCCGCTACTTTCCGTGATTTATTTAAACAATGCACGGATTTATCCGTGTTTTGTCAACAATACTACGGACATTTCCGTAATTACAGAACTTTCCGTAATTCCGTGAAAGTTCCGTGTTTTGTCAACCTCCCCATCTTCTGTTTTCCTTTAACCTTAGTTTTCTTTTTCTCTTTTTTATTAGTTTTATTCTCTTCTTTCACCCCTTGGTTCCACCTCTCACCTTTTGCCTCGAATCCTTGACTCCCACCCTACCAGCTAGATTGCCCAGTCGCTGTATCGTATCAAGGGACCTGACATATGTTAGGGTGATACTATATAAAACTGATGGTGTCATGTTAGCCACAGCATTTGAAATTATTTTCTAATTTTATAGGTGCATAATAGAGGTGTAAGGCCTGACATTTTTAAAACTGATTCACTGTCCGAATTTCCCTTCCATTGTCCGTACTTCCCTGTTATCACCCTGAGCCATTTATGAGTTTTATTTGAATACAACCATGTGGTAACCAATCAAAATCACGCTTATTACATCATCGGATATCTCTAAAGTGATCGTCATTGATTCTTTCACGTCACAGTGAGGCCTAAATTAAAAAATTGTTTGTTTGCCGTTTCCTACCTACCCAGCAATTTACCCCCCTACCCAAAAAATTTTATGGCCTCAGAATTAGGATTTTTTTTATGTCCCCCCACCAAAGGTGAGGGGGGACATATTGTTTTCAGTGCAGTTCCTGGGTGTCGGCGTCGGCGTGACAGTTTCTTGTGTGCACGATATCTCTTGAACCATTGGATGGAATTTCACCAAACTTGCATGGATACATCATTGGCACAAGTTTAAGAGCTGATTAGATTTTGGTGACCTTGACCTCATTTTCAAGGTCACTGGAGGACTTAGATGACAATTTCATGTACCCACTTTGCGTGCATGATATCTCTTGAACCAATGGATGGAATTTCACCAAACTTTCATGGATATGTCATAGGGACAAGTTTAAGAGCTGATTAGATTTTGGTGACCTTGACCTCATTTTCAAGGTCACTGGAGGAGTTGGATGACAATTTCATGTACCCATGTTATCTCCTAATCCAGTGGATGGAATTTCACCAAACTTGCATGGATACATTATTGGGACAAGTTTAAGAGCTCGTTAGATTTTGATGACCTTGACCTTATTTTCAAGGTCACTGGAGGACTTAGATGAGAATTTCTTGTACCCACTATATCTCCTGAACCAATGGATAGAATTTCATCAAATTTGCATGGATGCATCATTGGGACAAGTTTAAGAGCTAATTAGATTTTGATGACCTTGATCTCATTTTCAAGGTCACTTAAGGACTTAGATGACAATTTCTTGTACCCACTATATCTTCTGAACAAATGGATGGAATTTCACCAAACTTGCATGGATACATCATTGGGACATGTTTAAAAGCTGAATAGATTTTGATGACCTTGACATCATTTTCAAGGTCACTGGAGGACTGAGATGACAATTTCCTATTACCAAAATATCTGATGAGCCAATGGATGGAATTTCACCAAACTTGCTTGGATACATCACTGGCAATAGCTTAAGAGCTAATTAGATTTTGATGACCTTGACCTCATTTTCAAGGTCACGGAAGGACTTCAATGAGAATTTCTTGTACCCACTATATCTCCTGAACCAATGGATGGAATTGTACCAAACTTGCATGGATACATCATTGGGACATGTTTAAAATCTAATTAGGTTTTGATGACCTTGACCATATTTTCAAGGTCACTGGAGGACTGAGGTGACAATTTCCTATTACCACAATATCTCATGAGCCAATGGATGGAATTTCACCAAACTTGCTTGGATACATCACTAGGAGTAGCTTAAGAGCTGATTTAGATTTTGGCAACCTTGACCTCATTTTCAAGGTCATTGGAAGACTTAGATGGCAATTTCTTGTACCCATAATATCTCATGAACAATAGATGGAATTTCACCAAACTTGCATGAATGCATCACTGGGACTAGCTTAAGAGCTGATCAGATTCTGGTGACCTTGATCTCATTTTCAAGGTCACAGGAAGACTTCATTATAGGGGATGGAAAATGGGCTGGTGGGGGGACATCATTTTTTCTCTGAAAAACGTTTCTAGTTTTTTTTTTGCTTTTCATTTCTGCCATCTGAGCAAAACGCCTATGTTTTATGTTTCATCGCTAACTCTTTGTATAAATAATCATTTCTGTATCTTTTTCTGACTCAATTTGACAAAAACTATTAGAAAAACCTTGTAATCTGGTTATCCAATACAACTTGTACATTAGCATTATGCATATGCAAAAGAAAGAAAAAAAAAATGCTACCTACCTACCCAACTCTAAAACCTCCCAGTAGGAAGCGGCAAACCAAATATTTTTTAAGCATGGCCTGAGGGAGTGCATGGTAAACAGTCGTCTTTGGCTGAGGTGTTCAGAAGCGTCCGAAATTCAATAGTTTTACCCTACATTGTTGTTTGGTTGCTGTTGTCTCTACAGAGACTTGGCCACAAGGCTATAGATACATGCTGATATTAAATTTTCTTGAGCACTGACCAGTATGTACATCACCCCAATAGTCTTGCAGTATATGGTGATGCGGGACTTAGTACCTTAGTCCTTAGACATGGCCGTAATTCCATAAGATCATTTTAATGGTGCAGCAGAAAAGTGATTTACTTTCCATATATTAGCTATGTTGCAGAGAATATATTATGAAAATAAATTGACATTTACAAAATGATACTTATGGCACTGTCCAGTAACATTGTGCAGCGAAGATCTTTTATAAAGGAAATGGTAATTTAGAGGAAACAGTACACAAAGCTTACCCTCAGATTAGTGGTGACTAGACCTATGAAGCATAAAAGAATCAAAGGACTCAAATCGTAAGCTCTCATGGCAGCTGAGCTAATATGTAGACCCCCCAGTGAAAAAATGCAGATGAATTTTGTTGCCTAACTTTGTGCAGGTCTTTGAGAATCACTTGCTGTTATTTTTTTGCAGCAGGATATTAACAGGACTTTAAATATGTCAACAACTTTACATCATCATGTGCCAAAATACATGCCCAAAACCTGTTATGTGAATGTGCAGTGGGAAGGAAATGACATTGGCTAGGTTGATTTTATTCCCTATTTCAGTCTGCAATATATTAAACAGGGTGTTCCCTGGGCCCAAAAAAATGGGTGACAAAAAGCCCCCCTCCAGCAGAAGCCAAGCGACTTCAAAAGAAACAAGGGGAAGTGAGACGTTTGAATTTTTTCATGTCCTATCGTCATTAAAACGCAAAACTGAAAATGAAAGTTATGACCTTGTCAACTTCCTTGTTCACGGCCCAATTTGAAATAAACTTGCACGTCAGTGCAACTGATCGTTGTTCATTTCCATCAGCTTTCATGTATGTTTGATGTAAGCAGAGAAGAATCCGATAAGGCTGTGTGGACTTGCAGGTTGATCTATGTCAGGTCTCTTTGCATATACGCCAAGTATCTTTCCTCATGACAGACCTGTACAAATCTGCATGTGCCACTGATTGATTGTCTGTGTCCAGTGGTGTCTTTGAAGTTGCACCTACGATCAGTGTGTTAAGACACTTAATGTTCCAATAAAGTTTCCAACAGCTTGCGCATCTGCAGAGACTGTTCGGAGTCTACATCTTGGCTATAAATTTCTCAGAATCCATTCATTACTGACCCAAACAGACAAAACTCTGACAGCGGGGATATGAAGCCTGATCCGAGTCTTGTTTGTTCCGCACGGTTCATAGCTTGTTTTTACCGGAAAACTTTGTTCTGACTTTTGACATTTCGGTCATTGGGTCAATGCCGGTCTTGAGTTTTGTCTGGTAATTCAACACCAGCGCTGTACATAGCACAGTCTTGCTCCAACTTCCAAGACAACTAGTAGGATGCTGAAAACAAAATCTGACCTCCTGCAAGTTTTATCAAAGCAAACAGCAGGGTACCTACATAAGGACAAGACTGCACAGACTGTTTTGGATGTTTGCACACCCACAATTCCAAACACTTGAAAGCGATCTCACCATTATGCTTTGAAGGCTACTTCCAAAAGATACTTAACAGTGTGTGCATACAGAGAGGACGCAGATAATCATGTGCACTCTAAAAGGATGATGAGACTCATCTCTATCTGGATGCAAAGTCTATTAATCCTCGTGAATTTATAAAGTTAAAAAATGAAGACTTTGATTAGTCTGCATTTCTGTTGGCTTAAGGTCTCATTTAATGCGACTTGACAAATAAAAAATTATTTTAAACACCGCGGACAGTCGCTACATGGGAAGTCCAGTAAACTAATGGCCCTCACCACCAACCATTTCCAGATCAAAAATCTGCAGTGGAATTAGGTCACACTGACCTTCTTTCGGTTTACATGTCCAGTTTTGCTGAAATGCCAATATCTGTAGAAAAGCATTTAACTGATTTTGGTCAAATGTTACCAAGGCGATGGGGTTCATGGAGTTCTTACAAATTAACGTAATTTACCCGGTATGCAAATGAATCAACCTAGATGGCCTTATTAAAGCGGCCTTTCTGTAAGTAGCAAAAAAATGAAAATGACAATATCTCAAGAAGCGATGAATGGATTTGTACTAGTTTTATGTCAGGATTATGGATAATCCTTGCATGAAACTATTTCAGTGTTAGGCAAATTGACCATCCAGGATGGCCAACATCCACTGTTACTAAAAAAGCAAAAAGAAGCAAATACATATGAGCCGCGACAGGAGAAAACCAACAAAGTGGTTGTGCGCCCAGCGCAGGCTCAGATCAGCCTGGGCATCCACCCAGTCTGATCAGAGTCTTTGCTGTCTGCATGGATGTAGCTTAGACCCTTAGCTACCTTTAAGTGCTTAGCAAAGAGGCTGATCTGAGTCTGCACTTGGTGCACAACCTCTTTGTTGTGGCTCAATATTATGTGTCAAAATGATACTCGCATTGAATTCTGTATGTGAAATCACAAAGCAGGTGTGACATAGTTTTCCACTGAATTCTTATGTGTTTATATCATGTCAAAACCTCTCACTCAAATATTTAGTACTGTGTAAAGAATGTAAAACTTGGTTATAACTGTCAGAATTTATTTTGCTTCAGGAAGAAAAGGATGAACAGAAGGAAGAGAAAATAGAATCAGAAGAGGAGGAAGAAGAGTCAAAAGATACTGAAGATGTTAACATGTCAGAGAAAGAAGAAACAAATACCCCTAAAAAGGAGAAAAAAGAAGTAAAGAAAGAGGAAAAAGACAAAAAGGAAAAAGAGAAAGATAAAGAGGATGAAGGAAGTGAAGAGGAAGAAGACGAAAGTGAGGAAGAAGAGGGAAGTCCCAAAGGTACATAATTATAATGTAAAAATTCTAACAATTAGGACCCAGTTGGCATTGTTTAGATAATATCTTTTTCCCTTGCCTATCATATTTCTTTTCTTTCCCCCTTTCTTTGGGAGACAGCTCAATATAGACTGAAATACTGTCTTATAAGATTAGAGCTGTTAAACCGAAAACCACCACCACCAACAACTAGTGCTTTCAAAAGATGCAAATGGAATGGCAAACAGTGTAGACCCTGATCAGACTACTCCTGGATCTTTAGGAGAAGTATGGTCTGAGTATGAATGAATTGCTTAAACCTATCTCACCCAAAGATTATAAGTTTCATGGTACTGTTACTGTAGTTATTGCCCTAGGTCAAGGGTGCAGATGAAGTTGGGCTTTGCGTTAATTCTGGTATTACGTTTCTTATTTCTCAATAGAAACTTCCAGTATTTCTTAATGGACACAAATTGTGACCCTTCATTAGAATCACATCAGAAAAGTGCATGTTGCTCTAATGATAGTCCACAGTCAGTGCACTCAGAACGGCCAAAACTCTATGGAGTTTAACCCTATTGCACTCAGAACGGCCAAAACTCTACGGAGTTTAACCCTATTGCACTCAGAACGGCCAAAACTCTATGGAGTTTAACCCTATTGCACTCAGAACGGCCAAAACTCTATGGAGTTTAAGCCTGTTGCACTCAGAACGGCCAAAACTCTATGGAGTTTTGGCCATTCTGAGTGCAATAGGGTTAAGAGAAAATACACAAACTACACAGAAACCATCTCTGACTTATTAGTCTAACATTAGGATAAACTCCAAGCCCCGATAGCTCAATAGGTTAAGTGCTAGCCTTCTGATCTAGGGGTCCCGGGTCTGAGCCCCACTGTAATATGACTGAAATACGGTTGAAAAGGACGCAAAATCCCAAGTGATCCATCCATCAGGAATTAGCTCCTCCAGCACTTGTATTCCATGTTTTTGGCTGAGTCAGTAACTTTGAAAAGATACATATATTCAGATTCAGGGCTTGAAATTTACACTCGTCCGCTCGTATTTACGAGTAGCTGATTGGTAAGGACGAGTGGAAATTGTCACTGACTTGCCCTGCCGGACGAGTAGGTTTTTCCTCCATGAAAATTGTCTAATCATGCCGTTCAGGAAAAGCACTTTACAAATCGATCAAATTACAGCAAACAAATATTGACTGTAACGCAAAAAGCATGAAATCCCGCATCGTGTAATTTAAAAATGAAAACGGAAATGGCAAACTGTAAATAAACAGTGCGCCTGCGCATATCGAACATCGACCCGATGAGGATTCGCACCAACGCGGTTTCGCCTAAGTTGTTTGCGCTCTATAAAAGCACGATTACAAATGCATAATCCAACTCAAATAGTTGTATAGGACATTATTTTCACGTCCTCTCTTGAATAAAGTAGAAAAAATATACTTTGGTGCAGAAATCTGTATTAACGAAACCTCTTTGGCAAAACCTGAATTGGGACGAAACCATATACCTACGGAAAGTACCGGAAATAACCGAGTGAAAATGAAACTGAAAGTAGAATACATTCGAGGGAAAAAAGAGTGATAATATAGACAGTTTTTAAGGACGAGTAGATTTTTGAAAGGACGAGTAAAAAATTGAAAGCACTTGCCCTGCAGGACAAGTATGTTCACAAAAAAATTTCGAGCCCTGCAGATGTCTATTGCAGTTGGAATTTTAGAGATGCCAGTGGTTCTTGAGAAAGGTGTAAAGCGGGAAAGAAAGAAGGTGGAGAGATTAGCATTCCAGTCTCCCAGTGGTGAAGAAAAGAAGAAATTTGAAGTCTCAGAAGGCAAAGGCTGCTCATTAGGAGATATACCATTCAGTAAGTAGCTGCAAATTCAGAAGCCTAGTAAATACGACTTGATCATTAAGCCAACAATGCTTTGAACAGTGCAGCTGAGACCCTCTGATTTACCACCACTGGTAAATCAGAGGGTCTCAGCTGCACCGTTCAAAGCATTGTTGGCTTAATGATCAAGTCGTTGGGCAAGGATTTGTTAAGTCTGCTTGTACTGATAAAATCAAGTGGACTAATAATTTTTGCTGAAAAAAAGATAAGCTTTTTCACTACAAAAGTTCTTCACCCTTTTTTGGCAGAAATGGCAGTGTTTTTATGTCTAATGGGTTCAAAAATTGAACGTCTTGCAGGGGTTTTCCTAGGGACCAAAATGCCATTGGCCTGCAGGGCCACCTGGCCGGAAAATCTACTGGCCATCCAAATTTTCAACTGGCCTGACTATTTTTCCAATGCGGAATATACAGGACTAATTATATTCAATAAAATAAAGCACCATTAAAATGTATGATCCTTTATCACCAAATATCCAGTCTTATCTGTAGTTGTTTAGTATCCGAATGTTTAAGATAATTAACCCATTAAGCCAAGTCTGATACCTCATGATATAGCAGTGAGGTTTTCTTGTAATTGGTGCATCCAGTAACATAAGAGCCAACTGTGTCCCTAGTTTTACAAATTGAACATTTCATTCCTAGGGCATCATCAAACTCGAGCCACTTCAGGCACTTGAATTCAGATCCGGATTGGATGTTTTGGTTAAAGTTTTTTAAAGACCTATATCTCCTTAACCCATGGATGGATTCATTTGATACTTGCAATGTAGTTAGATATTGGTCCAAGGTTTAACAGGGTACCACCCCCACCCCACTCTGTGACCTTGATGTCAAGGTCATGGACTTAGAAAATTGGAAGTGTTTTTGTATTGGATGTTTTAGTTAAAGTTTTATAAAGCCCAATATCTCCTTAACCCATAGATGGATTCATTTGATACTTGCATTGTAGTTAGATATTGGTCCAAAGTTTTCCAAGGTACTACCCCCACCCCCCTCAGTGACCTTGATGTCAAGGTCATGGACTTAGAAAATTTATTGTTTGAATGTTTTGGTTAAAGTTTTTTAAAGACACATTTCTCCTGAACCCATAGATGAATTCTTTTTATATTTGCACTGTACCTAGATATTAGTCCAAAGTTTCACAGAGTACTACCCCAACCCCGCTCAGTGACCTTGATGTCGAGGTCAGGGACTTAGGAAATTTGGTCTTTATTAAAGTTTTCTAATTGCATACTGATTCATAATGCTTGACAGAGATTTAGTTTACACTTGAACTGATGTTAGACAATTTTTTGAGATTTTACAAAACACTATATACTTACCCCACTGGATGACCTTCCCCCCCCCCCCCCCCCCCCCCCCCCCCCCCCCCCCCCCAACCCCAACCTCCCACCCCTTAGTTCTTTGAGCTCAAGCTCATGGACTTTGAAAATTCATGTGGATTTTTTTTATTTTAATTTCATTTTAAACTTATTTCTGAGATAGCTTTTGTTTATAAATGTGTTGTCATTATGGACATACTTGCCTGAAGTTTTATGCTTAGCCGTCCACACCACCATAGTGACTGTGTGATGGGCAAGCACCTATTCAGGCGAGCTATGCTGTCAGGCGACAGCTCTTGTTGTTTTTTAGATGAGGGGGGTTGAAATAAGCGCAGAAGTCCTTTGGGGTCCATTTTTTTACATGTGACTTCTGCGATTCATCCCCAAACTTCATCGGTCGGCCATATTGTCTATTTGCAATGCGAGGAGAAATTTCATTGGATTAAACATTTCTGATCGTCCAATGAAATCATCCGTAGCAAACCGAAAGTAGACTGGTTTTCAGATGGTTTTCGCTTCAAGTTTGAAACAAACTGAATGTCCCGAAATGACTCCCCGAAATTCAACTGGCCTGACGGACCTGCTACAGTGGGATTTAACTGGCCCAAGGCCAAAATCAACGGGCCCGGGCCAACGGACCCGCGCTTAAAAAAACCCCTGGTCTTGTTTCGTAACGATGTTGTTAGTTTTAAACAACTTAGCCCAGAAGTTAAAATTAATTAGAAATCAAAATAAGAATAAGATATTAAAATGCAGAGGTCCTGGGGTCGATATTCGGTCTGGCCTCTTACTTTCATTTCTCCTTCCGCTGATTCAAGAGGGGCAGTTGTCAGTTACTGGCGAAAGTATGTGCACTTAGTACTGGTTAACCGATTAGGAGGTCTAAGCCTGCCCAGGAATAGTGTGGTTACGTTAACTGACCATCCCGACATGACCGTAGCTGTTTACCGTGGATGTTAAGCAACAAATCAATCAATCAATCAAAGATATAAAAATCATCCATTTGTATTTTAAGTCCAGGGTTTTCCCTCAAATTTTGTTTTAGCAGACATAATACTCTCAGCTGTTAGATTTCTGGGGACAAATTATGTGATTTTGAGGGACATTTAAATAACAAATAAGACAGAAATCTTACTCTTTAGGGGCCATCCATGTCCCCTTCTGAAATAATTTCTGGGCACATTTGAAGGAAACAAGAGGCCAAAATGTGTTTATGTGCACCAGGGAAAAACCTTGTCCAAGCCTGTTAGGGATGTAAACAAATGTTTTAAAATAAGAATCAAAGCATTAATTTTATTGACTCTGGTAGGGAAGGGGCACAAAAAAAAGTTTCTACCACTTCAACCACAACTTTAATTCTTTGACTGCCATAATACAAAAGAATAGAATTATATTTGAATTTGATACAGAATGATATTCTTATTTGTCCACAACCTGAGTCATCTGGCAAAGGAAAATACAGTGCGCAGACTACTTTAATCGTTTATATTACAAAAGTCTTAATATTGAGACATTTTAACAGCTTATTTATTTAGTTGTAAGACAGGAATTTATCTGCCCAAAATTACAACAAATATGAAAAACAGTCTTGCTTTATTCAACTATAAAATGGGTTTTTCTTTTCCAAAACAGTCCCAAAGATCTAGATCCTCCAAGAACAAAGTAGAATAGGCTATGCTGAGGGGTTTAAAAGAACAAACCCCCGTCTTATAACCAAAAACATATGGTAATCAATAATTGGACTTTTCCTAAAGATTGAAAGAACTGAAATACCATTTGACATTGAGTAAGGAGTTGCAGGGGGGAGAGCAAACAGGACAGAACATGACCAGGCCTAGAGGTTATGAAACTTGAGTACATTCTCAAACTCAATATAAAGCACACTGATTGGCTGCTTCCGAAGCAGCCAATCAGTGTGCTTTAGCTTGAGTTTGAGATTATACTCAAGTTTTATAACCTCAGATCCAGACTGTCTGACCTGAGTCTACACTGTCTGGTCAGATCCTGCTGTCCCTGCATGTAAAGGTCGAAAGGTCGTTCATGGGCTTGATGACGTGTTTTCTTCACACCTTGATCTAGCAGAAGCAATTGGTATTGCTTTCTGGCACTGTCGATGGCAACGTGAACTTCAGATGTAAGTACACGTAAACAGACACCTCTTTGTGGGAAGGAATGACAAGCAAGGTGCAGAATTCCACAGAACTTAGTTTTTCATACAATATTTTTTTTTCAGCACAGCCTGTTCTACATTGTCTAATACTTAATGAAAATACATTGATATTTTCAGTTGATTTCAAAATCAGCAGAACGAAAGCAGAAGAATTGAAACCGCTTCACAGAGTTCTATTCAGAAAACCTGGATCGGTGAGTTTTTTTTACGCTGTGGTCGAGTCCGCTGCCATTACTAAAATGATAATCACGAGAAAAATGTCACATTGAATCTATTATGGTAAATAAATAATTTCAGAGCAGGCATCTTTTTCCATTTTGCCTCCCTTCTCAGTTGGGGTCCACTATTAAAGGAAAGAATTTGCTCCCGAAGGCTTTATCATCTGTGTAAGCAATCAAGAAGTGACCTCTATAAAAATGTCTGGAAAAATCATGAAGTTGTATCCCTATATACTTAAACAGCCGACAAGACGATACTGCAGTGATAGTGCCCCATATTCAGCACAACTGTATGAGACTTAACACGACAAAAACAGTGGCATGTGCAC
Organism: Ctena decussata; assembly: GCA_963989385.1. NCBI lineage: Eukaryota > Metazoa > Mollusca > Bivalvia > Lucinida > Lucinidae > Ctena > Ctena decussata. The sequence goes on from OZ022501.1 coordinate 17,949,143, forward strand.
CCAGGAAACACTCTGATCAGCCTGGATATTTGCCCAGTCTGATCAGAGTCTACGCTGTCTACATGGAGCTACCATAGATACTAAGCTACCCTTTGAGCGCACAGCAAAGACTTTGATCAGGCTGGATGGCTGCCCAGGCTGTGATGAGTCTTCACATGGTACACATGCCACTGTGTTTGTTTTGTTATGTCATTTCTCGTTTTCTTTTGCTGGGTAGTACATAAGCAATTGAGAGAAAAGAAGATAGTTCAGGAGACGCCAGGAAAATTTATACCTTATGAAAAAAAATCATGCTCATTCTATCCATTGATGTGAAATGTCCCAAAAATGGACCTTGGCAAACACTGGATACAGATTAGATGCCTGAGAACATTATGTTTGATAAAGGTCTACACTGTTTGCACGAAATACCGGAATTTCTGAACATAAAAAATATGTAATTAAAATCACAATAGGCACTCCTTTTGTTGGAGACCTGGCAAAACTAAATGGGTACAAGAAACCACTAGGTATTTATAATGGGTTATAAAGGCTTCAGAGACTGAAAATTTGATTATTTTGTTTTTTCTCTTTTCACAGAACAATGACTGTAAAAAGAACATCAGAAAATTCAGCGGTTTTCCATTTTCAAAAAGTGACGATGAATACAAGAAAAGATACGAAATGATGACACAGTTGTAAGTAACCATGGTGACTCTAAACATTGGGACAGAAATCAGACTGCTCTCTGGTCAAGATGTGCACTGTTTGCCAAACCACCAGCAATTGTTTGTTGGGAAATGACTATCATAATGTTATAGCCATTGCCCTTACAGTCAGATCCTATATTGAAGTAGTATGCATGTACATTACCGTGCACAAAATGTCGGTTAAATGGATGGATGTATGACTTGAAATTTTACATCCTTTTTAACTGTATTTCAGTCTTATCAGGACAATGGAAGGGTGATAATGAAAAACTGTGTTCATTGGAGCCCCATTTTGGGTTTGAAAGAAACCGACTTTCATTTTATAATTGCACATTGGCCCACTAGTTTTTCCTAAGGATCTATCAATCCCTCCACATTCACAGATTCATTGCTGATGTCTTCACGAACAATATGTTGTGGACTAGAATTGACTAATGAAAATGAGATCCAGAGAGCAACTATTTCTATACAGAAGGAGTGGGCAGGAGAAGATATTACACAAGAAAAAGAAGAGAAAATGAAATGCATGGTTCATTTGCAGCATATATCCCTGCCCACACGGATTAACATCAAAAAGTGATTTATTATGCCCCCAATTTCGGAGAAATTGTGGGGGCATATTGGTTTGGGCCTGTCCGTCTGTCCGTCTGTCTGTCTGTCCGTCTGTCCGTCTGTCATCTCAAGAACCGTAAGAGCTAGGAGCTTGAAACTTTATACACATGATCAGTATGAAAAATAAGCGAACACGTGTTTTTTCTTTTTTCCGCGGGTCACATATTTCAAGAGTTATGCCCCTTTTTCGACTTAGCCTGTGGAACCTTGTGAACAAAATATCTCAAGAACCCCTGATGCTAGGATCATGAGGTTTTGCAGGATGAGAATGCCCAAGGTGTAGATGACCTGATTAACTTTTGAAACAAATTCGTGAATTTTTGACCGAGTTATTCCCCTTTTTCGACTTAGTGCATTGAGGCCTATGGTACAAAGGTACCCTTACATATAGTCAAGAACAATAAGAGCTAGGAACTTGAAACTTTATACACATGATCAGTATGGAAAATAAGCAGACCTGTATTTTTTTATTTTTCCGCCGGCAATGTAGGATCATGAGGTTTTGCAGGATGAGAATGCCCAAGGTGTAGATGACCTGATTAACTTTTGAAACAAATTCGTGAATTTTTGACCGAGTTATGCCCCTTTTTCGACTTAGTGCATTGTAAGCCTATGGAACCTTGTGAACAAAATATCTCAAGAACCCCTGAAGCTAGGAGCATGATTTTTTGCAGGAAGATACTGCCTGTGGTGTAGATGACCTGATTAACTTTTGAAAAAAATTCGTGAATTTTTGATCGAGTTATTCCCCTTTTTCGACTTAGTGCATTGAGGCCTATGGTACAAAGGTACCCTTACATATAGTCAAGAACAATAAGAGCTAGGAACTTGAAACTTTATACACATGATCAGTATGGAAAATAAGCAGACCTGTATTTTTTTATTTTTCCGCCGGCAATGTATTTCCAGAGTTATGCCCCTTTTTCGACTTAGCCTGTGGAACCTTGTGAACAAAATATCTCAAGAGCCCCTGATGCTAGGATCATGAGGCTTTGCAAGATGAGAATGCCCAAGGTGTAGATGACCTGATTAACTTTTGAAACAAATTCGTGAATTTTTGACCGAGTTATGCCCCTTTTTTGACTTAGTGCATTGTAAGCCTATGGAACCTTGTGAACAAATGTCTCAAGAACCCCTGAAGCTAGGAGCATGATTTTTTGCAGGAAGATACTGCCTATGGTGTAGATGACCTGATTAACTTTTGAAAAAAATTCGTGAATTTTTGATCAAGTTTTCCCCCTTTTTCGACTTAGTGCATTGAGGCCTATGGTACAAAGGTACCCTTACATATAGTCAAGAACAATAAGAGCTAGGAACTTGAAACTTTATACACATGATCGGTATGGAAAATAAGCAGACCTGTATTTTTTTATTTTTCCGCCGGCAATGTATTTCCAGAGTTATGCCCCTTTTTCGACTTAGCCTGTGGAACCTTGTGAACAAAATATCTCAAGAGCCCCTGATGCTAGGATCATGAGGCTTTGTAAGATGAGAATGCCCAAAGTGTAGATGACCTGATTAACTTTTGAAACAAATTCGTGAGTTTTTGACCGAGTTATGCCCCTTTTTCGACTTAGTGCATTGTAAGCCTATAGAACCTTGTGAACAAAATATCTCAAGAACCCCTGAAGCTAGGAGCATGATTTTTTGCAGGAAGATACTGCCTATGGTGTAGATGACCTGATTAACTTTTGAAAAAAATTCGTGAATTTTTGATCGAGTTTTCCCCCTTTTTCGACTTAGTGCATTGAGGCCTATGGTACAAAGGTACCCTTACATATAGTCAAGAACAATAAGAGCTAGGAACTTGAAACTTTATACACATGATCAGTATGGAAAATAAGCAGACCTGTATTTTTTTATTTTTCCGCCGGCAATGTATTTCCAGAGTTATGCCCCTTTTTCGACTTAGCCTGTGGAACCTTGTGAACAAAATATCTCAAGAACCCCTGACGCTAGGATCATGAGGTTTTGCAGGATGAGAATGCCCAAGGTGTAGATGACCTGATTAACTTTTGAAACAAATTCTTGAACTTTTGACAAAGTTATGCCCCTTTTTCGACTTAGTGCATTGTAAGCCTATGGAACCTTGTGAACAAAATATCTCAAGAACCCCTGATGTTAGGAGCATGATTTTTTGCAGGAAGATACTGCCTGTGGTGTAGATGACCTGATTAACTTTTGAAAAGAAATCATGAATTTTGGATTGAGTTATGCCCCTTTTTCGACTTAGTGCATTGTAAGCCTATGGAACCTTGTGAACAAAATATCTCAAGAACACCTGATGCTAGGAGCATGATTTTATGCAGGAAGATACTGCCTGTGGTGTAGATGACCTGATTAACTTTTGAAAATAATTTGTAAATTTTGGATTGAGTTATGCCCCCTTTTCAACTTAGTGCATTATTTGCCTATGGAAGCTTGTGAACAAAATATCTGGAGAACCCCTGATGCTAGGATCATGATTTTTGCAGGTTGATATAGCCCCAGGTGTAGATGACCTGATTAACTTTCGAAAACAATTCGTAAATTTTTGACTGAGTTAAGCCCCTTTTTCGACTAAGTGCATTGTAAGCCTATGGTACAAAGGTACAAGCATTATTGGATGAACCTTCTCTAGAGACAAGCATATGGTTGGGGGCATAGTGTTTCATAAACACATTTTCTAGTTAATGTTTAAATCCTCTAAGAAGCCATCCTCTTGGAGTTTAGAAACATGTTGGCATTCCCTCCATGCTTATAAGCTTGTAGAAAAATAAATTCTGTGGGTAGACCAGTTTGACAGCAGATTTCAGTAGTATCACTGGTCAGTATAAAATAGTGGCATGATAATCATTTCCCTGAGAAAGCATACATGTACTGATGTCATATTACCTTATTCATTATGTCTCCCCCCTTCAGGGTCGGGAGACATATTGTTTTTCCCCGAGCGTCTGTCCGTCCGTCTGTCTGTCTGTCCGTCACAAATCGTGTCCGTTCTATAACTTGAAAACCGCTCAAGCTATATTCGCGAAACTTCATGTAAATATCAATCAACATGAGACAACGTGCAGAGTGCAAGAATGGTAACTCTGGCATTTATACTTTTTGAGTTATTTCCCTTGGAACTTAGTCCATCACAAAATTGTGTTTCAGTCGTGTCCGTTCTATAACTTGAAAACCGCTCAAGCTATATTTGCGAAACTTCATATAAATATCAATCAACATGAGACAACGTGCAGAGTGCAAGAATGGTAACTCTGGCATTTATACTTTTTGAGTTATTTCCCTTGGAACTTAGTCCATCACAAAATTGTGTTTCAATCGTGTCCGTTCTATAACTTGAAAACCGCTCAAGCAATATTCGCGAAAATTCATATAAATATCAATCAACATGAGACAACGTGCAGAGTGCAAGAATGGTAACTCTGGCATTTATACTTTTTGAGTTATTTCCCTTGGAACTTAGTCCATCACAAAATTGTGTTTCAATCATGTCCGTTCTATAACTTGAAAAGCGCTGAAGCTATATTCGCGAAACTTCATATAAATATCAATCAACATGAGACGACGTGCAGAGTGCAAGAATGGTAACTCTGGCATTTATACTTTTTGAGTTATTTCCCTTGGAACTTAGTCCATCACAAAATTGTGTTTCAATCATGTCCGTTCTATAACTTGAAAAGCGCTGAAGCTATATTCGCGAAACTTCATATAAATATCAATCAACATGAGACGACGTGCAGAGTGCAAGAATGGTAACTCTGGCGTTTATACTTTTTGAGTTATTTCCCTTGGAACTTAGTCCATCACAAAATCGTGTTTCAATTGTGTCCGCTCTGTAACTTGAAAACTGCTGAAGCTTTATTCACGAAACTTCATACAAATATCAATCAAAATGAGGTGATGTGCAGAGTGCACAAATGGTAACTCTGGCATTTATACTTTTTGAGTTATTTCCCTTGGAACTTTGTCCATCACAAAGTTGCGTCTCAGTCGAGTCCGTCTATAACTTTAAAACCATTCAAGCTATATTCATGAAAGTTCATACAAATATCAATCAACATCAGACGACGTGCAGAATGCAAGAACCATAACTTTAGCATTTATACTATTTGAGTTATTTCCCTTAGAACTTTGTCAGTCACAAAATTGTGTCTCAGTTGTGTCTGCTCTATAACTTGAAAACCATTCAAGCTATATTCACGAAACTTCATACAAATATCAATCAACATTAGAAGAATTGCATAGTGCAAGAACCATAACTCTTGCATTTATACTTCTTGAGTTATTTCCCTTGGACCTTTGTCAGTCACAAAATCGTGTCTCAGTCGCTTTATTACTTGAAAACCGGACAAGCTATATTCACGAAACTTCATACAAATGTCAGTCAACACTAGACAACCTGCAGAGCACAGCATTTATACTATTTGAGTTATTTCCCTTGGAACTTTGTCATTCACAAAATCGTGTCTCAATCGTCTAAGCTCTATAACTTGAAAACCGTTTAAGCTATATTCATGAAACTTCATACAAATATCAGTCAACATATAAATAGATGACGTGCAGAGCACTGTAACTCTTGCATTTATATTTTTTGACAAAAACTAAATATGAATATCAGTCAACATTACATGACATGCAGAGCATAACAACTATGACTCTTGCATTTATACTTTTTACTTATTATGAATCCCTGCTTCAGGGTAGGGAAACATATTGTTTTTCCCTTGGCATCTTAATGACTGATCCTTTTGACATCAAAAAGGGGGGAGACATCTGTTTTTTCGTAGGAAATAATTCTAGTTTGATTATGAGACAAGATTTCATCCTAGAATTATTGCAGAGATACGTAATTCAGCTGTAAAATGGGTTTTTTCTTCCAAAACAATCCCAATAATCTAGGTTCATCTTACAAGATTGATCTAGTTGTTTTTTTTTTAGGCAAAACCCCCCACCCTATAAAATACAGTACATAATATAGACTGGACAGTATACAAGATATGTATATATGTGTTTTCAGAAAATTCACACTGGCAATGGTTAAAAACATTTGTGAAGTTCTAGATATTGTAAAGAAGGGTACAAAAGAAGAAATTGTCACCAGATTGTTAGATTTCCTTATGAAACCTAGTGATTCAGGGAGAAAATTACCAAAACCTAAAAGAAAAAGTAAGTAAATCAAATAAAGAATAGAAAGTTACTGAATTCTTTAAAACATTTTTTTTGTGCACAAGAATGAAGCTGTCTTGAATGTTGAAAATAAACTGTAAAGTTAAAACAAATTGTCTTTTCGGCGGGGGATATAAATTCAACAAATTGCTTTTATTTTTTATTTTATCTCCATAAATGTACATATTATGGTTCCTTAGTAGAACTACCGCACTTCTTGTATTCCTTTAATCCAGAGCTCTGAAGATCAGTTTTAACAGTTACTGAACTGTTTTAGCAGAAAACTATCTAAGTTTGGAGACATTTAAAGCAAAACTGCGCCAAAATATTTGTTTATACAAAGGCGAGTCAAAACTTTATTAAAAAACCCAAACTGGATATGAGAATGCAACAAACATGTAAAAGTCTATTCATAAAGAATGTTTAAAACAAAAAGACATGAATGCTAGATAGTGCTGTTTATTGAATTCTGTGTTAACTTCAGGAGAGTCTAAAGGGAAGGGGGATAAGAAAGTGAAGAAACAGAAAAAGGAAAAGAAAGAGAAGAAATCCAAGGCTAAGACTGCTGACTCAGACGAGGAGGAGGACGAGGAAGAGGCAGACGAGGAAGAAGAAGAGGAGGAGGTTGAAGAAGAAGAGGAAGAAGAAGAAAAAGAAGAGGAGGAGGAAGAAGATGAAGATTATGGGGTAAGTAGCTAGGATTGCCTGCAATAGCAGAAGTGAGACAGGTATTGCTTTTCCGGGAGCGGAGGCATTGGCAGCATAAACTTTTGTCAAGTTTCTGGTCCAATTCTCCGAAACTATAACAGCTAGATTCGTGATACTTGGTACATGTTTACATCAAGAAGAGGGAAGCTGAATGCAACAGTCATTATTAGGTCATGACCTAAATATTACACTTCAATGACTTTACAAATTTGCATCAAATTTTCTGGTTAAAGATTTAATCCTATTATGCAACAGTCCAGTGACGCTGTTATTTCATCAAAGAAAATACCCCAACTCACATATAGGTAATGACATAACAGGGTTATACAATCATTACTGAGAAGTACCACTTTTTGGCTTACTGTACGTATCCCTTTAAGCTCAGTTTCACAGGAACTAGAAGGGATAGGTTCATGAAACTTGGTACATGTTTACATCTAGAAGAGGGAAGCTGAACACAACAATTGTTTTTAGGCCATGACCTATATACACTGCTCAAAATATTTAAAGGAACACCTTATATTTTTCCATAGACGACAGTGCAAAGCATCCCCACTTTGAGGTACAATGCTTTCAATCGTTAAAGAAACGTGGATTTTCCATTTATTTTGCCATTTTTTAAAAAGGGGCGAGGTTACTGACTTCACAGTTTTTGATCCAATATTTGTCCTGCCCTTGTCCATGGACAGATTTAAGTAAAACTGGAATTTTGCTAAAAATTTTCAATTTTTCAGAACAGGTGAAAAGGGGGAAAATTTCAACCAAATTCAAAAGAATCAATTTGTCTATAAAAATTAAGGGTCTTTCAAGATGACCCTTATTGAGAAGATCCCTTTGAACTGAAGTTTATGAGATTTTATAGACTTCAGCAAAATTACTCAATTTCAGAAAATAAAAAAATTGCAAAGCTTGTACCATGGAAATGAGCAGGGCATCTGTTGTGTTGAAATTCTGGTTGTCTTAAACTTCGATTCTTCTTAAAAGTGCTGAAAAAAGATGGAAATTCTTGCCCACTGACGGTCAGATTTATGGGCCGTTAAACTGGGCATATGTTGTAGTAACATCTATGGGAAAATACCTGTTGCTCCTTTAAATATTTTTAGCAGTGTATTACGCTTCACTTACTTTAGAAATCTGAGTCAAGTTTTCTGGTTAAGTGCCATTTCTCAGGAACTATAACGGCTAGATTCATGGAACTTGATTATTGTTTACATCTAGAAGAGGAAATCTGAAAGCAGCCATCATAAATAGATAATGACCTATATTGTACACTTCACTGACTTTATGATTTGTGTTTCTGATTTAGGTCTGTTTTGTGACAATGCACTATCAGGCAAGACACCGCATTCCCTAGAATTCTTGTAATAATACAGTTCATAGCTTCAAACAGACGGAATAATTTCGATTTTGGGATAATTTTCCATATTTCTCAATAGAAAAGTAAGTTGTGACCCCTCACTATAACTCCTGAGACAGCTGTTATGAGGGGTCACAACCTATGGGAGATAAGAAAGTTATCTCAGAATTATCTTTAAAACCCATCAATTTCTGAAGTTCTGATGTGTATAAGATATATCCCGCTCATGAAAACCACCTTCATGGAAGATGAATACGGACTGATCATCATCAGTGATCTAGATTTCAGATAAAGTGGGTTGCTGAGGCAAATTCAGAGATAAAGTTTGTCAAGAAAAACAATCCATGAATTGTCTGTTACTCTTGTATCTCTGAAGCACATGTGATCCATTTCCCAGCAAGCCTGAAATATTGTTAAAAAGACTTTTAAACCATTAGCCATTTGTCTTTTAGTTGTAAAATGTGAAGGTGTCTGTTTTCATTTCTAATTAGTCTGATACTGTTATAATTTTTTGTACCGTATTCATTAGCTCGCCTGTATGAGTCAAAAGTACAGGTAGAGCTATTGTCACCATGGCATCTGAGTCAGTGTCTGCATTTGAATTTAGTTATTTTGGTTAAAGATTTTTATGTGATTGGCAAGGCCGTTTCAGAAGAGTTAAGCTGTATCCAGACAGGTGTTGTTTAGCTCAGGCCTCTGTTCAAATCTAGTGCTTCTTAGGCCATATATTTTCATAGTTCTGTGTTGTTTTGTCATAGGAGTTTTAGATAGAGGATGCAATCACAAATATCCAATGATTCATGTTGAGGCACCAACAAGTGTGACTAGCATTTTGTCAAATTTTTCTCATGCATTTTGTGTTTAATGGTTTACCTGTAAATATATTATAGAAACCACCGAAAAAGAAAGCTAAGAAAGCACCAAAGAAAAAAGAAGAAAAGAAAAAAGAAACAAAGAAGAAAGAAGTGAAGGAGAAGCCTAAAAAGAAAGAAACAAAACCGCAAAAGAAAGCAACTCCTAAAAAGAAGAAAGGTTAGTTGAAGTACAAAACAGGCTTTTTATGTATGCATTGCACTTTCTGTAATTTGTCTGAGTCATGAGGAATATCAGGTTCAGGCTTCAGACTCATTTTTACATAAATGTATTTTGTGTCAGATTTTGTCATATTTGCAGATTTTTATCATAGGGGTCATACTGTTTGTGTGAAAAAATGAGAGATTAGTAGGAAACGATTTTCTTTTATACTTTTCAATGAATTATAGAGATTTCTTGGTGAAATCGAAACTGATAATCTCTCTTGTGAAATTATCACTTTCAATTTCACTGTTTCAAAAATCGGATTTTTGTTAAACAGTCTCATTTGTTTGTTGATTAACTGATTAAACCTTATCCAGCTTGACATAAAATGATAATTATGTCATGCACGTTTGCACGTCATTACAATGTTAATGACGTCACTTAAAGTGCCAAAGTACCATTGTTAGTACACGCGACGTCAGGCCCCCTTAGTCTTCTGTAGGCAATCTTTCATAGCAAAATTCTTAAGATCTGATTATGAAAATGAAACTTTAAGCTATTTTCAAGTTGCAAACTATGTTCATAACCATTAGCATACTCAGTGAGCACGCTGGAAGCATCAAATTTGATGCAAAACGGCTAGAAAAATAGTTCTGTCTCTGTCATTATGGCTGACGCATTGGAATAAATTGAATTATTGCAATTTTAAAGCATAAAAGAAACAGAAAATATGACTATTTCAGTGTAAGATCGATTTTTATTAGCTCGCCTGAACGAAGTTCAGGAAGAGCTATTGTACTACCCCCGGCGTCGGCGCCGTTGGCAGCAGCGTTAGCAAAATGTTAAAGTTTTTAGGTTAAAGTTTTTAAGATCTCATAGTTTCTAAACCCTTTGATGGATTTGAATTATATTTGGTATGATAATAGATATTGGTCCAAAATCCCCACCCCTCAGACATGACCTATAGGTCAAAGTCACGAAGTTAGAAATTTCATGTTAATGTTTTACGTTAAGGTTTTTAACATGTCATATTTTCTTAACCCTTAGATCAATTTGAATTATATTTGGTATGATGATAGATATTGTTGGTCTGAAATTTTATTCTACAGCATCCTGACCCCTGCACATGACCTGTAGGTCAAGGTCATGAAATTAGACATTTCATGTTAAAGTTTTACGTTAAAGTTTTTAAGATCTCAGAATTTCTAAACACTTTAATCGATTTGAATTTAACATACTTGGTATGATGATAGGTATTGGTTGAAATTTTGTTCAACCACATCCCCACCCCTGCATATGACCTATAGGTCAAGGTCACAGACTTTGCGATTTTATGTTAAAGTTTATGACAAGTTTTACGTTAAAGTTTTTTTATGTGATGGGCAAGGCACTGGAGGTGAGCTATCCTATACTGGGACAGGTCTTGTTTCACTCATGAACACCTAAAGTGGTATTTTCACTTATGGCTTCGCCACTCGTAAAAATACTGCTTTTGGTGTTCATGCGGTGAAATTAAAATCGATCTTACACTGAAAAAGTCAGATATCCTCTATATAATGCAAGATACCTATGACCAAGTCAATTTAATTCTTTCCTTCAAGTGTTGGATCATGATCATTGTAGAACAATGAGTGAATGTTATAGGCTAGATAAGGAAATGTCAAACTTGATCCCAATCTGCCTTTTGTAATGTTCAGTATATTTTGTCACCAAAGTTTACTGAGTTCTGTCTTAACCCATTAATGCCTAGCGTCCCATAAAATTTAAAGGGACATTAGCGAACAGTGCAGACCCAGATCAAATGCTGCAGAATGCAGCATCTGATCAAGGTCTACACTATTTGCATAAGACAAATGGACATTTCTCCTTAAAATAAAATAGAAATGGTACACTATAAATAAACTAAACCTTGATCAAGAAAAGAAGTCATCCATTTGATAAGGATAGAATAGTCCACTCTGCATAAATGGATGAATAAAATCTACCTAGACTGCATATTTATGTATTGGTAGACCGGTATTGCCTGCACATTTCACATAGAGTTTTGTCACAATAGAGCTGAATAAACTCTGTCTACCACGTGTTTATTTCAGAAGAGGTGTCAGACATCTCAGATATATCAGACTCTGATGAAGACTCAGATGACGAGCCTTTAGTAAAGAAAACGGGACCTCCAACGGTATGTATTATATTTATTGTAAATATTTGGTCAGAAGACTGTGGACCCTACTTTAATGCCCGAGCTTTTGCACGTGGAACTCCTAGCCACCTGCTGGATTTATAATTACCCAAAATATTTGTATATGCAATTAGTGTAGACCTAGATCATATTGCTTCTGTAAAGGAGAAGGGAGAGTTTGTTCAGGGTCTTCTCTATTTTCACTCTTTTCAACAATTTCACAATACATCCTTTAACAAAACAAAACAGCTGACTTCAAATTTATACCATTTTGGGCAATGGCACAGTTGTTCATAACTAACAAGGCTGTTTGTAACAAGACTTTAAATTTTCAAACATACTGTACCCAGAAACATTGCTATTTTTTGCTGTAAAAAAAATTTGAGGAGCTTTTGAAGTGTATCTAAGGAGCAGTCTGATAAGGGCCTGTACTGTCTGCAGTCCGGCCAACAGTTTCTTAAAACAGCCCAATATTCAAAGTCATAGGTCGTTAAAATCCATTTACGTTCATAATTGGCACGTCTCAATCTACCGTATTTATTCTGCCATAAAAAGGGGTTTCCCCTTGAATGAATGACCTCAAACTGACTCAGTCTTTGGAAATTTTGCTGTAAGATGGGTTTTTGCCTTCCAAAACAATCCCAGAGACATTGCTCTGTCTTATAAGACATCAAGATTTTTGGGATTGTTTTGGAAAGGAAAAACCTCCATCTTACTAGTGAAAAAATACAATAATTGAACACTACAAGGGTTGTGCACCCCATGCAGACTCAGATCAGCCTGGGTATCCACTCAGTTAGATCAAAGTCTTTTCTGTGGGCTTAAAAGGTAGCTAAGGGTCTAAGCTAGCTTCATGCGGACAGCAAAGACTCTGATCAGACTGGGCGGATACCCAGACTGATCTGAGTCTGTGCTGGGCGCACAACCACATTGTTGGTTTTGTCGTGTCGCGGCTCATATACAGTTACTTCGGTACAGAGTATTGCAGAACCTGTCTTGCATTTCAGAATGATGAGTTAAAAGACTTGATAAAGAAAATGTTAGACAGTGCGAATTTAGAAGAGGTGACCATGAAAACTGTTTTAAAAGATGTAAGTACATTCTGACTGTTCATATTGAGAAAAAGAAACTTATTCATGATAATGCTAAGATTCTGCATTGCAATAATTATATTTTGTACATAGTGCTCCAGGTTAGAAAGGGTAACAGATAAATTAGGGATAATTTTCAATATTTCTCCATGAATTAATATGCTGTGATCCCACATTTGAACTGTGTAAATTAGACAGTTCTAATGAGGGATCACAAGAAAGGTTTTTATTGAGAAATGAAAAAAAAACAAAAAAAAAAACTCCAAATTATCCTCAAAAACCCTACTTTATCCAATTTAACAGTATTTCAGTCATATCAGGACGATGGGTGGATGATAATGAAAGGCTGTGTGCAGTAGAACCCCGTTTAAGATTGAAAAGATTCTCGCCTACAACAGGGCTCGAACCTGGGACCACTAGATCAGCAGGCCAGCGCTTAACCCACTGAGCTACCAGGACTCCTCTGGAGCTCTGAAGTTGTAAATCCACCATTGGAATTTTTCTTACCCTTAAACTTATTTCCAATAGACATTAATGCAGTTTCAGGTATATTAGAACTAATTTTGGCAATTTACTGTGTGCAATCAAATATCTTTATCTGTTATATATATTAGTTAAAAAAAGAAAATAGATTGATGTATTTCTTCTTATTTCACAGCTTCAAGACACAGCTGTCAAACTTACAGCTGTAGCATTCACAAAGTGCCTTACAGGGCCCCTTTGGGTAGGGCAAGCTCACAACCTGGTTTAGAATAAGTCTGGCCCAACTCCCAGTACCAGATTCATGTTCAGAGACAAAGCAGTTTATTGTAGTCTTTAAAAGCGATTCCTGTCATAAGTACAGGAGCCTCACAGCAAGTGCAAACATTGAAGACAGACAAGCATGTCATCAGAGTTTTTCTTGTTTTTGTTGACAGTCAAACAATCATAATAAATTTAGTGAACATGCACAGATGTGAAGGCTGATCTGAGTATTCACTGTTCATATATACCTGAAGGTTCCTTTTGTCATGAACTTTTTCAGTTTATTTTCTTGATTTCAGGTATATGCTAAATATCCAAATCATGATTTATCAGACAGAAAAGAATTCATAAAAAATACTGTGAAACAGGTATGTAGACTATTTACTGGTACTTTTAAGGTCAACAGCTATACCTCCATGTCTTTCTGCCATTTTTGCAAAGGAGAACTCTGTTTGCTTACCTGAATGATGATGGAGTCAACTCTGAAATGAAAGAATTTGCTCCCGTAGAAGCAAATTCTTTCCTTTAAAATGTGATTCCATTTAGAAGGGAGGCAAAATTGAATATGACAGAGTTGCTTCCCAATGTTGTCCCTACTGATCTTACTACTGTATTATATTAAATGAGCTCCAGAGAAGCAAAAACATTATAAATACTAGAAAAGAGCCCGCGCAAGCTCAGAAACATTTCATGATGGTCAAGTTTATATAAAAAAAGCGAGTTTTAATTTTTCAGTGTAAATGGCCTTAGGCCCAGGTGAAGATATGACCTTTACCATGAATACTCACAAAAGCTTCATTTACCTAACTAGTTGTCTGCATCTACATACTTTCAGGTAGCAGACTGCATTGTTTCTAAAATAAAATCAACTTTTTTCACTTTTTCCCATAGAAAAATCTAAGTGACTCAAAAGTTGACCTTGCCGTAAAACAGATCAAGGGCATCCCAGGGTCATCATTTATATAAATTTTGTTGAGCTTTTGAGTCTTTGATGCGACATGCTAAGTTTCAAGATCATAGGATTTGTGGTTCTGGGGGAGAATTGGTTGATTTGATGCTTAACGTCCACGGTAAACAGCTATGGTCATGTTGGGACGGTCAGTTAACCTAACCACACTATTCCTGGGCAGGCTTAGACCTCCTAAGCGGTTAATCAGCACTAAGTGCACATATTTTCGCCAGTAACTGACAACTGCCCTTCTTGAATCAGCGGAAGGAGAAACGAAAGTATGTGGCCAGACCGGGTTTCGAACCCAGGACCTCTGACTTATGAGTCAGGTGCCCTACCGATTGCGCTACGCGGCCCGGCGTGGTTCAAGGGGAGAAGATTTTTTTAAATTTTTACCATAATAAATGTTTGCTATCTTGGTTATGTGACCTGTCCTGGGTATTTTTTTTCTGGAAAAATTGGGTCCAGGAACGTTTTGGGGGAAAATATTCAAGCTCTCTGAAGACTAATTTAGCTTTGTTGAATCATTGAAATTGATTTGTCTGCTTCGCTGGAAAAAATGCCCTTTCTTACCTGGCGCATGTGTGTTAACCTTACACATTTTTAGCTTGCCTGAACGAAAGTTCAGGAAGAGCTATTGTTGTCACCACGGCGTCGGCGTCAGCGTCCGCGTCCGCGTCGGCGTTCGGATTGGATGTTTTGGTTAAAGTTTTTTAAAGACCTATATCTCCTTAACCCATGGATGGATTCTTTTGATACTTGCACTGTAGTTAGATATTGGTCTAAAGTTTAACAGGGTACAACCCCCACCCCACTCAGTGACCTTGATGTCAAGGTCATGGACTTAGAAAATTGGGAGTTTTTTTGAACTGGATGTTTTGGTTAAAGTTTTATAAAGCCCAATATCTCCTTAACCCACGGATGGATTCCTTTGATACTTGCACTGAAGTTAGATATTGGTCTAAAGTTTTCGATGGTACTACCCCCAACCCCCTCAGTGACCTTGATGTCTTTTTATTGATTGGATGTTTGGTTAAAGTTTTTTAAAGACATATATCTCCTGAACCCATAGATGAATTCTTTTTATATTTGCAGTGTAGTTAGATATTAGTCCAAAGTTGTACAGCATACTACCCCAACCCCGCTCAGTGACCTTGATGTCAAGGTCAGGGACTTAGGAAATTTGGTCTTTATTAAAGTTTTCTAATTGCATACTGATTCATAATGCTTGGCAGAGATTTAGTTTACACTTGAACTGATGTTAGACACTTTTTTTGAGTTTTTACAAAACACTTTATACTTACCCCTCTACCCCACTTGATGACCTTGAAGTCAAGGTCATTGACTTTGAATTTTGGTTAAAGTTTTATATTCATAATTTCACAGTGCCATGATGGACTCAGTTGATACTTATACTTGGACTGATGTTAGATAATGGTTCAAGGTTTGATATATCCTAGATACTTGGACTGATGTTAGATAATGGTTCAAGGTTTGATATACCCTACCCCCCTACCCCCACTCCCACCCCTATCTGCTTAGTTCTTTGACCTGAAGCTCATGGACTTTGAAATTTCATATGGATTTTTTTTTTTTTTAATTTTATTTTAAGACATATCTGAGATAGCTTTTGTTTATAAATGTGTTGTCATATTGGACATGCTTGCCTGAAGTTTTATGCATAGCAGTCCACACCACCATAGCGACTGTGTGATGGGCAAGCACCTATTCAGGCGAGCTTTGCTGTCAGGCGACAGCTCTTGTTAATTTTTGTCGTCTCAAAAGTCCAGCTCAGTTTGAATTCTCCTAACGATGTTCCCCAAGTGGCTCGGCGGTACGTAACCATAGCCGCACACACATGGCGCCGTGTGTCCGTCCAACTTTTCGAAAGACCATGTGCGTTGAGCATTCTTCAATGGGCGAGTTCGATTGGCTACTCGTATTGACTATCGTTCTGGAAGAAAATGGGTCGTTTCGAGCCAGGGCCGTCGGGACTATGACCATTTAGTTCTTCATCCGTTTAGACATATGAGCAAATATACAAAAATAAATCGTTATTTATGGGGAATGACGTTCGTTCATGGGTCGGATTTTTCTGTATTAGAACCTGCTAAATTTGGACTTGCTAAGCAGTGCGCCGATATAACGACGCAGAACTGAAACGACTGGATTAATTTAAAACGTGTATTCGAGTACACGATAATTTCACTCGAACGCACCCATTGTTGACATCGAAGTTTCTAGAAAAATACTTGGGAGAATTTAAAATGAAAGACAAATTTAATTCCCAAATTCTTTAAATCTACGTGAGAGTAAAACGCACGCTAACCAAAATTATCAATGATAGCAATATGCGAAAGAACCAGTATAGAAATTACGCTTGAAAATGCCACCAATTCTGCAGTTTATGCGTTACTTCGTTTATTTAGTATTATAGATGTGTATATATGGTTGGAGGTTGTAAAATCGTGGGAGTTGTAAATTCGTTGGTGTTAGTAATTTGCATAATATTCATGTGCAAAAGAAGTTTCACTGAGTGTTTATTCTCCCAACATTTAACCATGGATAAAGGTTTTATTTCATAATGAGAGCAACTGCCAGGGAATTAAACTTTTAAAAGGTTTGACCAATTGCTTTTATGTCTTCTTTTGTTATTTCTTTTTTGCATACCCGAAAAGCGGCCATTTTCTAATCTCGGATATCAGCCTGAGAAAAGATTGCAATGATTACTGATTTTGTACCTTCCGGTGAACAGTTGGTTCTAGTATGAGAGTATAATCTTATTGCAAAACTGTTCTCTTATTTGATTATTATACCGGGGGTCCTTATCTGCTTTTTCTTGAAAAAGAAAGTCTTATTTTTTTAGAGTAGGACTGAATCCAGGCTCTTTTTTTTTTCCAAAGAAAACATACTGTTATTTAGTATTCAAGCGGATATAACCATACAGTGATACAGTGAATTTCATCTCTTTCTGTTCAAGGGCTATGTAGCTACCGTTAAAAATGTTTTAGTTGTAGGAAAGTCAAGATAGAGCATTTTGAATTATGAATCCTGTCTAATTGGATGGGTATCTTCCTTTAATAATTAATATCAGATATAGATTGGATTATTTATAATCTGTTTAATATTAAAGCGTTTCCAAAAGCATCTATGAAACAGAAAATAATGAACATGTGACCTGACTTGGGTATGTCGATTTTTATCATTCGGCAGAGCACATCCACGAATTTACAACCCATTGACATTTGCTATAAATAGATCATCCAATCAATTGCGGATGAATTTTCTAACAATAAAACGATATTGCTTTGCATCGAAACTGTATCAGGTTATTCATCTTGTGTTGCGGTCTTATTACGTCATAAGAAAATATCAAGAACTTATTTGGCATCCGACTGTCACATGATTTATTTCTTATATCCACGATTATACCACCTTCAAGGCTATTTCCCCTCAAAAGTGTATTTCTCCACAAAATTGTTTTTTTGAAAAATGGAACTGTAGTCAAACATTAAAGCAACTTTCATAATGTCAAGAGAATGGGTAACTTGTTAAAGCATCATGCTGAAAGCAAAGTAAATCAGTATGCTAGGAAAGTCATAGGAAAGTTGCGATTTTTTTTTTGATACCTGTAAACACCAGCGCAGTTTGAATGAGGGACACAACATACACTTTAATGGAGACAAATTTTATTGATAAAAATTACTGGGAGTTTTACCTGTACTGACATTTTATAGAGACTAAAAGAAATTTTTTGCACACTAGATAAGAATATTTGCGAGTTCCACCCAGCCCTGCAGATATCACATTTAGCGGACTTATTAATTGTATATCAGGTCAGGAATCTTGATCATCAGGAGACATTTGTTGTACAAAGAGGGCAAAATAACCAATTTATTCCTCGCCTGACGTTAAATATACAGAATAGAACATCAGTTGTTGATGGCATTGGCATCTTTCGAAATTAAATAGAAACCTCTGAAATGCCAAAATCATGCATTTCAACAAGTTCTGCAATGAAAATCAGACATTGTAAATCAAAAGGTGTGCAAGAAAAAGTATCTGTCATGGGTCTGAGATTTGAGTCTGATGATGCTGAACTGTGAACCTTGTGAAGGATTTTCAACCTCACCCATTAAAGACACCTATAATTCTCAAGAGTCATTTAATACTCTCTTTACCCGGAACTTTTTGCTGTCTATTTTCAGATCATCTCATGAAGTGTGTAATGTGCGTAAGAAGGTGTACATTTATTTAAGTATTGACTGTACAGTGTGAGGAGTCACAGGTTCAAGTCCTTAGGGCAGCTACTTGTTAATAAGCCCGAGTGGAGAAAAAGTGCCTTGTACCATAATTGACCAGTGAAGAATCTAATATAACTATGACTAGACTGCACATTCAGTGACATATAATATAAAAATTATTTGTTTTGGGACAGTTAAGTCTTAACAAGCTGTGTTGACCCAGATAAGACTGCTCCTAAAGAGCAGTCTGATCACAGTCTACACTTTTCGCCATTTCATATGCATATTTTGATACATTACTGCATTGTAAAATGAAACTGTTCCGTTTTATAGACAATTATGGCAATTATGTCAGTGTCCCAATTTTTATGGTACCATAATTATCCGAAAATTGGGACACCTTAGCCAATTAATGGCATCCCAAACTTTGAACTATGTGATTTGAGCCGTGATACGAAAAACCAATAAAGAGGCATTTGCGCCAAGCAAAGACTAAGATCAGCCTTGGCATCAGCCCAGTCTGGTCAGTCTTCACTGTGCACTTAAAGAGTAGCTAAGAGTCAAAGCTACCTCCATGCGGACAGCAAAGACTGATGAGACTGGGCGAATGCCTAGGCTGATCTGAGTCTTTGCTGGGAGCTCTTCCACTTTGTTGGTTTTGTCATGTCGTGGCTCATTTAATGTGCAGCAATGTGTCAAAATGTTGCAGGTGGAATGGCACAAGGTGTAGACTCAGATCAATTTGATCCACTCGATGTGCAGACTCGTCTGGTGCCTTTCTGGTCTTATATTGCACAGTACACTTTTCCTTGTTGATGTTGAGAATGTTGTTGAGTAGCCTTGTGTAGTAGGATTTGAAACTTATTTTGACAGAAGGACACTACACACTACAAGTTATTGTCACTTCATGTCAGAAATATTTTATGATACAACTAGCATTGACCTATATTACCGGCACTTTGACAGGATTACCCAGGTTTTGACACACATTTTGGGTCGTCAGAGCACATGAGCAGCAACACGTCAAAACCAACAAAGTGGCATGTACGCCCAGCGAAGACTCAGTTCAGCCTTGGTATTTTCCCAGTCTGATCAGTCTTCTTTATTGGCATGAAGGTACATTAGACCCTTAGCTATCCTTTAAGCCCATAGTAAAAACTCTGATTAGACTGGGTGGCTGCCCAAGCTTATCTGAGTCTTCGCTGGGCTCACATCCACTTTGTTGGTTTTGTCATGTCTCATATATGATTGGTGTCTGATAAAAAAGTTCCTTAAGGCATGTGCAGATAGGTAAGTCTCAGATCAGCCTGCACATCTGGGCAGTCTGATCAGTCTTCTCTGTTCTCATATACAGTCTATGGACCCTGAAGAGTAAAAAAAAAGTGAAAAATGAAAACACTGATCAGTCTGAGCAGATGCACAGATTTGATTTTATATTTGCATATCGCTTTGGGTCCCTTTTCATGCAGTGCCATTTATATGTACAGTGAAGACTCAGACCAGCATGTGCCTCCCTCAGTCTGATCAAGCTTTACTGTTTGCACCATATGGGCTTTGGTGATTCTATAGGAAACCATGAATAGTCCGACAAGACTTATGGCTGTATTCTAAGACCTCACTCATCTGTGAGTGACTCAACTTTGTAGCCAGGGGGAGGATTATCCCATTGAAATTTGAGCAATATTCAGGATTAACTCAATGAGTGTAGCTGGAGTGACGTTCTAGAATACAGGCGTTAGAGATGCCTGGCTTGTCCATGGCATGACTGCAGACCCTATATGTGTTACACAGCCAAAATATAGAGTAATTCTTTGCTGGTTCTTTTAATGATTGAAGTACCTTAATATATGGCCTACCACTAATGAAATGTAGAAATGAGGTATTATTGCTCAATGTAGGTGTGTTTACAAGTTTGTATGAAGTAAATGTACTTGTTTCAAATGACAGTTTGTAATAACAACAGCGGTTGAAAATGTAAAAAAAGTTCTCATAATAAAATGGCTGATAATTCTCATAACTTTAAGGTGTATGGTTACCTGTCCATGTTTTCTGCCATTTTAGGAAGGGAAACAACTTTGGTTACTTCCTGTTTGCTTCCCTGGAGAATGAAACCCTTTCAAAAGGGAATCTACTCTTAAAGGAAAGAATATGCTCAAAGGAGGGCAAATTCTTTCCTTGATGAGGTGATTGCCATTGAGAAGGGGGGCAAACACAAAAATGGCTGAGTTGCTTTCCCTGAAAGGGTAACCATTCACCTTAAGTCTTGAATATATTTGATTATACCAATTTTCCTTTGGCACGTGTATTCTGTAAATCATGGACTGGGTTTTCAGTTTGGAATGATTTTGATAGAAGGGATTACCAAGTTTGCTTTTTACAGTAGATATTGTACTGGGTGGTATTTTACTAAACTACTCGATTCCATTTTATAATTGTATGTATTGTTTTTACCATGTCTTAATTGCAGTTTTTGTGCAAAACTGGAGATTTTATCAAGTCCAAGTTTAGAAAGTTGTTCACATTCTTTTCATGTCTTGTTTGTGCATGAATTTTCATTCGCAAAATCACCAGTTTTTATTAGACTTGCAGACAGAAACGTTGAAGCCTACCGTAATGACCCTCAAATTTTGGACACTCAAAAGTTGGACAACTATTGTTTCAAAATTCTTAGAAAGTGAATTTTACACACATTGATATAATGGCAAAGGATGTAGACCCTGATCAAACTACTCCTTAGGAGCAGTTTGATCTGGGTCTACAATGTTTGCTCAGATTTATCTGTCTGAATATTTAGGTTCATTACGGTATATGGTGTCAAGGAGCAATCTGATCACATGTACTTGTAAGCAAACTATGTAGACCTGTATATCAGGCTCTCTATCTCGGTATGTACCATTTGCTAACTTACAAATGAATGACAGATTTTAACATCTCAATTATTGAGATGTTAAAATCTGTCATTCATTTGTAAGTTAGCAAATGGTACATACCGAGATAGAGAGCCTGATATACAGGTCTACATAGTTTAGTGTGAATATTTACAGCAAAAATGGTCTGTCATTGTGTTCTTAAGAAATATTATTACCGTATTATCATAAAATTCCATGGGGCACATCAATTCTAAAGTCCTAGAATGACACACTTTGGGACAAAAAAATTTTGGGGAAAATATTTTGTTAACCTAAAGCCAGTTTTGTTTGCACCTATTACCCCATAGAATGTGGAATTTAATAGAGATGAATGATTATTAGAATAAAAATAGTAAATGTTTTAAACATCTGTGAAGCGAAACAGTTTTGTTTTGTGGCTGTATGTAAGTAGGGGCAAACAGGTGAAAAAAGTTAAGGGCAAGACTGGCCTGTGCATTGCTCAGATTTATTGTCTGGGCATTAAGCTACACATGAGCCACATCGTGCAAAAATGTGCTATACTTACTTGAGCCACATCATGTGATTTCCAACAATGTGGCATTGGTGACAAGCAAAGGCTCTGATCAGACTGCACATAAGTGCAGTCTGATCAGAGCCTTTGCTTGTCACCAATGCCATCTATGGAAGTTATCGAAGCTATAAAGCCAACAGTGAGGTCTCGGATTACTCAGTATAAATGAGAAGGATGATCTGAATATCACATGACAAAATTGTCACATTTTTGCAAGTCATAATTATGAGGCAGCTCATTTATGACCACTGAAGACTCAAACTAGTCTGTGAAGTGGTGCAGTCTAGCTAGAGTCTTTATTTTGAGCCTGTAGACTCTTTAGGGTCCACAGGTGTGAGTGAATAGCAGAGGCGCTGATCAAACTGATGCAGGCTGGTCTGAGCCTTTGCTTGTCCTGTATGCTTTAAGCACCAATTCTGCATGTTGCGGCACAATACTATACGCATGCAGACTGGTCCAGGAATTGCATTTGCCCACAGACAGGTTTTGTCACAACTTGTACTATATGGACCAAACTCT
This sequence comes from Ctena decussata, assembly GCA_963989385.1. Taxonomy (NCBI): domain Eukaryota; kingdom Metazoa; phylum Mollusca; class Bivalvia; order Lucinida; family Lucinidae; genus Ctena; species Ctena decussata. The sequence continues at coordinate 17,971,844 of OZ022501.1, forward strand.
GAAGTGAAGCTTTTATTGAACAGCACAGGCTGGTCTTGATCTTTTCTTAGTACAGTACTACTTCGGTTTAGGTTTAAGGTGAACACAGGTCTATATACCCTTTTGAAAAGTTTTTATCTCCACTTTCACAAGGTCTTTCTAGAAAAGATTTTTGCTCCCCTGTAATCCTGCTGTATGAATTCATTCTGAAATGAGAGCTAATCTTGAAAGAAAGGAATTGGTCTCACCCAGAGGGAGCAAAGTCATTCTAGTGCCCTATTTGAGAAGGGAGGCAAATTTTTTCTTGTCCCAGAGAAATCACCTTTTCCCTTCCCATTTAAGTTTTTAAATGAGCCTTGTGTAAATAGAAAGATTGTTCATGACACGAGGTACCTTTACTTATCAGTCAGCAGAATTTTACTTCATTTGGTGAATGGCTGATACTTACACATTGAAAACCATTTTATCATTGTAAATAGCCTAGCATTTTATGTAATCATGATCACTGATTCATTTTATGTTCATTTTAAATGAAATATACATTGATGTACATTGTGTCCTGTTTCTATAAATAGAGCTTGTTGTCATTTCTTATTGTGTCATAATAAATACAGACAGAGTTCCATTTTAGGTTTAAAGTGAATGGATACATTTAAAGGAAAGCAGAGGAGCCCCAGTTTGCAGCTTGGATTCAAATTCAACTGGAGATGAAATTTATTTCGAACATAAACAGGGTCCCATAGGAGTTAATTCTTTGAGAGTAGACCCCATTTTGGAAGCGTTTTGTTGCCTACAGAAGCAGAGTCATTAAATTTGTCTCCCTAAAAAAAATGAAGAAAAAATATGGGAGTGTACCCATTCACCTTAAATCCATTTTTAGCCACAACATTTGTATATGTCTATGACTTTAATGTTGGGAATTTTCCAATTAGGTTTCATAAACCTTGTTTAATGTCGGAAAGTGCAAACTTTCTCTCAGCTGATGAGCCTTATGATTATAATATACACTATTTACCAATATTTTAGGAATCATTCCCCAGTTTTCATAACTTTACATACCAAAACTAAACAAGAGGCCCACGGGCCACAAAGCTCACCAGATCTCTAGCTCAAAATTGCTATCAAAATTACTGTCACATTTGTACAGGCTAATACAAAATATACAACTACAAAGTCTCAGTCTGACAGTCTGTTGAGTTGATAACAAAATATATAACTATTTTCCATATTTTGATTGCAGTAAATGCCATTTTTCAATTTTCCCCATTATAAGTCAATGCAACTCTAAGTTGCCATAGCAACCAAATGAAAGAGCTGATTTTCATCAAAAACACAAACTTTCAACCCCCCAGCCTAAGGATACTAAAGATGAAATCTGAGCCTTATTGGCCCAGTGGCTTCTGAGGAGATAATTTTGCAAGTGTTTGTTTTTTCCTTTATTTTTGCATTTTGATTTCCATGACAACCAGTAAAAGGAGCAGTGGGTCCAAAAACAATAAAGCTAAAAGAAGACTTCTTATGGAACATTTCTATAAAAGTTTTGTCAACATATCTGCAATGGCTAGGCAGTAAATGCCATTATTCAATTTTCCCCATTATAAGTCTATGGGAACTCTAGTTGCCGTAGCAACCAAGCTAAAAGGCAGATTTTCATAAAAACACAAACTTTTAATCCCCCAGCCTAAGGATACTATAGATGAAATCTGGGCCTTATCGGCCCAGTGGTTACAGAGGAGATAATTTTTAAGTATTTTTTCCATTTTTTTTCCATTTTGGTTTCCATGGCAACCAATAAAAGGGGCACTGGGCCAAAAAACATACAGCTGATAGAAGACTTCTCAAGGAATATTTCTATAAAAGTTTTGTCTACATATCTGCAATGGCCTGGCAGATCATTTTTCAATTTTTCCCATTATAAGTCTGGGAACTCTAAGTTGCCATAGCAACCAAAGCAACAGGCAGATTTTCATAAAAAACACAAACTTTCAATCCCCCAGCCCAAGAATGCTACAGATGAAATTTGGACCCAATCGGCCTAGTGGCTTCAGAGGAGATGTTGTTTAAAAGTGTTGACGGACAGACGACGACGACGGACAACTGCCTATCCTATAAGCTCCCCCGGAGCCTTCGGCTCTGGTGAGCTAAAAATGCGGTAGCCATTAAAGTTATAATCTATAAGTTGGGGTTTTACTCCTCCATCTAAACCTTTTTGTGTAATTCTGCTATAATATGAGGTTTTCTTGATCTGCACCTAATTATGAATCCAGTTTTTTTGGGGCTATCTTGGAGGTGTAAACTCCCTTCTCTTCAGATTCATAAATGACTGAGATGCCAGAACATTAATGGGAAACAATGGCATTTTATACGAGCTTGAATTTTCTTTTATATAATTTTCATGTTAACTTTGCACATTTTCAACCTCATTTGTGGTTTCAACAAAAGAACCACATCATGAAAATTATTGCAGTTGGACTGTGATTAATTTTGTGTAAATTGTCAGTCATGTAGATATTGTCACGAATTAACCTACTCTCTTGAATGGGTAGTCCTCTGGTCTGAAATTTATGAAAAGATCTTATGGCAAGTTTCATTATTTTTGTATCAAAGTAACACAGGTTCAGGATCAGTTTTAATTTTTTTAGGGATTTTCAGGTGCAGAAAAGTTAGTTATGCCCTGTAATTGGGTGAACTTGTCATGTGTTAAACATCAAAGTGACATTTCACTGCGTAAACAGGGCAGTCATGTAATACAATTAGTTTCCTTAATGCTCTTTTCCTTGGTTAATTTGAGCAGATATGGACTAACCTTTAACCTGCTGGTTTTTCCACCATGCCTGTGATCTAGGGCTTGTCCATTCATGATGTAAGAAGGTATTTTACAGGAATCAAGTTAAACAGAAGTGATATTAACTCAGATCAGATATCTCCCATGGATTCTAGGCTACTTGCAAAACCTGTCTGGTCTTCTTCAGCATGTTAAATGTCATGATGGAATTAAATTTAGTGAAATGTTATCTGGGATGTAGATAGACAATTTGTGAGATCTACGGCTGTAATAAATATATGAACATGAGAAACAGATGTTGTTTTTATTGAGAGTCTGAGACTATGACCATAAATAACTTAAGTGACTTTCTGTTTGCCTTCCGGAACAACAAAGCTCTTCTAAAATGGAGCCTACTCTTGAAGAGCTGACCAACTACTGAGAACGAAGGGAAACATGAAAATTGTAAATAAGGGAAGCATATCCATCCCGATATTCATAGTAAAGACTATTCACCTTCACTTATAAACAAAGTGGTCAAGAATACCAGGGCCTATCCATCCCGATCCATCCCGATATTCATAGTAAAGACTATTCAGCCTCACTTGTAAACAAAGTGGTCAAGAATACCAGGGCCTATCCATCCCGATATTCATAGTAAAGACTATTCAGCCTCACTTGTAAACAAAGTGGTCAAGAATACCAGGGCCTATCCATCCCGATATTCATAGTAAAGACTATTCAGCCTTACTTGTAAACAAAGTGGTCAAGAATACCAGGGCCTATCCATCCCGATATTCATAGTAAAGACTATTCAGCCTCACTTGTAAACAAAGTGGTCAAGAATACCAGGGCCTATCCATTCCGATATTCATAGTAAAGACTATTCAGCCTCACTTGTAAACAAAGTGGTCAAGAATACCAGGGCCTATCCATTCCGATATTCATAGTAAAGACTATTCAGCCTCACCTGTAAACAATGTGGTCAAGAATACCAGGGCCCTGGTATTCTTGACCACTTTGTTTACAAGTGAGGCTGAATAGTCTTTACTATGAATATTGGGATGGATATGCTTCCCTTATTTACAATTTCATGTCGTTAGTTAACCAGATTCAAATATATGCAAAAATCCTGCCATTTTTGTTGAAGCCCAAAAATTATTTGCCGGGCCGGGTAGCGCAATCGGTAAGCCTCAATCGGTAGGGCACCTGACTCGTAAGTCAGAGGTCCTGGGTTCGAATCCCGGTCTGGCCACATACTTTCGTTTCTCCTTCCGCTGATTCAAGAAGGGCAGTTGTCAGTTACTGGCGAAAGTATGTGCACTTAGTACTGGTTGACCGCTTAGGAGGTCTAAGCCTGCCCAGGAATAGTGTGGTTAGGTTAACTGACCGTCCCGACATGACCTTAGTTGTTTACCGTGGACGTTAAGTATCAAATCAACCAACCAACCAAAAATTATTTTAAAACAGAGCTCCGCTGAGCGGGGTAATATACGCCCATTGGGGCTTAAAGTTGGAGAGAAAACAAGAGATGACAGAACTTTGTCAGTAGCTTAAATCTTCAATGATAAGGCGGATATAAAACTACAAAACAAACGAAGCTAATATGAAACTCCTAGACAAAAATTACAAGGGGGCATAATTCCATCAGAAATGAAAGTAGGGTAATGGTTCTTTTTCTCTGCATATATTCTGATATTTGTACAAACTTTCATAAAGAAATCTTAAACGGTTCAAGATATGGAGGAAACAAAGCTAATATGAAATTACAATATTAACAAGAGGGCCATGAGGCCCTGAATCGCTCACCTGAACAATTGGCAAAGTGGGTTTTTCTTATGTCTGAAATTGTCAAAACATGAGTCTTGGGTCAAAAGTCAAAGAATGACCATGACCTCTTGTACTCATAAATCTTCATGTACTCATTAAGACAACCATATATACCATTTTGAGACCAAAACATTCTAAACTGTCCATGAAATCTTATGTTCTGGCATTTTCCCATAAAAAAGGTCAAGGTAAACCCAAGGTCATCATATGAACAGTCTTGGTAGTACTCTAGTATTCTATGCTACTTTCCAAGTTTCAAGGCCATAAGTGTATTTGTGCTGGAGAACCAATGGGTATGGCAGCCATGTTGGTCATGTGACCTGGACCATTTGAAAAATAATTTGTTCAATCAACCCCTGGAGGCTCTATATGAAATGTGCTTACAATTGGCCCTTTGGCTTTTGAGGAAATGTCTGAAAATGACAAAATATGAGAGATCTTGATCAAAGGTCAAAGAATGACCTTGACCTCTTGTACTCGTAATTCTTCATGACCTCATTTAGACGATGGTATATACCAATTTTTAGGCCAACATCTTCAAAGCTTCCAATGAAATCTTATGTTCTAGCATTTTCCCATATTTGACCTTGCCATAAAATGGTCAAGGTCAACACAAGGTAATCATTCTGAAAAATCTTGATAGTACTGGTGAACCCAATGCTACATACCAAGTTTCAATGCCATAAGTGTATTGGCTCTGGAGAAGAAGATTTTTATAGGTTTTTACCACATATGGGCATGGCGGCCATGTTGGTCATGTGACCTGAACCGTTTCAACAAATTTTCATTCCCTCAACCCCAGGAAACTCTATATGAAATTAAGTTACAATAATTATAGGCCCAGTGTTTTTTGAGGAGATTGTTCGACATTGTCAAAATATGAGTAGATCTGGGTCAAAGGTCAAAGAAGGACCTTGACCTCTTGTACTCTTAAATCTTCATGTTCTCTTTAAGATGACTGTATATACCCATTTTTGGGCCTTACTCTTCAAAACATCCCATGAAATTTTATATTCTAGCATTTTCCCATATTTGACCTTGTCGTAAAAAAGGTCAAGGTTACCCAAGGTCATAATTTGAACAATCTTGATAGTACTCGAGTACCGATGCTACATACCAAGTTTCAAGGCTATCGGTCGATTGGTTCTGGAGCAGAAGATTTTTGAAGGTTTTTACCATATTTGGGCATGGTGGCCATGTTGGTAATGTGACCTGGACCGTATGAATAAATTTTTGTTCCCTCAACCCCGGAGGCTCTACATGAAATTTAAGGACAATTGTCCTGATGGCTTTTGAGGAGATTGTTTGAAATTGTCAAACTATGAGAGTTCTGGGTCAAAGGTCAAAGAATGACCTTGACCTCTTGTACACATAAAACTTCATGTACTCATAAAGATGACTGTAGATACCAATTTTTAGCTCAAAATCTTCAACAGTTTCCAAAATATCTCATGTTCTAGCATTTTGCCATATAAAAGCAAAAGGAAGCAAACTTGACCTTACCGTAGAAAAGGTCAAGGTCAACCCAAGGTCATAATTTGAACAATCTTGGTAGTACTTGTGCACCCAATGCTACATACTAAGTTTCAAGGCCATCAGCCTATTGGTTCTGGAGAAGAAGATTTTTTTTAGGTTTTTACCATATATGGGCGTGGCGGCTATGTTGGTCATGTGACCTAGACTGTATTAATAAATTTTTGTTCCCTCAACCCCTGGAGGCTCTACATGAAATTTGATTTCAATTAGCCCAGTGGCTTTTGAGGAGATTGTTTGAAATTGTCAAAATAAGAGAGTTCTGGGTCAAAGGTCAAAGAATGACCTTGACCTCTTGTACTCATAAATCTTCATGTTCTCATTAAGATGAATGTAGACACCAATTTTTAGCTCAAAATCTTCAAGGGTTTCCAAGGTATCTTATGTTCTAGCATTTTCCCATATAAAAGCACCAGAAAGCAAATTTGACCTTACCGTAAAAAAGGTCAAGGTCAACCCAAGGTCAAAATTTGAACAATCTTGGTAGTACTAGGGTACCAGATGCTACATACTAAGTTTCAAGGCCATTGGCCTATTGGTTCTGGAGAAGAAGATTTTTAAAGCTTTTTACCATATATGGGCGTGGCGGCCATGTTGGTCATGTGACCAGGACCGTTTGAACAACTTTTCGTTCCTAAGGTCCCAGAAGGCTACATATGAAATTTGGTTGCAATCGGCCCACAGGTTTCAGAGGAGAAGTTGTTTGAAATTGTGGACGGACGACGTACGACGGACGCCGGAGCCTTACCATCCTATAAGCTCCCCCGGAGCCCCTGGCTCAGGTGAGCTAAAAATACAAAGATGCATAATTCTGTCAAAACAGAAAGTAGGGTTATGTTTCTTTTTCTCTGCACATTGTCTGATGATGCCTCATATTTGTATAAACTTTTATGAAGAAATCTTATACGGTTTTCGAGATATGGAGTGGACAAATAATGTTACCTTTTGAACTTTGACCTCCCGTCGGACACTGCTGAAATACAAGTTCTGCATGTCGCCTCGATAAGGAGAAAATTTGACTCAAGTTTCAAAAATATCTTTTAAAGGGTTTAGGAGATATGGAACGGACACGAATTTAATACAAAACTACAATACAAAAAAAATTCAAAGGGGCATAATTTTGTTAAAAGTGAAAGTAGGGTTATTGTTCTTTTTCTCTGCACATTGTCTGATGGTGCTTTATATTTATACAAACTTTCAAGAAGAAAACTTAAACAGTTTTTGAGATATGGAGCAGACTCAAAGCTTATATGAAATAACTATACTAAAAATACAAAGGGGCATAATTCCGTCAAAACTGAAAGTAGGGTTATGGTTCTTTTTCTCTGCACATCGTCTGATGGCACTTTATATTTGTACAAACTTTCATGAAGAAACCTTAAATGATTTTCAAGATATGGAGCGGACACAAAGCTTGTATGAAATTACTATACTAAAACAAGGGCTTTGCAAGCAGCGCATAATACGCCATTTTAAGGTGAGGTGGGAGTAACTCAGCGCCGCCATGCGGCAGTTTCTGTCACTACATTACATAATGAAGCCAAGCGTTCCGTTTGATAAAAACATGATGGCGTCAACGTTAGCGGCTTCTGTGATCACTACATGGTCTTCTCACATAATGCAAGGAGGCTGGGCGCTGGGCGAAATTTAAAGGAAGTAGAAAGTGCCGTAGAGAAGAAACTGAAAAAGTATAGTTACTTTTCCATCCGGAAGACTACTTGCGGGATAGCTGTCAGTTTCTTAATAGTTTATTAGACGGAGTTTGCAGCTGTTGAGTTGCAATAATTTTATTACAAATTTCATACGATGAGAAAAGGAAATAGAAAGTGCCGTAGAGAAGAAACTGAAAAAAAATATAGCTAGTTTTCCGTGGGGAGAAAGCTGTCCTCTTACATTTTCTCAACAGTTTGTTAGATGGAGTTCGCAGCTGTTGAGTTGCAATAACATTTTTTTAGCCTCGTGAAATTGACTCCAGAATCATACAATGAGTAGTCAGATCACTGTCTACGACCACGCACTTAACGTGTACAGTTAACATGGTAGCAGCCACAGACAGACGTTTTCATACCACCCACTCTTAAAATACTAATCAGCAACAGTTATGCCAAATTTCAGTTATATTAAAAAATCTTAGACTGTCCCTAGCATTTGAGCAACGCCAGGCAGCCGTCGACGCAATTTATCGACGTTGATACGATATAATTCAACGATCTGTTCTGTCAATAAGCTAAAACACTGTGGCGTTTCTTTTTCCTTGCGTTTCTGACACTTTTCTGTCTTTCATTTTTTATTATCTGTTTCAAGTGTATATCAAAGAGTCGTTTAATTGTATCTCCTGGACACTAAAGTGAATCAAAGCTGCCTATCATTTTTACACAGAGAGAGAGAGTTGGGTTGGGTCAGGAACTGGAACATTTGACTCGCTTACACTGTACAAAAGCCAAGTGGGCAAGGGAATTGTTCAAATGTCATAACATGTGGAAGCCCACTCCAACTCGGGTGCCCATCAACTGTATGGGATGGCATAATGGCAATGTTTTCGATTTTAAAAACTAAAATACAAAAAGCGATAGTTGATATGTGGCCCGAAAAGTTAAGTAACCATGCGCAACGTCAACATTTCGGTCTAAACATACGGCAGGTCGGGCATTTTATGCACTTTAACTTGAAAGTTAAGGTGGCGACCTACTATTTTTATCCCCCGACCGAAAGGTTCGGGGGATATAGCAATGAGCCTGGCGTCCGTCCGTCCGTCCGTCCGTCTGTCCATCCGTCCGTCCGTCCGTAAACACTTTCTTGTCCGCTCTATATCTTGAATACCCTTTGGAATATTTTCATGATACTTCACAGTTATGTAGAACAGGTCATGACGATGTGTCGCGAACAAGAATAGTAACTCTTGCTATTGTACTTTTTGAATTATCTCCCCTTTCATGATTTTTTGGCAGATTCGTGTCCGCTCTGTATCTTGAATACCCTTTGGAATATTTTCATGATACTTCACAGTTATGTAGAACAGGTCATGACGATGTGTCGCGAACAAGAATGACAACTCTTGCTTTCTTACTTTTTGAGTTATTTCCCCTTGATAGTTTTAGGTGTGATTTTTTGGCAGATTCGTGTCCGCTCTATAACTTGAATACCTTTTGGAATATTCTCATGATACTTCACAGATATGTAGAACAGGTCATGATGATGTGTCGCGAACAAGAATGACAACTCTTGCTTTCTTACTTTTGGAGTTATTTCCCCTTGATGGTTTTAGATGTGATTTCGTGTCCGCTCTATAACTTGAATACCTTCTGGAATATTTTCATGATACTTCACAGATATGTAGAACAGGTCATGATGATGTGTCGCAAACAAGAATGACAACTCTTGCTTTCTTACTTTTGGAGTTATTTCCCTTCGATGATTTTAGGTGTCCGCTTCATAGCTTCAATACCTTTTGAAATATTTTCATGATACTTCACAGATATGCAGAACAGGTCATGACAATTTGTCTCATACATGAACGATAACTCTTGCTTTTATACTTTGTGAGTTATTTCCTTTTGGTAGTTTGAGCTGCTGTTTGAGTCTCTGCTCCATATCTGTATAACCCTGGCCAGCTCCAGAATTTGAATAACCGTGTACCTTCTAGAATATTAATGATGATGCTGTGATATCTTATCAGTGTTCCTAACTCTCTCTGACCCCTCCACATTCCCGTTCCCCCTCTCGCAACCCCCCCCCCCCCCCCCCCCCCCAAAAAAAAAAAAAAATTTTTTTTTTTCCAGATTAGGATTCTTTGTCCAAATTCACTTACTAGAGAGCTCAAAATTAGGTTTGTAGGGCTTGTACTTAAGAAGTTATTCACACATTTTGAAAGTTGAATGTATCGTATACTATACATTTGTGTATATGGTGGCTGTTTGAGATATTACCTCGTTTTAGCAGTCAAGCATACTGTTTTAGTCTGAGTGTTGGATAATCATGCATCTGTTAAAAGTTAATGTCAATCAGAAGCATAAAAGAACGACAATATATTACTAATATGTGTTTTGAATTGCACCCTTTTTACCAAGGCCCATGGGGGTCTTCGGTCGGGGGATTTGCCATCTTTTCTGATGGCTATTTTTATTGCTTTAATGTGAACTTCTATCATTGGGCCATAAAGTGTTAGTTTTTGAAGAAAAAATGTGTTTTGTTTTCTTAGAAAGAAGATTTTTATCCAAGAGTGATGAGCAAAAAAGTGCATTTTCCATAGAACGCCATTATAACTTCGGGTCAAAAATGTGGAAAAATTAACATTTTCGAGGTCAGATATCTTGAAAACGACATCGGCGACCCCCCTTTTTTATTACATTTTCTGAAAGAGGGACTGAAAATGTACAATATAAAGAAGTATAAATAAAATCAAGTGTTTTGTCAATTACTCCCACCTCACCTTAATGTCATAAAGGAGTTACAGAATGAACAAGACTGTTTACAAAAGGATAGACAGGCAGACAAACAGGGAAAACCACTCAATAATTAATGACTGCAACATTATCTAAATATTTAACACATCAAATACTATTAGTATACCAAAAATCAGCTTCCAAAGGAAAGTGGCTCCTAAGTTGAGTAATGCCAAAGTCAAACAAGGGTGGTGATTCATAAACTAAATATACTAGCTATACCATTCTTGGTTCTAATACATTCTCTTGACAATATACACATCACCATCAAGTTGTGTTAGATATTCTAAACGGTTAATATAAGGAAATTTATGCAAGGGCAGATAATTCAGTAAGTAAGCCAGAGTTGTGGTTCTTGCTCAGGACACATTTACCCATTATTGTACACGTTCCTACAAAGTTTCATTCTAATATTTCAAAAGGTTAAGAAGATATGGAGTGAATGGAAAATCCTAAAAATACTATTCAAAGGGAGGTTTCTCAAAAATTAAGAAAGGAGGAGCAACCATTCTTATATGTGACACATCATCTTATAATCATGCACATTGCTTTAAAGTTTCATCATGATATTCCAAACAGTTACCACCGAGTTAAGGGATGCACAAGATAAGTATACACAAAAATAGTATACACAAAAATAGTTTAAAAGAACTAGTAAAAGGGATGTAACTCTGAGACGAAGAAAAGGAGAGCAACCATTGTTGTGCGTAACAATGGGACTTCATACAGATTGCTATGAAGTTTTATGAAGATACCTCAAACAGTTATCTAGTTATGGTGCGCACAAGACCTGCAGGGTAAAAAACAATCAAAGGGGCATAACTTTAAAACTAAGGAAGAGGGAGCAACCATTCTTACACGTGACATGTTCCCCCTACCTAATGCATATGTCTATAAAATTTCATGAAGACATCCCAAATGGTTACTGAGTTATGGCGCGCACAAGAATGTTTACGGACAGATTATTCAAAGGGAGGTTACTCCAAAATTAAGAAAGGGGGAGCATCCATTCTTATATGTGACACATCATCTTGTGATCATGCACATTGCTTTAAAATTTCATCATGATATCGAGTTAAGGGATGCACAAGATAAGTATACACAAATATAGTCTTATAGAACTAGTAAAAGGGATGTAACTCTGAAACGAAAAAAGGGAGAGCAACCATTTTTGTGCACGACACATCGTTGGGACTTCATACACATAGCTATGAAGTTTTATGAAGATATCCCAAACAGTTATCTAGTTATGGCGCGTACAAGACCTGCAGGGTAAAAAAACAAAGGGGCATAACTTGAAAACTAAGGAAGGGGGAGCAACCATTCTTACATGTGACATGTTCCCTCTACCTAATACATATGCCTATAAAATTTCATGAAGATATCCAAAATGGTTACTGAGTTATGGCGCGTACAAGAATGTTTACGGATGGACGGACAGCGCCACTACATAATATGTCCGTTTTTTTCAAAACAGGCGTATAAATACAAAGGGGCATAATTCTGTCAAAACTGGAAGTAGGGTTATGGTTCTTTTTCTCTGCACATCGTCTTATGGTGGTTTATATTTATGAAGAAACCTTAAACGGTTTTCGAGATATGGAGTAGACACAAAATGTTACCTTTTGACATTTGACCTCTAAGTGTGACCTTGACCTTTGTCGGACATCGTTGAAATATGAGTTCTGCACATCGTCCTGATAAGGCAAACATTTGACCCAAGTTTCAATAAAATCCTTCAAGGGGTTAAGGAGATATGGAGTGGACATGAAAAATTAACAGACGGACTGACAAACAGATGGAAGGACGGTTCGACAGACGGAGGGAGGCCACGACATAATACGACCCGTCTTCGACGGGCGTATAAAAATTGAGAAGCTTCTGCAAAAATATTACCACACTTATTTTCCTTCATTTCAAATGTGTTGAAAATCAATGAATCTTTGACAAGTGACTTTTTTAAGCTAAGAGCAACTAGGCCTTGGTAAGAGTATGTGACAAAACTTACTGGCAGAATAGGAACAGTATAGACCTAGGCATGGGAGGGTGAGGGGAGCTGTTCTTAAAAGCATTCAGAGTTTGCTCTGGCAATTCTGTTCCAATTAAGTTGAATGGCTACACATATAGGGACAGTAACTCTGTTGTTTATATTTTTCCTCCCTTTGCCAGGAAGGGGTCTACTCTTTAAGGAAAGAATATGTTCCTTCTAGGAGCGAATTCTTTCCTTAAAGTGTAGACCCCTTTTCTAGGAGCAAATTCTTTCCTTAAAGAGTAGACCCCTTTTCTAGGAGAAAATTCTTTCCTTAAAGAGTAGACCCCTTTTCTAGGAGCAAATTCTTTCCTTAAAGAGTAGACCCCTTTTCTAGGAGCAAATTCTTTCCTTAAAGAGTAGACCCCGTTTTCTAGGAGAAAATTCTTTCCTTAAAGAGTAGACCCCTTTTCTAGGAGCAAATTCTTTCCTTAAAGAGTAGACCCCTTTTCTAGTAGCAAATTCTTTCCTTAAAGAGTAGACCCCTTTTTCTAGGAGAAAATTCTTTCCTTAAAGAGTAGACCCCTTTTCTAGGAGAAAATTCTTTCCTTAAAGAGTAGACCCCTTTTCTAGGAGCAAATTCTTTCCTTAAAGAGTAGACCCCTTTTCTAGGAGCAAATTCTTCCCTTAAAGAGTAGACCCCTTTTCTAGGAGCAAATTCTTTCCTTAAAGAGTAGACCCCTTTTCTAGGAGCAAATTCTTTCCTTAAAGAGTAGACCCCTTTTCTAGGAGCAAATTCTTTCCTTAAAGAGTAGACCCCTTTTGGAAAGGTTTCCTTGCTCAAGAAAACAAACAGGAAATCATGAAAGCTGTTCCCCTTTGTAATAATGATGGGGGAACAAACATGGTCTACCCATTCATTGAAAGTCATCCAGGTTAGTTTCCCTTTGAGTCTCTAAAAGGTTAAAGTATCCAAGACCGGATCTGGAAGTTTTCAAACTGGAATGGGTAAGTTTGGGATGGCTTCACTTTCAAGATGTGCATTAGTGTCTACCAGTATGAAGCATTATATGAAGTGACAGTGTCTTTCCAATGCACCCTATTTGAAGCTATGTAATTAGGGACATACAGCCATAACAGAAAACAGCGATGCATTTATTAAGTTTTATTCTAATTCATTTATCATATGTTTCATAGTATTTAAATTACCACCAGAGGAATCACAAAGCTTCCTGAACAGAGCCATCTCCTTCCTGAAATGATAAAGGTGAAATACTGATGAAGTACTTAACACACATATGAACCGTGACACAACAAAACCAACAAAGTGATGTGCCCCCAGCGAAGACTCAGATCAGCCTGAGCAACACTGGTGAAGCATACACCTGAAAGTCTTGGCAGGATCTTTAAATAGGAGATCAGATTACATAATCAAGCAGTCAAACAGTGTTTGCTATTCACCCACATACATTGATCCTGAGGGGTATACAGTGACGACTAATTAGACCAAGAATAAACAGGCTGAGCTGAGTCTCCACTGGTTGCACATGTTCTATGCCAGGTCTATTTTACTGGTCTTCAATAAGACTGCTCTAATTTATTATTGAGAAAAGTGATAAGCTAAACGCAAGTCAGCAGCAACCACTTGTATTCCAAAAATGAGCTGCAACACAACAAAATCAATGAAGTGGCATCTGCCCAGTCTGATCAGTCTTTGCTGTCAGCACAGAGGTAGCGTAGACCCTAAGCTACCCTTTAAGCACACAGCAAAGACTGATCAGACTGGGGTAGCCGCAGTAGCTCAGTGGGTTGAATGCTGGCCTGCCGATCTAGCAGTCCCGAGTTCAATTCCCGCTGGAGGCAGAAATCTCAACTGTGAACGGGGTTTCACTGCACACAGCCTTTCATTATCATTCTCCCATCATCCTGATATGACTTAAATACTGCTGAAAAGGACTTATAATAGCAAGTCATCAATCCATCTGATCAGACTGGACAGGTACCCTGGCTGATCTGAGTCTTCAATGGGCACACATTCCACTTAGTTGGTTTTGTTGTGTCGAGGCTCAAATATTTTTGAAAGAAAAGTCATGAGCATAGACCCAAAAGCTCATTGATTAGGTTCTAATGAGAGAAGGAGTGGCTGTAGTGTAGTTGATAACACTCCGGACTACCGATCCAGGGGTTGCAAGATCAATCCCCTGCTTCTCTGTTCTTTCGGATGAGACTTCAAACCAAGGTCCCGTCTCCATATGACCTCGTTTGTGGTGGGACGTTACACCTGAGTACACTCAGTCACTCTAATGAGAGACCACAAAATTGTTTTTATGAAGAATTTGATTGGCCTTCCATGATAGGGTACCTTATGACGTGTGAAAAGGAAAGACTCGGATCAGCCTGTACATCAATATTTATGTCATACACTCTTAAAAATCTCCATCTCTCCAGCCCTGATTACCTCCCTATGCCAAACAAATTTACTTGAGCCGCGACACGACAAAACCAACAATGTGGTTGTGCGCCCAGCGCAGACTCAGATCAGCCTGGTCATCCACTGGGTCTGATCAGAATCTTCCCTTAGCACTTTATGGGTAGCTAAGGGTCTAAGCTAGCTCCATGCGGACAGTGAAGGGTCTGATCAGACTGGGCGGATGCACAGGCTGATCTGAGTCTGCACTGGGCGCACAACCACTTTGTTGGTTTTCTCGTGTCGCGGCTCACTTGTCTTATCCTATGTTGGTTGAAGGAGGAAACATAAATTGTCATGTATGCCATTTTAAGAGTTACCTTCTCTTGGATACTTTTTCCTCCAGGGAGTGAGATTTCTCTGTTGCTAAGCTCAATATAGACCCTGGTATGCTTGCCAAACTGGCAACATTGAGTCCATAGCTCCTGGCTGCTGTGCCTGCCACCAGCTGATACAGAAATGTGACTGTTTCATTCTCTGAAAAATATACCATAGTAAGAAGTCTTACATATTTGAACACTGCATATTTTTCATAACAAGCAATATGGAAAGTAGTGTAGAACATGATCAGACAGCTCTTAAGGTGAGTGGGTACACTTTCAGGGGAAGCAACTCCACAATTTTCATTTTGAACTCTGCTATCAACTAGGGTAAACTCTTTAGGGAAAGAATTTGCTCCTCTGGGAGCAAATTCTTTTCCTTAAAGCATTAATCCTGCCCAAATTTCATATTCTCAAATCTTTGTGTAGAGTGTTTTTATGAAAGTAAAGCCATTATAACTCTGATTTCCATTCACTTCAGGACTCATTTACAAGTGGGAATGATACTGTTAGCATGTTTTATTTTTTTAGTGACCTGAAAAAAATCAGTACACGCAGGAGCATGTACAGAGTCTATGTTACTCACTCGGTTTACACACTAAATCAGCATGTCTAAAAGTGTTTAAGCTTTCTAAAAGGCTAAGATGGTAAGTTTACAGTCATTTTCAATTATAAATGGAATGGGTCATTTTGAGCAGGACTACTGCTCTAAGACTTAGACCCCCTTGTGGATGGGTACACAGTCCAGGAAAGCAATCAAGAAGTCACAAAATTTGTCTCCCTATCTAAAAATGGTGGCAAAAAATGGAGATATACCCACACAATTAAGGGATCTTTTCAAAATGTCCTTTAGAGTGAACCTTAACATTTATGGCATACTTATCTTCAAAGCAAAAATTTATCTAAGACACAGGACATTTAAACATGATTTCTGTCCACACAATAACTGTTGATCTGTATTGATGTTTAGCAATGCAAGCTTTAGTTTTTAGCTCACCTGAGCCATAGGCTCAGGGTGAGCTATTGTGATCACCCAGTGTCCGTCGTCCGTCATCCGTCGTCAACAATTTGCTTTAAATGACATCTCTAAAACCGCTAGGCCTAGGGCTTTTATATTTGGTATGAAGCATTGTCTAGTGGTCCTCTACCAAGTTTGTTCAAATGGTGGCCCCAGGGGTTCGAAACTAAGAAATACTTAAAAATCTTCTTCTCCAGAACTGCTTGGCTCAGATGCTTGAAATTTGGTATGTAGCATTGCCTAGTGATCCTCTTCCAAGTTTGTTCAAATGGTGGCCCCAAGGTCCAAAATGGCCCCGCACCAGGGGGTCCTGGGTTCTAAACTAAAAAAATACTTAAAAATCTTCTCCAGAACTGCTTGGCTCAGATGCTTGAAATTTGGTTTGTAGCATTGCCTAGTGGTCCTCTACCAGGTTTGTTCAAATGGTGGCCCCAGGTCCAAAATGGCTCTGGGGCAGGGGGTCGGGGGTTCGAAACTAAAAAATACTTAAAAATCTTCTTCACCAGAACTGCTTGCCTCAGATGCTTGAAATTTGGTATGTAGCATTGCCTAGTGGTCCTCTACCAAGTTTATTTAAATGGTGGCCCCAGGGTTCAAAATGGCCCCGGGGCAAGGAGTCCCAGGTTTGAACCATAGAAATACATAGAAAAATATTTTAAAAATCTTCTACTTCATAACCGCAAGACTCAGATGCTTGAAATTTGGTATGCAGCATTGCCTAGTACTCCTTTACCAAGTTTGTTCGAATGGTGGCCCCAGGGTCTATAATGGCCCCGCAACAGGGAGCCCTAGGTTTGAACCTTAGAAATATATAGAAAAATATTCAAAAATCTTCTTCTTCAGAACCACCTGACTCAGATGCTTGAAATGTGGTATGTAGCTTTGCCTAGTAATTTTTTACCAAGTTTGTTCAAATGATAACCCCAGGGTCAAAATGGCCCCACCCCAGGGGGTCCTGGGTTTGAACCATAGAACTACATAGAAAAATATTCAAAAATCTTCTTCTTCAGAACCACTTGGCTCAGATGCTTGAAAATTGGTATGATGCATTGCCTTGTTGTCCTTTTTCAAGTTTGTTCAAATGATGGCCCCAGGATCCAAAATGGTCCTGCGGCAGGGAGTCCTGGGTTTGAACCATAGAAATACAGAGAAAACTATTAAAAATCTTCTTCTTCAGAACCACTTGGCTCAGATGCTTGAAATTTGGTATTATGCATTGCCTGGTGGACTCCTACAAAGTTTGTGTAAATGGTGGCCCTGGGATCCAAAATGGCCCTGGGGCGGGGAGTCTTGGGTTCGGAATTAAAATGTACTTAAAAACCTTCTTCTCCAGAACCCCTTGGTGCAGATGCATGCAACTTTGTATGATGTATTACCTAATGGTCCCTTACCAAGTTTGTTCAAATGATGGTGCCAGGGTCAAAAATGGCCCCGCCACAGGGCACCTGGGTTTGAACCTTAGAACTACATAGAAAAATATTCAAAAATCTTCTTCTTCAGAACCACTTGGCTTAGAGGCTTGAAATTTAGCTTTTAGCATTGCCTAGTGGTCCTTTACCAAGATTATTCAAATAATGGCCCCAGGGTCCAAAATGGCCTGACCCCAGGGGGTCCAGGGTTTGAACCATAGCAATACACAGAAAAACATTCAAAAATCTTCTTCTTCAGAACCATTTGGAAATTGTTGCAAACTACCAGGTTTGTTAAAATTATGACCCTAGTTTGACCTTTAACCATTTTGCTCAGGTGAGCGATTCAGGGCCTCCTGGCCCTCTTGTTTCTAAGAACGATCCTTTCATAAGAGAGCAAGCAAATGCCACAGAAGCCAGACCTAGCATCTTGCCTATCACTGCAAAATAACAGGGTGAAGGGAACGTGGTCCTTTGTTAAAATTATGACCCTAGTTTGACCTTTAACCATTTTGCTCAGGTGAGCGATTCAGGGCCTCCTGGCCCTCTTGTTTCTAAGAACGATCCTTTCATAAGAGAGCAAGCAAATGCTACAGAAGCCAGACCTAGCATCTTGCCTATCACTGCAAAATAACAGGGTGAAGGGTATCGTGGTCCTTTACCAAGATTATTCAAATAATGGCCCCAGGGTCCAAAATGGCCTGGCCCCAGGGGTCCAGGGTTTGAACCATAGCAATACACAGAAAAACATTCAGAACCATTTGGAAATGGTTGCAAATTATCAGGTTTGTTAAAATTATGACCCTAGTTTGACCTTTAACCATTTTGCTCAGGTGAGCGATTCAGGGCCTCTTGGCCCTCTTGTTTCTAAGAACATCCTTTCATAAGAGAGCAAGCAAATGCCATAGAAGCCAGACCTAGCATCTTGCCTATCACTGCAAAATAACAGGGTGAAGGGTATCGTGGTATTTGGTTTGATAAGCTGCATGGAAAAATGAGGAAGCCATGAATCTTGGTGTATTTCGGCTTATTATTTCTTTTTCAAATATTTGCTTTGGAGGGAAATTTGAGAATCATCCTAGAATTATTATCAACTACAGGTCAGTCGCGCAATAGTGGCAGTCTTTTATTTACATTTTTAATGTCAACACTACCTGTACTATCCTTACAGTGCAGTTCATGTAGGGGGTGGTCAGGTGGTGCGATGGTGCTGCGTGTAACTTCCAGTACCGGGGCATCCTACTTATTTGGATAATAGTAGGGCAAGGGCCTACTGTACTTGCAGTAGGTGCGGGTGGGGGTTGTTTGGACATGGACATTTTTTCTCTCGTCTATCGTTTCTCTCTTCTTTCTCCCTCTCTCTGGGAGACGGCCTGATATAGACTGAAATAATGTCTTAAAGGGCCGTTAAACCCATAACAATCAATCAATCAGTTCATGTAACTTCTTCGTCTATAGTCATGATGAAACATTACGGTTAACTTGCACTTCTAATATATCTAAATAATACCATCTGAAACCTGAAACCCAGGAAATGCGTCTAGTTCAAGAATATCAGTGAGAACAAAAGCAAAGGTAACAAAATTGATCAAATTTATTCCTTCCGTTTCCTTGGGTTGCAAATGCTGAACTCTTCTATAGAGCTAATCAGTCACCAAATCAAAATAAACACAAAATAATAACATTGCCAAGTTATCGTGTCCGCACTATACTCACCTTATCTGAGCCTATGATTTAGAGTTACTACGTTTATTATGTTTTCTGTCAAAAGGTTTAAAATCACTCACCATCATCACTGTCATCAGTGACAAGGAATGACATGTGGAAATTGCCCACTACCTCTGGATACTTGACCTCAAACTCTGCCAGCTCAGGATAGTGAGTCACAAACAATGTCAGGCTTTTAGGCTACGTGAAGAAAAACAGAAAAAGAAAAAAGTTTTAGAATAATACCCCTGGATCCATTTGTACAACATTAGTTTTGAACAACTAAGGCCAGACCATGGCAAAGACCAGCCAGTCCACCCATTCTGTCTGATCAGGGCTTTTGTTTTTCAGCATCATCAAAGTCTGGGCTTTCACAAACTTAATTTTACCACTGAAGACACTTATCAGACTGCCCAGACAAAATGACTGGATCAGAACCATCTCAACCTTCGTCAACTTGCATTGATAATCCCATATACTATAAAAATAATATTTTCTTTCCTAAGCTTCAGTGTTGATCACTTACTGATGCTTTGGCATTCATGAATGGACAACTTGGCAGTTTTGCCCCCTTTTCAACTGTATTTCAGTCAAATCAGGAACATGGGAGGGTGTTTATGAAAGGCTCTAAGTACAGAAGCCTTGTTAAGGCTTGGACTGACTCTGCCTTCAGTGGAACTTGAACCCACAGCCCCATGAACCAAAACTAGGTGCCCTAGCCATTCAGCCATGCCAACACCCCTAGGAACATATTTTTTCCTTTAAGACTGGACCTTTTCCGGAAGGGTTTAAAAATCAAGGAATGCCGGCAGAAAATTACAAATTGTTTCTCTTTGTATAAGGGTGTACCCATATACCTTAAATTTTAGGACAAATAAGTAATCAGCAAAGTGTTTTTAGTAACAAGTTGCCCTGGCCTAGTGGACCAAGTTATTTCCTTTCACCAAGGGTGTTGTGGGTTCCACTCTCATGGGCAGTATATGTCAGACCAATTTCTTCAATCCAACAGACCAAAAAATGCACACCCCGTATGCACTGAGCTGGAAAGAGTGGTATCAGAGTGACGGCCAGTGATTGCCGTGTCAATGAACGTCAGCCGTCGTGTCTACCTCATTGAACAGACAAAACCCAACAGACATGCAAAACACAACAGGGTGAAGAAATATGTCTGTTATGATTTCGTACTCCAGAACTGAGGTCTCAACAAGCACAGCTTCACAAACAATATTTAGTAATCAAGGTAGATTTATAATTTCATATTTTCTATGATTTACCTGATTTATGAAGAAGTTGAGTGTAGCCTGAGCAATAGCTACCCCATCATGAGTACTGGTGCCTCTACCTAGCTCATCCAATATCACCAGTGACCTTGAGGTTGCCTTGGCGATGATTTCTGATGCTTCTAATAATTCCACCATGAATGTACTTCTACCCTTGTAGATTTCATCAGATGCTCCCATTCTGAAATAACCATATCAATGAAGAAGTATAACTGCTCTTATAAATTTAGTGAAAAACATTCAAGAGTGTCAGGCTTCTTTTTTATAGAACACATTTACTATTATATTATCTAAAAAAAAATCATTTCATTTATTCAGAGGCTGATCACTTGCAGCAGACATTACTTCATGTCGCATAGTTAGTGACATAACATCTTAATGTCGCATGGGTGGTGATGTTACAGCTTAATGGAGAACAGTTTGTGAAGTAACATCAACTGAAATTCGGCATCAAGTTTACTAAAATGGCAGCCTGTTTAAATGAACTTATATAATAAGACAACCGTTGACTTTTTTTCGGTGAACATGAAGTGTTATTGAACAGTAAATTCATACTGACCTCTGCTTCATGTTGGTCAATATGAAGTTAATTATTCAATAACAGTTCATGTCCACCTCAATTCAGTAACTGTAAAATGTCAATTGATATAATCATTATACCTTTTCGTTTGGTTTGATCAAAGACAACATGTTTTCATCTAACAAGCCACATTATGAGAAAATCTCGATCACCTGCCAACGCACAGATCGTATCAGTGATATGTTTGTGCATTTCTCAAGTTCTAATGATTAGCTAGTCAAACACGGGAAAACTAACAAGCCTGTGCCAAAACACTGTATAGACTGTTTTTGCAGTTTTACAGCTGATTTAGACAAGCCTTAGAGTACATCAAACCTGAAGTCATGTAACATTCAAAGGCATTTTGAGTCCCTTCAAAAATCTTTTAAACTCACCTTGTAAAGACAGCATCAAAAACGCCTAGCTTAGCTGACTCAGCAGGGATGTATGATCCAATCTGAGCCATGATAACTAAGGTTGCCACTTGTTTGATATAGCTACTCTTGCCACCCATATTTGGTCCTGTGATTATCATCACTCTCTTGCCATGGGACTGAAATGTCAAATAGTGTAATTCTAAAATAACAGAAACAACTGTAATAACTATGTATCTGGACACTTTAACCATGTACGGATTTCAATGGCTCATGCTTACGCCGATTAAGTGTCACTACCTTATGAAGCATATTGGCACAAACTTGATGTATACCTCTAAAGTAAATGAGCCGCCACATGACAAAACCAACAATGTGGTAGTGCGCCCAGTAAAGACTCAGACCAGCCTGGACATCCACACAGTCTAAGCAGAATCTTCGCTAAACGCTTAAAGGGTAGCTAAGGGTCTAAGCTACCTGCATGCGGACAGCGAAGACTCTGATCAGACTGGGCAGATGCCCAGGCTGATCTGAGTCTGCGCTGGGCGCACAACCACATTGTTGGTTTTGTCGTGTCGCGGCTTACATGTTAACATGGATAGAAGAGCATATCAATGAACAGACAAATGGAGCAGATACCATAAACCCCTCAACATAGTTTATATGCCAGGGGCCGGTTATTCAAAACTAACGATGTTGTTAGTTAGGGTTTTGTTAAAATTTCAAATGTTAATATCTCAAATATGGCAATATTTTTTGTTGAAAAATGTGAGAAGCTTTTGCACTGCAAAAGCTTTTCACATTTTTTCAACAAAAAATATCACTGTATTTGGTTATGAATTCATAAAACACTTAACGAGTTGACCTCTTAACGAGCTCGTTAGGCTAACGATGCTTTGAACAACTGGGCCCAGGTGTATAAAATGGTGCTCCAAAATTTAGATGACTGATGGATGACTTGGTGTATTTTTACGTCCTTTTCAACAATATTTCAGTCTTATCAGGACACTGGGAGGGGTGATAAAGAAGGGCTTTGTGAAATGAGATGCATTAAGATTCAGACAGAATCTCCCTACCGTCAGAACTCGAACCCACCATCCCGTGGTCTGAAGTCGGAATAGCTAACCATTTGTCCTTGCTGGGGCTTCTACTAAATTTAGAGTAACAATCGCTGAGCTACCAAACCAGATTAATCAGACCTGTAATGACTTACCGATAGGCATGTGTCATTTGGAACATACTGATCATTCTCTGCCAGCAGGGACTTAATCACAGGATGGCAGCCTTCTTTGATGTCTATACACATAGTATCTTCACAGAACTCTGGCCTGAAAATAAACATTTTTAGAAGAACATTGAATAACAGTATTTCAGGTGAATGGGTAAACCACTATGCTTTCTCACCCACTGGACAAGAATATCCCTTTCTAGAGGTGTCTTGAGATTTTTCTATCTCGGCCTGCTATCTCAGCCTAGGCTCAGAAAGCTGTCTCAAAATGCCAATCATTGCTATATAGTACAGCAAAATTAATTACACACTTTAATTCAACAAATCAACTTGCTGCTTCCTGTCATGTTAATTGCACGCAAAATGAAATTGACAGCCAGTGATGTGCACGAGGTGTCACAGTAGATTTCTGATTAGCTACCAGTCATGAAAAATGCATGCACATGGTGAAATTAACACACCTGTCAGAACTATTAATAGAAAATAAGTTTGAAGCTTATAGGAATGGCTTCAGCAAGAAGTTTAGGTATTCAATGAATATTCTGTTCTCTAGAATAAAATGTGTGAGAAAAATAATCAATGATGGGGTTGAGGCCTCAACAAGGAAATCTCAGGCTCGTTTTCAGATTATTTAAGTCTTATGCTCGGCAAGCCTCGCATAAGACTAAATAATCTGAAAACTTGCCTGAGATTTCCTTGTCTCGGCCTCAACCCCATCACAGATTCTATTATTCTCCACCCTACCAATAACTACAAAAAGGCAGTATGACCTGGTCCTTTTCTCATTGTTCTCTGTTATTCCTGTTTCACTGCTTGGAATTTTCAACATATATTGCAAGTATATTACTACACCCAAACTTTTACTTTTAAACAGCATATAAATTCATCTTTCCCCATGACTGTGAGAAGGATATTAAGATCTATGAGTATACGTCAGTTATTTCAATGGGAGACTACTTTTGTTACTTCTTGTATGTTTTCACAGAATATACACCAACAATATCCAAGAACTATGATCAACAATTAAAGCCCTTCCCATGCCCCACCTGCCCTGACCCCTCTACTCTCTTCATATATCCTACTACCGGTTCACTGACTTGACTTAATCTGGAACTCAAATAACCATAGCTAAGCCATAGCAGCTATTAGTCTGGGTCACAGCAGCTTCTGAGAAGACAGAATCATCATTTGATACTTGATTAACAGCTTTTCCTAACACAGACCACAACACGACAAAACCAACAAAGTGGTTGTGCACCCGGTGCAGACTCAGATCAGCCTGGGCATCTGCCCAGTCTCATCAGACTCTTCCCTAAGTGCTTAAAGGGTAGCTTAGGGTATAAGCTACCTCCATGCGGACAATGAAGATTCTGATCAGACTGGGCAGATGCCCAGGCTGATCTGAGTCTGCGCTGGGTGCATAACCACCTTGTTGGTTTTCTCGCGTCGCGGCTAATATATATAATGGAGAATTAATGACATTTCCACAGGTAAAAACATACCTACAATAGCCATTATTCTGGGCCACAGCAGCCAGTGAGAAGAGACAATCTAGAGTTGACAACTGACTTACAGCTTTTCTGTAACATTGGTACTTTTCTGAGAATGAGCTGAAAAAAAATACAGACACATGTTTCTCTAGCAAATGAGGCCAATTTAGAAACTTTTGCAAACAGTGGAGAACCAGCTGCCTCATAATGCTCAGCTGTTTCATCTGGATCTGGGACAGAGGAATCAAACATTATTTGCCATGCATTTACATCTGCTGGGCATGGAGGAAGGTGTTGAAATGGATGGATGGATGCCTTTGCATTTTACGTCTTTTTCAACAGTATTTCAGTCATAACAGGATGATGGGAGGCTGATAATGAAAGGATAAGCCCGATGGAACCCTGTTTATAATTGAAAAGATTTCCCCCTCTGGGAATTGAACTCAATACCGCTAGATAAGCAAACCAGGGCTTAATCCACTGAGCTACCAGGGCTCCAGAAGGTGTTGAAACCCAAGTCTGAGGGCTAGGGCCTCAACAACTTCCTTGATGCTTATGAGATGTTCATGCAAGGAGCCTTTTGGGTCTCAACACCTTCATCCATGCCCAGCAGATGTTAATGCATGGAGACAACATCTTTTGTTGCTATTATTGCATTTAATAGAACATACAAGGCTAACAATCATAAAAGAAGCAAGACAAAAGCATAAACTAGTTCATTTTGATACAGTCAAAACTATCCAGAAAAATCAATGTCAGCTGCAAAATTTTAAACTATTTCCATGGCGAGACCTGATGCCATTTTTTGTCAAAGAAATTCTCTTCATGTCTGAGTTGCTTATGTCATTTTTTGCAGCAAAGCCAGTTTACAACTATTAACAGTAACTTACTCTAAAAACTGTATCCAAGCCTCGTTGCAGACTATCAGCAGCTGTTCTCTCCACTGATTTAGTTCTTTGTACTTTCCAACAATGTATGGAGTATGAAACCGGCTCACTGTTTTTGTGCTGTAATACAAGGGTACATGAAAACTACATACAGTCAAACTTTGGTAGTTCGAAGTGCCAGGAACTCCCGATTTTACTTCGAACTATCCGAATTTCGAAGTTACCGAGTTGGCTATTTCCGTAAATAACGGAAATATCCGAACTCTACCGTGACCTTGTGATCGCGCTGAATCTGTGAAACGCACCTGTATTGTGGTAATTACCTCTTCTGTAAGGCGTGTAAGAAGATGCAGTTAGATAATTTGACTGTCATCTTCCCTTATGCCTTCAGGAATTGGACTGTTAATGACAAAAAAGAAACAAAATAACCTGTTGAGCTGGAATTCTAGTGACCGATAATTTGGATGGTTTGTTAAAAAGAATGGGCTTTGCTGTCACAAACAAACAATGAACAAATTAAAGTGACACATAGATTTTCATTCATATTAAATTCAATTTACATTGATCGTATACCTTTAAGTCACGGCGCTGTATCTTTGATCACCCCCAGTTCAAACAAAGATAAAAGATAAGCAACGTCTTCTGCTCAAATTTAATTTTAATCACATGCTAAAAACATCTTTAATTAAGTCACAAAAGAAGAGCATTTACCTGTATGATATGTAGTAATACCTCGTTAACACAAGATTCACTGCTATTGAAACATGATTAGCGTCGTCACGGCTGATAGTAGCTTGCGGCGATAATTGCGACTTCGAATTTTAAGAGGTATTTCTAATGGAAATTGCCTTTCGTGACCGAATTTTTCTTTCGAAAAATCCAAGAAAGAAAAATCCAATTTTTCGAACTATCAACGTTCGAAGTTACCAAGGCAAATTTGTATAGAATGCAGAGCAAATATTCGGGACCTTTGGAAGCATTCAAAGTTTCCGATGGATTCGAAGAATTGACGTTCAAACTACTGAAGTTTGACTGTATACACTATTTGATTGGCCCCATGTCAGTGTTAGTTATTGTGATAAACATTGGGACAGAAGGTTCAGAGAGAGATAAAGAGCAGTTGAAATAGATCTGCACCAAGGGGAATCATTTTAATGACCATATCTAATATTCAACACTTTTCATTCTGCTATTACATACCAATACAGAATTCCTTAAACATTTTTTGTCTGTTTTTCCTTTCCATGAAACCTGTACCCATTTGAATGGTGCTACATGAAAAGGTACCATAGGGCATGTGGAAAATGGAAAAAAAATGCTTCTTCATAAGTAAACCCCATTTTGGAGGGGCTTCTACACCTCAGGAAGTAAACTGAATGTCACAAAATCTGCTTTTGCTGGTAAGAATGGCAAATGAACATGGAAACTTTTCTACACCTACACTGGGGGTGTATCAATATATCCTAACTACCATAAAATTATTGAAACATTAAATGAGAACAACAAATTACCTGCTTATTTTTGTCCAATCTTTAGGAACAAAAGCCATATTGCAGTTCTTAATCTCCACAAGAAACTAGAAAAACAAAAATAATGATAACTATATTGGCTGTCATGCAATGTCTTTTTTTATCATTGTAAGACTTCCTTTACACTCAAAACCAACCAGGGATGGATGGATGACTTGCGATTTTGCATCCTTTTCAACAGTATTCCAGTCATATCAGGACAATGGGTGTGTGATAATGAAAGGCTGTGTGCAATGAAACCCAGTTTAAGATTGAAAAGATTCCTGCCTCCAGTGATTCTCAACCTGGGACCACTAGATCAGCAGGCCAGCACTTAACTTACTGGTTACTGAATATATATATATATTCCTTGCCAAAATTTAGGGTATTTTGTGCCAAAAGAGCATGAAAATTAAAGCTTAAATGTACCAATAGCAATATTTTTTGTTTAGTTAATGGTCTATAGTCACTGCCAAAATAGTGAACATGCCCACAAATGACATTTTAAACTATGAAGCTTCAATGAAAATATGTCAATTTTTTGTATCAGATATAGTTTTATAGTTAAATCTACTTCACCATTATCTTATACATGTACTTTCATTTTCTTCTCAATGATAATGTTTTCAAGACTATGTCTGAAGTTCTGGCATTCTCCACCCACCTCAGTTCCCATTACTGTTGTGTATTCCAGTGCTGGCTGCCTGACTGCCAGTCTGACCTCTCTACGATGACTGTTAATGTCCTGTAGTACACTACTGATCTTACTCTTACACTCTGAAATGGCAGGAAACTGGCTCTCATCAGCAAACATCTTTGTTTTATCGTTCTCTCTGAAAAATAAAAATTGTTTGTTGATTCCAGATACAGACAGCATCTGAGAGCCATAAAAAAGATGACTAATCCATAATTCTAAAACATTTCCCTAAAGGCATGTATGAGTCCATACATTTCTTTTTGGAAAGTTATTCAGATTTTACACATTTTTGGGGAGCCCTGGTAGCTCAGTGGGTTTAGCTGTGGCTTGAAGGTGGAACTGTTTTCAACTGTAAATCTGGTTCTATTGCACAAAGCTTTTCACTATCACTGTTCTATTGGCTTGATACAACTGAACTACTGTTGAAAGGGCAGTAAAACTGCAAGTCGTCCATCCATCTGCAAGGTTTGGTATTGGCATCAGAGAATAACTTTGTTATCTCCACTCTGTCTCTCAAACCCCTTAAACCACATCTTATCAAATTTATGAGGTGAAAAGTTGGTAATCAGAAAACAAATTTTACCCTTGAAGGACCTTGATCTCATTTCAAGATCTTAGCAGGATAAAGAATGATGCTAAGGTCTAATATTCTTATCATTTCGTTTACACAGCCAAACAGTCAATGAAAACAGATATGACTCTTGCCAGTCTGCACATTTGCAATGAGACTTTATTTTTACACACCAGACATGCCCTTTGGCAAAGCATCAGTTTTGATATTTCATACTTTTTCCACAAACCTGGCTTCCTTTTCATTCAGGGCTTTGCTGTAGTCTTCAATATCACTCAGAAGTTCTGGAATTTCTGACACCAACTCCTTTAGCCAATCAGAGGCTTTGCTACAATTCACTGCATCTCTGAGGATCTTAAACTTGTCATATACTATCTCCAGGGCCTTGCAAACTGCGAAGAACTCCTGGGAACTGCACTACAGAAAATATAATAAACTCAGAGCTCCAGATAAGAGGGGGTAATGAGGATAATTTGAAGATAATTTTTCTTATTTCTCAATTAAAACATATGTTGTGACCCCTCATTAGAACCGTCTCAGCGAGACGGTTCTAATGATGGGTCACAAAATATGTTTTTATGGAGAAATATGCAAAATTATCCCTAAATTATCCCTGTTACCCCTTCTTATCTGGAGCACTGAAACTGAATACTCAGAGCCCATGATATAGACAGTGTCTGCTGTCAACAATGGGCTAATCTTCGTTATTTCTCCTACTGTTACTTAAATCAAAACCTTATCTAGACTCCCACCTCACAGGGTATAATCGACTCCGCTAATTTTCGCTTCCTGCAGAGACTGTACATCATATTTGGCTTTCACCGAGACTGTCCGCAATCTCTTGCTTCCTGTCGAGACTTCTGTACATGATAAATGGCTTCCTGCAGAGACTGTATGCGTGATTCTGCTTCCTGCTGAGGCTCTCGGCAGGAAGCAGAATCACACGGACAGTCTCGGCAGGAAGCCATTTTTTTAGGACAGTAGTCCCTGCAGGAAGCAAGAGATCGTGGACAGTCTTGGCGGAAGCCAAATATGACGTGCAGTCTCTGCAAGAAGCGAGAATTGGCGGAATCGATTATACCCTGTGAACCTGCAACCTCTGGATTATGATCCCAGAGCATTTTACCCTTGGGCCAAGGTGTTCAAAACTAACAATGTTGTTAATTAAGGAGACGTTAAAACTTCAAACTTTCGGTATGCAAAAACACTGCCATTTTTTGCTGAAAAAAAATGTGAGAAGCTTTTCCCACAATTTTCCAGCAAACAATATTACTGCAATCGATTTTGGGAGCACGGTAATACTTAATGAATCCTCAGCTAACAGGTTCATTGAGCTAACATGGGATGGGATGGGATGGGATGGGATGGGATGGGATGGGGATGGGGATGGGGATGGGGATGGGGATGGGGATGGGGATGGGGATGGGATGGGATGGGATGGGATGGGATGGGATGGATGGATGGATTTTACATCAGTCATATCAGAACAATGGGTGGGTCTTGATCCCAGGACCCCTAGATCAGCAGGCCAGTGCTTAACCTACTGAGCTACTGAGGCCCCATGAATAACTGGGCGCTGGCTGTCAATTAAGATGGTGGTAAATGCAAGGAGTGACCAGGGTCATAAAGTATACAGCAGCATCGAAGTCCATCTTAGTTAGCAACCTTAAATCACTTTTGATGACAGATAGTCAAACTGCAAATTAGAAATGGAGAAAAAAGTAAGGTGAAATAAATGCTGAGGCTGGATGAATGGGCAGAAAACCAGATCCTTATGTAAATCCCACCTGCTTCCTACAGCAGATGCAACAAACATAGCCCATACATTATGTTCATAAGTGATGCAATGTAGATACAGGAAAAATCAGGACTATCTTATGTTAACTATATACAGGAAAAATGCGGACTATCTTTTACATTTTACATTTAAAAGCCTGTGTGTTTTTCCACATCAGAAGTCTCAAGACTACCGTTAAATTTTATATTTTTCCTAAAAAACACTTGTATGATTTACTAACCTTTTTGTGGTATATTGAGCACAGTCCTTTCTCTAAGTCAGGTAATCTTGCCAGGATCCCCTTCAAAGACTGAACATCTGGTAATCTATCATTAATTATATCACAGACAGCATCTTGGCGAGCTTTAATTTCCCTGCAAAATAACCTATATTTGTAATTACCCTAATGTGCTTAAGTATTGGGACACCTAAAACCACTAACTTTCCATTTGTCTCAAATGGAAAGTTAATGGTTTTAGGGTGTCCCAATACTTAAGCACATCAGGATACTTAATATATCACAGACCCTGATAAGAATGCTCTTTGATACAATCTGAGGTGGATTTAAGGTCTTGCTCAGTAGGTACTTTTGTCTAAATCATTGAATTTCTACTATTTTTATGTTCATTGGCTGATGAAGCTGATGGAAGGAGCTAAAGTTCTATATTTACACTTGCGACTGACTTCCCGTAGATGAACCCTTAAGAGCAACTAGCTTCATACACCGATGAAGGACAGTTGATCATGTGACATTGTTGTCAAGTGACGTCTTATGTAAACAAACATCTTGATTGGTTCTTGTAACGTTCGATTGACGCCACGTCAGGGCGACGGCTGTTTAAAGTTATGGCCGAACTAACTTTACTTCGACCCATATTTTGCCTATTCTACACCAAATTACCACGAAAACGGCACAGAGGTTCACAAATAAAGTGTAAATATAAGACTAAAAATTTGATTTATCAGCGTTCATCGGGTGAAAAAGCCAGTGGTTGTGGCTAAAATTCTACAAGAAGCGCTTTGCGCTTCATGGAATTTTAGCTCTGCCCACTGGCTTCATCACACAATGAATGCTGAAAAATGGAATTTTAATTCTTCAATGAAGTGTCAAGGCTTCAAGAATAATTTCCCTCTAGCTTTATCACCCGAAGACACATGTAGTAGAAATGTGAAAAAATAAATCTTATATTTTACTCTATACTTTATGCCATTTGCTTCTAACTATCGTAATCGACCCATTTACCCCACCGTGCGCTTAACTTTTTCAAAATTGCAACAAAAAGATGTGGTTAAAATGTATTTAATAACTGCACACTCAGAACAATGAAATGCAGGGTGACTGGAAAGAGGCAACATGGGTAGGACTGGAAATACTTTGTGTTTATACTTTTCATGAGTTCCCTGTTAATTATTGGGTTTTGTGAGAGTTTCAAAGAAAAAGCAGTGTGCGCTTGTGCAGTTTGTCCGGAAATGGCCTTGGTGTGCGGTTATAGGGGCATGTGCGGTAAATGGGTCGATTACGGTACACCTAAATAATTGAAAATATGCAATATTACTAGTACATAAGAATTTTAAAGGTCATGCTCTGTCCATATATCTAACAGCAGTAACCACAGCTGGACATCATTTAAATTTTATGATGTTGGATCCTTTCTGGAGATTTTATATGAAACTGTTTGACTGGCAAATATTGCAGAGCCTGATCAGACTGATCTTGGTTCTGCACTGTTGGTTGGTTGGTTGATTTGACGCTTAACGTCCACGGTAAACAACTAAGGTCATGTCGGGACGGTCAGTTAACCTAACCACACTATTCCTGGGCAGGCTTAGACCTCCTAAGCGGTTAACCAGTACTAAGTGCACATACTTTCGCCAGTAACTGACAACTGCCCTTCTTGAATCAGCGGAAGGAGAAACGAAAGTATGTGGCCAGACCGGGATTCGAACCCAGGACCTCTGACTTACGAGTCAGGTGCCCTACCGATTGCGCTACCCGGCCCGGCTCTGCACTGTTTGTACAGGTACTTACATATAATATTTTTCATGACAGTCTTACTCAACTTCAGAAACTTTTCATTTCATTCAAGTGACAGCAATAAACCACAGTATCAGAAATGAGCCGCAACACCACAAAACCAACAATGTGGTTGTGCGCCCAGCGCAGACTCAGATCAGCCTGGGAATCCGCCCAGTCTGATCAGAATCTTCTCTGTCCGCATGGAGGTAGCTTAGATTCTTAGCTACTCTTTGAGTGCTATCGAAGAGTCTGATCAAACTGGGCGGATACCCAGGCTTATCTGAGTCTGTGCTGGGCACAGAGCCACATTGTTGGTTTTCTTGTGTCGCGGCTCAAATGTTTTTAACTCTGATGACGATGGCATTCAGGTGAATGGGTACAATTCCAGGGGAGATCACTCTGAACGGAAGAGCTTGTTTTCATTCTCAAGAAGACTACAGGAAAGAATTTGCCCTATTGGGAGCATGTTCCTCCATCTAAATGTAGCTCTCAGTTAAATAAAAGAATCTAAAACCATGTGTGCACATTCTATTCTTGAAGAAAAAGGTTTTTCCTTGAAAAGGGAGATAAAAGCCTTTGGTACCCTTTTAGGGAAAGAAACTCAATCATTTTTCTTCTGCTCTCTTCTCAAAGAGTTTCAACTATTAAAGGAAAAGAATGTGCAAGCAAATTCTTTCCATTAAAGGAAAGAATTTGCTCCTAGATCCTAGTGGAGCAAATTCTTTCTTTCAAGAGTAGACTCCATTTTGTCAGGGCATCTTTGTCCAGGAAAGCAAATAGGCAGTCACAAAAGTTGTCAGAGCTCTAGATAAGAGGGAGTATTTGATGATAATTAAGGATATATTTTCTTATTTCTCATTGAAACCATATGTTGTGACCCCTCATCTGAACTGTCTCGACGAGACGGTTCAGATGAGGGGCCGCAACATATGGTTTTATGCAGAATTAACAAAAATTATCCCTAATTATCATCAATTACTCCCCTTTATCTAGAGCTCTGAGTTGTGCCCCTTTGTAAAATGGTGGGCGATATGGAGGAGTAACCATACATGTTAACTTGGGCTGCTTCCTTGTTGAAGTGAATGGACTGAGATGAATTCATTTAGGGGATAACTGTATTCAAAATTGTCATTTGGGGAGGTAAATCGCCGGTTTTATGGTCGCAAATTTTGTTTTACGGCGACGCGACAGCGGAGCGGTAAAATGCAATTTGCGACCATAAAACCGACAATTTACTTCCCCAAATGACAATTTTCAATACAGTTATCCCCATTCTAATGCACTAATACATATTTTCACTTTTCAACGTGTATTTCTTTGCACCCAAAGCAAGTGCATTCAGCAATGTAAAACCAAACGTCAGCCAATCAGAAGCAACGCTTTATAATGACATCAGATTTGCGACAGTTAATTGCAGAATTTACTGTCGCCAATTTTTGACGATATCCAATCAGACGTCATGTTATATTCGTAAGTGCATTATAATCACCTATGGTTTATCAGCAGTTCCTCCAATGTGAATATAACAGAAACCATACCTTACACACATTAGAGGTTTTGCTAGCCATGATCTAAACATCCTGGCACCAGCTTTTGTGACTGTTTGATTAAGGGTCCAGAATAGGGACCCCTTCTCCTGCCCATCAGTTGCATTGTAAAACAGTTCCAAGTTCCTCACTGTGTTTGCATTAAGCTGCATATACTTGGACTTTGTTGAAAACTGGGTAAAATTGCTGAAAGAGTTTGAAATTGGATAATTTGGATTATTTTTTCTTGTTAAATATGTTAAATAGCACATCTGATTTTGCACATACAAGAAGACTTAACAAACTCATAACTAAAGACTTTGTTAAGCTTGCAATGCTCTGAATGACTGGGCTCACAGCATCATTCCCATTCATAATCTAAAGGCAACAGCTATAGAAACACTGACATCTGACTGTAAAACAAGGAAGGAAATTTTAAAGATTCTGACACTTGACTGCCTGGGCCCAGGTGTCAAAAACTAATGATGTTAGCTAATGTGACATTGATTTTTTTTGAATGCATTTTATGCAAAAACACTGCTTTTTTTTTGCCCCCCAAAATGTGAAGAGCTTTTGCAGTGCCAAAGCCCTTCTTGTTTGTTCAGCAAACATATGAACACACTGGATTATATGTATTGAAGAAGACTTAACATGTCCTTGACTAATGACTTTGTTGAGTTAATGATACTTCGAACAACTGAGTCCTGTTGCTTGGCCTTCAATATCAGAAGTGCAGTCACCAGGCAGTATCACCAAAATACACCTTGCACCACCAAATTACTTTCATTCAAATGACCAATCTATGTCTCACAATTTTCAATCTCTATGATTAAGTTTGTCTGTTCTAAATTATCAAAACATTCAGGTTAAACTACTGCACTGAATTATATGGAAGTTTACACGAAATGTCAAAGAAACACTTACTCTAGCTGATATAGAACTTTTTCCAGATTAAAATCCCTGAGGTAGTTTATAAGAGCTGCCAAACAGCAAATCACAGGCCGGGGAAGGTTGACCACCTCTTGCAATTTTGTGGCATCTGAAAACACAGAAAATAAGATTCTAACAGAGCTCACCTTAACAGATAAAAGACACTAATTCCACAGAATGCTGTATCATGCCTGTCCGTAGATTGTCGTAAAACAGAAACCAAAACTCAATAAATTTTATGCCATTACCAACACCAGAAAAAATACTGAAATGACCCTAAATATTTGGACAGACAGGTCTGAGCAAACATTGTAGACCCAGATCAAACTGCTCCTGAAGGAAACATTGTAGACCCAGATTAAACTGCTCCTGAAGGAGCAGTTTGATCAGGGTCTACAATGCTTGCCATTCACTAAGCATCCTTCGGATGCATTAATGTGTGTAAAATCCACTTTACAAGAATTTTCCAGCGATAATTGTCCGACTTTAAGGTGTCCAAAACTTTAAGGTCATTCAGGTATCTATGTCTTGATTCTGCTAGTCACTGGCAAGACAAAAACTACATTGAATTAAAAGTGAATGATACAGCAACGTATAATCATTTCATGTGCAAAAGACAAATTGCTCACATCTATGCCTATTCTATTCTATTCTATCCCATAACCTTACTAGGTCATTGGGGCACCATAGATGACTTCGAAACAATCCCCTTCCACCTTGTCCTGTCTTCAGCTGCCCTAGTTGAGCTGGCAAAATCCATTCCTGTCCACTCCTTGATATTGTCTTCACACCTCTTCTTCTGTCTACCTCTTCTTCTTTTTCCTTTCACTGTGCCCTGGGGAATAGCCTTTGCTAAACCAGAAGACCTTGAGACTTGGCCAAACCACCTTAGTTTCTGTTTCTTGACCAGCATCAGGAGTTCATCATATTCTCCAATGGCTGCTTGGATCTTTCTGCGAACCTCCTCATTGGTTATATGGTCCTTGTACAAAATGTTCAGTAACCTTCGGTAGCATCTCATCTCAAAGGCCTGTGTTCTTTTCTCCAACTCTGCTGTCAAGGTCCACGATTCACAGGCACACAGAAATATGGAAATGACAAGGGAGCGCATAAATTTCACCTTTGATCCAAGAGATATGTTATTATCTCTCCAAATTGGTTTCAGCTTAGTAAGAGCTGAAGTGGCTTGTGCAATCCTTGAGAGAACCTCCTGTTTTGAGCCATCATCTGAGACAACTGCTCCAAGGTATTTGAAGCTGTTTACAGTACCCAGCTTCTGCCGTTTTACCTTGATCTCCCTCTGGATGCCATCTGCGCTGTTCCTCATCAGTTTGGTCTTCTCAGCACTGATCTCCATCTTATACCTTGTGCAGGTTTGGTCGAGACTTTCAACTAGAGCTTCTAGTTCCTGCTCTTCCTCAGTTAGAGTGTCTATGTCATCAAAGAACCGCAGATTGGTAATGTTTCTGCCGCCTATGCTAACCTTTCCATCATGTTCTTCCAGAGCATCAGACATGATCTGTTCGAGAAAAATGTTGAAGAGGGTGCTTGACAGAAGACATCCTCGTCTTACTCCGACTGTTGTTCTGGACCATTCTCCTATGCCTACATTTATGATACTTCAACGAAACCAACAACATGTCCTTTACTTCTGATGGTGATATGCCAATTTCACCAGAAAAGTACTGGAAACAGGAGTATAGATGCATGAAATAGTCAAAATGTCTTCTAGATTAGTTCACATGCTAGCAGAATGGTATTGAGAATTTGTTAGTTTTAGTCAGGTGTAACTAGCAAATATCAACCACACTCCATACTCACAATATGATCTACTTTACAAATCATGTAAAAGATGGGGTTTTCCCTTCCAAAAACAATCATAAAGATTTAGATCCATTTTGTTAAATGTATTTAGATTTTTGGGATTGTTTTGGAAGGGAGGAACAGATCTAAATTTTTGGCACTGTTCTGGAAAGGTAAAACTCTGTCTTGTAACCCAAGAAATATGGTAATGGTATGTATGGCACACCCTTGTAACTACTGGTTTCTTCAATATTTGAAAGGAGCCGCAACACAACAAAACCAACGAAGTGGCATGAGCACCCAGCAATGACTCA
Organism: Ctena decussata; assembly: GCA_963989385.1. NCBI lineage: Eukaryota > Metazoa > Mollusca > Bivalvia > Lucinida > Lucinidae > Ctena > Ctena decussata. Next base: position 18,008,243 of record OZ022501.1, read on the forward strand.
GATCAGCCTGGGCATCCACCCAGTCTGATCAGTCTTTGCTGTGTGCTTAAAGGGTAGCTAAGGGTCTAAGCTAACTCTATGCCGGCAGTGAAGACTCTGATCAGACTGGGCAGTTGCCCAGGCTGATCTGAGTCTTCACTTGTTGCACATGCCATTTGTTGGTTTTGTCATGTCGGGGCTCAAGTATTTACCTTGAGAAGTATTATGTGACTGGTAGAACTGTGAAACTGTCTGAAGGCACTTTCCAGGATCAAACTGATCGGCTCCAAGTCTTTCAAGCCTCAGCCTGTCATCTGAGTTTCTACTGACAGAATAATATATATAACCATTGTTGTTGTGATTGTTTTTATCACTTTTCTATTTCTTGATTATGTTCACTTTTATTTTCATGTTTAATAGTATACAATAATGTAATCAGTCATCACTTATCAAAGATGGGAGAATACTGGTGTAGAATGCATTGCTACAGCTCGAAAGTAATGAGAATTAAACTCTAATTCTGAGCATAATTGCTTTTTTCAAACAACTTTATACTTACAGAAAACAAACAAAAATAGTCCTTAACTCATTAAATCTCCTTGATGAGTTCTTTCTTTAAATTGAGGCTTGTCTGTGAAGCATAAAAGGGGATATTTTACATGGAACTAAGTAAATGGCTAATAATTTAGATCCTGATCAGACTGCAACTTCATGGCTACATACAGTAACTGAATATACCTTATAGCTTGTAGACCTGTGACCAGTTTTTCTGTAGCCTCAGTGATATCATGTGACATCAAGATTTCTACAGGTTGTATGTGAGCAAGTCTGGTCTCCAACTCACTGCGGGAAGAGTTATCTTCAAAACAGTCATGGATTATGTCCCCTGTTGATGGCTGCACAGCCTAGATAAAAAGTACAATTAGGAATAATGTGCAAGCTCCAAATAAGGGTGTTCTGATGATATTCTAATCAAAAGTCAATGTGCAACTCAACAGTAAAAAATCTAGAATTATCACAGTTTAAAGTATGTGCTTTAATACCTCAATGTCTATAAATAGTATTGTAAGTCAAGACTATGTGTCATGCATGTATCCACACTGCACATAACCAAATATTATATGCACATAACCATGCTGACAGTGGAGTGTAAAACAAGAAAACAAAACTTATTTTGGTTCTTTGCAATCTAGCATTTGAATCAACCTAATCTTTTGCATTATTCTATGTGCTTATCATTACACCTATCAGTTGGTTATTGATTAATTTGTCTTTGATATTATCACATATACAAATAGTAAATAAGTTCATTTCACTTTCAAAGAAATGAATCACTTACCACTATGCCTATCAGTTGACTGTTGGTTGATTTGTCTTTGATGTTATCACATATACACATGAGGTAGGAGTTTATTACTGAAGAGTTGTCTTGTGCTGTATCACCATCAGCAACAGAATCCACATCTATTCAAAGGTCAAGGACAAATATGCATTCTTAAAATCAGACACGCCCATGCCATTATGGCATGAAAGCCAAAGACTAGTGAAAACTCAGATCAATATGAGCATCTGCTTAGTCTGATCAGTCTGTGTATAGAGAAGCACCGTGGTATAATGGTTAGAGACACTCAGTTATGGTGCAGGAGGTAGCAGGTTGGAATCCAAGCTTGGACAGCTGGAGAGTGGAAACTCTCTGTTGGCGAGTGGAAAACTCACTCTGTTAACTCAGCAGTAAATGAGTACCTTTATCAAATCTGAGAAGGATAAGGCAGGAAAAGAAGAGAGAACAGTATGCCAGACTGCTAAAAAGAGGTAAACAGCAACCATCTACACAATGTATAATGGCTCTGCCTTTCATAATTATGCTGTGCTGTCAAGGTCCACGATATTTGTATATATGTATGTAGCTTAACTAGGAGATGACTATTATACAAGCATTGCGCTTACCGTCAAATCCTACATTGAAATGATTTGTATTTGTATATAACTGAATAAAATACTGTTTAAACCAATTATGCTGTGCCCAAGGTATTGTGGGTGCCCCTATGGCCACTAGGTTACGGGAAACCTTTACCTATATGCACTGGTTTAAGGTGAATGTGTACTCTTCAGGGGAAGCAACACTGCTTTTTTTATTTTTGCCTCCCTTTTCAATGGGGGTCAACTCTTGATCGGAAAATTTGCTCCCCTCACAACAATTTTTCACTTTTTATATAGAGTTCATTTTGGGAAGGCTTCTTTGTCAAGGGAAGCAAGCAGGAAGATACAAAAGTTGGTAAGAATCAGGGTTCGAGGTTATAAAACTTTAGAATAATCTCAAACTCAAAATAAAGCACACTGATTGGCTGCTTCCGAGCATGTGCTTCCGAGCACATGCTCGGAAGCAGCCAATCAGTGTGCTTTATTCTGAGTTTGAGAATGTACTCAAGATTTTTAACCTCTGGGCCTGGCTAGAGATCTAAATAAAGGAGGTTTTTCTAATTTTAGGGAGAATATATTCTATAATTTTAAATGTCTCCTTCAGCTAAGAGGATTAGTTTGCTCTTGCAAGGTATTGTCTCTCCCTTATTTCTCTCCAGCTTGATCCCTCCTTGGTTCCCTTTGTGACAAGACCTGTCTGACTACAGGGTAGCTGGCCTGAAAGCATCTTGCCTATCACATTAAAAGCTTTAACCAAAACATTAAACAATGATGCTAATGGTGTGGTGAGTGCAGTAGTTCTTCCATTACTTGCATACAGGCAAGCTAAAAATGGTGTTAAAACCTCTGTGTTTTAACACCATTTTTAGCTTGCCTGTATAAACCTCTGTGTTTTAACACCATTTTTAGCTTGCCTGTATAAACCTCTGTGTTTTAACACCATTTTTAGCTTGCCTGTATAAACCTCTGTGTTTCAAGCCAAGCTAAAATGGTGTTAAAACACAGAGGTTTATACAGGCAAGCTAAAAATGGTGTTAAAACACAGAGGTTTATACAGGCATGCTAAAAATGGTGTTAAAACACAGAGGTTTATACAGGCAAGCTAAAAATGGTGTTAAAACACAGAGGTTTTAACACCATTTTTAGCTTGCCTGTATGCAAGTAATGGAAGAACTACTGCATATCACTACCTTCATATTACTATTACTGCCAGAATTAAACAAGGATACCTTCCCCTATGAGAGTAGCCTTGGTATACAGTGCTGAGAGTTGTCTGGTGAAGGGAGCACTCTTGTTGCTGCCAGCAGCCTTCAATGCAGCCGTCTCTGTCTGTTTTACCACACCAACCTGTCAAGATAAAACACCCTTATAATTGAGCCGCGACACGAGAAAACCAACAATGTGGTTGTGCGCCCAGCGCAGACTCAGATCAGCCTGGGCATTCACCCAGTCTTATCAGACTCTTCGCCAAGCGTTAAAGGCTAGCTAAGGGACTAAGCTAACTTCATAGGGAAAGCAAAGGCTCGGATCAGACTGGGCGGATGCCCAGGCTGATCTGAGTCTGCGCTGGGTGCACAACCACTTTGTTGGTTTTCTCGTATTGCGACTCAATTGTAAACTGGAAATTGGAAAATGTTTCTCCAAGTGATATATTCCCAAAACCTTGTAAATGTTCATTGGCAAGTTTTTCTGTTTCACAGTATATCAGGACATCTAAATTCATAACTAACAATTTACTATAATACTACTGGTACCATTGAATCTGGATATAATATCCATCCGTCCTATGATAGAAAAGATTAAGACCCATATGTTCAAAGCATTGTTAGCTTAACAAAATCGTTAGTGAAGGATTTGTTATGTTTTCTAGTACCCATAAAATTAACTGTCTTTCAATTTTTTTGCTGAACAAATGCCACTTGTGAGCAGCTTTTACACCATAAAATCTCCTCACAGTGGCAGTGTGTTTGCTTACAATAAGTTTAGAAGTATAGCATCTTGTTAACTAATGATGTTGTCAATTTTAAACAAGTAGCCCAAAGGGCAACAATTGCTCACCTGAGAGACATTGTAAACCTATAGGGATATTTAAGATGCTAAAGGGCAGCTAACTCCACAGTCAGTGGTCCAATCAGGCTGAAAATTAAACTCATCCAAAACATTATGTATGCCCTCATTTAATATATGCAAGTTTAAAAAGTATCCGATCAAGAGCACAATAGACAGAGCTGTCAAGGGCAGCTAACTTCGTAGTGGTTGGCCTGATCTGGCCACAATTTGAACTTGTTTAAGATATTACGCATTTCCTTATTACAAGCAAGTTTGAAAAAGATCGGATCAGTAGAAACCAAGAAAAAGTGGCGACATTGATTTTTTGGATGCTCAGGGCAGGTACTCCATAGTCAGTGGTGGGATCTAGCCGAAATATTAACTAATCCAAGCTTTTATGCATATCCTCATTACCTGCAAGTATGAAGAGGATCCAATGAAAAATAAAAATGTGATGACATTGTTTTCTCCATTATAAGACTATGGGATCTTTTTCAAATGCTCAAGGGCAGCTAACTCCGTAGTCTGTGCTCGAATCCCGCCAAATTTTGAACTCATCCAAGCTCTTATAATGTCATCATTACCTGCAAGTATGATAAGGATCTAATCAAAAACCTTGATTGCAGCACCCTGAAAGTCAAACTTGCTCGAGATATTGTCATGCCCTACATTTGTGTGAATTTATTTTAAAATCCGTTGAGAAATGTAGGTGCTAGAGCGATGACAAAGTTTTTCTAAAAATAGCCACAGTGACCTTGAACTTGGGCACAGCATCCTGTAAGTCAAACTTGCTTGAGATATTGTCATACCCTACATTTGTGTCTAGTTATTTCAAAATCCATTGAGAAATGAAGGTGCTAGGGTGATGACAAAGTTTTTCTGAAAATAGCCACAGTGACCTTGACCTTGGGCACAGCACCCTGAAAGTCAAATTTGCTCGAGATATTGTCATGCCCTACATTTGTGTGAATTTATTTTAAAATCCATTGAGAAATGTAGGTGCTAGAGCGCTGACAAAGTTTTTCTAAAAATAGCCACAGTGACCTTGACCTTGGGCACAGCACCCTGGAAGTCAAACTTGTTTGAGATATTGTCATGCCCTAAATTTGTGTGAAGTTGATTTAAAATCCGTTGAGAAATGTAGGTGCTAAAGCGCTGACAAAGTTTTTCTAAAAATAGCCACAGTGACCTTGACCTTGGGTGCAGCACCCTGAAAGTCAAACTTGCTCGAGATATTGTCATGCCCTACATTTGTGTGAAGTTATTTTAAAATCTGCTGAGAAATGTAGGTGCTAGAGCGATGACAAAGTTTTTCTAAAAATAGCCACAGTGACCTTGAACTTGGGCACAGCATCCTGAAAGTTGAATTTGCTCGAGATATTGTCATGCCCTACATTTGTGTGAAGTTATTTTAAAATCCGTTGAGAAATGTAGGTGCTAGAGCGATGACAAAGTTTTTCTAAAAATAGCCACAGTGACCTTGACCTTGTGCGCAGCATCCTGAAAGTCAAACTTGCTCGAGATATTGTCATGCCCTACATTGGTGTGAAGTTATTTTAAAATCCATTGAGAAATGTAGGCAATAGAGCGATGACAAAGTTTTTCTAAAAATATGTGATGACGTTGTTTTCTCCATTATAACACTATGGGATTTTTTTCAAACGCTCAAGGGCAGCTAACTCTGTAGTCTGCGCTCGAATCCGGCCAAATTTTGAACTCATTCAAGCTCTTATGTATGTCATCATTACCTGCAAGTATGATAGGGATCTAAGCAAAAACAGTTCAGAAAACGTGATGACGCCATTTTTCCCCATTATAACCCTATGGGGGCTATCTGTTGCCATGGAAACCAGAGTTCTGAGCTGTTCGGCACCAAAACCTAATGCACCCTTTCCCCCACCAAAATGATGCTTCAAATAAAATTTGACTGCGATCAGCCCACTGGTCTCTGAGATATTTATGTTTGAAAGTGTTGACGCACGCACCCACGCACGGATGGACAACGGCTCAACTCCCATCCTATAAGCTCACCTCTGAGCCTTCGGCTCAGGTGAGCTAACAACCAGGCCAAGACTGTCCCTTACTTTCTGATAACAGACTTGACTGATTCATAGAGATGGTTGATTCTCCCCTAACTCTGCTGGCAGAATAGCAAAATGTGAGCACTGATATGACTCTCCTCTAGTTGTAGGTTGATCTGGCTCTATAAAATTTGCTCAGCAATTACTGACCAAATACAAATTTAGGCCCATTACAGTTCAAAAGCAAAGGCAATCATTTAGCCTAAATTTTATACAGAGCAATCTCTATAAGAGCCAAGAGGCTAAAAAACCAATAAAGTGGCATGTGCGACAAGTGAAGACTCAGATCTGTCTGGGCATCCATCCAGTCTGATCAGAGTCTTTGCTGTCGGCATGGAGCTAGCTTAGACCCTTAGCTACCCTTAAAGCACACAGGGAAGGCTCTGATCAGACTGGGCAGATGCCCAGGCTGATCTGAGTATTCACTGGGTGGCATGCCACTTTGTTGGTTTTGAGGTGTCGCAGCTCATATTATGTCAAGTTTGGGTCCATAGAAAGGCATAGTAATGTAAATGAATAGCGTTGTACTGTGACTAAACTGCGAGGAAAGAATATCTGTGTTATACTTTGCAGTTTATTGATGGTGGGAGACTTAACACAATAGTGTTATTAATGAGTAGCATTATAACAAAGCTTTACTGTACCTTGTATCCTGCAGCCACAAGCCTTCTAACATGTACCAGGAGTCTATGTACTGGTATACTGGCCGTCATAAAGTTATGGTCTAAATGACAGAAAATCTTCAATACCTTGGCTGCTATCTGAAATTTACATAAACCTGTAGTCCCATTCTGTTACAAAATATACTGGTAGATATCCTATTGAGTGAAGTACAAACTAGGAGATGCTAACCTATGTCCAGCCCCTATCTTCCATTTTTCAGACGTCAGTTTCAAATTTTTCTACATTTTATATTGATTTTCTTAGATGTCTGATTTAATGAGTTATCAGGGCTCTAGATAAGAGGGAGTATATGATGATAACTAGGGATGAATTTTCTTAAATCTGTATAGAAACATATATTGTGACCCCTCAACTCAACCATCTCTTTGAGGCAGTCCAGATAAGGGGCCACAACATATATATTTTGAACGAAAAATAAAAAAAATTATCCTTAATTATCATCAAAAACTCCTTTTTATCTATAGCCCTGGTTATGGATATTGGTATAATTTTTTGTTCTTTTTTTTCTTTTACAGCCTGCTCTCTTTACTTCAAACACTGGTACTGATATCTTAAGTTACTCTTTTCAGTTAAAGTAACTTTACCAAAAGCTGGATGTCTTTCTTTAATTACATATACACTCTTTACATTTAAAGGTCTATTATATCAATCAACTTACATCCGAAAGTAAAATTTCTGGTCTCTTTGACTTGAGACAATGGTAGTTAAGGTGTCTGGGCATATCTTTATGTTTATCTGCCACATTAACAAAGGGGAACAATCTTTTGTGGCTTCCTTTTGCTTCACAGGATGACAATGCCCTTGCAAAATGGAACCTATTCTTAAAGGAAAGACTTTCTCCTCTAGGAGCAAATTCTTTTCTATAAGAGTCAACCTTCATTGAGAAGGGATACAAAAACGAATATGGCAGAGCTGCTACCCCTGAAAGTTTACCAAACCTGTCAGGAGGTGAAATTGAAAGAAAAAAAAAAAAAAAAAAAAAAAAAAAAAAAAAAAACAGAAAACACAGTGGGGAAAAACAAACTCTCACACAGAAGGCCATGATTTATATGATTTACAAAAGCTATGAGAGCCAAATTTATAACATGAAAATTAAGAAAATATTTTTTTAGATAAATTCTTCATCAAACATATTTAGGGAGAAGAACTCTATAAGCGTCCAGCTTTTGTTCTAATCCCAAGCCTATATTGTATCCTACTGTAAAACACTTATATTTGGCGGCAGCAAAATGTGGCGTTTTTTTATAAATGGACCTTTTGGCGGATTTCTATTTTGGCGGATTTGTGATTTCTGAAAATAATGATGATAATAATAATTGTAATAACAATTAATAACAATCAATCGGTGTTTGCTGCCGTTATCGACAGTTCAAATTGAGACCAGGTTGTACATTGTCATTTCTTCATTTATGCTTGTGAATGTATATTGTTATGCATTTCTTGTTATAAATGAAATGTTTATAGTGAAAATAATTGGTGTTGCTTCTGATGTAATCAACTCGGCTTGGGTACTTAGTAGCGTGACATGTCAATTAAGCATTTTTACACATGCTCCCTTTTTCCCGGCGTGTTTGTTTGAGATCTTTCTGTTTTATTTGGATTAGCTTTGATATCATGGAAGGGTGGAGGGACTGAACTTTACACTAACTGCAGCCCTTCCTTTTATGATATAGTTTAAATTGGCGGCATTTTAATTTGGCGGTTTTCTTCTTTTCCGCCAATATCGCCAAAATAAAGTGACCGCCAATTAAAGTGTTTTACAGTATATATGTATGTATGTTACAATTTCTAAAATGAATAAAATATGTTTAAACCAAACATATTGTGGGTCATTAGAACCACCTCAATGAAGCAAATGAAGCACTAATGTTAAGAGAGATGATAAAAAATGTTTCTTTTATGTAGAAATGAGGAAGTCTTGGTCTTGGTGACATTAAAAGGAAGGATGTGATCAGGTGCAAAACAAAAGAAGGAAAAATCTGACACATAAATTCAAACCCACCTCAGCATCTTCTCCAAAGAACCTGTACTTGTATCCACACTCCACAAACAGTACAGCATCAGGATACTTTTCTTTTATTTCCATAAACTGCTGCTCTAACTGGGTGTATTTCATCTTGGGCTTCTTGGTTGCTGCAGCTGAAGGCTTTTCTACAAAGCAAGCATACAGGGTACACTGTAATTACCCTAAATATAGAGACACAACAACCAATCACAGTAAAGAGTTAAACAGAGTTTCCATAGCTTGCGGCTACGGGAGGGGTCAGGGTGGGGGGACTTTAGGGGCAGTGGGTGTCAGAGGGTCACCATCTCTACAGCATAGAACAAGATGGAGCCCATTGCTCTCCTTTCACAGCCTTTAACCTTCCCAGATTCAAAATAAGGTAAAATTTCCTTATGGGTTGGTGGAGAGAGTTTTTAAGTTACAGGCTAGCACACTGAGGATTCTAACCCAAGACCTTCTGTAGAGTGCCTCAAACCACTTGACCATGGCACCTCTCACTTCACTGTAATTATTCTAAAGATAAACAATTAATTTTAGAATCGGGCAATCATGAGCAGCCTGACTTGTGTCTACACTGTTTGCTATGGATCATTAGTCCTAATATCTACTTGTGCTCATGACAGTATACATTACCGAGTTCCGTATAAGCTGTTTCAAGATAATTCTTGGAAATTTTTTAATTTCTCTATAAAAGCAAATCTAATTTAGATCTTAATCTAAAGCAAATGAGTATTTGACAGTGATTTGGGGATATCATATATTTCTCACAGAAACACTTGAGCCACGACACCAAAAAACCAACAATGTGGTTGTGCGCCCTGCGCAGACTCAGATCAGCCTGGGCATCCGCCCAGTCTGGTCAGACTCTTTGCTAAGTGCTCAAAGGGTAGCTAAGGGACTAAGCTACCTCCATGCGGACAGCAAAGACTCTGATCAGACTGGGCGGATGCCCAGGCTGATCTGAGTCTGCGCTGGGCGCACGACCACATTGTTGGTTTTCTCGTGTCGTGGCTCATTTGTTTCTTTTTATGTGAATGGGTACAATTTCAGGGGAAGCAACTCTGCCAGATTCATTTTTGCTTCCTTTCTCAGTGGGAGTCAAGTCTTAAAGGAAAGAATTTACTCCTCTGGGAGCAAATCATTTCCTTTAAGAGTGACTTCAGTTTGGGAACACAAAAAAAATGAGCCGCGACAAGACAAAACCAACAATGTGGTTGTGCGCCCAGCGCAGACTCAGATCAGCCTGGGCGTCCGCCCAGTCTGATCAGAGTCTTTGCAGTCCGCATGGAGGTAGCTTAGACCCTTAGCTACCCTTTAAGCCCTTAGCAAAAAGTCTGAGCGGAATGAGCGGATGTCCAGACTGATCTAAGTCTACACTGGGCACACTACCACATTGTTGGTTTTCTCGTGTCGCGGCTTATATGTTCTCCTTTGTAAAACTGGCAGAAAAGCATGATGGGAAACAATACACCTTAACACAGTCTTAAGAAGGAGCCACAAGCTTATATTTCTTCAAAAAAGTTTATAGTATACATAGCTTTCCAACAGAAATAATTCAGTGAGGTGCTTCTAATGAGGGGCAAAGTTCTATGTTTTTATCGAAAAATAACCAACAATTATCTTGGACTTATCATCAAATACTCCCTTTATACATGTAATACAGATTTCTAAATCATGACATTAAACATTACCTTTCAGACCTTTGCTCAACATGGCTGCAGAATGTCTTTTATTTTTGAATATGCTCAAGACATTTTGAGCAGCAGAAGTAGCTTCCTCTTCTGGCTCATCTATCATTTCTATTTCTTGCCCTTCTTTGTTCTCTGATTCTTCAGCCACATTGTCTTTGGCATTTTCCAGTCTATCAACATTAATATCTGGTAGTGCTGATGCCTTTGCTTGCTTCAATACATCAAAATTAAAACCCTTAATTTCATCACTAGGAATAGTCTCAATTTCTGCTGCCACAAAATTCTGAAGCTTCTCTCTTGTTTTTTCTGCAATCTGTTTCAGTTTCTCATCTTTGGGGTCTGTCATTGATTGACTATTATCATGTTTGAAGAAAGAGGGAGTTTGGGTAACTGTCAGTGATTGAGTGTTATCATGTTTGAAGAAGGAAGATGTTTCACTGAGTTTTTCCACAGCTGAACGTCTTCTTTTGACATTTTCAATACTATCTTGTGATGTTTCAGCATCTCTTTGCCTTTTTTTGAACGGAGAAGAAATCTGAAACACAAATATCAGGCAAAGCATAAAAATATTTTGTTTGCGATAATTTCTAAGGGCAGTTGGTCGGCTTTCCTTTTTTTTTTTATTCCTGCAAAACGTAAAAGCAGCCCAAATACTACATAACATGTTAAAATACTATATTAAAAACCCATATTACATACCAAGATAACAGCATCCTACAAGATGAACAAACCTAATTTACACACAAATGGGGTACCCATGATGTGCTAGTGGAAAGGCAACCAGTGTAGACCCAGATCAGGCTGCTCCCCAGGAGCAGTCTGATCTGGATCTGCACTGTTTGCTCAGGCCTGTTTGTCTTACATTTTACATTAATCACAGTTAATTTCCCATTTTTTAAAAGAAAAAAAAAAAATTCTGCCCCAAATGGCTAGAAAAACTTTTGGGGTAGGGAGGTTTTGGGTGGGTAGGTAGGCATTTGTTTGCAATTGAATTGCAAACAAACAAAATTTTATTTTTGGCCACAGCTGAAAAAATTCCGACAGTGCTCCAGCTAAGACAGACTATAATAAGTTCTGCAAGTTCTGCATAAAACAGATGTAGCCCCCCTCACAATGACCGTGCTAAAGAGGGGTATTAAATTTGATTTTAATGAATTCTCTGAATTTTTTAAGCCTTTAAGGAAGACATTTTTGTTTCTTTTGAGGCATTTTCCTTGAAAAACGGTAATCAAGTTTTTTTATCCCTTCCACATAAATTAGCGATTTAGAGATATTTGGCATATAAAGAGTCACTCTGTCTCAGTATATTTTTTTGAAAAAGGCCAAGTTTGTTTTTAATGTGATTATTACCAGTTTGCAACATTACTATTGTGTCATCACTCAAATATGTAAAATCACTAAAAAAGCAATAGGTAAATCAAATATGAAATGTCCTTATCATGCTTATTAAAGTAATAACGGCCTTTATAACTGTATAAATACTTGCTGTGTTCATCATAAGTATTACCAAAAAAAATCTTTAAACAAGTAAGATAACTGTCAGGTATGACTAGCCAAAGTACCGAAGATCGAACAGTGGTATCCTATTTGGCAACCTAATATTCTTCAGCCCACACTACAGACAAACAGGCCTCTGCTGGAGTATGATAGGTCTATGATATGAAATGACAGTAATCACTGAAGTGTTCAAATGGACCCTACCTGCCTACTTGCCCTTAGGATTTTACAATAATATGTTTATCAGTTTTCTATAATCTCAAATTCTTTACCTTACGTTCCTTGACACTTGTTTCACTGGAATCTTCTTCTACTTCATCAATTAAGATTGTTTCGTTTTCACTTGCTTTCAAACCAGTGTTCGATTTGGCAAAGAACTTCGAAATTGTGCACTGATTTCTGTTAGATCTAGCAGTTTTAGATTCAGAGGAACTGTTCTTTAAACGTGCCAAGTTGACAACTTTTTTTGGTGGCATTCCGGTGATTTTAGCTTTATTTCATTGTTATCGAACCAAAAAGTGATCGAAAATCTTGAAAACTGCTTAGATTTGCAATATTTTTGTTTACGTTCCCGCAAAATCTGCAACCGGAACCAGATAAATAGGTAATATTGTTTTTAGATTCTGCTTGACGTCGTTCCCATCAGGCGTACGCCACCTTCAAAAATTTTAAGTACAAATAAACACCGAGAGGCGGTCTATCGCTGTCTATGAATACCCCAGAACCTGCAGTATATGTCATCTCAGGATTCTTACCTGTAGAAGCACAAACTGATAAAAAAAGTACTGTCATTAATAATGTTAGTCTCCAAGATAACTCATCTGTAGAAAAGAAATTAGCTGTTCGTCAAACTACTGTGAAGTCTGTAACCAGTAATAGTTGGTTTATGGAAGTGAAAAAGACATTATGGAAATATAATTTAGAAGATATTCAGACTTATTTAGAAAATCCAGTACCTAAATTGAAGTGGAAGGCTACTGTCAATAAAGCTATAGAGAAATACTGGCAGAAGGAAGTACAGTCATTGGTCCCGTATTATAGTAGTTTGAAATATCTGAATACTGACAGTTTTAAACCTGGAAGTATACATCCCTTACTGAAAATTAAAATACATTCTTCTCGTGATGTTATCCGCCTGCCGGCAAAGTTGAAATTGCAGTGTGGTGCATATATCCTACAATCCAATAGACAGAAATTTAACAATACTCAAATCGGCCCTACATGTCTTCTTTGTAATAAAGGCAGTGAGACTGTTATGCATTATCTGCTGGAGTGTTCTACACTGGAGAGTACTAGAAACCCAATCCTCAACTGTGTTGGTGTGGCATATGAGAATTTGACTGGAAAAAGTTTTATTCACTTGGATACGGAAACAAAAATAAGGATAATTATAGACTGCTCATTTTTATTGAATGTTACCGTCAAGAGGAGAAGATGTGAAGTACAGGATCTATCGGATTTGGAATTTCATAACAGACGTCTTATCTATGCATTGCATGTGACAAGATATAACTTACTGGCCAGGCCACCAAAGTGATACGTGAAGTTATGGAAACGAAGTACAGATGTATATGTCAGAAATGTATATTGAACTGTGTATATACAGCTTATGGTGATGGTGATGGATATTATTATTATTTTATCGCCCTCCACAATTTTAAGAACTGTAAATAGTTATGTATAAGTAGACTTTTACTAAAGAAGATTATAACGTTACACATACAAGTATTGTATGGTTCTCCAACGATGGAGGTGAAGATATAGAAACAAGAAACAAGAAACAAGGTGGGTGAAAGCCAGAACATTTTTAAGTAGAGAAGCTCATTAGCTGAAAAAGCCTCTAGGACACCCCATGACCCGGTGGGAAGCAGCCTAATCACAAACATGAAGACACATCAAAATAAAATTAAGGACTATTGAAGGCTTAGAAGCTACTATACGGATTCTCAGGCGCGTCTTCGTTTGCACCGACTGCATATGCATGTGCGCACCTAGATATACGAGTGTTACAACCAATGATTACTATTTTTTTACATGAGCAGAACACTGCAACCAGATGACTGAAAAATATATAGCGGCTGCATAAACTGATGATTAATGTTAGAGACACACATGACATGAAAGTTTTGTAAAAACAAATTCAAGACAAAAAAAAACATTAATTGCGGAATACAAGTATTTCATATGCATCGCCTCGATGTATGCTGCGTGATATAATTTGAAATCTATTTTCAGGCGATTCGATTAAGATTGCACAACATACGTTTTTGTGGAGAAATATGAATATAGTTTTACGCGAAATATTTGGCATATAAGCTATCAAAATGCATTTTGTATAGAGACACTAAAGTGAATGAGCAAACATTGTAGAACAAGGTCAAACATGAGCTCCAAAATGGGCCATCTGATAAGGGTCTGCTTTCTGTTCCATTCACAAACAGGTGTTTTTGGACATATCGCGCAGCTCGATATGTTTAAGGAAAACCACAGTAAAACGGTTACGATTTCCTTATATTTAGGGTCATTGCGGTATTGATATTAGATAAGAAATGTGACAACAATCATTTTGAACCTACTGGTCATAGCTTGTATAGTATAGGATAAACAAAATTGATTTGGTAAGTATTAAATTTTAATTCCGTACGCGCAGCTTGTGAATGAACGAAAAGTGCATTTTCCCTGTCTCATCTCTTGCGAAATCTTCCACAAGACATGTACATGTATCTTATAGCTTTTAAGAAAACCGAAAGCTGATTGTAACAACCAGTAAATTATGAATCATGAACCACAAATTTTGTGATCAGGCTGCGCGGATGAAGAGGTTGATAGGAATCTTTGCTGTTCGAAGCTGTACAAGGTATTCTTTCTTATGGCAGGACTCAAAGGTGTATAAGTTTAAAACATAGTCACGAAACTAGGCTAATAATTTTGTACTGCTGTTATCAATCTTATCAAAATGCATCTAAGTTAAATGCAATGGCATGAGTATCTAGCTAGGGATCGAAGCAATGACCTTCCGCAATGTCAAAAGCGGACAGCGAAGACTCAAATCAGCCTATGCATGAATCCTAACTGATCGGTCTTTGCTTTTTACTCTATAGATTTACCAGGGATTTATACACAAACCGTTAATGTGAAGACTCTGACCAGACTCAACAGACTTCTGTATCAGGAATCCAGGATAGTGATATAATAGATAATTTACATTTACATGTATTAGTAAATGACGATACTATGACGCGTTCTTCAGCATCACCGAGGCTGAGGTTGACTCCTCAGTCAAAACTATAAAATCTGACAAGTCATGCGGTTGCAACGAAGTTATAAACGAATATATTATTAGTACCGAGCATACTTCATTGTTTAAAATTATTTTGGATTCTAGAAATATACCAAGTAACTGGACAAGAGGTATTATATTACCAGTTTACAAAAACAAGGGAAGTAAACTCGATCCTGCTCACTATAGACCTATAGCCCTTGGGAGCTGCTTTAGGACATTGTTTACGAGTATTTTCAATAAAGGATTATCTGAATATCTGGAAGAAAATAATTTATTATCTGAAACCCAAAGTGGCTTCTGAAAAGAATATTCTACCATAGATAATGTATTTGCTCTGTGTTGTTAGAATATTGCAAAAGTAAGAAAACTATATTTTGTTTCAAGGCGTTCGACAACGTACAGTGGGAACGCAGACTCATCACATTTGAGTAAATCATTTTCTGAGCGGTCGTCTACGCACAAAGAAATAATCCCTTTTTTCGCCGGAAAAAAAATGGCGGGAAATTTTGAACAGAAACAGTCCCAAAATAATGCTCGTTTGATAAGATATGCAGTCATAATTTTCCAACGGACCAGATCAGAATGAAATTTGATGTTTTGTTATTGAAATCAGACGCATATCGGTACCTCAATGCAGTTTGCACACCCAAAACAACGATCACAGTTTGACAACCGTTTTTCAGAAAAGTAAAACCCTACGACAGTACCCCAAAGTTATTTTGCAAAGAAAATTGTCCCAAAAACCAAATTAGATGCCATTATAACTGAACCGTAGTTCATACATTCGACCGTCTTTTAGCGTGGTATATCTTCGGGAGAAAGTCTATTTAGTTTGAAAATCGATAATGAAGTTGGTCATTTTTACGTATACATGGCACGTGCGTTCGTCAACACACAGACATTTTTTCAGCTGGATCGACTTGAGGAGACCAACTGTTTCTTCATTTATCACACCGTACATTCGATTATTAACATTTTGTAAAAAGACAGGCGGTACGGAATAAAGCAGTTGTTTATGTGCTCACGTGCATTTTCGCGGGTAAGTCATTTTCTTATTTTCTGGTGAGCTAGTTCGACTTTTTCTTCAATTTTCATAGCGAGAGTTCATATTTTGTCTCATTCTCTGAAACAGTGCAATTAGATGAAAATAATTCTGGGCCATTATCTTTTTATTCGGTTGCCAGGTGACGCTAAATATACGGGAAATGACAGTCGGTATCTCTTGATTTGGTAAGGAATATAACAGGCGGCAAATACGGAAGACACGGTCGTTTTTATTCATTTTTATGATACGGTTCTGTCACAGACGGGACTAAGTACTAAATTCTAATTGCAAATTCATAATTGAGCCGCGACACGACAAAACCAACAATGTGGTTGTGCGCCCAGCGCAGACTCAGATCAGCCTGGGCATTCGCCCAGTCTGATCAGAATCTTCGCTGTCCGCATGGAGGTAGCTTAGACCCTTTGTTACCCTTTGAGCACTTAACAAAAGAGTCTGGTCAAACTGAACGGATGCCCAGGCTGATCTGAATCTGTGTTGGGCTCACAACCACCTTGTTGGTTTTGTCGAGTCGCGGCTCAATTATGTTATGCCATTTTCATTCCCTATTTTATATCTTAAAGACCCGGAGTTATTTACATGTACTAAATTGGTCATACATTTGTCGTGGACAGAATTGTACTGTATCCTGTAACTGGTTCTCTTCTGCTACATGACAAGGGCATAATATGTTCTGTATGAAAAGATCGAATATTGCACAACAATCTTCTATTTTCTTCTTTTAACACAGCATGCATACAACTTCTAAAAAATTTTGTGATGACGTCAATGCACCGTTATGACATCGCAACAACCTTGTACTGGATAGATAATAATAAAGCGTCATAACCTTGCATCCACGTCGTTACAACGTTGTTTTGACGTAATGTGTCAGAACGTAATGTCTCATTATTTGTGATGACCAATAGGGTTTACTAGGCATTTTCAATCTTACAAGTATGCGTAACGACTCACGCGCATGCTACTTTACCGATTTTTCATGTGGACATCTCGGTTTTGACACTGAATGGCAAGCTTCTAACTTCTAAAAGGTAAAAGGACGATGTGATGCATACACAGCCGATCTGAGCAAAGCCTGAACTATCTGATTATGTCCACATGATGATCTGGATATGCATTAACTCGGAGTTCCTCTCGTGTGTTAAGAAATCACATCTATGACAACCCGGTATAACTAAGTTACTGATGATGCTTAAGCTGATATGAGCTGGTCTAGTCTAGTCTAATCTATCCCATTACCTTGCAAGGTCGTTGGTATACCACAGATGACTTTACAACAATCCCTTTCCACCTAGTCCTATCTTCAGCTGCCCTAGTTGAGCTAGCAAAGTCCATTTTTTAATATTGTCTTCCCATCTCCTTCTTCTTCTCCTTTTTCCTTTCACTGTGCCCTGTAGAATTGTACTTGCTAAGCCAGAGGACATTGAGTTGCGACCAAACCACCTCAGTTTCCGTTTCTTGACATGTGTGTTTACGTTTAATAGCAAACGTTTTGATTTAAAATTGCAATCCATCCATCCATCCGTCCGTCCGTCCATCCATCCATCCATCCATCCATCCATCCATGTTTACATCAAGTCAGAAAAAAGCTGCGAGTGCCAAGACCAGTCTGCAGTAACCAAACAGACACGGTTTTTTAATTCATTCGAATATGTCAGAGCAATACTATATTCTTGCTGAACATAAAGCTATACATGTATACATAACTGCACTTTTGGGTGTGGAGTCAGATCTGTCTGCTCAACCGCTCATGTCTAGAAGTCACTGTTCGTTTGACACACTGGGAGCAGTAAAGACTTCACTAAGGACGCCCATCTGCACTAGCAGGTATTTTTTTTACTCGAATTACAGAAATCGCAAAAAAAAAAGAAAAGAAAAAGAAAGTATGCCTCTAGCCCAGACCAGCCTGCTCAATTATACCGTCTTATTATGGTCTTCAGCATTCAGTTCGTGGTCAGAATGCATTGGGGTTCGGATAGAGTAGTGGATAGAGCACTCGCTTTCCACCTCTGCGACCCGGGTTCGAATCCCGGCGTCGTCATGTGGGAGGGTAGTGGTCGCCCGTCCGAGGTCGGAGGTTTTCTCCGGGTACTCCGGGTCCTTCGCCAGTAAAGGACTATAAACGCGCAAACATCCGTGCCATCGAGAGTATTTAAAGGTAGGGTCCTGTACTTTGGAATGCATCATAATTTTGATGATCTTTCATCCAAGTTGTTGGAAAGCACTTATAAAAAAGAATGAATAAATTTCACTAAAAAGTGTAAATCAAAAAAATATTAGAAAAGTTGTTTTGCAAGGGATGTCCTAACTCTGCTTCGCACACCAGTTAGCGCTATTTTTAGTTCGCGCCAAAAATAGATAACGCAGCTGACGTCATGCTGCATTGCATTTTGGGATAGTTTTAACCCATACGCCATGCCAGGACCTCTAGGAGAGCTCACGGCAAGAGAAAATTGACCTTTGGAGAATGGCATCAGAAATTGCGTACTTATAGACATAATAAACATGGTTATTTTTAGAACTGGAATTCCAACGAATTTTCTTCAACATCTGACGAGTTTCTCAGTAGCAACAAATTCAGAAAAATAAGAGAATTCAATACTGCTCAGAAAAAGACGAAACTATTGTGTGGAAATAATTGTTATCGCTAGTCCAGGAACCTACCTTTAAATAAGTTCGCGTGAGCTTTCAACGCAAGCGTTGTAAAATTTTACAAAATGCAAATTAGAGTCCACTAATCCGATATGTGCATATACAACAATCGTTCACATTTAATAGCAAACCTTTTGATTTAAAATTGCAATCCATCCATCTGTCGGACCGTCCGTCCGTCCATGTTTACAGCAAGTCAGAAAAAAAGCTGAGAGTGCCAAGTCCAGTCTGCAGTAACCAAACACACACGGTTTTTAAATTTAGTCGTATATGTCAGAACAATACTATATTCTTGCTGAACATGAAGCTTTACATGTATACCTAACTGCACTTTTGGGTGTGGAGTCAGACCTGTCTGCACAACCGCTCATGTCTGGAAGTCACTGTTCGTTTGACACACCGGGGAGCAGTAAAGACTTCACCAAGGACGCCCAGCTGCACTGGCAGGTAATTTTTCCTACCTGAAATACTGTTATCGCAAAAGAAAAAAAGTATGCCTCTAGCCCAGACCAGCCTGCTCAATTATGGTCTTCAGCATTCAAGACTTCAAGATGGCCCACGGAACAGTTCCCGATCAGTTCGTGGTCAGAATGCATTAGAGTCCACTCATCAGATTGAACGTCTCCGGTGTTTTGCATATAGCCAGTTTAGGTTATTTACAACCATTTACCAACCAATGCACTGGGCACACAACGTTGAATCAACATAGAATCAACGTTGATTTGACGGAATGACATTGACTCAACGATGATTAATTTTGAGTGAATGATGCTGTGTGCCTGCTGGGTAAGTTTTCTAACAGGAGTTTGTTTTTGTAATTTTGAGGAAAATACAATATTCATTCATTCATTATCATCTCATACTTATTAGTTTAAATGATTCTTTGAATCAGTCAGTTGATTAGTACACAGTAGGAGTCAGTTTTAACTTTGTTATATACTAAGCACAACTTCTAACCGACCACTTGCTTTGTCTTGAACACTGTCGTTTGAAGATGGTATCAGGACATAATTTTCTTATATTCAGTACTCCCGATGTGCCATGTAAACGTTGTAAAAGGTTTGGGCTCAATACCTTTAGAATCGTTTTCCTGGCAGCAGAGGATGCACATATACCCCCATTTACGAATTTCGCATGGATTATGACTGTAGTGGAGAAGGTTTTTTAATCGTGACTAAAATCTTGAATTCTGTATTAAAATAATGCCTTATTATGAATTCTGAAGTTCATTTAAACATTTTCTAAATATTCGCACAAATCATAAGCATTTGCTGACAAGATTCCGAAATGTGGTTCTGTCCGAATCGTGAAAATCTGCTGAAATGTTGCGAATTTTGGAAACAGGGGTACCATTATCTTTCACTTATTCAATGCTATACGGATAAGATTTTTATTTCAGATTTACCTGATTTACTTTACCAATATCACAAGTTAATTAAAGATGGAAATATATGTTCGATTGTTCTTTTTATTTAGCGGACAACATGCTATAAATAAGTGGTCGGTTAGAAGTTGGTTCTAGTATATATCACCCAGCAGGCACAAAACGCCGAAAAGGCGCCTACAGACGTGGATGCGACGTTATTACGTCGTATCGACGTCAGCTTGACGTAGTTAAGACGTCATGTGCCTGCCTGCTGGACTCGTGGAAATAGAAGAAAAGACTAAGCACGACGTAAATTCCTGGCACTATGAGCGTTAGCTTTATTTGTTGTACTAAACGCCTATATTCGGTCTCGACACAAAAATAAAATATGCAATGTTAATTTTCATCTGCCATCATCTCAGTGCGCTCGCACTAAGTCTTACAATAACCGTTGAAAGATCAAGAGATCGCCGAATCCACCTTGTAGTATGTGAAAGGTAACCTATCGAGTCGCGTACCTTTCACACCCCTGGTTAACTATGTATATACAAGGGCTGTTACGATACGAAAAAGAGCTGTTACGAAACGAAGAAGGCATAGTTACCAAACGACCTGAAGATCGCGTCGTTTGGTAACTATGATTTTTACGTTTCATAATGTTCAGCTCTTTTTCGTTTCGTAACATCCTTGAAAACAAACTTAACCAGGTGTGTTTGAGGTGCTAGAAGGTGGAATTCTCTCAAATGTTATTATAAGACTATACAAATTTAGTACGTGCGCACTGAGATGATGGCAGATGACAGTTAACATTGCAGCTCAAATCCAAGATAAAAGTCGATTGTTGGACTATACATAAGCCTTCCCAGCGGGCTCAGGATGTCGAAATGACGTCGAACTGACGTCGATGCGACGTCAAAATGTCTCATCAAAGTAAATACGACGCCAGTTCGACGTTCTGTGCCTGCGGGATTAGTTCAACGCTCCTAAAGACGGAATACCAACAAAGTGGTATGTGCCTCTAGCGTAGACTCAGATCAGCCATGGCATCTTTCCAGTATGATCAGAGTCTTCGCTCTGCACTGAAAGGGTAGCTTAGGGTCTCGGCTAGCTCCGGGCGGACAGCGAACACTCTGATCAAACTGGGCCGATGAAATACCCTGCAACGTGCAAGGTCTATACTGGGTCTCGCTAAAGCTCTTGGCAGGAGGGTAATCTTGAGTTTACAAAAATCCTAGCAATAATCAAGGAGACGTGGAGCGGACATGAAAGTTAAAGTGACAGACGGACGAACTACAACTAGACGGAGGGATATCGCCACGACATAATATGACCCATCTTTCGAAGGGGGTATAAAATGATCATTGCTGATACCAACCAGTGATGCGATACCTAAACGCGTCATCAACAACAAATTTCTCTTGATATATACAGGAAAACTCCGCTATGATCATTTTTGCTAGCCAGGGGTACTAAGTCCACTTAGTTCCTTACAATTTGCCGACGACCTATTCGCTAATCAGATTGCCCACAGCGCCGCCCTTTGGCTGCAGCGAGTTGCCCCCCCCCCCCCCCCCCCCCCCCCCGGCGTGTTAGTTTTAGATAAGAAGATCTGTTTCAAAACACAGTTTTTGCACAACTTCGCATGATCGTTCAAAAACACTGATGAACTGGTTAATCTTGACCGTCTACTCCTGTTTGGTTGTTGATTGGTTGTTTTGGGTTTAACAGCTCTATCGAGCCGTCCTGTTTAGTAACTGTTAACGGTATCCACGATGTTTTCTGTTCTGTTCTGTTTCAATTCTCGTAACGACGTTCCCCAAATGGCTCAGCGGTACGTAACTATAGTTGCACACATCTGGCGCCGAGTGTCCGTCTATCACGATATTTTCTATTGACAAAGCGCCTATTATGCGGAAAATATTTTGTAACGGATAATTTGATTGGCTGTGATGGATGTTGTTCGCACCCAAGAAATGGCGCAGTGGGAAATTCGATTTACGAATATGCCTTTGGCCAAGGGTACGTAAAGCCTCATTCACACGATCAAAGTTTCTTTGTCACAGAAACTTTAACAAAGAAAGTTTAAATTGGCATATTTTTTTCATTCACACGAGCACATTTTTCTATGACAAACCTACTTGGTCACAGGAATTTTGCCCATGTGAACGAGGCTTATTAAGGCATCCTTGGCTTGCGAAGATGTGCTATGACATAAAATAGTGCTTTATCAATTCAAAATGTTGAAGAAAACAAGTACACTACAGAAATAGTAGTGAACTGTGCAACACCTGCGGCCAACACTGCAAAACGTTTTACTTCAATATGACTGCTATACCCCGTATCGAAATGTATTTCATCCGTCCGTTTTCTTCCGTAGAAAGCGACTGCCATGACCCGTATACGTGAAAATTCCATATGGTATGAAAGACGCCGCTTTTGCTCAAGTGTTATCAATCAACGTGATCTTACTTATGAATTTATATTTGCTTTAGATATCTGGCTACCAAAAAACATCAAAATATTTTTATAAATTATTTACTTCTAGGAGAAACGAAGATTACAAAGACAAAATTCGATGGCAAAATCCATCCTTTTCATATTCTTGTGAAATTTCTCGTCAGTAACGCAGAAAAAAACGAGAACGATCGCATGCAAATATATACATGATTACATACAAAAACGACAACTATCTATCTGCCACAAAATACATGCATAAAGTAGAAAAAATAAAGAAAATAACTCACCCGCGAAAAGGCACGTGCCTCGGTAAACATCTGTATTTTCCGTACCCGACCGGATTCTACCAAAATGTTAAAGGTCGAATGTACGGTGTGTTTATGGTATAGTAAAACTTGTAATCATTTAGCATACTGTGAATTTATTAAGATTTTGCGTTAGTCTGTCTGCCTGCGATTTTTTGGGCTTCTGAATTTAGGCTACACGCCGAGAACGAGAGAAAGCAAAACAAACACACTGGTCAACCATAAAGTTTGACAAACGAAAAAGCCACAAGACATGTCGCCCCATCTTCAGGTGACAACTCGCCCCAGATTCTAAGAAAACTCCCCCAGACAACTTCCACCAAGATAACGCGCCCCACATTCTGAGACCACTCGCTCTTCTAAAGAATTCTGTCCCGAACGACGCCACCCCCCCCCCCCCCCCCCCACCCCCTCAACACACACGTACCATTTCAGAAGTCATCCAACAAAAAGTACAAGAGACAGCTTGTCCTTCCTCATAAATCTGCCAAAACCCTGTCCCGCTAGGCGCTAAAGGACCGACCATTTGATATTCTTGGGGGGCGGGGGGGGGGGGGTATATTTTTCGAAAAAAAAATCCCTGTCTTTGGAAGAAAAAATATGCAAGTAAAAAATAAATCAGCTCAAGAGGATTTCAAAAAATAATCTGGCCTCAAAAATCAGTGAAAAAAAAATAACCTGGCTCCACCCAAAATTTCCAAAAAAAGAGTCTGGGCCCTGCACTTTTGGTGGGAAGATAGCAACTGCCTACCTACCCACCAAAATTCAACTTACCCCTGAGTCTGGACCCTGCACTTTTGGTGGGTAGCTAGCAACTGCTTACCTACACACCAAAATTCACCTTACCCCTCCCTCCCCCCGCCCCCCCCCCAAAAAAAAAAAAAAAAGATGGCCACTTGGGACACCCTAGATCTATTTTTTTTTTATTTAACGGCACATTTACCGTGATCAACCTGCATAGTAAGACAAACAGGTCTGAGCAAGCAGTGTAGACCCAGGAGCAGTCTGATCTCGGTCAGCAATTTTTCCTTAATACCTGCACATTTTGGGTACACCATTTGTGGGTGACATAGATATGTTCAAAATGTAGGATGCTGTTATCTTAGTATTATGGGTAATTACTGTAACTGTGTGTGACATTTTATGTGGAACTATTATTTGTTGTTTTCATAGTTTGCAGGGATTAAAAAGAAAGCCTACCTACCTGCTCTCCAAAAAATCCTAGTTAATAGGCAAACAAAATACTTTTTATGCTTGGCCTGTGGCTGAGATGGAAGGGGCATGAAGAAATATATATTCTATAGAATTAAATGCAAAAAAGTTATGTTTTAGCTTAAATCTCATAAAGAAAATTAAAAGGCTCATATTGAAGTTATATCAATAGAAATGATACCATAAACTGAAAATAAAAAACATTTTTATATTTCCTGATTAATTTAATCCAACTTAAATGTTTGCAGCTTCTGACCAAAGCAAAGAAACTTGTAATTACTAATCAGTTATTAAGGTACTAGAGAGAAGAGCTTGGTGACAGACATTAGATGATGAGTCATGACTGTAAAGGGGTTCAGTTGAATGAGTGAATGAGAGGTAGCCCCTTCCTGTCTATCCCCCCCCCCCCCCACACACACACACACACACACAATTTCCAGTTTAAACATTAAGGATTTTTGTCCCAAAATCGTTGGTGATTTTTTTATGGTTCTTGTTCTCAGCACATCATCTGATGATGCTTAATAATTGTAGTAAAGTTTGATGACTTGTCTACAACGGTATTAACATTTAAAAAATTACACGAGTTCCACACTAAAAATTCCAAAGAATGTAGATGAATTGTGATTATTTTTTTTCTGCAAATTATCTGATGATGCTTAATTTTAAGAATTGAAATTTGATTTTTCAGCATTCCGTGCATGACGAACCAGTGGTCGTACCTAAACTTTTATAAAGCCCAAAGTGCTTCTAGAATTCTAGTGACGTCTTCTGTTTTGGGTTTTTTTACACAAATTTTAGTTATTGTATAATTTACACTTTATTTTAAACCCTGTCTGTGCCATTTTCGTGCTAATTTAGCATAGACTACTATAATGTGCTTAAGTATTGGGACACTTAAAACCATTAACTTTCAGTTAGTCCAGAAAGGAAAATTAATGTTTTTAGGTGTCCCAATATTTAGGATATTAGAGGTGCCATAGTCGAGTAGTTACAAGAGAGGCGCCGTAGTCGAGTGGTTAGAGTGACTCATTATGGTGCAGAAAGTCGCCTGAAGGCCATGAGATCACACCCGGGTTTTGCCATCCGACGACTGGAAAACTCTTTCAACCCAACAGTAAATGGGTACTTTTTTCAAACAAGGGAAAGATAAGGCAGCGAAAAAAGAGTGATGGGCTCGTTCTTTCATCTGCTGTGCCCAAGATACAGTAGGCCTCTAACCCCACTGCCCCTACGGCTATTATGGAAAACCTTTGCCCTTTTTTTATTCATATTTAAGCACAGTAGGATTTGCAAAACATGGGTCAGCAAGATACCGCAAAAAGTGTTTGAGATGGGGACATAGGACGTCAAGTTAGTAACGACGTGTTGGGACATATTGTTAAAAAGCCGTGGTCGTGAAGCGGCATCAGTTGAACGTTACATGGAACCATCAAGGAGTTTGTTTATCTTAGATGTACCTTGATGAAAGCGTCACATGATCAATTGTCATTCATTGATGCATAAAGCTAAAATTTTGCTCTAACAGGTTTACCCAAGGGAAGTCAGTTTCTGTGCACAAGGCAGTATCTATCTGCCATATTTTTGAATAAGTGGGTCAAATTTTACCAAACTTCCATAGATATATCGTTGGGACAAGCCAAATAGCATCTTTGCAAGTCAAGGGTACTAAGGCCACTTTGTTTCTTATGTATGTAAGGAACAAAGTGGTTTTAGTACCCTTGGATGGCATAGTGGTCTTAGTACCCTTGATTTGTAAAGATGTCTGAAAAGTTGATTAGGTTCTGGTGACTTTGACCCCATTTTCAAGGTCACAAGAGGCCTTAGACTTGACCTTCTGTGGTTGCGTCAGCATGACAATTTCTTGTACCCACAATATTTCTTGAACCAATTTCACCAAACTTGCATGGATATATCATTAGGACAAACATAAGAGCATAATAGATTTTGATCACGTTGACCTTATTTTCAAGGTCTTAGGAGGATTTAGTCTACATATGTGAAAATTTCACTTATACAGTATGCTGTATATCTTTTCAGCCCCCACTTTCAATCTCTTCAGTAAGGGAAAAAAGGGGACCTTGTTTGGCAACACATGGGAAGAAACTCGTGCAGAAAGAATTATAATAGTGATTTGAGAAGTAACTTCCCTTATATTGAACTGGCTGACGTACCATAAAGTCTCTAAAGATTGGAGTGAGTGAACTCGGGTTGAACGTCCCACCAACAACGAGGTCATATGGAGACGGGACCTCGGTTTAAAGTATACGAAAGACCGGAGAAGCGGGGGATCGATCTTGCGACCCCTGGATGGGTAGTCCGAAGTCTAAAGATTGGAATTAAGCATAACTGTCTTATAAAACTGATGTTTGGTTTTTCACTGCAGTAATGCGTCTAAAGATGCAGATGGAATGACAAACAGCGTAGATCCTGCTTTGGGATCAGTCCGACGAAGATCTGAAGTGTATATTACTTTGTATCGAACTGCCAAAATGTACTCACGAAAACGCTAGAAATAGGCTAAAACTTTTTGCGAATTTGTTAATGGAGTATTGAGGCTTCAGTTCAATTCAATGTATAATTCAACATTGATTCAACACTGACTCCCAACATTGATTCAGCATTGAATGTCTGCTGGGCCTTTTAATACTTCTGTATTCCATGTCAGTCCATTGGCTATCACCCCATGAATGCTATAGGGCCTAACCTATTTTGAGTCGACATTTATTAAAGAGAAAGTCGACTGATCAAGTAAATTTTACGGGCGAGACTCCACTTGGCAGCTGCGCTACCGAGACTCTTTGGACTGTGGGAGTCGGTATGAGCCGAACAAGAGTTGCAAACAATGTTTGGTTTGTAGATTCAGACTAGAGAATGGGTTGAGTTTTCATACGATTTCTAGAATGAGGATTATTACAAATTTGTAGACCTTTGTAATCGTGTCTGTTCCGCGTGTTGTCGCTGATGACATCACACCAAAAACACACATACACATACTTTTCGATATTTGTTTTATATTTGACCTGAGAAAAGGTGCAGACTTGTCAAAGCTGCCAGGCGACAGAGTCGATTCCCCCTACCCCCCCCCCCCCCCGCCTCCCCGCTCCTCCCGGCCCTCTCACCAACCAGCACACCGGGCCTGTACGACGGAGAGCGGAGGGTGCACCTCCCATAACCGAGCAAATTACATAAAAAAACATGCAGTTTTCTGCCAGAAAGCGAGTTTACACCCCTAAACTAAAGCTCTAAAAGTGTCCTTAAAATCTGGATTTTCTTAACTTTCTTACCCCCTTCAACCCACCCCAACCCCCACCACCCTAGGGCACCCTTCCCCTCCCGCCACCTCCCCACTCACACTGAAATTCGTTCCAGCCACACCTTCTTACCCTCCGCCCCTACCCCTTGGCAAAAGTATGTGTACGGGCCTGCACAACCATTCCATTTGATCCTTCAGATGTAGGACCCATTAAGTTTTCTCTCCCAAAGTGAAATTTCACGTGCTGTCTTAATTGAATAGTTGTTTAGTGGTGTAGCGATATTTGTCTTGCTTTAATTTTTCAAACAGGGTCGCGATAGAGCATTTGAAATACTGACACACTGGCTGTCAGCCGACTCACAAGTTAATATCAGTAATACAACCAATTTACTGTTTACGTCATAATTTCATGACGTACCCAGCACTACTGAGCTAGCTTCCTTGTTTACAAACTCTGCGGGTGGGTATGGAATTGTGGTTATTTGTGAATATTTACATTCGTGGTGTAGTTACTGAAAAGCCCTATAGTAAACCATTGGAACGTAATGTAGTTTACATTCCAATAATTACATTGAGACACGCGACGTCAATGACGTAAAAATAAACAATGGCTCTCTACCAGCTGATTGGACGTCAGCAACGTCATGACGTCATGCATGCCGTTCTGCTGTTAGCAGAAAACCTGCGTGTACATGTTTTATTGCTTCAATTTTAGGGCTTATAAAAGATTTTTCAAGAAAGATTTGATTGAAACGAATGTAAATATAAGCAATGAACTTAATTTTTCTGATGTTTATCGAAGTGTAAACTACATTGGGTCACTAGCAAAGTTTACATGAACCCCTTCGGGGTTCATTCACTTTGCACGTGACCCAATGTAGTTTACACTTCGATAAACCTCAGAAAAATGAAATTCATTCCTTAAATAAAATATAAAGATAGACTTCTGTCATGCATTGTATTTTTAATAAACATATCTAATTTAATCGCGCTTGGTATTCTAGCAATACATGGAATAATGATTCTCTCGATTTTGTCGCAAACGTTGAAATGCATAGCCGGGCCAGTGATGTAAACACTGTTGTCCGCCATTTTGTTGAAAACAACGACAACAAATTGCGTAGAGTACCCGAAGATTATTTAGCAAAGAAAATTGTCCCAAACACCGAATTACTTGATTTTTGTCACAGGGAAAGGGCGAATACCATGGTTTCTCATGGCATATGTCCGCCGGCGGGAGAAAGTCGAATTGTTTTGAAAATTGCTTTTGAAGTTGACTGAAAAAGTCGTCTTTCGACGATCGTGTCAACTGCTCGAATGCCGAGTATCTCGGTGTTCAGTTCGGATCTCAGAGAACTAGGAAATTAAACTAAGATGTAAGGAATAAAACCGTGTATTATTTTCGGCTGTGTGTAGTTTGATTCGCCGACAAAGCGGCACTGAAATTGCGACCCGTTCGTCGATTGAATCTGAATCTGAGGAATTTCGAACGTTTTTTCGTTGCTATCTGTATAAAAATATCACTCCGCCATGGATACGCGTTCCCACTGGTATGGGGACTATGGCAATAATAAACGAAACACGGTATTGAGCGAAAGATTTTAGAAGTTATAAAAATATGTACGCAGAAATCAAATCATGTATACTTTTCAGTTTATTTTAAACGCGCAAAAGGGGTCCGTCAAGGGGAAAACTGTCTCCTTTACTCTTCATTGCACCTTCACGATTTATGATTAACCAGGGCTGTGAGGGTGTAAATATAAATATTACAGACGAGACTTCTAGAATGTTTTTGAAACTGCTTTTAATTCTGTATGCAGATGACACCTTTCTAATGAGTATCGACGTGAATAAATTTCAATATCTGCTTCTTTGTTTAACTTCGAAGCTGCAGATAAATGTATCTATATCAAAAATTGTGATTTTTTGGGGTAATGCTAGGTAAAACAAAGTATCTTTCACTCTAGCCGGAGGAATTATAGAAAATGTTACATAATTTAGATATCTTAGACATTCATGAGTTTTATTTACTCAGAATGAGCGTTTTCTTAAGTATGCTAAAAATTGTCACAAATAGCCTGTAAGCAATATATCTGTTGAGCAAAAGAAGTTGCATCTACCTGTCGATTGTCAGTTAATTTTTTTTTGTCAAACTATATAGTGCATATTTTGTTATATGGTGGTGAAATTATTAGTCTAGAAAAGATGCAGGGTTGCCATGTATTTGCTGCAAGAAGAGGAAAAAGTCGTAAAATGTCAGAATTTGGGTCAGGGAAGAACTGACTTTGGTCAGGGATTAGTCAGTGAAAAGGCGGGGAATTTGTGTTTGCCTCATCGCTGGCAGCCCAGACTTTGCATATATACTAGTCGAATCGCATTGTTATATTTCGGCTAACTATTTATGTCCCCCCACCAAAGGTGAGGGGGGACATATTGGTTTCAGTGCGGATCCCGTCGGCGTGACAGATTTCTTGTATGCGCGATATCTCTTGAACCAATGGATGGAATTTAACCAAACTTGCATGGATATATCATTGGGACAAGTTTAAGAGCTGATTAGATTTTGGTGACCTTGACCTCATTTTCAAGGTCATTGGGAGTCAGTGTGACAGATTTCTTGTATGCGCGATATCTCTTGAACCAATCAATGGAATTTCACCAAACTTGCATGGATATATTATTGGGACAAGTTTAAGAGCTGATCAGATTTTGGTGACCTTGACCTCATTTTCAAGGTCACTGGAGGACTAAGATGACAATTTCTTGTATACGCAATATCTCTTGAACCAATTAACAGAATATCACCAAACTTGCATGGATATATCATCTGGACAAGTTTAAGAGCTGATTAGATTTTGGTGACCTTGACCTCATTTTCAAGGTCACTGGGAGTCGGTGTGACAGATTCTTGTATGCACAATATCTCTTGAACCAATCAATGGAATTTCACCAAACTTGCATCGATAGATCATTGGGACAAGTTTAAGAGCTGACTAGATTTTGGTGACCTTGACCTCATTTTCAAGGTCATTGGGAGTCAGTGTGACAGATTTCTTGTATGCGCGATATCTCTTGAACCAATCGATGGAATTTCACCAAACTTGCATGGATATATTATTGGGACAAGTTTAAGAGCTGATCAGATTTTGGTGACCTTGACCTCATTTTCAAGGTCACTGGAGGACTAAGATGACAATTTCTTGTATACGCAATATCTCTTGAACCAACAAACAGAATATCACCAAACTTGCATGGATATATCATCTGGACAAGTTTAAGAGCTGATTAGATTTTGGTGACCTTAACCTCATTTTCAAGGTCATTGGGAGTCGGTGTGACAGATTCTTGTATGCACAATATCTCTTGAACCAATCAATGGAATTTCAACAAACTTGCATCGATATATCATTGGGACAAGTTTAAGAGCTGACTAGATTTTGCTGACCTTGACCTCATTTTCAAGGTCACTGGAGGACTAAGATGACAATTTGTTGTATACGCAATATCTCTTTAACCAACAGATGGAATTTCACCAACCTTGCATGGATATATCATTGGGACAAGTTTAAGAGCTGATTAGATTTTGGTGACCTTGACCTCATTTTCAAGGTCACTGGAGGACTTAGATGACAATTTCTTGTATGCTCAGTATCTCCTTCACCAGTGGATGGAATTTCACCAAACTTTCACGGATACATCATTGGGGGCAAGCTTAAGAGCTGATCAAGAGTTTGGTGACCTTGACCTCATTTTCAGGGTCACTGGAGGAATTAGATTACAATTTCTTGTACCTACAATATCTCATGAACCAGTTGATGGAATTTTACCAAACTGGCATGGATACATCACTTGGACTAGCGTAAGAGCTGATCAGATTTTGGTGACCTTGACCTCCTTTTCTTGTACCTACAATATCTCATGAACCAGTAGATGGAATTTCACCAAACTTGCATGGATACATCACTTGGACTAGCGTAAGAGCTGATCAGATTTTGGTGACCTTGACCTCCTTTTCAAGGCCACAAGAGAACTTAGATAAGTAAAAATTTCACTCAAATTGATAATATCTCACTAGGCTTTGGCTTGATTTCCACTTTACTTCCATAGATGTACCTTTGGGACAATGTCAAGAGTTTACTTTGACCCTATTTTAACAGTCAAAAGCTAACTTACAAATCTTTTTTTCTCTCTTAAAAATGAGTCATATCTTGATTCAGTTGATGGATATTCATCAGACTTGCATGAATATATAGTGACAGGTTTAAAACATGTTTAGTACATGTAGTTGGTGACCTTCACCCATTTGTCAAGGACATAGTTTTCCATGTAGGATACTTTTAGAATCAGTGGCTGGATTTTCTCTGAACTTGCATAAATCTTTTATTTGTACAGGCTTTTTGTTCATTAGAGAGGATGGGAAATGGGCTGGTGGAGGGACATTAGTTTTTCTCTGAAAAACATTTCTAGTTTCAAAAGCTTTCATGTTTTAGCTTCCTTACGAAATGGAATTCATGGCGCGTTTACCAGGCGTGAGATAAGTCTTCTTATCCCCACAGTATAGGAAAAGTCTATGCTGTTGGCGATGAAATCACCTTAGTAAACATAGATTGCTAATGCAGATCGGTAAGACTCTGACCACCTCAGCCGGGCCGGGTAGCGCAATCGGTAGGGCACCTGACTCGTAAGTCAGAGGTCCTGGGTTCGAATCCCGGTCTGGCCACATACTTTCGTTTCTCCTTCCGCTGATTCAAGAAGGGCAGTTGTCAGTTACTGGCGAAAGTATGTGCACTTAGTACTGGTTAACCGCTTAGGAGGTCTAAGCCTGCCCAGGAATAGTGTGGTTAGGTTAACTGACCGTCCCGACATGACCTTAGTTGTTTACCGTGGACGTTAAGCATCAAATCAACCAACCAACCAACTGACCACCTCATGTGAGCACGTCATAGGGACAGGGACAATTTCTCTTAATGAATGCAACTCTTTACACATTGTCAGTGATGCCGTCAAGAATATGCGTAATCGGAGCTGGTGTAATCGGGGTGTCTTCTGCTGTGCGGGTCCTTGACTCTGTGCCTGGTTCAGAGGTGACAATCGTCGCAGACAAGTTCTCTCCATTTACAACATCTGATGTTGCTGGTGGGTTTTGGGAGCCACATCTTCTTGGAAATACACCCGTAGAATCAATTAGGTAAGCTTTTCACAGTACAAATTACGAGACGCATATACAATACAATAAACACAATACATGTACATTACAGTACAACACAACAACACTACACTGTGCAAAATACTATACCATACCTTTCAATTTAAGGTGAATGTTTTTTTAAAGGGAATCAACTTTTGCTTATCTTGGCAACTTGGAAACAAAACCTTTCCAAAAAATGGGGTTAATTCCCACTGGGCGCACCGGGGTTGAATCAATCTTGGTTCGACGTCACGACGTTGAATCAAGGTTGATTCAAGATTGATTCAGCCTTGTGTGCCTGCTGGGATATTGCTGTTAAAGGA
This sequence comes from Ctena decussata, assembly GCA_963989385.1. Taxonomy (NCBI): domain Eukaryota; kingdom Metazoa; phylum Mollusca; class Bivalvia; order Lucinida; family Lucinidae; genus Ctena; species Ctena decussata. The sequence continues at coordinate 18,041,254 of OZ022501.1, forward strand.
AAGAATTTGCCCATAGAGGAGAAATTCTATCTTGTAAGAACTAGCTGCAATTAGGAAGAGAGATAAAACGAAAATTGCAGAGTTGCTCTCCCTGAAATTGCATCCATTCACCTTAAAACCCGTTTCATAAATTCCATTCATAGTTTGAGTCGCCATGTCATGGTCATGGTTGATGCTTTACGCGATGATGATTTTATCATGATCTATTGATTCAGTGTTAGGTGAACAGCGAACTATTCTGGCCAGAATGCTCAAATTTTGCCCCTGGTTAACTATATATGTATATACAACCAAAAAGGGCTCACGGTTACGAAACGAAAAAGAGTCATTGTTACCAAACGACCTGATGACCAGGTTGTTTGGTAACCATGACAGCCCCTTTTAGCACATTTGATGGTGCACTGATAATAACTTTTATTTATATTCCTATTATTTACCAAATTCTCTCTCTCTCTCTCTCTCTCTCTTTCTCTCTCTCTCTCTCATCAAATTTGATAGTTGTTTAAAAATACGCATTGGACAGACAAAATATAAATGATAAAAGATAAATGAATAAACTGACAGATCAATAAATAAATTAATGAAACAATAAATTGTCTTGACATTGTTTGAGCAACACTTTAAAAATCTTAAAGCATGAACGAATAGGGTAGTCTGATGATCCGCCACATTCACAATCCAAAGATTGCTGATCTAATTCTACTATGTCGTCGCTGTTTACAATAAGGCCTCTTTACTGTTGGTTCTGCTCATGTTAATTGCATTGGTTCAGATCCAGCGGAAGCAACTCTGTCATTTTAATTTTTGCCTCCCTTTTAAATTGGGGTCAACCCTTTTCCTTTAAGTGTTGGTCCCTATTTTTGAAGGGCTTTGTCATCTAGGAAAGCAAACAGGAAGTCATAAAAGTTGTTTCCCTTGAAAAAATGACCGAGAAACATGGAGGTGTACCCAACATCTTAAAGACAAATATTCTCTACTATAAACACACCCTCAGTCTTTATTGGTTTTATGACCCTGTTATGTCATTAATTATGTGAGAAAGAGTATTTCCTTTGAAGAACAGCAGTGTCACTGGACTGTTGCATAATGGGATTATGAAACCCAATAAACAGGAATATTTGTGTTTAAAGTTTAAACTGTATTAAATGGCAGGGAATGGAGCGGCAAAACATTCAATTATATGGTGGATCTTGCACATTCTTCGGTGGCAAGTCATGTCGGTGCAAGCATTGTGTCGGGTTACCAACTCTCTTATGAAAAAGAGGTAACTTTCTATCTATTTTTGTTCGTTAAATAACGAATTCAGTTCAGCAAAATTTACCATTTTTTTCGTTCAGTTCTCATAACAAAGTTCCACAAAAAGCTTTGCTGATTGCGCCTGCTGACAGCTAGTCCGGCGTCCGTGTCTTCTCCAGTTTGAAGACCACGAGTATATCTCCTGTTGACATCGAAAGAAAAAAATAATGACCAGCTCTCTAAAGGTTATATCAATGACAGTTCCCATTTCTAGTTTGTAGAAGGCTCTGGCAGCATTTTGTTTTCTTTGTCGATAATCTGTTTTTAAAGAAAGTAAAGTTCAGCACTTATCCCCATTTTGAGTTTTGTAAGTGCGTTTATAAACGTTGATTTATCCGCATCACAAAAGAAAATAACCTCAAGGTTTTATTTTTCGTACATGCACATATGCATTAGCAAACTGTATGGCCAACTCGAAAGTTTCAGCCTCCTTAAATGCCAGATAGTGTCCTACTGAGGAGGTTCAAATGAGCTGGACCACAATACATGTAAATACATTCATTGAGAAAACTTTAAAAAAAATGATCACAGAATTGTAAATAAAACCCATATCCGAAGCTTTAAAACGTACAAGGGTTACAAGGGTAATACTCTGTTACAATAGGCGGCAATAGAAAATGCTCGTGCAGTCAACGAACGCGGATCAAAAACCATTAAGAAACAGCCAATTTGCAATCGAAAACGCTGTTTCTAACGTTTCTTTATCCGCGTTAATCGATTGTTAAAGGCCTCCTCACACACAGATGAACTGAATCCACCGACGTCAACTTGCGTATGCTGGCGGAAAGGACTTCAGCAAAATTCGTTCTCATTAAGCCTGTTTCACATCAGCCTTACGGCAGCCGTACGGCCCTCTGCGATCACATTTCTGGCAAAAATCGCTAGGTTTCGTGGGGCAGCCGCAAGATCGTCGTACGAAATTTGGACGTCGCAAGGTCGTCGCAACGTCGCAAACTGAATTCTCAACATGCACATTATTTCTGCGATTTTTTGGCAATCTGTAGATGCCGCACGACAGTCTTGAGACAGTCCTGAGACAACCGCACGATTGACTCACGATTTTGCAGAAGTTCGCAAGTTTGCAGGCGGGGCTGCTGTCAATCATTTCTTGCATTTGTCTTGAGACGGTCGCAAGACAGCCGCACGAGCACATCTGCCGACAGTCGTGCGTCCTGACAGAATGCTATCGCAAGAATGTTGCGAATCGTCCGGCAATCGCGCTAGTCGCACGGCAGCCGCACGACAGCCGCTAGGCAGCCGCACGACAGTCTTCCGATTATTGCGTCATTTGCGTCTCCTATAAAAGTAGATCGGTACTCATAGTCTAGACTCCATAGAAAAGGCATGCCCCAAGCGAAACAGATCCAGGGTTTGACCCACCAATGCTTCGCTCGTCCTCTTCTACCTTGCCGTGCTCGAATGAGCAGCGCCAGGATGGGGCGTGACGCTCTTCTTCATCACGGAGCCTCATTCTTAGAAGGGCAATACGCTGCTGTGGGACAGCCATCAGGATCCTATGTGGTTTCGACAAGCGATGGTGAAACTATGAGGGTTACGTGGTGCTCTTGCATTTTATTCTTTATTCGAGGCGAATTCGTTCGATGAACGTACGGTCATCGTAAGGCATTCGTGAGACAGCCTTGCGAATTCTTGTGCGTCGTACGGTGCCCGCAAGATTTTTGACAAATTCTTACGACTGTCTCACGGCAGTTTTGCGACAGTCTTACGGCTGCTGCACGGCCGTCTTGCGGCCGCCGTACGAAATATTGTTTATTTTTTCCTACTTTTAAGCTGCAAAATCGTGCGACCCGTGAGACAGACGTACGAACATCGTACGGCTGCCTTACGATCTCTGAGACCACGGTGGACCCGCCCAGATACATTGCGAATTTGTCTGCGTTCTGTCTACAGCACCCATGGCCTCCAAAATCGTACGAACAAAAATCGCACGGCTAATGTGAAACAGGCTTTAGTATTTGTACGTTGTACATCGCTGGTGGTGTTCGTATGGATGCGTTTGTAAGCTTTTGCTTCCGTTGCGATTAGTTTTGTTCGTCGGAAAATTTTCAACATGTCAGTGATAATTTTGTGGCGAATAAAAGTTTCGCCCGTCATTCGTAAGCATTAACCAATCGGAAAGTCTTCGCATGGCGTTCGTCAACTGGCGTTAGAGATCGCAGCTATCAGCCTGATTTGCATATCTTGATCAAGCATATCAAGCGAAAGTGGACGATCCCAAGACGAATCTTTGCGATAGTTTGCGAACTGTAGCGAACATTTGCGTATTGTAGCGAATTGAATCCGACGCATTAAAGCAAATTATAACGAAACGTCAACATTCTGAAAACGAAGGGTATACGCTTGCATACGAATCAATGTGAAGGGTAACTACGACAGACGAATCCATGCGAATCATAGCGCTCCTAAACTTTTTGAGTAGTTTTAAGTACCTCAAAATTTTGTGAAGACATATGCCTGTAGTTCATATATAAAGAAGCTGGCTGATTTAAAGATAATTAGTTATTCCTTCGTCAAAATGGAAGATATACAACGCCTGAAACTGCAGTATGTTGCTGCTATGGCTAATCAAGAAATTTTCCAGCAGACTGCTGTACATCACCGCCACTGAACATAGAAATGTACAAAACAAATATAATTAAATGTAATCAAACACATGGAAACAATTTTACTGTGTATATACCAACATAATTACAAACATTTACTGAAAATCCCTTCCCTTAAACATGAAATAATAAGTTGTGAAAAACTAGAATTTTAAAAATGACAAAATAGGTGCCATTACTAGGCTACGAAATACTAAAACCTACATTTCAGTACTGACATATAAACGTGTCAAATAAAGAGTGCAGAAGACTTGAAACTACACTTAACATATAACCATGGCATACAATACAAGATCTTGAAAATAGCTCTAACCAGGGTCAGTCACTCAGATGGATGCTTCTCATTACTGCTCCTTGTCAGTAAAAATAATGACAAGGGAAATAACAAAATTGTTGAACTCAGAGTTATGGCCTTTGTTCGTGGCGAACGGAATGACGGACAGACGGGAGGTTAGACAGACAGACAAATAAGTGACTACATGTCTATGGTATCCCTTTGGAGGGCTTTGAAATTAAATCGTTCATTAAAAACTTACACGGAAGGAATACTGGATATTTTCTCCTCAGCATTACCAGGCTTTTCATCAGACTGCACCTCAGGTCCCTTAGGTTTCTCTGACTCTATAGCAGCAGCCTTCCTCGCTCTAGATCATCTTACTATTCCCCTAGGTGGCATGTTTTTGACTTTAATACCAAACAGTTTTACACAGTAATATTTAGTTTACAGCGTCCGTTAACGGCCGGATGCTGAAATACCATTTCGGAACCATTCGGAGGCATGCGCTTCGGAAACATTCGAAGGCATGCGCTAATATGCGCAAACTTGCGCTTAAGTTCGTATATTTGCGCTCCTAATCGCTCCTAATCGCTAACGGAAAGAATGAATATTGTTTGCGCGACCCATCGAATTCCAGCGAATTACAGTAACCGTTCGTCACCCTTCGTAAATCATACGCAACTAGACTCTACTAGTTTCCATACGTTTACTTTCGTAACAATGCAACAAATTTTTGAAGAGTTTCGGTCATAATTCGCTGAAATTCACAAATTTTCCCTGTTCGCTAGGCTTCGTTAAATGGATTCGCCTGTGTGTGAGGGGTGCTTAAGAGCGTTTTCGATTGCCGCCTATCTGGTGTGATGTATTTGCTCAAAAACAAAAACAAAAAAAAAAATACTTAAAATGTTTCTACCTTAGGATCATATGTGGAAGGACATGGTGTTTGGTTACAGACAGCTTACAGAAGAAGAAATACAGAGATATCCCGGAATGAGGTATTTTATAGTCCGGCTACCCCAAATCGTACTTTATATTGAGTGGTCAGCGATTCTAATACAGCACGCCTGCAAAAGGCCATAGACATTCTGCACTAAATCATGCTTTGGCCACATGCTAAGCCATTCGGAACTCCTCGGCCAATTCCACGAATCAGACCTCGGGCGTATGTAAGGCGGAGCAATATGCAGCAAAATCCAACATTTTGTTGTTCGGCCGAAAGTATACGCCGAAGCCGTAGATCTCTAGGTCTACGAATGAATTAATTCTCGACCTGCGACCTTTTACAGCTGTTGCACGGACATTCATGTAATGCTTTGCTGTTCTTAAAACAAAATAGTCAATTATTAATGACGAGACAGAAAATACATTTGCTTCTTCTCATTTTATTGGCTTGCCCGCTTCGGCGGGCGAGCCTATGTATTCAGACCGAATATGACTTCCTGTCATGCGCACTCAAGCGGAAGACGCTGGTTTGTTCCCAGCTTCAAGAATGGTCCATAATTGCAAGTGGAGAACCAATATATGGAGAGCGTCTACGGGGCGCAACTTCGTTTGACTGTTCGGTGGTGCTATTGTACCTAAGCACCGTAAAATAACGACACGCCACAATCTGGCACACCAAAATAATCAAACATGTCTAGCTTTCTTTGCCATGCTAAAAACTCAAGGTTTTTTATTATCATTATTTATCGGGTGTATTTGAATGTATGTTAATTGTCTACTGTCAAACTGTCAAATAACGACATGCGCAATTCGCGGGTATTATGTAAAACGTGGACTGGACTTGGACTCTGGACTATGGACCGTGTATAATCTGGACTCTGGGTTTTGGACTATGTCAGACCTGGACTTTGAACTCTGCTCTTTGTAAAACCTGGACTTAAATATTTCAACAATAGTTGCTATGCCTGCACAAACAGTTGTTGTTGTGTTACTGTTTAATGTCCACGGTAAACAGCCATGGTCATGTCGGGACGGTCAATTAACCTAACCACACTATTTCTGTGCAGGCTTAGACCTCCTAAGCGGTTAACTAGTACTAAGTGCACTTACTTTTACCAGCAACTGACAACTGTCCTTCTTGAATCAGCGGAAGGGGAAATGAAAGTAAATGGCCAGACCGTGTATAGAACACAGAACCTCTGGCTTACAAGTCAGATACCCTAACGACTGCACTATGCGGCCCGGCTGTACAATCAGTGTAGAGTGTAGATCCAAATTAGACTGCTGGTTGGAACAGTCTGATCATGGTCTGCGTCAACAGTTTTATTTAAAAGCATTTACTTGTTTTAAAGACAAGGTGTTTGATGGTATTTACTAGATACTATTTCTTTTTCTTTTTTTTCATAAACGTGCATTGAAATTCAGTTTCATGAATGTGTCTTCTTGAAAAAATTCAATTCAGGAAAACACAAAATGTGTTATATGGAAAAATATCAGTATCTTACAATTGCCATCAAAACACCATTTTCTAGGCCTGTGCAATGTCTACAGTTACCTTCCTTTTTGAATAAGACTTACTAAATCATACAAGACTTCTTTAAATTCTATATATAATGACCAAATATATGATGACCAAGGACAATACACAAGTGATTCTGAAAACAAACATCCTTTGGGAGCAACAAAAATACACTAATTCCTTCATTGACTTGGAATCATTACCAATTACCAGTTATACTCTATACCACAGTCTTGTCGGGCCGGGCCGCATAGTGCAGTCGGTGGCGCGTCTGACTTAAAAACCAGAGGTCCCGGGTTCGAAACACGGTCCGGCCCCTTACTTTCGTTTTCCCTTCCGCTGATTCAAAGGAAGTTGTCAGTTACTGGCGAAAGTAAATGCACGTAGTATTGGGTAACCGTGCCTTGAATGCAGCTCTCTACGATCACATCTTCATAGGAAAAATATAATTGACAGTTCAACCGCTTAGGATGGCTAAGCCTGTCCAGGAATAGTGTGGTTAGGTGAACTGACTGTCCTGACATTACCATACACACGTCATCTTACATGTAAGGAACTTGTAAAAGTTCACAAAAGTTTTTCCCCTTGTAATAATAGCCATTGTTGCGAACAGTAAGATATTTTTCCATACCAATCTGTCACACATGAAGCTAGTAAGACGAACTACTTCCACTGTTTCCTTCAGGAGTCCAGATTCAGATATCATCTTACATGTAAGGAACTTGTAAAAGTACTGTTCCAATGTAAAGATGTATTTTTTCAACATCAAGACATGACGATCTGATTATCAACATAACTTTGTCCCTGACCGAATGGTTCGGGGAATATAGCAATCATATTTCCGTCCACCTGTCTCAGTCCGTATGTTAGTACGTCCATTTACATTTTTTGTCCACTGTGTAACTTGAATACCCTTTGAACCATTTACATTACACTTCACCAGTTATGTGTAGTCCATTTGTTTCAAAGTGCAAACACAATTCTTTTTAGTTAAGCAACCCCCCCACCACCCCCCCCCCCCCCCCAAAAAAAAAAAAAAAAAAAGAAAAAAAAGAAAACAAAAACGAAAACGAAATGCCAAGTAAATTTTCTGATGTCTGATCTCTTATAACAATACATGACAGAATACGAAAAATCCTCATTTTTAAATGCTTTTATGAAATATTTTCCATTAGCAGTAATACTAAAATTGACCTTTTCACTGAAGGTTATCATATGATTGTCAGAACAGGCAGAATGTAGCGTAACCTCATTGTTTATTACAGTTGTGGACGTTTTGAAATGAAGAAAGAGTCTCCAAGTAAGATACCATCTCCCAAGACCACAAACTATAAACCACAAAAGACCATAAACATTGAACTACATGTATTTCGGAAACAAAGTGCTAACTTTGCAAGCCCTTTCCTTTTAAAAGGAAACTTTATTATTTACTCGGTGCGACAGTGCGGCCATCTTTGTTTATATCGTTGTTCCTAACAACAGTCGTGTGACGTAAGTAGTCCCACGTCATACATCCGAGGTTGATTCACGGAATTGGCCGAGCGGTGTTCCGATTGATGCTAAGCGAGTATCTGCTGACGTCATCGCCATTTATGACGCCAGACTACGTTTCCTTTAGCGTTCGACATGACTGCATCTATTTTTTTATCATTATTATTATTTTTTTTTTTTTTAAGAAAAGCTAGGCCTAACTTTTTTATGGGAATGCCAATATTGAAATGAGCTCAATGTGTTCAAACAATGATTGTAGGATTACCGGGTATCTGAAAGAATTATGTTAAGGCGCTTATGGGATTAAGGTCCTGAGGTAGAAACATAGTTTTTCTTTTAGCAAAAACATCACACCAGATAGGCGGCAATCGAAAACGTTTTTAACAATCGATTAACGCGGATAAAAAAAAATAATTTAGAAACTGCGTTTTCGATTGCAACTTTGTTTCTAATGTTTCTGTTTCTAATGGTTTTTGTTCCACATTTTAATGCTGCATTAGTCGGCATAATTTTTAAACATGTGACGTAAAAACATTTTGGTCCTTTTTCCAATTTTGTGAATCAACTGTCATTCAGTGTTGCCATTATTTCAAGTCTTCCGCGTGCGACTACGGAAATGTTTCCAATATCTGCCACCAGAGTCATTGTTGCAGTTGTTTTCGTTGATATATTCCTTGCTTCCAAAGGCTCTAACTATTCAGAACTAAGTATTTAGCTCACTGTCAGTCACTGTTGTACCAGACATTATCGTGATATAAGGCCGAAAAATTGTTGAAAGCAGCACTATAAGGCATGAATGCTGAATGGATGTTTTTGTCATTCAAAAAAAAACTAATCAATTATCTTTACAGGTACGGAGTATTTTATACCACTGCGATGTTGGAACCTAGATTGTACCTACCATGGCTTATGAAAAGGTAAGCTTAAATGTACCCTCTTATACTTTAAAACTGTTGCTCAAGGCCCTTTATTGCCTGCTTGCCATTTATGATAATTCCCCAAAAAGCTGCTTTTATATCCAGTTTCTAGTCAGAGTCTATTGCAAATACCGGTAGCTCAAAAAACAATGTATAATCATTCAGAGATATTTTCGTTTTGGGTCAAATATGCATTATTGTTGTTTGTATTATATATGTAGAGTGTAGAAGAGGGCCTCATGGAAGATTAGTTGGTGACTAAATGAGTTACCCTCTGCTAATAAAGTCTATTATTATTATTACTATTTCAAAGCAAACTCTTAGCTTCAAATCCTAGAATTTCTCATCTTTCTTTGTAAGTGGTCATATTACGGATGTACATAAGATAATTTTGAGCAGGGCCCTAATCGCTCATGCATCATGCTGAATCATACACTTGTGACTTGTGAATGACATCCCTTATTCGATGCACGCTGGACTACCAATCCAGGGGTCGTAAGATCGATCCCCTGCTTCTCCGGTCTTTCGGATGAGACTTTAAACCGAGGTCCCGTCTCCGCATGATTTAGTTGTTGGCGGGACGTTAAACCCTAGTTCACTCACTCACTCCCTTATTCGATGAATATACCTTACTACCATTCGAGGAACAGCTTAATCAGAAGATCCAGAAAATTTGCAGGTATTTCTATTCCACCAGTCTCAGATAACAATATTTACACATTAATGCTAAATTGCATTTTTGAGTTTATTTTGTTCTACAACCATTCTTTTTTAAAGGATGACTTTCTGAACTTTTGATTACTCTGGTTGTTATATCAATTTCAGATTTGAAGAGAAAGGTGGCAAACTAAAAAGAATGCATGTGACAAGTTTACAGGAGGTACTTTGTACTAAAATTGTTCTAATATAAATTTTGATGCTTTTCTGCTTTTCATATATAGCTTTAGATAAATGAATTTGAGCTGAAATGTGATATAATCATTTTTGTAAAATGGTACTATGACGTGATATTTGCAGAAGGTAAGACAAAAGCTCGTGTGCTAGTAGTTGCTACGGGATAGGCTGTTTCTGATTACTTTATGCTATCATTCTCTTCTTACTCTTCCTCGGTCGAGGTTCGATGTACACTAAAATATTGTCTTTAAGGGCCGTTAAACCCACATCAGTCAGTCGATCAACCAACAAGTTATCAGTCGATCAAGCAACTAAACAATCATTTTGTCAGTCAGTCATCCAGGTAGTCAGTCACCACTGTAAGCTTCACGAAGCAGATAAACAACAACTGCTTGTTCAATTTTACGTCTGTGGCATCGTTGTTGCAAAGGTAATCATAAAATTACTTGAATTGATTATCATATTGTTTCATGAACAAAATTATATCAGCCTCATCATTGTATCTTTTCTAATTCATATATTCTGTACCCCAGCCCTCTTTAGATCCCTGCACCTGCGGTGTTGGGCATCATCTTGAAATAAAAATAATACAATTAATTAAACTAAAACAGACATCCCTTAATTGACAAATTGGCTCGTCAATTTGATAAGGAAAGAAAAGACCATTGGGCATGAATGAGTTAACAAGTTACTGCACTTACTCTTCAACATGGTTAGATTTACTTTTCTTGTACCTTAATTGCAGCTGGCTAATGAGAACTACGATGTTATTGTGAACTGCACTGGTGTAGAGGCGCACAATTTACTTAATGACCATGAGCTACAGCCTGTCAGAGGTCAAGTTATACGGGTAGGCTTGCTTTCACATTTATTCATTTCATTTATTCAAAAAAAATAGATTTTTAGAAAAAGAGCTGACATTTGAGCCACACCAAGAGAAAATGTGGTGGTTGGGTGGGGCGACGGTCCTGAGTAACTTTCAGTGCCAGGGCGTCCAACAGTCGGGCAAGGGCCTACAGTAGGCACAGTAGGTACGGGCAATGTTGTTTGGATATATTTTTCTTTCTCTGGTATCATATCTCTTGATTCTTTCTTTCTCTGGAAGACGGCCGACAAGGACTGAAATACTGTCTTAATGGGCTGTTACACCCAAAACAACAAGCTAGCCAATTGCACTAGTAGGAGGAGCTATAATTCCGTAAAGCGTTTATGAAGAAGTTTTGCGTCTATTTTAATGGCGGAATAGTAAAATTTCAAATCTTATAGTTACATCTGATAAATCAAACGCACACAAAAAAGAACAAGAAAAAAATAGCATGCAAAATTATTAGCAAAGAAATTTTTTAATGGTCACGTTTTGTCTTTACATGGAACAACCGTCAACAAGGATATAGCTAAGTGGCTGATAGCCCCGGGATGGATGGTGGGGGTTGGGGGTCGGGGGTGTCCGTTATGGCGGTAGTAATAGCCAAAACGCCAAGTATTGCGAAATCTTGTGCAATACACATTTTCAACACTGCATGCAGCGTACCATAATTCTTTCTGTCGACTATTTGGTTATCTATGCTGAGTGCTGTCTTATGATTTTAACGGCCCTTTCAAGAATATTTGACTTATATAGAAAGGGCCAGGAGAAAAAGAGTGTCCGTGGGAAAACACCTGACCTAGAGATAAGAGTCAGGGTCCTTGCCCACTAAGCCACGGGATACCACAAAATTTCCTATATGGAATTTCATAGGTGAAGGCAGACTGGATAAAATCTCATTATGGATTCAATGATGCTGACGGAAACTGCTTGTATGTTCTGCCTGGGTAAGTCTTTGCTGGTGGGATAAGTCAAGTGTATTATACGGTGATTTTATAAGGAATGCTTATATTCAAGATTTGTCAATTAAACTCAAAAGACAGCACTGTGAAGGCCTTGGCATTCTTGATTCCCAAAACGGCTCTTTACACTGATGACTGCCATAGCCGTATCAGGACAGTTTTATTTTTGCGGAGTTAAGGTGAATAGATACACATTCATGGGATGCAACTTTGTCATTTTCAGTTTTGCCTTCCTTTGTAAATGGGAATAACTCTTAAAGGAAGTATTTGCTCCTCTTGGAGCATTTTTTTCTTTTAAAAGCAAATTCTTTCTTTTAATAGTAGACACTATGTTAAAGGCCTCTTCTTCCGGTTCAGCAAACAGGAAGTCAAAGAAGTTATTCGCCTTTGTATAAATTGTGGGAAAGCATTTAGTTGCACCCATTCATCTGAAAATCCAAAAAATAAAACTTTTAAGATTACTTTATGATGCTAAGTTGTGAACATATACATGTACTTTTTTGTTTATGAGTTACGAAGTGGAGTTAAAAATAAATTTGACACCACAGTTTTTGCCATTCCTGTACTTGGTTGTACCTTTTTGTGCCTTTTTACTTTATCTCGATCGCGTTTAGATAACAGAAGAAAGTAGAATTAGCCTTAGTTATGACAGATACCAAGGTATCATATTTGTTTGGCATCCGTAGGTCGAGGCACCATGGCTAAAATACTTCTGCATATGCCTGGGTCCTGGAGGAGATGAGCTTGCCTACGTCTTGCCAGGGTACTAGCCTTTTTATCTAACAAGTTTCCCGTAGTATATGACTTCATGTTGTGAAAAAAAAGTATTTTATCCAAAATGGCGGCAAAAAATTGAGAACAAAACTTAGCCAGACTTCTTAAGTAAACAATCTGTTCCACAGTTAACAAGTTGCCTCTAATTTAAGAAAATTTGACCCACATCATGTGACTTTCAACAATGTGGCAGTTTTGTCATGTGATTTTCAGATTATGTTTAATCGTTGTTCTTGGTTTAAAGAGGCCTGAGTGTTGGCTGTATAATTAGAGCCAATTCCATAGATGGTTGATGTGACAAGTGAAGGCATAGGTCAGACTTCACACAAATGCAGTCTGAACAGAGCCTCTGATTTTCACCAACGCCACTTTGTTAGAAATCACATGATGTGGCTTAAATTAACAACCACTAACTTGACCAATCAACCCAAAAGTTAACATTTTACGCCCCCCCCCCCTCAAAAAAGTTAACAAAAAAAAAAATAATAATAACTTAAGTATTATTTATGTGTTGACTTTAGGTTGATTAATTAGCTTTAGGGCCGTTAGTAACATGTTCCCCCACTAAATGGTGGACAGCCATGTCTTATGGTGTGGATCCCGTCAGCGTTAGCGTTGACGTTTGTAAGGTCCCTAAGTGTCCGACAGCCTAAGTTTCCGACAAAATTTGTCTTTTCCTAAATGTGTCAGAATAGTGAAAGAAATCATTATTAATGGTACAGTTAGTAAATAATTACAAACAATAATTAGTGAAAAATACTCTAAATCTAACTTAGAAAAAAATTGTCGGACATTTAGGGACGACTTAAAGGTTCCTAAATGTCCGACAACCAGTCTAAATGCCCGACAAGGTAAAAATCGATACAATTGTTCGTTATCAGTGTAAAAACAATTAAGTTGTCTTAGATAGTTTTATATACAATAATAATAGAAATAGTAATAAGATTTGAGAAAAAATGCCGGGAAATGTATCAAGTAAGTTACAGAATACAGATTCAAATTATTAGAAAAGTCGACATAGAGTTTTTACATACAATAGTTACCATTATATTGTATATTCTAATACAAATCATCAGAACAGTAGTCAATATTATAAATGTGTCTTTTTTAAGAATAGAAACAAACAATGGTTTTTACACTTCTAGTTGACGAATATTGATTCGTTCGATATCGCACACTTTTGGGACACATGTCCCTAAATGTCCGACAGGCTCTATTTTCATTTTGCTTACATTCTGAGTATTTTTGAAGAGTTATTTGTACGAAATGCTTTTTCTATAGAAGCATTTATTATGGTTTTGCTCACGTTCACGAAGTTTTAGAAACCCTAAGATTTTGTCTGACACTTAAAAATGTTAAATTGATTTTTATCTGTAGTCAATAACGAACTTGATACATTTCCTGTTTTGATTTAATATAAAAGTATATAGTTCAACTTTTTATGATCATATTTATTGTTTTTACTCTGAAAACGACCACTTATGTCTATTTTCACCTTGTCGAACAATTAGGGTTGTCGGACATTTAGGGACCTTTGGGTCGTCTCTAAATGTCCGACAAATATTTTTCTAAGTTAGAGTTTGAGTATTTTTCACTATTTATTTTTACGAAATATTTACTAATTATGCGTTTAATAATAATTTATTCAACTATTCTGACACTTTTAGAAAAAAATAAATTGTCGAACTCTTAGGGCTGTTAGACACTTAGGGACCTTGCTTACTGCTTGCACTGTATCTTCAAAACAGATTGATTTATTTTGATGAAACTTTTCTATTGAACGAAATGTACAATTCCACTTCAGCCCCTTTTCCAAAGATCCTTCTTTGTTTTTCCCAATACTGTTATTACTAAACCTTCCAAATATTTTCGTTAATCCTACTTTTATTTATTTCTTTTCTTTCAAACTTGTGGACTAGTCTAACCTTATTATTTAGATGAGTCCATTTCTAGTTTTAGCGGTTTCTGGTGGAAGTTTTTATTTCTATTGTATTTTGCTTAGAAATTCATGTAAGCAAAGAGTGTAGACTCTGTACAGACGCCGCCTATTGCGGCGTCTAATTTGGGTCTGAAATGTTTGCATATGTCCTTAAAACGGGTTTGGGTAAAAGCGTTTTTTATCAAACATTTGTTTTGTATGTAGCAAGAGTCGTTTGTAACCAGATGTTGCTTTTTGCAAGAGTTATATAGCTTCTTTTATAGAAATCAGGCCCAGACGTTATAAAACTTGAGTACATTCTCAAACTCAAAATAAAGCACACTGATTGGCTGCTTCCGAGCATGTGCTCGGAAGCAGCCAATCAGTGTGCTTTATTTTGATTTTGAGATTATTCTCAAGTTTTATAACCTCGAACCCAGAGGTTGATTTAAAAAATAATAATTATAATACATTTATAAAAGAATAACATGGAATATGCATCCAACAGAAGCTAAATCAAAATAGTTCAGAAGTACTTAAACATGATTAAGTTTTCGATTTAAAAGAAAAGAACAACTACAAAAGGAAATTTTACAAATCTTCATGAGATTTATGCCAAAAGTATAAAATAAAAATCTCCATTTGAGTCAAATGCAGCGGATTTTCTATTTTAACAAGGTGTTTTTTGTCAAAACAGTTTACAAATGCATAAGTGATTGTGACGGTAGAAGGTCACAGATATAAATAGATATGCAAATTACAAACTCGGTAGTTTGTGGTCGAGTAAATGTTGGGGTATATAAGCAAATAAACCGCCCTTGGTGGGTGAGCATGCTTTTCCACTGACGGGGTTTGTTTGCAGGTCGGCCCACGTTACATGATTAAACTGCAAATAAGATATGACACAAAATGTGAATTCGTTTCCTTGAATTAGAAGCCAGAACAGTTTAAACTTGTAGTAGACTTGACTCTATGAAAAAATGACCAATAAGAGAAAGTTTGTATTATGTCAATCTTTAGAGCTCAAAGATATATTTTGATTATAATTCTCAGAACTTGATGAACTTATTTATGCCTAATGCCCCATAAAAGAGAATTAGTAAACAGTGCAAAACCCTGATGGGACGGGGGGTGGTCAGGCGTAATTTTCTGTGTGTAATTTTCAGTGCCGGGGCGTCCTACTGATTTGGAACATTGTAGGGCAAGGGCCTGCTGTGCTTGCAGTGGGTGCGGGTGGGGGTTGTTTGGACATTTTTCCTCTCGTCTGTCATTTCCTCTCTTTCTCCCTCTATGGGAGACGGCCCGATATAGACTGAAATTCTGTCTCAAAGGGCCGTTAAACCCAAAACAACCAATCAACCCTGATGGGCGGCGTCCTATCAAGGTTTGCGCTGTTTGCTTGAAATTTAAGGTTTATTGAAAACAAAAAACTGTAATTAAAAGTCAGTTCGACACCCCTTATATCAGAAATGAACCGGTCCTTAATGACACGTAGAAGAGTCTACTACGCATTAATGGTTTACTCGCGAACATTATGTTTTTGCCTCAATATACTTTCGTAAGCCAAATGCACTACAAGTCTCAGATCTGAGCTTAAAGGCCCCATTGCTCTATCAGCATGAAAAATTTATCTTGAGGTATCGCTGCAAGCTTCTCACTATAGTTTCGTCATTGTAAATGACCGTGATTAGCCAGCTTTAAACAAATAAAAAATCCTTCAGTTTCACATAAAAAAGGTTTGAAAACTTATTTGGGTCATTTTAGTTGGCAACTAAAATGACCTACTTTCGATTTCATAAAATGGTAAAAATACAATGTACAGGCGTGGAGTCCTAATCACTATCCCGCCTATGTTTATCTAGCATTGCTAGACGGGAAACCAGAACAGGAAATTGTATTTTGTGAAGCGATTTGTTATTTTTCAAAAACTTGTTTTCTCTACTTTTTGCTTGTTATATGACTCAATATATGCACGCCAATCCGCATTTTATTACCAAACGTGAAGGTTGAGCACACTTTTACAACGATTTGAATTTAGCCGTTTTTACCGCTGATAGGACTATGGAGACTTTAAGCATTTTAATAATCAGAAACGAAACGGAAGCTTTGTTTCTGTGTGCTTTGCTGCTTTCAGGACGTCCTATGTGGTTATGGGAGGTACAGAGCAGAGAGGTAACTGGAATAAAACAGCTAGTGAGGCAGATAGGAACCTCATATGGCAGCAGTGTTGTAAACATCTACCACAACTGAAGGTTTGCATACTTTGTCTCTATCTCTGTGTCTGGCTGTCTGTCTGTCTGTCTGTGTCCATCTAACTGTCTGTATCTCTATCTGCCTTTCATAGAGAAAGAGAGAGAGAGAGAGACAGAGCAAGATACAGACAGACAGAGAGTGCGTGCGTGCGTATGTGTGTGTTTGTATGTGTGATAATGAAATGCTGATAGCGGCTTCTAAACCGTTTTTTTTCTCTAAGAGCATCTCCGAATTTGTTAAGCTTCTCTTGTACCGTCTAAGAAAGTGTAATAAGGGTGTTCAAAAACAGTGTGTACCCGTATCAGACCCAGGTCGGTGTCTATATTGTTGGTTCAGGCATGTCTGTCGGAATATTTAGAATCAATGTATTCATGTTTTGCCATTTATGTCTATCTGTTACCGTTCACGTTATTTGTACATTGCGAAAAATGCAGACTTAGAAATGACCAGTGAAAAGGCAGTTTTTAAACTGTAGAAGCTAATCTTTAAAGTATAATCTAAACTAGATATCTGATTTAATATATATGTATTATATATCTAAAATAATTTATTAGATATCTTATAAGTTATTTAAGATATTTGATATTTTGTAGAAATGAGATATCTTACTTGCCAATTAAGATATGTTATATGTCAGTTAAAATATCTTATATATGATCTACACGATATCTAACATGCTAAATAAGACATCTGAATTCACGTACAACATATCAGATTTATATACTGAGAGCATATATCTTTTTTACGCATATAAGATATCTTAGTAAATTAGATATCTTATACATCATATGGGATATCTAATATGGCATCACAGGTATCTCATACACCTATTAAGGATGTCTACTTTTTTTTTTAAATAAATCAGATATCTAAGTTACTATTTAAGATATCTAATTTGTTAAAGAAGATATTTTATAGTTAAATAATTATAGATATCTTATAACTGTATAAGCAATCTGGTATCTTGTTTATTAAATAAGAGTGTTTCCTATGACGATGTCTATAAGCTAGTTAGCTTGTTATCGAATCCTTTATATCATCCATGTATGAATTGATTGTGTATGTTTATATGTTGAATAAAATACTGTTTAAACTAAATAAGAGTGTTTTACATTCAAGACTGAAGTTTGATCTTGAGAAGCTAAGGGACCCAGATGTGGCATGCACTTATCAAGCAACAATAGGTGGAAAATTTGCACCACTCATTGGTCTGAGGGATGATGACATGGACTTAGATACCATGATTACCACCTACAATACAGTAGTGACTGATGCAGCCAGTGAGATACTTGGGAAGGAACGTCGCAGGAAAAAGCCATGGGTCACTGGAGATGTTCTCGACCTCTGTGATGAGAGGAGAAATTTGAAGAAGAAGAGGTATGAAGCAGGAGGAGCAGAAGAATACAGGGAAGCAAGCAAAAGGATTCAGAAGGCAGTGAAGAAAGCGAAGGAGGACTGGATAGCTAGTCAGTGCGAGGAGATCGAAACTTGCCTGAACAAAAACAACAGCAAGAAAGCATACCAGCTGGTGAAGGATGTAACTTCAGAGAAACAGGGTAGATACACAACTATCCAGGACAAGTCTGGGAAATGCCTTACAGAAGAACAAGAGATTCTCAGCAGATGGACAGAATATTGCTCAGAATATACAACCATGAGACTGATGGTGACAATACGGTTCTGGACTGCAGTCAGCCCCCAGAAGAAGATCAACAACCGATCCTTCGTGAGGAAGTTGAGATTGCAGTAGCAGCACTGAAGAAGGGAAAATCTGCAGGAGTTGATAATATACCAGCAGAACTTGTTCAAGCTGGAGGGGAGACCATGATTGATGTTTTAACAGATATCTGTAACAGGATCTGGATAACAGGAGAATGGCCTACCCCATGGACTCAGTCGCTGATTATTACTCTCCCTAAAATGGGCAACCTACAGCTCTGCCAGAACTACAGAACCATCAGCCTCATCAGTCATTCAAGCAAAGTCATGCTGAAACTTATCTTGAACAGGCTTAAGCCACAAGCCGAAGAGATAATCGCTGAGGAACAGGCTGGGTTCCGAGCAGGAAGGAGCACCACAGAACAGATCTTCAACCTTAGAATCCTGTGTGAAAAGTATCTCCAACATCAGCAGAATCTCTTCACTGATTTCAAAAAAGCCTTTGACAGGGTATGGCATGCAGCCTTATGGGCCACAATGAGGAAGTACAATATCAATGCAAACCTAGTTCGCACCACTGAGCAGCTATACGGCAAGGCTACAAGTGCAGTCCTGATAAATGGCAGCACAGGAGAATGGTTCAGAACAACAGTTGGAGTAAGACAAGGATGTCTTCTGTCACCCACCCTCTTTAACATTTTTCTCGAACGGATCATGTCTGATGCTCTGGAAGAATATGACGGAAAGGTTAGCATAGGCGGCAGAAATATTACCAACCTGCGGTTTGCCGATGACATAGACGCTCTTGCTGAGGAAGAGCAGGAACTAGAAGCTCTAGTTGAAAGTCTCGACCAGACCTGCACAAGGTATAAGATGGAGATCAGTGCTGAGAAGACCAAACTGATGACAAACAGCGCAGATGGCATCCAGAGGGAGATCAAGGTAAAGGGGCAGAAGCTGGGAACTGTAAAAGCAGCTTCAAATACCTTGGAGCAGTTGTCTCAGATGATGGCTCAAAACAGGAGGTTCTCTCAAGGATAGCACAAGCCACTTCAGCTCTTGCCAAGCTGAAACCAATTTGGAGAGATAACAACATATCTCTTGGATCAAAGGTGACACTTATGCGCTCCCTTGTCATTTCCATATTTCTGTATGCCTGTGAATCATGGACCTTGACAGCAGAGTTAGAGAAAAGAACGCAGGCCTTTGAGATGAGATGCTACCGAAGGTTACTGAACATTTCGTACAAGGACCATATAACCAATGAGGAGATCCGCAGGAAGATCCAAGCAGCCATTGGAGAATATGATGAACTCCTGATGCTGGTCAAGAAACGGAAACTAAGGTGGTTCGGTCACGTCTCAAGGTCTTCTGGTTTAGCAAAGACAATTCTTCAGGGCACAGTGAAAGGAAAAAGAAGAGGTAGACAGAAGAAGAGGTGGGAAGACAATATCAAGGAGTGGACTGGAATGGATTTTGCCAGCTCAACTAGGGCAGCTGAAGACAGGACAAGGTGGAAAGGGATTGTTTTGAAGTCAGCTGTGGTGCCCCAACGACCTAGTAAGGTTATGGGATAGAATAGAATAGAATAGAATAGAATAGAAATAGTTTTGCATATCAAAATAGTTATCTTATATGTTAAATAAGAGATCTGATATTCTTTGATATTTTAGTTGACATTTAAGATTTCTTTTGTGACACATAAGATGTTTTGTTTTCATACAGAGAAATATCATTTATTCTGATAAATCAGATGTTTTATTTAACATATCTGATGTCTTATATAGTAGTTCTGATATCTGTATTGATATATAGATAATATTAAACAAATAAGTTATCTCAGATAGTTAATATGATATCTTATTTCCTAAATGCCATAGTAAGCATAATTTGTTGCAAATTACATAAGAGCCGCGACATGACAAAACCAACAAAGTGGCATGTGGGCCCAGCGAAAACTCAGATCAACCTGGACATCCGTCCAGTCTGACTAGCGCCTTTGCTGTGCGCTTATAGGATAGCTAAGAGTCTAAGCCGATCTGACATGGCAGATGCCCAGGCTGCTGAGTCTGCACGGGGCGCACATGCCACTTTGTTTGGTTTCTCGTGACAGGGCTCATATGGAAAGGGGTTGGGCCGCAAGTTCGTAGAACTTTAATTATGGTCATTGATGCGGTTTATCAAAGACAATTTTTGTGAAACACTTCAGGAAGCAAAGATAATTGGCGACTGGGTAGGACTTAGACCAAGCAGAACATCTACACGACTAGAGCTAGAATATCTTGATATAGGCGGGAAACGACAGGTAAGACGAAGACAAGCATTGTGAGCCCGGAATTTTCTTTCCTTCTGAGAGAGGCTACTAATTAAGCACAGATTATCACAAATTATTTCATAATGACGGTAGGGAGAGAAATATTTCATTCCCGGAGTGGATTTCTTTGAGTAGGGAGATGGTGCTGTGATCAAGCCTATCTATAACACACTGGCCATCTGGGCGTAAACCTGGTGCCTCTGCGACAGAGCTGCTGTAGCTTTAAGCAGGTCCGGAGCTCGACATTCGCCTTAGGTCGAGTGAAAATCCCCAAATTCTACGGCAAAGTCACAACCTGGCTGTCTACAGTCCACTTTGACCGAGATGGATTGTTTGAGTCTGAGATTTTACGTACTTTGCAACAGTATTCAGCCATATTGGACTGATAGGGGAATGGGAGAAATGGTGATGAGGTTGAAATACTCCAGAGGCTGCAAAAAGAAGTTACTACCTAGGCCGGAATCGAACCTGCGGAATATGAGTCCACTCTTCATAATATTTGATTTTGGTTGGTTGGTTGTTTGGGGTTTAACGGCCCTTTGAGACAGTATTTCAGTCTATATCGGGCCGTCTCCCAAAGAGAGGGAGAAAGAGGAGAGAAATGATAGACATGAAAAAATATCCAAACAACCCCCACCCGCACCTGCTGCATGGACAGTAAGCCCTTGCCCTACCACTATTCAAACAAGTAGGACGCCCCGGCACTGTAAGTTACCCGCAGCACCTTCGCACCACCCAACCGCCCCCATAATATTTGAAAGCTTCCCTACAGCCAAGTGGTATAGCTATTTTTTGTTGGTTATTTACTGTGCATTTTTTATTCCAGGCTGTTGTTCATAATTACGGTCACGGAGGTGGTGGGGTAACCTTGCACTGGGGTTGTGCTGAAAATGCAGCTAGACTTGTGAAGCAATCCATTGAAAGTCAGAGACAGTCCAAGCTATGATACTTGTTCATAAATAGTTATCAACACCGATAACAAACTTCAAACGAAAGAATTTTCAACTTGACTTCATTTGAAAAAGCATGAAGTGGTGTTTATGAATTTTCGTTTATGCTGTAATTTTTTTAAAAGTAATAAAAACGGCAAATAGATAATAGAAAAACTATCATGTGTTAACAATACAGTTTCAAATGTGTGTCACCTTCAAAACAGGATTTTAAAATATGGAAATTTGCGAATGCCTATTTTTGCGAATAAGGGCAAACATTACCCGAGCTTCACAAAGAGCAGCGGATGGAAGGCCTCATAACTCACTTTATAGGCCTTTAGGCCGATGCTCCAGAAGCCCACCATTTAAATGCTTCAGAAGCCCACCATTTAAACAACAGACGTTTTAAACCTGTTTCTACTCCCATATTTCCTTCTCGGATGTCACATGTACAGTACAGTGGACTCGATAGTACCGGATCAACTTCTATAAAACTCCTGTTTTGTTGTATATAAAAGCTAAAAGTATGCATGTTACGACACATAACAATTGCAAAATATCCCTTCTATCTATCCATGTCAAAATTATTCCTTTAAGGGCAGATAACCTATCCAGACTTACAGTAGGGTCTTAAGACAGTAACGAATCAGGTGCGACAGTATCGGATCATATGATATTATTTAATTGGAGAGTTCCTCCGAGACATTCTGCCAACCTTCTTAGCTTCAATAATTTTGCTACATACATAGTTGGACCTATTAAACTCTCAGAGAAAACTTTTACGGCCTTTCAAAGATATTTTTCATGTGGTCCTTCACCAGCAACGGTTATGTCTGTTAAATAAAAGATGAATGTATACAAAAGTATAAGCATGCCAAATATTCTTAACTAAACTCAGTAATCCTCTGCGCCCCATCACGGCGTCGTGTGTTCTCTGGATGATATTGATGCGTTGTTATTGCAATATTGCCTTTTCCACCGCCAATATTATTACTATTATAGTTACTATTATTAGTTTTAGCTTTATCTTTATCATTATTATTATTATTATTACTATTATTATTCATTCCTCTTACTCTGCTCAGTCGCCTATTTGCCCACCTGATACATATCTCAGTGATGCTAGAATCCACCTGATAAAGTCTTTCTCAGTTGAAAGCCAGGCGACTGTTCGGGTAAAGGGAGTGAATTCAAATATTTGTCTTGCATAGAAGATGAATTGTGGCTTCCCTTTGATTAGGCAGACTTATTCTGCTTTCCCCACATACAATTCCACGCTGCGTTTGCTGCGTGGTTACGTAACACTTTCCTATCTCATTGTGTAATTCTGTCACTACGCCATGACGTTGTTTATATGTTGTATTGCTGTTTTGCTCATATATCACTCTTGTGGTGATCTGAGCTAATAAAGAATAAAACTGAAACTGAAAAACGGAACAACTCAAACAGTAAAGACCATAATCTGCCTTTGCAAAGTGTAGACCCTGATAAGACCGTGGTGTCTGGTCAGAATCAACAAATTTATGGTGATTTTCCGCCTCAACGATATTTCAATGCAATCAGTACATAAACACTACATGGTCATTCAGCGAGTTCTCCGCCATTAATCTGAGTCTACACAGTGTACAGATGTCCATCCGATGAACGCCAGTCATTTTTTGGTTCACATACATGCGAGCTGACCCCAAATGTTTCTTCAGAATGTTTATCAGAAGCTTAGTTGTACTATGCATAACCTTCATTATCATACGCCAGCGTGTGGGGCGTGGGATGGGGGATATTTTACAAAAAGGACGTTGTCTTAGTTTTATACTGATCTTATTTGAAAGAGGACACAGCAGCCACTCAGGTAGTTGATTTATGACTTGTTTTTAGCATCAGACTATACATCCAACATACAGTTTTCCAGCTGAGGCCTGTGTTTCAGTTCAAATTATATAATGATCCGTTACTGTCGCACATCGGTGCCCTACTTTTCAAGTCTTTAGTTTCATCAAATACTGAAATGTCACAAAAATAAATGACTGCCTGCAATTTTAGGGATGCCGGGACACATTACAAGGCAAAATTGGTTTCAATCGCCTTATGATGAAATAGTTTAAATAACCGAAATCTATTTTGGGGGTAACGAGCAACAGGCAAAATGCAAGCGCCGCTGAAGAGGGGCCAATCCTTTCAACAACTCTGATTTGTTTCACAGCCACAAATTTCGATCGAATTTTTCACCCTGCACTTTGCCATTGGTCTAACTGGATGACTAAAATATAATGGTAAAAAATATTTGCTTCATTTGTGAGAAAAATGGGTGATAACTTTCGAGTGATCCGATACTGTCGATGATCCGATACTGTCGAGTCCACTGTATGACTTCGAATATATCAAGATCTCCAAGGGGTAAACTTTAAAAGTAATAGTATTACTAATAAATAAAGACTTTATTTTCAGCGGGTGACACAATCAGCTAAAAGCTACTCTTCCTTGAGGCCCACTTAACAAAATATGTACAAATCAAAACAATATCAAATACAAATATACAACACACTGTTCAGCGAAACCAAACATTCATTGTTACAGGCCTGATCACAATCACTCCTTCTCTCAAGAAAAGAAAAAGCACTAGCAGCAATCAGTACTACCGCAAACTTCTTAATATTGGGACACTCAAAATAAACACCGCAACTGTCCCAAAAATAGAACAGCCTGGTTTTACAAAGCGGTAGTCAAAAGATTCAGACGGAATAGCAAACAGTGTAGACCCTAATCAGACGGCTCCTCTAGGAGCAGCTTGATACGAGTCTGCACTTTAATTGAAGACACGCTATGGTGTCTCAAACGTTCAAAAGTGCCAATAATGGATTACCAAAGATTAAGTTTACCGTAAAAATACTAAAACTTGAGACACCTAAAATAATTACTGTAATTGTCCTATAGTGGAAACAATATGAGCCGCGACACGAGAAACCCAACAATGTGGTTGTGGGCTCCGTGCAGACTCAGATCAGCCTGGACAACCGCCAAGTCTGATCAGATTCTTTGCCTAGCGCTTAATGGGTAGCTAAGTGTCTAAGCTACCTCCATGCGGACAGCGAAGACTCTGATCAGACTGGGCGGATGCCCAGGCTGATCTGAGTCTGCGCTGGGCGCACGATCACATTGTTGGTTTTGTCGTGTCGCGGCTCATTTCATTCAACATACTGAGCAATTATGAACAATACAATCTCAAAAGACCAATAACTCTTTACAGTAGCTTGAGGGATTCAGAAAAAAGTCTAGGTTGGTTGGTTGGTTGATTTGATGCTTAACGTCCACGGTAAACAACTAAGGTCATGTCGGGATGGTCAGTTAACCTAACCACACTATTCCTGGGCAGGCTTAGACCTCCTAAGCGGTTAACCAGTACTTAGTGCACATACTTTCGCCAGTAACTGACAACTGCCCTTCTTGAATCAGCGGAAGGAGAAACGAAAGTATGTGGCCAGACCGGGATTCGAACCCAGGACCTCTGACTTACGAGTCAGGTGCCCTACCGATTGCGCTACCCGGCCCAAAAGTCTAGGACTTATATAATCTGTATCCCACCGTTACTGATAATCGTCTTATAGTGGATCTGCTTGGTTTCTCGATGTAGAACTACGCTTAAAAGATGCAGATGGGATGGCAAACAGTGTAGGCCTTCATGAGTTTGACCACGAGCATCACAAAAAAAAACATCACACAGAATTTCATACCTGTGCAATGAGAAATAAACTTTCCTTTACCACTCAGTATATATCTTCAGCATCCTAGGACTATTAGCTGAACAATCAGAAACAGTAGGTATACAGACCGTTATCAGACCGACCTGGATCTACATGGTATGTCCAGGCATGTTTGTTCTTGTCACCATTTCACACCCATCTGTCTAAGGCTGATAAGCAGTAGTGTCGAGGAAGACAAGATATTCACACAGTAACTACCTACCATAATTATGTGCTCAGAAAAGATAACGTTTAATAAGCTCCGACACAGGAAACTTCCGGTTCATCTGCGCAACATGATCAGAACTTTCCCTATTCGTTGTAAACATACAAGTAGGTCCCGGAATCTCCAAAGATTACTGATGTTAACAGAGAAGGGAATAATCAGACTACACGGATCCACATGTCGATCTGAGTCTATGCGTTTCTAACACGCAGTAATGTACCTTTCTCAAGTACGGCTCATCCATCCATTAACTAGTATATGTATGTAAAATCTCTTAAATTCCCTATTGACTCATCAAGCTCCAAAAACGAAAAAAAAGTTCAATTTGCAAACAACGTAGATCCAGATGAGGCGGATCGTAATGGCTCACCTCATCTGGGCGCACACTGGTTGCCCTCTGTTTTTGGATTCTCAATATGACGTAGCGTGGACAAAACATTTTTGTTAAATGTTGCAGTCGTAAATTTCATCGTCTGCTTATTTGGCGCTGTAAGGGCGGACTTCCCTATAAACAAATGGGGAAGTTTTGCAGTCCTGCATACATTTACTCACGCGAATACTCCAATAATGTATATTTTCATAATTGATAGAGTTGCAGATATACTATTTATTTATTGAGTGAAACGATCTGACAAGGGCCATTTTATGGCAAGCCTTTTTTATTATTTAATATTTACATTCTTGGTGTATTTACTGAAAAGCCCTATAGTAAACCATTGGAACGTTATGAAGTTTACATTCCAATAATTACATTGAGACACGCGACGTCAATGACGTAAAAATAAACAACGGCTCTCTACAACCTGATTGGACGTCAGCAACGTCATGACGTCATGCATGCCGTTCTGCTGTGAGCAGAAAACACTGCTGTTTTACAGCTTCAATTTTAGCGCTTATAGAAGATTTTTCATGAAAGATTTGATTGAAATGAATGTAAATATAAGCAATGGACTTAATTTTTCTGATGTTTATTGAAGTGTAAACTACATTGGGTCACTAGCAAAGTTTACATGAACCCCATTCACTTTGCACGTGACCAAATGTAGTTTACACTTCGATAAACCTCAGAAAACTTAAATTCATTCCTTAAATAAATAGATATCTGATGTAAATTATGAGATATCTGATATAATAAATAAGATAACTAATATAATATATCAGCTACCTGCATTGAGATATCTTATACACTATATTAGATAACTTAATCAATATATAGTTTTATATGGCATATATCTCTTTAGTTTATAAGACAGCATATATACCATATCACATATGTATAACCAGATGTCTAAATTAGGAAATAAGATATCAATAGCTTATTATCTAAGTAAAATAATATGTTTCTTCTTTATGAACTCTAAAAATGACTTACTAGCGTTGTGTGTGGTGAAAAACCTTTGCTTTATAGGGATGGGCCGAGCAACAGCTTTCGAGATACTGAGTGATACAACACTGCGAATCAGATGTGCTGTGTACATCGCCTGTCCAGTTACCTTTGCAGGTCTAATGATACCAAACAAACAAAAATTAACGGATCAGAATAGAACATGTCCCAACTTTTTCCGTAAGAGAAAATGAATATCATCAATATGATATTTATCATGTTTATTTTGTATCTGGCGGAGATTTGGGCATTTATGTATCGATGTTGAGATTACTGGAAAGTGTCCCAAAACAGTAGGTCTGGTAACAAAAAGCAAAGATAAACAATAAACATGGATCCCATCTTCAAGCAGATTTAATCTGTTCATGGCATGTTTACATAATAAGGCTGTGTTTGTATACAAAGTATACTGGACAAAAAAAGTTAAGGATCAAACATTTGACTGAAGCTTAAATCATGAAAAATAAATTATTCAAAAATAATTTTCTTTCATTCAATACATCTGTTGAAGCGGCACAGGACTGCATGAAAAATATTGGAATCGGATCACGTGACACGCCAGCAGAAACGAATGAACAGATATACCCCTAAAATTGAAGTGAAAATTGGCACCACCACAAAATTGAATGTCCACGATTCTTGGCTTTGTCCATGCAAAATCATTCCCAGTGCTCATTGATACCTCTGGGGGTCTGAATAACTGCTAGGCAGCTACTCGGTATGCTTTTAGTAAAGCGCTTGAGACTCATTTGGGGACTCGTTTGCCATTTTTCATGACGGGTCTGAATTAGCTCTCCAGGAGGTTTCTGAAGCCTTTGATGAATAGAATTGGGGTGTTGCAACATCTGTAAAGCATGTTCAATCTGATTTAAAACTTGCGATCGACTTGACCTGTCCATTCTGACGATTTTCTCTGTCTAAAGCTACTGGTTTATCACAATAACACTGTTAGTATGCGCTTTTTTGTGCGTTAAATGTTTTAATCGGCCGGTGTAAGCAAAAACGGTTACAGACAGACTTTACACAGCTAAATTGTGCATTGCATGCTGGTAATGAGGCCAGGTATGACGCGATTCCATAGAAAAACGAGGAAACAGTTGGCAACAGGTGACGCCAATTCGCAACCTGTTAATTGGACCCATGTTCTTTTCACAGATGAGTCCAGATTGTGTGTAGATATCCACGATGATATGAGAAGGGCATGATGTCTGCCAGACTCACGTCGTGTGGACTATAAATCAAATCGTCATGTGGAATATGACATGTCTTGAGGAGGGTGGGTGATGGCATGGGCCAGCATCTGGATTGGCAGCTGCGTAGACTTGCGCATGCCAGACAGAGGCGCCCCAATTGGTGTTCGAGCTAAGACTGACATGTTTTGTTCAATTACGAGGCCGTTTGCTGAAGTTTATGGCAATGACACCATCGAATCACGGGGCAAATGTGGTGGACAGAAACAATCGTCCGCAGTGACATGTCAATTCCATAACAAGTTTTAAATTCGATCGAACATGCTTTTAGACATGTTACACCGCCAATTCTAATCACCAGAGGCTTACTGAAACTCATGGAGAGCGCATCCAGTCCTTTCATGAAAATTGGCAAACGAGTCCCTAAATGGGTCTTTGGGGATTTAGCACAAGCATACCGAGTGGCTATCATGCAGTTACTCAGGCACCCAGAGGTCACACTGAGAAGTAAAACTCATTTTGCATGGATAAAGCCAAAAATAATGGACATTAAGTTTTGTGGCAATGCTATTTTCACTTTGATTTTAGGGGTATGCCTGTTTATTCATTTCTGCTGGTGTGTCACGTGATCAGATTTCAATATGTGTCATGCAGTTTTGTGCAGCCTTGACAGTTGTATTCAACA
Organism: Ctena decussata; assembly: GCA_963989385.1. Taxonomy (NCBI): domain Eukaryota; kingdom Metazoa; phylum Mollusca; class Bivalvia; order Lucinida; family Lucinidae; genus Ctena; species Ctena decussata. The sequence goes on from OZ022501.1 coordinate 18,070,113, forward strand.
GAAGAAAATGATTTTTGGAAAATTATTATTTTCGATATAATAATTTCACACAAATGTTTGATCCCTAACTTTTTTGGTCCAGTATATATTATGCACTGAAGGCCAGGAGCATGATTGGGGGCAATTTCATGATAGAATAATTTTGTTGGAACATTTGAGAATGTCATAATAAACAATCATGTAAGAACATTTGAGAATTTCAGGACACAACAATCATGTTAGAACATGTGAGAATTTCATTATACAACAATCATGTTAGAACATGTGAGGATTACATGTTACTACAATCATGTTAATCATGTTAGAACATGTGAGAATTTCATGATACAACAATCATGTTAGAACATTTGAGAATTTCGTGATACACCAATCATGTTAAAACATGTGAGAGTTTCATGATACAACACTCATTTTTAAACATGTGAGAATTTCATGATACAACAATCATGTTAGAACATGTGAGAATTTCATGATACAATAATCATGTTAGAACATGTTAGAATTTCATGATATAACAATCATGTTGAAACATGTGAGAGTTTCATGATACAACAATCATGTTAGAACATGTGAGAGTTTCATGATACAACAATCATGTTAGAACATGTTAGAATTTCATGATACAACAACCATGTTAGAACATGTGAGAGTTTCATGATACAACAATCATGTTAGAACATGTGAGAGTTTCATGATACAACAATCATGTTAGAACATGTGAGAGTTTCATGATACAACAATCATGTTAGAACATGTGAGAGTTTCATGATACAACAATCATGTTAGAACATGTGAGAGTTTCATGATACAACAACCATGTTAGAACATGTGAGAGTTTCATGATACAACAATCATGTTAGAACAAACTAGAGTTTCAAGATACAACAATCATGTAAGAACATGTGAGAGTTTCATGATACAACAGTCATGCTTGAACATGTTCTGACGTAATTGTTGCATCATGAAATTCACCCTAATCATAGGTTTACAACTTCATGTATTGATCAAAGAAACTGTATTTCTTGTATCATTTTGAAATGACATATATACCACAGAACGAAAGGACCTCCATGCTCAAGGCGTGAATTTTCCCCATGATTAAAAATTTATACGGATCACTGACATTTGCTGTGCATTTATGTCTATGACATGTAACTTGCATGACAAATGAATTTTCAAGTGTTTGTGTACATGTAAAGTACGTTAAAAATACGTTGACGTTGACGTCATTGTTGAGATAAATTGTAAACTGACCTAGAAATAATGATTTATTGTATACATTTCACCCTTTTTTTGACTTACATTACTTATATAACAGACAACACTGGATAGTTTTGACTATATGTATGTGACCTTGACCTCAGTTCAAGGTCATGGTACACAATATAATCCTTGACGATCACTGTGCTACTGCTGACCATTCTTCTTCTTTGGCTCACTGAGTATCGTTCCCCCCCCGTGACCCAGCTTCCCACTGATATATATTGCGTACTTGCATCGCATAAGTCTGCTGCATGAAGGTAAAGCTGGATCACGGGGGGGGGGGGGGGGGGGGGAAGTACTTGTATTTTAGTTACTGTGAAGCGTTCTCTTTTGGGCGCTTTGACCGGAAGTAAAACTGTGGTTTTGCATGTTTAAATGCCAGTCAGGCGTAACAAGAAGAAAATCATTGCTTTGTATTGTGATATGCGTATATTTAGCATGCATTTATGATAAAAAAATGTATGGAATAAATGACTGATTTCAATATTTTTATTACCTCCAAAAATGAGGTATGCGAAAACCTTGAATTTAGGGTGTGTAGGATCAGACTGTATTATCTCCCCATGTCTTTGGGTCTGAATCACAAATGATCTGATTTCATACGGCTTACATGTTTGTGGAAGCTCTGCTAAGAAAAAATTGCACACTTTATACTTTTGAAAATTTGGACATGTCGCGCCGGTCTAATGGGGAAAATCCTCGCCTTAATCATAGAAGTCCTTACTGGTGAAATAGTGAGAGACTAGAACTGAAATCTTTGTGGAGTTCTAAATCACCTAAGGGAACCTAAGCTTCCCGGCGCACCTAAGGGTCTTGTACGATAAAACCCAAGATTTGGATCCCAGATATTTCATTTTGCAAAGTTGTATTTTGACAATAAAATACATATATTGCAAAGTTCAAGTCTTGAACACAAAATAAACCAGTTCGTGCATAAAATATTTAGGTTTGATCTTCAACATACCCATACTCTCAGTCTACTTTTGAAAAAATGACAAATTTGGTTGATTTTTCAGATTTGTATACAAAACAAATTTCTTATCGTCATCGTAGTTCATACGATGGCAACATGAGGAATTATGAAAAGATTATAGATGGATGGATGACTTTCGATTTTACGTCCTTTTCAACAGTATTTCAGTCATATCAAGACGATGGAAAGGTATTAATGAAAGGCTAAGTGCAGTGGAACCCTGTTTACGGTTGAGAAGATTTCGCCTCAACTCGAATCCGGGACCGCTGGATCAGCAGGCCAGCGCTTAACCTACTGAGCCACTGGGGTTCATGATAAGGTTAATGAGCCGGTGCACGAGAAAAACAATGTGGTTGTGCGACCAGCGCAGACTCAGATCAGCCTGGGCATCCGACAAGTTTGATCAGACTCTTCGCTAAGCGCTTAAAGGGTAGCTAAGGGTCTAAGCTGCCTCCATGCGGACAGCGAAGACTCTGATCAGACTGGGCGGATGCCCAGGCTGATCTGAGTCTGTGCTGGGCGCACAACCACACTGTTGGTTTTCTCGTGTCGTGTGTATGACCCCTTTCTAAACATTTTTGCATTTAACACCTAAACATGTTGCAAATTGAACATGTTACGATTTAAACACATAAAAAATCGGACTGCATTTTTTGCATTGATTCTAAACACATTTTTACAGTGTACACGTTTAAATCGTAACATGTTCAATTTGCAACATGTTTAGGTTTATGTTTAGAAATTAAACATGTACAAAACTGGTTATATTTACCTTTTATTTTGAAAATTTCCGCTGTCAACATTTTTGTCTCTTTTTTTCGTTCTTCAACGGGGAAAAGAGAGAATATATTCATCCGAAACGCGTAACAGAATAAAACGTGTTTAGCAGCCTTTGTCCGGGAAAATAATAGAAAAGGCGTACATGTTTAGCTATATGACATATTCCTATACATGTTTACACCTAAACATGTAACCACTTGTGTTTTATAGCTAAGCGCGATTTTTACAGTGTAGCCTTATGGGCCACATGCGGAAGAACAAAATCAATGCGAATCTAGTTCGCGCCATTGAGCGTCTCAGTAAACAAGGCTATAAGTGAATTTCAAAAGAATGGCAGCAAGGGAGAATGGTTCAAGCAACAGTTGGAGTAAGACAAGAAAGATTTTTCTCTTCCACCCTCTTCAACACGTTTCCCGAAAGGATAACGTCTGATGCTCGGGAAGAACATGATGGAAAGGTTAACTATCACCAATCTGCGGGTCGCCAACGCCACTGACGCTCTTGCTGAGGAGTCTTTTTCAGACTGTTCCTCCAGAGCAAACTTCATAGTTGTTGGGAATCTCCTTTATAGAAATTCAGCCTTAGCAATAGCATAGCAACCATTTAACTTGTTTTATAAATGCGGCCCCTGATCATTGCGTTCCTATCTACTGCCTTCACTATGTAAGATGTAGAGGAAACGTTTTTGAAAAATGTCAAAATCTCTCCACAGAAATGGTCCCTTGTTGCGCAAGAATATATAAACTAAGCGGGACAATAAAGAGAATCCTTCGCTTATATATTGTTTCACCATATATTGAAGTTAAATCAACCAAAAGTAAGTCATTTTGGTTCCCAAGTAAACTGACCCCCCCCCCCCCCCCCCACACACACACAGAGAAATGTTCAACAGTTATTTATAACAAACATAAGGGTGTTTTGAATGTTGACGATCATTTAGAATAACGAAGCTAAACAGTAAAAGTTCACGGTAAGTGTTTATTTAAATTAATACCACTAGGCCTTTCTTGATGTAGAAGATTATGAGGTAACGTTTTACAACTAAACCCCATTTCTGAGATATCACTATTTCGAATATATGATATCGCAAATTATTTTGTGATATCACGAATTATAATCTGATATCACAAAATCGATTTAGTTACCTCACTAAATGAAATTTGTGATATCACATAGTCGATTTAGTGATATCACTAAATAGATTTGTGATATCAAAATAGTGTCTATGATTTTATTATATCACTTTTTCGATTTTTGATGCCACTACTTCAATTAGGTGATCACAAAATCGAATATATATTAGTGGAATCACTAAAAGGATTTTGTATCACAACATCGAATAAGTGATATCACAAAATAGCTGTGATTTACTGAAATCACAAAATCGATTTTGTGATATCACTTTTTCTATTTTATGATGTCACTAATTCAGTTTTGTGGTATAACAAAATCGCACATATTTTTTGATATCACAAATTCGATTTTCTGATATCACTAATTTCAATATAACTATATAAATCCCGTTTTTGTGATATCACAAAATCAAATTTATGTATGATAACTCTATATCGATTTTGTGATTTCACTATTTCGAATATATGAGATATCAGTATATCGATTTTGTGATTTCACTTTTTCGAGTGTATGAATTATCTTATATGAATATGTGATATCACTAATTATCATGTGATATTATGTGATATCACTGAATAGGAGAGACTCACTGACATCACAAAATGAAATGTGATATCACAAATTTGATTCAGTGATATCAATAACTAGATTTTGTGATATCAAAAAGTGAATATGATTTTGTGATATGATTTTGTGAAATCACTAAATAGATTTTGTGATATCACAAAATCGAACTAGTGATATCACAAAATAGCTGTGATCTAGTTATATCACAAAATCGATTTTGTGATATTACTTATTCTCTATTTTGTGATGTAACTAATTCTATCTTGTAATATAAATAAATCACTCTTATTTTGTGACATCACTAATTTGATTTTATTATATTACTAATTTCAGTTAGTGATATCACAAAACAGAAAATTTATAGTAAAAAGGCACCTCCTAGAAAGTAGGAATTTGTGTCACTAATTAATTTCAAACACTTTATATAAGAAATCAAAAAATGTTGTTTTTTGTTTAAAGCTGGTTACAATGACGAAACATACAGTTGAAAGATTGCAGTAATATGGCATGATAAAATCATATATGAACTTACCCTGCCAGGAAAGAAAAAGGATTTAAGGTGTACTGATGTATCTCCAAGCTTTGGCTATTATTTTCTTAAGGGAGACACTCAAACAGTAGTTGATTTCCTGGTAAATGAATCTTCAATTGAAACTGCTCTAAAAGGAAATTATTTGCCCTCAGTGAGAGCCAATTCTTTCCTTTTAGTGTAATTCCAGTGGAAGAAGGGGAGAAGTTTTCAACAAAAGAGTGATATCCCTTGGAAATATATGTTAACACATTTATTCAAATTATACATAGTCTGCATTATTTTCTTCCTACTCCATATCCTCAGGAAACAGAACTTTCAATATCACAAAAATCTTTTTATTAAACCAATCCGCTAATTACTCTGATCACTAGTACCACTGTTCAGTTAACAGAGACCTTGTTGCTAATTGCAAGTGACTGAATTAACAAAACGATGTTAGTTTTATACTTACCGAACATACAATTCACGGACTAAGATTTTATAAGCCTGTCTTTCTTTATATATGCAACTGGAATTTTACGCCATTTGCATGTGGACTATGGAAACTGTTATGTCTTCAGATACTCTCGAATCGGATTGAACCGCCATTTTTGAAGATGAACGTGAAAAAATAAAACAATCTATTTTATTAATGATAAAACCAAAAAAATTCGTTTAATTTTTTTATGCCTTTGTCAGTTGAACTGTTACTTCCCTCACGGTAAACGGACACCCTTCAGGGAAAGCAGACCAGCAGTGTCGTATTCATTTGTGCCTCCCTCCTCAATGTTAGTCAACTCTTGGCTGAAAGAATTTGCTCCTCATTGGGAGCAAATTCTTTCAGCCAAGAGTTAACTCGATTTAAAATGGAGGCAAAAACGACAATAACAGACTTATTTCCCTTGAATATGTATTCATTTACCGTAACTAAAATAGCCTAGTTAGGGGAAGAAATTTTCACTAACCTCTTTCACATATCTATTTCAGAGTCTTTCAAGTGGACACGCATCTTGCCATTTTCGTCGCTTCTTTTTGTTTGGTGGCACTAGGCACCATTCGAGAATTTGTTGCACAACCCGATGACGCTCCGCCTCCGGGCAATTTTCTCGAGTCTGATTGGACAGCATACAAGTTGTCCTACCACAAGACATACTCCAGCGCTGCAGAAGAGAAGTACAGGTAAAGATGGTTCAAGGAATTTAATGTCCAGTTTTTGTTCCAACAATTCATGGTGAATGGGTACAACTTCAGACAACCAATAGTACCCGTTCTTTTTGCCTCCTTCCCACCAGAGGTCGACTTTTAAAGGAACAGACTCTCTCCGTCCAGAGAAGTAAACAGGTCACCAAGGTTGTTTCACCCCGTTAAAATGATAGCAAAGCATGGGCGTATAGCTATTTACCTTAAGCCAAAATGCAAGTTACTCAAATCATCTATCAAACCGAATTAATGTATTGTTTAACTTACCTATTATAAAACAAATGAATGGAGGAAAATTGATTTTTTAAATTTTATTTCACCGGACGTACGAATGAACACCAAAAGCGCTAGTTACATGAATGGGGTAGCTACGAGAGAAAAGAAAAAAATAATGATCTCACACAGAGCACTGTTTCTTTTGTGCTTTTTAATTATAATAAGCTCATCATATCAATTTTTCCTAGCCATTTCGTGTCATTTTGGCGTGTTGTTCAGTGTGTTACGTGGATATAATTTTGGCTGTAGAAATAGTTTACATTTTACACCTAAATATGGTGAGAAAAACATGTACAGTCACAAGAAATCAGCAACGAGAAAGTCAGACGTCTCGTGCATCAAAAACGTCATATTCATGTCTAATAAGTCGCGTCAGAGGGACCATTACGACACAAAGATGTCTGCATAGTTTCTAGCCAGTACCCTATATTTCAACCCTTTCGGAAAAAAATCAAGTAGAGAATTTACAAAAGTCGATTTCTACAAACAATGAAATCCAAACTTGCATTTTCACTGCAGGGTAGAAACGGTGAAAATCTCAATTTCGATTTCACTGAGAAATCTCAGATTTTTATTTTATGGCAGAAAAGAAATTCTGATTGTACAAACAGAGAGAGCTGACGTTCTTGTGTCCTACATAAATCTGAATTATCTTGAAAATATCCGAATGAGTTCAGAAGATATCGCCCGAAATTCATTTGAACTTCACTGTTTGCACTAAAACCGACTTTTATAATGGCAACTCTTGCTTGCATCCTTTTTGGGTTATTTTTCCTTGATGAATTTAGCTACGAGTTGGTTTCTTCTCATCTAAGATAGGGTAGAGTCGGGTAACTTCGGACATGGGGGTAAATTCGGACATGCCATTGCAAACAGTGAAAATCCAGATGAGACGGCTCGTTATGAGCCGTCTCATTAGGATTGTCACTGTTTAGCCAATTATTTTTCTTTTAGTTCCAAACAACTGACATATAAAGGAAACAATGTCACTGTCCGAATTTACCCGCTGTCCGAAGCTACCCGACTCTCCCTTACTATCAAGTTAATTCAGGTATACGATTGTATACGATTGTATCCTCCAGTTTGTTTTTCAGGAGACGTGTTTGGGAAAATAATCTGGCAGAAATCAATCAACACAATAAAGAGGCTGGCATGGGACATCACTCTTACTGGATGGGCGTTAACCAGTTCACTGATATGGTATATAGGAACTTTCTGGTAGAAATATTTCAAAATTAGGAGACAAAATTAAATATTCAAGAATGCACTATATGACTACGCACTCCTCTTTTGCGCGAAGGACAATTTCACTCTCTGGAGCCTAAATGTATGTTAAGTTCGAGTCAGCTCTCGATTAACTTTTCAGTACCATAGACAACAAATAAAGTCTAAGCCTACTTTTAAAGTTATTATTCTGAATATTCTACAATGTCCTTGAGAAAGAAAGGATCATTTAAAGCTCTGTATATACTCTAGCTCTGACACTTTTAAAGCAAATAAGAAACTGCTCATGAACTGATGAATATGCCTTCCCACGAAAAGAATAAAAGCAGCACGTGACAGCATTTAATATAAGTCAACACTCCCAGTAAATCAAGTGACAAACAAAGTGCCAGATAAGTCGCCATCCAGGGTTCGAGGTTATAAAACTTGAGAAGAATCTCAAACTCAAAATAAAGCACATTGATTGGCTGCTTCCGAGCAAGTTCTCGGAAGCTGCCAATCAGTGTGCTTTATTTTGAAATTGAGAATTCACTTACGTTTTATAACCTCTGAGCCAGCTTTTGTCAACAGTTCTAGTAAATAATGGTAAAATATTTCAGTTCATGCTTGCATATATAAACTAGGTAAAATAATATTTGAATTGAAACAGAACAGAATTTTGAGAATATTATAGGTAACTAGAAGATTGTGTCTGTAAGACACTAATGATGCCCCCGTGCAGCGCCTGTCACAGGAAGTCTACATCCCTGAAGCACCTTTTAAGCACAAATGCTATTTACGAAGAATCCACTGAGCACATTACACAAATTTTGTACCCTATAGTGCAAAATGCAACATAAAATAACTAAGTTTGAAAGGCCATAACTCCTTCAGAACTACTTTTTTTCTTATCAAAAACCAACATGCAGGTCTTCATTATGTCCACAACAAGTCTCCAATGTCTGAAAAACAGCCAATGAAAATTGTGGGAGGAGTTGATTACACAAAGTACTTACCCGACAATGCAAACATTTGCCTAAAATGACTAAGTTCAGAAGGCCGTAATTCTGTCAAAATTAATTTTAGCTCCAATAAAAACCCACATGCACATTTTCAATAGGTCCACAACATGTATGCAAGGTTTGAAAAGATCGACTGAAAACTAAGGGAGGAGTTGATTATACAAACTACATACCCTACAATGTAAAAATTTGCCTCAAATGACTATGTTCAAATGTCCGTAATTCTGTCAAAATTAATTCTAGGTCCAACAAAAACCCACATGCACATTTTCAATATGTCTACAATATATATGCACGGTTTGAAAAAGATCCATTGAAAACTGTCGGAGAAGTTGATTACACAAACAACATACCCTACAATGCAAAAATTTGCAGAAACTGACTAAGTTCAAAAGGCCGTAATTCTGTCAAAATTAATTTTAGCTTCAACAAAAACCCACATGCACATTTTCAATATGTCCACAACATGTATGCAAAGTTTAGTTTAAAAAAGATCCATGAAAAACTGTGGGAGGAGTTGAGTACACAAACAACATACCCTACAATGCAAAAATTTGCAGAAACTGACTAAGTTCAAAAGGCCGTAATTCTGTCAAAATTAATTTTAGCTTCAACAAAAACTCACATGCACATCTTCAATATGTCTGCAACATGTATGCAAGGTTTGAAAAAGATCCATTAAAAACTGTGGGAGAAGTTGATTACACAAACTACATACACTACAATGCAAAAATTTGCCTAAATGACTAAGTTCAAAAGGCCGTTATTCTGTCAAAATTAATTTAAGCCCCAACAAAAACCCACATGCACATCTTCAATATGTCAACAACATATATGCAAAGTTTGAAAAAGATCCATTGAAAACTGTGGGAGGAGCCGATTACACAAACTCTATATCATAAAGCGTGACGAACGGACAGACGGACGGACAGACAGGAGCAACTCTTAATGTCCCCCTGACTATCGTCCTGGGTGCATAAAAATAAATCGGTTTGAGAGTTTTTGTGGAATAAAACCTTATCAACCATCACAAAAATCTTTTATCAAATTATTACTTTTTCAGACTGCACAGGAATTTAGGGGACGGATGTTGTCAGGATTTAGACCGACAAGAACTAAGAAAATGATTAAAGGTTTAGATGATGCCGCTGTGACGATGTTGCCAAAGTATGTCGATTGGAGAACCAACGATTTGGTGACAGACGTGAAATTTCAGGTAGCTAATGAAATCTAATGCTATTTGGCTAAGTTTTATCTATTCGTAAAGATTCCATACGAACATGTTTTGCCACAATTGTATTGAATGATTTGAGGCCATTTCAGCGTTTTATACCATTTTTGACAGTTTCCAGAACAATGAATTTGTGTTTGAAAGGATTTATTAAATATTCAAACAGTCAAACTCCTGTAGACCGTTTCACCTTTAAACATTTGAAGGCGTCCGCAACTTTCTACGCCACCTGGAGTAATGTGTGAATCTGTTGGATATTTGCGACCAGCATAGAAAATAAGGGTGCTGATCGAAAAAGTGAAAATGACCGCACTGTTTTACTTCCTGTTTCAATAAAATTTGTTTCAACGAAATACTTAATAATAGTATTTGTCGGAATGAACACGGAAAATGATCAGGAGCTCCGGTAGCTCGATGGGTTAAACGCTGGCCTACTGATCAAGCGGTCGCGGGTTCGAGCCCCGCTGGAGGCGGAGTTCTTTCCATTGTGAACGGGACTCCATTGCACACAGACTTCCATTATCACCCGCCCATCGTCCTGATATGACTGAAATACTGTTGAAAAGGACGTAAAATCGCAAGTCATCCATCCATCCATCCATCCATCGGAAAATGATCATTTTCTGCAAAAAAAAAGAGAAATATGCGGACAAAAACTGTGATGAAAGCAGTACAAAAGTCATGATTTACTATATATTCTATACATTTCGAGGGTAGTGGACTTAAATTTAAAATGACCACGGTATTTCTTATGCAATCTTTTCAAAAAATATATCAGGCTGTTCGAAATTTAATGCAGTTTTCAAAATGAACACGGAAAAATGAATTTGAATATAAGGAAATATATACTGAACGCCAAAAGAAACGCATACAAGTTTAGGTCCAGTTTTCTTCTGTCAACTGATTTATGGTTTTAAATCATATATAGCAGAAAACACTTTAGACGTCTGCCAACAATATAAACTTATCTTCTTGCAAAATTAAATCTTGGATTAAAGAGTTATCTCAATTTATCATGAAACATTCAAAAATGTAGTAAGAGTTGTCTTTCCTTTGGCGGCATAACAAATTGTTTCCTAAACGCTTCTCTAATGTGTGGTTATGAAAAAAACCGTCGGTTTTATTACCATGGTATTCTTCTTAGGGACATGACAGTAGTTTGAAGTTGAACACTTGTCAAATTATCTCCCTTGCAATTAAACAAATCGCAAAATGGGAAGTCCAATAACACCAAAAGTTCTGTAGTGCTGCGAAAAATTTCTTTGCAAACCTTTTTATTTTACTCTTGTTAATTTATTTAACCTCTTCGTATAAATGGTTTCTGTTCTTTTCAAGAAATACAGGGTGTTAAAAGGTCTATGGAAATCCAATGGTAAGCCAGTGTTACTGTTTCTACTGCCAACTTTCACCTGATTGTTTCTCTAAAATGCAAGGCTCGACTATTTTGATTTTTTCGCTGTTTCTTACCCTTGCCGCGGACATTATGTCTGGAGAAAATAATCAGCTGAGCATTATAAGGAAATTAAAATTCAGCTTCTGAAAGTATGGTGACTTTAAGTTTAACCCCATCACGAAAGCAAGCGTTCAGGTCTCTAAAGTTTATGGAATATCGATGCGTTAAGGTGCTCATTCTGTCGGAATATCATAAACAAAGAAACTCAAAATGTCTAAATAAGATTATATACCTATACCTTCAAATTAATTGGGCGTATACGTTGTATGCGTTTCTTTTGACGTTCAGTATAAATTAGAAGAAAAAGCCGACTTGCCCCTATCTCGTAGTGTACTTCATTACCCTTTCGGTTCGCGAAAATCGATTATCGATTTTAAAAGAGTGGCGTGAAAAGTTATCCATGGATTCTACATCGGATGGGCGGGTAGATAGCGCGATTTGCGTCCTTCAAATATATAGCACATTGAGGGAAAGTGCAGTGTACGAGAATTATAGCTCTGTGTTGCTCACTTTTTGTCTCGCCTGAAAGGCTGGGACCTAACAAACCATTTTCCGTCCCCTTGCAATTTTGCTCTTCGCGGGTCAAAAACTTGACAATATTCATTATATAACCTTTTCTAGGGCGCCCAAATGAATGTTCCGAAAATGGTGACGATCGACCCATTTCGAGAAAGTCATCCGTTTGCGTTGCGTCCGCATCCGCGTCACACAAATCTTAAAGTTTTTATTTCCAAAAAGACTTTCTAGGTACCTGCCTCATATTTATTATGGGCCTTTCCCTGATTTTACAGCAAACTCCCATTGTTTAATATGATGCACATGCATAAAGGGCAAAACCAGGATGTACAAATATTGTCGCTAGTCAAGCAACTCATTCAGTAATCTAGTTAACCGCATTATTGTACTTTGAGGAAGATACATCATGCAGAATTTCAGACCTGAGCAGGAATGATATAAAAAAGACTGGAATATAAAAATGTATAATAATTGAGCCGCGTCACGACAAAACCAACAATGTGTTTCTGCGCCCAGCGCAGACTCAGATCATCCTGGGTATCAGCACAGTCCAATCAGATTCTTCGCTAAGCGCTTAAAGGGTAGCTAAGGGTCTAAGCTACCTCCATGCGGACAGCGAAGACTCTGATCAGACTGGGCGGATGCCCAGGCTGATCTGAGTCTGCGCTGGGCGCAAAACCACATTGTTGGTTTTGTCGTATCGCGGCTCAAATTTATTTTCTTTTGCCTCTGCATGCCTGATTTCTGCTTGCCTAGAGAGCCTTTTCGTCGTGCAAATTCACTTCGCAAACGTTGTGGTTTGTTTAGAACAACAACCAAAATCACGCCTACCAATCGCTCTCATGCGAAACCACGGTTCAGAACGCCAATCCATGAGAGGAGTTTCCGGTTTTGCAGTAGGGGAGCCAAAATCGTAAACAAATTTGACATCGGCAAATATTTGAGGTATTTATTTTCTCTGAAAACTATTTAGGCAAAATATAAGAATACTATTTTGTCACATATAGATTGTTTCTTCGGCACATGAAATGATTAGGCACATGGTCTTGCATTTTTCCAGATATGCATTTAGTACGGCGGAGCATGTGTTGAAGGTCAACCTCGGCGATATAAAGATGTAGGGAAAAGTCACATTCTCTTGCTTGATTTTGAGTCTCTGATCTTGTCAGTCGCAAAGAAGTGAACAGAACTACTGTATGCGTGAATCCAAACGTTGGAAGTAAGCTTTCCGTGATGGACAGTTTAGTATATAGAAAATTGTAGTGTCCGAGTGTAGACTGTTATGTAATATATCACGGATTTAACCACAGTCAATAACTCGTTTAAGATTATATACTTTTATTACAAACTACAGCATACATAAAGAAACAAGAACTGAACTCTACTAACTAACGCTATTAAAGAGGCAACATGGATATATATATATTTTCAAAGTGTATCTTTCTGTTAGAGGCTCAGTAAGGGTAATCATTATAATATTTATTAAACAAACACTACAAAAATAAACACAAAAACTTTACATCGTTAGCCCGGTTCCGCATGAGATTATAGAAAATTTAAGGAATTTTTATGAGAAACAAAAACAGTTTCTGAACAATAATTGAATCAAAACTAACATGAACTCTGTGATAAATCATTATTTTATACATTGCAGATGACTACTTTTAGGCTGTTTTTATTTCCCGTTTGTCTTTTTTAGGCCTTTTGCAAACCCTCTTTCAAACCCTCTTGCATGCCTCAAAAACAGGCATACGGGGATTAAAACAGCCAGAAGGTCATCTGCAATGTATAAAATAATGATATATCACAGGGTTCATGTTAGTTTTGATCCAATTATTGTTCAGAAGCTGTTTTGTGTTTGATAAAATTTCCTTATATTTTCTATCATCTCATGCGGAACCGCGCTGACGACGCCAAGTTTTTATGTATATTTTCTAAAAACTAAATTGTACAACGCAAAAACCTTACTTTAAACGTTTGGATTCACACACACAGTAGTTCTGTTCACTTCTTTTCGACTGAAAAGATCAGAGACTAAAAATCAAGCAAGAGAACGAGACTTTTCCCTACATGTATATATCGCGGAGATTGACCTTCAACACATGCACCGCCGTACTAAATGCATATCTGGAAAAATGCAAGACCATGTGCCTAATCCTTTCATGAACCGAAGAAACAATCTATATGTGACAAAATAGCATTCTTATATTTTGCATAAATAATTTTCAGAGAAAATAAATACCGCAAACCTTGTGCCGATGTTAAATTTGTTTACGATTTTGGCTCCCCTACTGCAATACCGGAAACTCCTCTCATGGATTGGCGTTCTAAGCCGTGGTTTCGCATGAGAGCGACTGGTAGGCGTGAAAATGTCAAATGCAGGCTGACAGCAAAATCGTTACGTCCATTTTGCTGCACGTAAACCGGCATGTAGGTATAGTGTTGCACGTAAAGCTTTTCAATCAGTAATTTTACTTTACCACGTTAATTCACATTGTGTAAAGTATATATTCAACAGAACTTCCGACCTGAGCAGTGAAAAGTAAGTAAAATATGGGCATTCCAAAAGTGTATAGGCCTAATTTTTTGCTCCTGAGTATCATATCGTGATAGAAATGCGTTCATCAAGTCAGAGCAAAGCAGACGTGAACACAGTGGGTTTACGGTCATATACATCGGTAGAAAATACATTTATCCGAGTTATGTGACTTCTAACAATGTGACAATTTGGTCATGTGATGTTTTGATAATCCTTCTCGTTCATACAAGGTTATCAGAGACCTCACTTTTGGCTCTATAGCTTGGGTCGCTTCCATAGATGACTGATTTGACAAGTAAAGGCTCTGATCAGTCTGCACATAAATGCACTTATGTGCAGTCTGTTGTCACTGTCAGAGAGTGGATTTTCCCCCTTTCCCCCCGGAAAAATGACTATAGGAAGGACGACTATATAGTGAATTGTCCGGACCTCATAGAGCCACTTTTCCCCCATAGTCCTTTTTCCCCCACCGGGAAATTGTTTATTAGTAAATTTTGCATGGCTATTGGTATTTTGCGGAATGGAACGAAACGGAACGGAATGGAACAATGACATTTCACGGAATTAATCGAATTAGAAATGTATCAGTCCTTCAAGGGAGGTAATAAACGTGATTAATTAAAGAAATCAATATGCAAATTTAGCAACCATATTTTTATAATAATCAATAACTACGTATTCAAGAAACGAGGGGTGTGTGGTTTCTCAATGGACGGACGCTCGGCGCCCCGTTACTGCGGCTATGGATACGTTCCGCTGAGGTGCGGGGGTAACGTCGATATGAGAATTGAAATATGATGATGTGTGTGGTTTCTTCCCATCGCAGATATTTATATGCGTACACACACGCATGCAAGCTTACAGGAACCAACCGGTGTTTTGTCCAGTCATGTTTGATTTAGCAGGCAGTTTATAACATTGAAAATAATAATCGGACGTGTGTCCCGATGGGAGTCGAGCCCACGTCTCGTGCCTGAAAGGCGAACACTAGTCCAGGCACTCCGCTGCGCTGCGTGCACGCATAGACGAACGTCTGTACAAACACAAAATTATACAAATTTATGCACAAAACCACGTACACTCACAGCCGTTTCTGGCTAACATGGAAAAGCAAAATGCCTGCATGTGTTCCCCAAAATAAAAATAAGACTGATGGACACATGCATGCGGTTCTAGCATCTGTTATCCATCGATATTTTACGGACAGATACTCGTATAACTGTTTCAGTTATGAATCTCACTATTATGATTGGAGAAGGAGCAAATTCCACTATCTAGCTTGTTTTCCTGGAATCATTTTACCAGGGGGAAAATCCACTATAGAGGGGAAAAACGGCTATGCAAAAACACCTATAGTAGATTTTCCCCGGGGAAAATTGGCTATATAGTCATATTTCCGGGGGGGGAATTCTACTATATAGCCATTTTTCCGGTGGGAAATTCTACTATGGAAAAATCATAGTCATTTTTCCGGGGGGAAAAACTACTATGGGGGAAAAGCTACTCTCTGACAGTCACCAATGCCACATTGTTGGAAATCTCTGTTGAGGCTCAACATGCACCTGATAATAGTTACTCGTTTATTCAGGGACATTGTGGATCATGTTGGGCTTTCAGCGCCACGGGGGCAATTGAAGGTCAGCACGCGAGGAAAACAGGAAACCTGGTGTCTTTGTCGGAGCAGCAACTTGTCGATTGTGCTGGACGTTACGGTTTGTTTCTCTCAGTTCCTACTGAGTTTCGACAATGATAAATGTCCAGTTTTTGTTTAATTTGGTTTGACCTCGAATAATAATAGGATTTGGACTTGGAAGTCCCTTTTCAGTCCGCAATCTTTGGTGCGACTGTTTTCCAATGCAATAAGAAAAAAAAAGATCACCTTCAATTTATTCAGTCAACTTGCAGTAATATGAGCCACGACGCGAGAAAACCAACAATGTGGTTGTGCGCCCAGCGCAGACTCAGATCAGCCTTGGCATCCGCCTAGTCTGACCAGAGTCTTCCCTAAGCGTTTAAAGGGTATGTAAGGGTCTAAGCTACCTTCATGCGGACAGCGAAGACTCTGATCAGACTGGGCGGATGCCCAGGCTGATCTGAGTCTGCGCTGGGCGCATAACCACATTGTTGGTTTTCTCGCGTCGCGGCTCATATACTGACTCAAACAAGTTCCGATACATGACTATATTTTGTTACCTTGTTACTATGGTTTCGACAGGATTTTCATTTTTTTAAGAAAGATGGCGCTTTGTCTATGCTACTGTCCAGTTTGATTTCTTGTTCTTACACTCAGTATGTTACAAGAATGCTTTAAACATAACGGGGGTCATCCATCGTTTTCTCAGAACAAAACATTGAAATTGCTGGATTTTGAAGTCAACATATTCTGTACAACGACATATTTTCCCAAGCTATACTATGCTACACTGCGATAGCCGTTTCAGCTGTTAGACTGCAAAGCATTTGTGAAATTTAACCGCTTCACGAAGAAAAATAAGGTCATTCATGTCAAATGGAGCAAATGCTTTCCTTCAGGAGAATTTACACATAAGGTAGAGCAAATTCTTGTTTATTCAGCGTAGTTCTCTATGACAACTGTATCTATGTCTAAGTTATTTCCTTTTCATGTAAAACCATAAAAAGGCCAGCCTTTATAATTGCTGCAAAACTTGGTGCATACTTGCAACTAAAATGAACACCAAACTAGGTCACCTGTCTTTTACAGCCCCCTGCCCGGGGTTGCTTGAACCAAACGACAGTCCAAATGAAGTTATACTTAAGGACAAAAGTTCTGCACGGATGTTAAATTAACATCCGTGCAGAACTTTTGTCCTTAAGTACATGTATATAATAATGGATCATATGCCTTAAGCTGCAGATTTTTGTGTTCCTTTTTTGGGTGGCTCCTTTAGACAGGTTTAAGAAAGGGGAAACAAAGAATTTGCAAAGAGAGCCAATGCAAGTATTTACTTCCCTAATCCAGTTTGTTTCTGGTAAATGGGTATTTTCTGCCATTTAAAAAAGACGCAACTTATGCACTTCGTTTTTGCTTTTGCTCTGGCGCAACAAGACCCTTCTATAAGAAATGTACTGTTAAAGAAAAACTACTCCCGAAACTTATTTCTTCCCTTTAGAGTTGCATCCCCCTTGAAAATGAGGCAAACTTAGGGAGCAAAATATAGTCTATAAAAGTTGACTCCAATAGAGAAGGGGCCGCTGGGGAAGGGGGGGGGGGGGGAGAAATCGGTGAGCAGAATTGTTTTCCCTGAAGGTGTACCCATTTACCTATAGAGAGGTAACACATCTACAAGGGCGTAGCTACCTATACGGCAAATACGCAAGTGCGTATTGAAATTTTGTCAAAATTGACAAAATTTCAAAACGCACCTGCATATTTGCATGCTGAAATTTTATAAATTAGACAAGATTTCAATACCAATTGCCAAAGAGGCTGAAATACTACCTTTCCCTTCAAGGAGTAAAGTTTAAAACATGGATGTGCGTACCATGCAATTGCCTCTAGTTACGCCCATGATCTATGTCTCC
Organism: Ctena decussata; assembly: GCA_963989385.1. Lineage (NCBI taxonomy): Eukaryota > Metazoa > Mollusca > Bivalvia > Lucinida > Lucinidae > Ctena > Ctena decussata. Next base: position 18,088,324 of record OZ022501.1, read on the forward strand.
CATTATCTTTCGATATACCTGACCATCGTGATTTCAAACACTGATATATCAAAGTACACTCTGATATAAAAGTACTAGTATAGTTTGGACATACTTCCTATCCTTCTTTTCATTTCCTCTCTGGATATCTCAAACTACTCTTATCTCATAGTAAATTTTGTGGGACCAGAAAATTAAATCTGAGAAATCAGTAGTTTGAGATAAACTTCGACTTCGAGAAAGCAAGAGTTGATCAGTCAACTCTCGATATATCAGTAGTTTGAGATGCATTTGACTCCGAAATAGCGAGAGTTGACTAGTTTAATTCTCGATATCTCGAAGCTGAAGTTCATCTCAAACTACTGATACGTCAAAGTTAATAAAATGGTCCAAGAAAATTTACTTTGAGATACCAGTAGTTTGAGATAGCAGGAGTTGAAATGTAAAGAAAAATTGAAAATGTGCACAAACTTCATAAGAGGTTACTTTGAGATATCAGAGTTTGAGATAATGAGGGCCATGTTTTTCCTAATTTGTCTCCCTGTAGGTGGCGGTGGTTGTAATGGAAGCTGGCCGGAAGACGCTTTCGCGTATGTTTTAGGAGAGAAAGGTCTAGTAACTGAACAATGCTACCCTTACACGGCAAAGGTATGTAAGATATTGCTTGTTCTTGTTTTGTGTAGCATGAATAAAGAGCCATTCTTCGTAAGCTGCAGGCTGGTGTGTGTATATTATCAAGAAGAAATAAAAGAACCTCGCAAAGTCAGCGTTTATCAGTCATATATGTAGAAAGGTTGTATTAGAGATGTTCCAGATAAGAGTAACGTATTACGTTATTTACCGTATTGACGAAAACCAATACGGTAACTACCTAAACGATGACTACGGAGGCTTCTAAGTGATGTAAATGTGTGTGTATTTGACGCAGACCTCTGCACTTGGAATAAAAACCATTTCGCCTCGCTATTATGTCCATACGTGCGGATTTTACCACGAGAACTTTATTTTCATTAATGTTCGCGGAGACAAAAATTCACGGTTTCGCAATTAAGGCATATTCAAGGGTATTAAAGTCCATGTATTCCTTATAAATGTTTTCGTATTATTCCTTCATAAATCATCGCGTTCGCGGGCATTTAAGTATGCACTTTTCTGTGGGCCGCCAAAAAATGAAAATAAATAAAATAAAAATTACTAAACACGAAAATTTTACCGTTACATTATTTGCCTAAAAATCTGATAAGTTTTTGTCCGCTAGTCTCCTGGATACTGTTTTCAAACATTACTTTTTAAGGTACCTGGTTCTTGTATGGTTTATCAGATTGAAGCTGTTTTTTTTTGTTTTTTTGAGAATCTAACCCCTAGGAAACATTTTAATCCGTTTTTAAACGCGAAAATAAGATTACGCAAAATTTTATGGAAACACAGCCTTCAATAACCCAGAAGCATGTTTTTCTTTTGTTTGTTTTTGATTTTTGGCGTGTGACGTTAAACAAGTTTGATGTACGAGAGTACCCAGTTCGTGGCCTTAGGACTAGGTTGACGGGGCGGGGTGGGTTGGGGGGGGGGGGGGGGGGGCAGGGCCGGGCGGATAAAAAATTAAAAGAAAATAATCTGACATTTAACTATAATGGCCCTACAGGTGTTGGTCTTGAATCAGACCTTCGTATGTTTATTTATTATTATTATCATTAATAGTAGTAGTAATAGTGTTTGTTTAGTATTACCTTTCTAACCTGTAAGACCATTAGATTTCGTGAAATTAGTCCGTTTGTCCGCCTATCTGCCTGTGTGCATGGCTAAAACAATATTACCTGCCTAGCTACTGTACCTATTAACTTGGGTGCTTCCGAAGCCATGACAGGTTTCATTGTTCTCGCTGTTTGCACAAGGGACGAAGGTACGATCACTGTTTCATCTCAGCTTCCTCAGCGTCTACATAATGCCCAACCAACATTATCATATGCTATCCTATTCGAATGCATGGAAACGCTAATAAATACCGATTTTCTTATTGTTCAGGAAAGTGTGTGTGTGTGTGTGTGTGTGTGTGTGTGTGTGTGTGTGTGTGTGTGTGTGTGTAATTGCATTGGTATAAAGGGCTTTACTGCTCATAACTAGTATACACCCCATATAAGTACATGCTCTGCTGTTTACAGATTAACAACAATAGTAAAAATAATTAAATAAATGAAATGAGTATAAAATTAAATAAATCCAAATAAACTAAATACACTAATTGCACACAGCGGATGGCCTGGTCTGACTGGATTCATTGTTCGCCTTTGATGCACGTGTCCCAGGTTTGACTCCCATTTGTCCAATCATTTTTTTTCAATCCAGTAAACAAGGAAACCCGAACCCAGTGTACACAATACCGGAACAAACGGTATCACGATGTCGGTCGGAAGTGTCGCAGATGCAGGTCAATGGTGGAGTCCGCTTTATCAAAAATGCAAAATTGTACATATGCACGCAAAACGTAACACAGATTGAGAAAAATGTGTCTGTTATGGTTTCGTACCCATGAACTGTGGCCTGTTTAAATAAGTAAAGCAATTGACTATTAGGCGCACCTTATATAATTGTATTGTCTACGCCTCGCTGAGAAAATATGCGCTTTAAGTTTTCTTCTCGACGCATCCGAGTACAATTTCACTTTTGTTCCACATTTCACACGATTTCATCGGCCAAATAACGCGTATGTCAAAATTTAGCCAATAATATCAAAGATCAAGGAATTTTTAATCTGCGCTTTTCCTGTTGTACTGCCCTGCGTTAATAATAGCACTCTGTCAGATGTTAATTCAAATTGTTTCTCTTTGTAAATTTACAATGGAAATTTGATCGAAAACAGACACATATATTCAAAACTTATTTTTTTCAGTGTAAATCTACTTTTGATTTCTACTTTCGGTTTAATACACATAAACATTGAATCATCTTGGTAACTGTTTTGGAATCCTGCTCCGATACCCACGGCATCATAAATATGTTACTATAGCAACTAATAATTCTAGTTGATGTCAGAGTGACGTCATGTAGACGCCCGATGATTCTGACAAGGTACTAGGCATAACAGTTGGTAATTTCATAATATCTCTGACGTCACTGGTATAGGAGCATGGCAAACAGTGTCGCCATGCTCCACCAATTTTTTACTGATATAACATACTTAAATTCTTTTAACAGGAACTTCAGATTTTTTTAAACAAACAAATATCCTAAATTCATCTAATTCTTTGTTGATTGTGTCCCACATGCGAAATATTTGCTTCTGCGTATCCCACACAGTAGGCCTAATTCCTTTTTCAAAAGGAGTTAATTTCAGTCATACACCCATAAACTTCAACAAACAAGAGGACCAAAATGTCTCTAAATCGCTCACCTGAGTTTAAGGTTGTAATTGTTAAATTTGTATGTGTTGGAGAAATTTAGCTAGAAGGCAGTAAATGACGACTGCCTTGGAATTTTAGCATCAAGGAAGTAACCTACATTCAACTGCCTTTTTTTTAAATCAGTATGAGTTAAAGGACCTCTAGGCAATGCTGCATACCATATTTCAAGCATCTGAACGCTGTTCTGAAAGATTTTTAAGTACATTTTATTTTCTAACTCAAAACCCCGCAACATGCCACAGAGCCATTTTGGACCGTGAGACTGCCGTTGTGACAGACTTAATAGAGGTACACAAGGCAATGCTTCACACCAAAATTCAAGCAGCTGAGCCTAGTTGCTCTGAGGAAGAAATTTTTTGAATACTTATTATATGTATTTCTGTGCTTCAAACCCAAGACCCCCTGAGGCAGGACCATTTTGGACCGTGGGTGTTGTTCCATTTGACCAAACCTGGTAAAGGACCACTAAGCAATGCTACATACCAATATCAAGCATCCGAGCCAAGTGTTTCTGAAGAAGATTTTAACATTTTCCAGTGTATTTCTATGGTTCGAACCACTCCCTGGAGCGTGGCTATTTTAGATCCTGGGGCCACCAATTGAACAAACTTGATAAAGAACCACTAGGCAGTGCTACATATCGAATTTAAAGAATCTCAGCCTAGCATTTCTCGCGGAGAAGATTTTTAAGTTAATTTTATTTTCGAACCCAAAACTACGTGCCGCAGGACTATTTTGAATCCATGCCTAAAACCAAATTTCAAGTATCTCGGCCTAGGGGTTTTGCCGAAGAAGACATCTGAATAGTTTTGTATGTATTTCTATGGTCCAAGCCCAGAAACCCCTGAGGTAGATGCTGAGGTAGACAGACCCTGAGGTAGACCCATGGACCTCTGTTTGAGCAAACTTGACAAAGGATAACCCGGCAATGTTACATACCAAATTTCAAAAGCCTGAACCCAGTGATTCTGAAGAAGATTTTTGAATATTTTTCTATGTATTTATATTTTTCAAACCCAGGAACCCCTGGAGCGTGGCCACAAATAAAAGAACCCACATTGCTAATGTCGAGGTACAGATGCACGGACAACACTGCGGATGTGTGCAGATTGCACTAAAGCCAAACGGACTCTTTGTTATCACGTTTCCCACACTGTAATTCGGTTTTCTAAAAGTATTTATTTCAGGCCATACGCCCATTAAATAAACCAACATAGCTTCTGCTAGCATGTCTGGTCTATTGGGCTTAAGTCCGGGATGAAAGACCGACAGTATATGGCGATAATTTAGGTAATAATAATGATGGTGCATATATTTGTCAGTAAAACAGGTCGCGACTGGCAACTTTTCGGGCAGGTGACCGTTAGTCAAGGATTGGATGTTGTGAAGGGGGATGCTTAGTAGCTGAGATGCGCGACACCTGTCAGAAAGTGGTATAGGCGTGTATGTGGCGTAACCTAGGTCGCGGCGACCTACTTTCTAGAATGGTAGGGTGGATGACATGTAAGAGTTTGGTATAGTATTACACTTTTGGGATGCAAATGGACAGAGACAGAAATGTACTTACAGCCTGTCGGAAAAGGACATGTTCACCAGTGTTAAAATTAACTAGGTTGCGGCAACCTATATTTCGGGTATGTGACCTTTAGTTGTGCTTCAAATGCTTAAACTCCATCACAGAAACCGATCTATCACTCGAGGTCACTTGTTCGGACACTGGAAGACCGCAGCGACCTAGTGAACTTTGCATAGTTTTCTCACCATCTCCTTTGCATAGCAGACACTAGGTGCGTCAAAAAGGATCAAACTCCCTCAAAAATTCTACCGACTGAATACAGGAAAAAGGCCTATACTTCATTTGCTCCGGTTTCAGGTTGAGTACGTTACGGCGATTTACTTTTTTGGATAAACCATCTGCAGTGGTTGGTGTGTTTGGGATATAAAGGGGTTGAAAGGGAGAAGGTCGATATCATATGTGCTGCGACACGAGAAAAACAACGAAGTGGTTGTGCGCCCAGTGCAGACTCAGATCAGCCTGGGCATCCGATCAGGGTATTCGCTGTCCGCATGGATGTAGCTTAGTCCCTTAGCTACCCTTTAAGCGTTTAGCGGAGGCGCTGATCAGACTGGATGGATGCCCAGGCTGATCTGAGTCTGCGCTGAGCGCACAACCACATTGTTGGTTTTCTCGGGTCGCGGCTCATATTTCAAAAGTCATGTTCACATACGCACAAACGGACGGACGCAGCAACATCAAACAGATGTCTATGCCTCGCTCACAAATTCGGCTTGACATGAAATGAAACTATCACACGAACCGCTTTTACTTATTGGTTTTATACTTCTATGCTTCCGTAGTTTCATTTTCAATAGCGTGATTAAGGTTATACGTAAACCTTATCTGGAACATCTCTATTAAGTGTACAACTGAAATTATCTGATATACTTAAGCCACGCATGTGAGTCATTCTACAAAAGTTGAGGAATTCCTGTCCCTCACCTAAAAACATGTATATCTTTTTTCTAGTTCCAGTACCTTGCCTTTGGTAGTATGTTTTGATTAAAGTAACCGATTATCTAACATTTACGACAGTGACTGGGCTACTTATGCAGTTGCTCATATTTCTTTTTTAAAGAAATTTAGAGTTACCCCCCTTATTTTTACTTGTCCCACTGCAAAAAAGTGAAGGTTGAACTTCAGTTTAACAAAAAGTGCGAGTATAAACAAAACAAATAGAGACATGATGTTAGTATATGATAGAAACCTACAAATGACAGAAGCATCGTATACTCGTTGGTTTTGATTTGAAGCCGTGTCAGGTTTGTTTTGGTATGTCCCGCTGTTCGTGTCATCCCTGTTACCGCAGTTGCAGTTGTAGTTTAGACAGAGTTACTACCCATGAAATTGACCTTCGGCTGGACTTTTGTGAGATAAGAAGCGCCAATTTTATAAAAAAACATAAATTATTTTACACAAAATTTGCTTAGAGGTAAATATGAAACAATCATCATAAGTAAGTAGTGAGTAAGACAGGTAAATTGTCATCCCTGTTACCAGTCTTTCTATAACAATAGTATGCTGCAAAGAAAAAAATATACAAACATCGAAAACGTGTGATGGACATCAATATTATTGTGTAAACGTTTTCAAGTTTTTTCTTTCAGAATGCAAAGTAAGTGTGAGTTTGCATACTTTTTGTCATCCCTGTTACTGTCATCCCTGTTACCCACCTAAAAGTAACAGGGATGACACTGTAAATATGGCTAAATATGTAAAATATGAAAGGTGGTTGTGTTTGACTATTTATAATTCTTTCAAATAGCCTAATTTGAAAATACCGTGTCTATTCAAGAACAGTTTAAGCGGCATATAATAGTCTGTTGTTGGCCATGGTAATAGGAATGACTCAGAAGTAACAGGGCTGACCTGTTCACCGCACCCCTCTTTCATGTTGAATCACATTTTCGTTTGCAAGAACATCAACGGTTCACCGAAACAAAGTAAATGCTTATGAAAGTGTTTAAGTTACACATATGTCGAAGGTCGACCAAGTGGCTCGGTAGCTCAGTTGGCAGAGTGCTCGCACGGTAACCGAGAGGCCCTGGGTTCCGGTCGGGTCACGATTTTTTCCTCCCCTGTGACACATATATTTACACTTTTCGAAGCTGGTGGTTTCCAGTAAGTGGAATTTCCCTGATTTTTCCCTGGAATTGCCCTGGGTTCCGGTCGGGTCACGATTTTTTTCCTCCCCTGTGACACATATATTTACACTTTTCGAAGCTGGTGGTTTCCAGTAAGTGGAATTTCCCTGATTTTTCACTGAGTTTGCTTCAACCATGCATGACCATCAGACCGTTTTAATTAAAAAGACAAAGTCTCCAGTGTTATAATGGCTATTACTGCTTACAGCTAAGCTACTGAAGGGAAAGTTATGGTGCCCATCTCTGTATAACAATATAACTTTACTGGACCGCCAAACATCAAAACAAACTACCAAACAAATGATTTCAGTGATTTTTCACAAATTGTAACGAAATACTTAACTTTGTGAATTTTAAAAATGGGGGTACTTCTGTTCATCGGCACATCCTGGATGTAATATTAAGAATTTTCTCAAACCTTTTAATGGCTGAGTTGACTGACATATCTGCCTATTTGGGGATGTAAATAGAACTGTAAGATTGTTTGGGGCTCTGAAGAAAATCGATAAAATGTAAATGGCCGGTTAGAACTTTTGGCTAGTATATATAGCATTTTTCCATGGTTTAGTCAACCGAAAAAAAAAATGAGGTTCATTTTAATCGTTGGCCTACGTGCTTGACGTTTGAGTTTGACGTTTAACTTACCGTTCAATTGTTTTCTTCATATTGGCAGGTCATGGTGACTCTAAGCGAATAAAATATGCTGATGTGCTTAAAGGGGAACGCAACCTTAAAGTACATTGTGCTTTAAAGTAAGGAACTTTACAAACAATGAATTTTGACACAGATTTGATCAAAATGGAGAATTAAGAAAGTTGTGGACAACTGAACTTTTTAACGTTGATTGAATGGTTGCCGCCATTTTGAATATTTATTGAGGATTCACGATTCATTTGATAAAGTTTGTCTTTCCTATGAATTTGGTTAATTTTGGGGGAATGATTGTATGTCACTAGAATTAAACATCTATAAACTCTGTTACAAAATTATTCTTGAAAACCCTTTGCCATTTGGTTTTGCGTGTCTAATTTTGGCTTTGTAAAGTCACAAAGCCTAAAATATGGCGGCATCCATGACAGACATTTTAAACATACTCAAACCACTACTATTTCCTTATATCTGAGTCGATTTTGAAAATTATTGCAACAAAATAAAGGACCTGATAAGCACTATGCTCCAAGATATGCTTGCAGCTTATTTTGCGTTCCCTTCAAGTTTTAAGTGATCATGCTGTTACAAATAAAAATCCTGTTATTTGTTTTTGATTTTTTTCAGTTAAAACCTTTTTGCCATTCATTAAAAAGGTAAAAGTTATCCATAGCCTAATAGCGGTAGGGGCAGTGGGGGTTAGAGACCAATTGTATCTTGGGCACAGCTGATGAAAGGCGAATCCCATCTCTCTCCTTTCGCTGCCTTATCCTTTCTTGATTCGAAAAAGGTACCCATTTACTGCTTGGTTGGCAGTGAGAGTTTTCTAGTCGTCGGATGACGACGGTGAGCCGTAAACTCACGACCTTCCGGTGACTCTCTGCACAATAACCGAGCCACTCTAACCAGTGACGACGGCGTCATTCATTACAAAGATAATAATTAAACTGACCCATTCTAACTCACTGAACACGTGATAAAAACCTTATTGCGCAAAAACTGGATTTGCAACCAATACTCGTTAAAAAGGGAAATCCCTTTTAACTCTCCCGACCAACGGTTCACAAAGTGAGTTTATAGTATAGCAATGGTCGGTCGTCCATTCGTCGTCGTCGTCGTCCACACTTTCGAAGTTGCCCTACCCTAGTGAAGCTTCATATATTGATGATCTTACATGAGTGCTTATGTATTATTGAATTTATTAAACGAGTTGTGAAAAAAAAGAGCATCTTATCGTTTTCACCAACGAGTTTAATAAATTCAATAATACAGGAGCACTAATGCAAGATTCTGTTTATCATATGACACAAAAATCACGTTTTATTAGCAAATTTTGCACTAAAACGTCTCGATTTTGCCATTAGAAAACGCGACGTTTTATGGACTTCAACGCATAACGTTGCGACGTAATTTGCATATTTAATCCACTACTGGATTATCGTTTTTAATGCATGGCTTTATTACACTCTCAGATGCGACGTCATGTGATAAAAAGTTTTTTCAACATTGACCAACTGGCTTCAGAGATAGGTTTGGGGCAGATCGGGCGAAAACTCTGGTTTCTATGGCAACCTAAAGCTCCCATTGACTTATAATGGGGAAATTGTAGTTGAATTATTGTAGTCGAATTGATAGCTCCTTCATTTTTAGCTCACCTCCTCCACCGACCAGCCAAATCTGATCAAGTTTTATGTGCAGCATTGTCGGGACGGAGGATTGACTGCATATAGTTTTGGACAGATTGCTTTAGAACTGTAAACAATGTCCATGTCGACAGTGCATTTTCTTATTGAAATAATGTTCAGTTTGTAGGCGTTACGCATCAGACACACAACTTTGATCCGACATTGATTCAACGTTGATTCAACGTCATGACGTTGACTCAACGTTGGATCGATGTTGATTCAACATTTTGTGACTGCAGGGTAAAGTCCCATTTTAAGTTGATTCAACATTTTGTGACTGCAGGGTAAAGTCCCATTTTAAAGGGTCATATGATTAACAGAATCTTACACTCGTGGTCAGTTCATATGAAGTTCAAGAAACTCGTCCAATGCTCGTTTCATAAATTTCATATGAAATGAACTCTTGTGTAAGATCCTCTATTGTTGTCATTCCTGTTACTAAATGTCATTCCTGTTACCAGCCAAATTTTGCCATATAAAACAAATCCAATGTTCTGCTGTTGCATTTATTTACCAGTTCGAAAGTCGATGCCTGCAGCTACCTATTACAGAAAATGAAGATACTCATCCTACAGTTTCCCAAAATAGATTTGATAGCACATGTCTGAAAATATTTTGTTTCAGTAAAATAACAAATTATTAATTATATTATTAGTAACAAATATTTTTTTACTCACAAAAAGTTTGCAAACTTGGAGGTCTAGAAAGGATCTTTTTATTATGGGACAAGTAAATAAGTACGATGATAATTGTATATAGGAAATAAGGTTTCTTATTGTGGTAACAGGAATGACATCTTAAACCAGGGCAGCCATTAAAATAAGCCAGCATGTATTATTATGCAGAGTCTCCTGTCTAAATGAATGGTTTATTGTTGGTAAATGTTCAGAGTTGATATTAAAATAAAAAAAATCAAAATTAGTTGTGTTTTATTTTTTCGCAAAAAAAAGCCGTAATTCCTTCATTTTTGTAGAATGACTCATATATACATTAACTATAGAATTTTAATTCTAGTTCAATAAAGGAAAAATAACTCTAAAAGTTTAAGTCCGACGGAGAAAAACATATATGCCCGCTCATTTTTATACGCCCGTCGAAGGCGGGTCGTATTATGTCGTGGCCTCCATCCGTCCGTCCTTCCGTCCGCCCGCCCGTCTGTCCGTCCGTCCGTCCGTTAACTTGTCCGCTCCAAATCTCCTCAACCCCTTGAAAGTTTTTTTGAAACTTTGGCCATTTTTTCCTCTTATCGAGACGATGTGCAGAACTTATATTTCAACGATGTCCGACAAAGGTCACGGTCACACTTAGAGCTCAAAGGTCAAAAGGTAACATTTCGTGTCCGCTCCATATATATCTCAAAAACCGTTAAAGATTTCTGCACGAAAGTTTGTATAAATATACTACAAGTCAAGTATCTACTGCAACCAACGTCATTCTAAAGGCGATGGTAATCTGTTACGGTCAACTGTCAGATAAAATATTCCGCCGAAAAACTGATTTCTTTTGATCCAATTATAACGGTATTAAAACCGCTCGGCTAAAGTCGCCGTAACTAGATTTGTGACGTCAGAGTCTCGCTGTACTCTGTCAACCTCGCGCTAACAATGTGACCGCCGCGGAAGTCGTTGATAATGTAGCTGACAGGTACCGTTAAGATAAATTTAGTGACTAGGATCAACTGAGCCGACGTCTATGAAGAAACGACTTTGATTGTCTGTCTTTTTAATATTTTGAGATAACGGAACGTTTCTGAACCTGCTCCAACAATGACATGTTGCAGTAGTTGATTGACGCGTTGTAAACCACAATCAGACGATGTGCAGAGAAAAAGAACAATAACCCTTCCTTTAGTTTTGATGGAATTGTGCCCCTTTGGTTTTTTTTCGTAAATAATTTCATATCAGCTTCGTGTCCGCTCTATATCTCGAAAACTGTTTAAGATTTCTTCACGAAAGTTTGTACATGTATAAATATAAAGCATCATCAGGGTATGTGCAGAGAAAAAGAACCTTAACCCTACTTTCAGTTTTGACGGAATTATGCCCCTTTGTATTTTTCATATAGTTATTTCATATGAGCTTTGTGTCCTCTCCATATCTCGAAAACCGTTTAAGATTCCTTCATGGAAGTTTGTACAAATGGTCACAAATATCAGATGATATGTGGAGAAAAAGAACCATAACCATATTTTCAGTTCTGATGGAATTATGCCCCTTAGTAATTTTTGTCTAGGAATTTCATATTAACTTCGTTTGTTTTGTAGTTTTATATCTGCCTTATTATTGAAGATTTAAGCTACTGACAAAGTTCTGTCATCTCTTGTTTTCTTCCCAACTTTAAGCCCCAACGGGCGTATATTGCCCCGCTCAGCGGAGCTCTTGTTCATGATGTAAGCCTACCCATATACGAAATTTCAAAATTTCTCGGTCCCAGCCTGAGTAGCTGCATTAATATTGACTATCGGGAGAATAATGAATGCAGAGTTGCCTAACTTTTACTAAAATATTTGACACATCAAGCACTCATTATATACCAAAAATCAGCTCCCTAGGTCAAGCGATTAAGCAGTTCGAAAATGCCAAATTCAATCAAGGGGCATAACTTAGTCATTTTTACTCAGTCCAAAAGCTAATCAGTTTTTGCACAACCTGCCTCATTGTGTACCAAATATCATGGCCTAGCGCAAAACCTTCATGAGATATCGACGAAACAAGACTTCGTTCTATTTTCTTTTCTTTTTTTGTCAACAAAGGGGTGTGGGGGAGGGGCGGGTTACTCAAAAAGTACAAGTCCGACGGAGTAAAAAATACGTGTCCAATCTTTTTTTTATATATAATTATCCATATATGATCTAAACCCACTGATCTACCGGGGCTCATGCATCGTTTGGACGCATTACTGCATTTGAGCCGCGACACGAGAAAAGCAACAAAGTGGTTGTGCGCCCAGCGCAGACTCAGATCAGCCTCGACATCCGCCTAGTCTGCGCACAGTCTTCCCTAAGCGCTGAAAGGGTTGCTAAGGGTGTAAGCTACCTTCATGCGGACAGCAATGACTCTGATCAGACTGGGCGGATGCCCAGGCTGATTTGAGTCTGCGCTGGGCGCACAACCACATTGTTGGTTTTCTCGCGTCGCGGCTCATTTTATTTTAGAAAATACGGTATTTATTTTAGGTGTCTAATTTTTTAGACATTTTACGGAATTATTTATTTTTATTCTAGGATGGAACTTGCCGTGCTAAGGCTTGCTGTGTCGCCGCAACAATAAGCAATTATGTTATTCTACCAAAGGGTGAAAACTATCTCCAGGTGGCGGTCGCCTCAGTTGGGCCAGTTTCTGTTGGCGTTCTAGCATCAGATAAGCTCCAAAAATACAAGGGCGGTGTGTTCTATGACAAAACGTGCAATCAAAGTAGCACAGCACACGCCTTTCTTGTTGTGGGGTACACGCCTGGCTACTGGATCATCAAAAACAGGTAGGGGAGAGTCGGGTAACTTCGGACAGCGGGTAAATTCGGACAGTGACATTGTTTCCTTTATATGTCAGTTGTTTTGAACTAAAACAAAAAAAAAACGGCAAAACAGTGAAAATCCTAATGAGACGGCTCATTAGGAGCCGTCTCATCTGGATTTTCACTGTTTGCAATGGTATGTCCGAATTTACCCCCATGTCCGAAGTTATCCGACTCTCCCCTAAACTATTAGCGATTTTGAAAATTTATCTAATAGCGAACAGATTTACACATTGCAGACGTCTGTGACCGTAAAAAGGAACAGCAAATCAAAACCTGAAGGTGTAATTGAAAAATTCAACTATCAACGTACGATGAAAAGGAATTTCACGATAAAACCTTACTTTTAGAGTTCTTTCGGATAAAAACGTATAGGTAAACGTAGCCGTATCTGGACGTATCGGGACGTATCGGAAAGGGATCGATCAGTTGTCTCAAATTCAATTTCCATTCGAGGATTTTTAAGGTAGCTTGGCACCAGAGGCACACGGGGGCTACCCAGGACAATCCAGATTAGTTGTTTAACTCACAGGTGGCTATCAGGATGAAGAACTGACCTGAATTCTAGGCCAATCTCCAAGCCCGGACGAAAGATGTGAGTTAAGTAAGATGTTGTAAGTTAGAATAACGGCATAAAGTGAACTGCCAATGGTCTTCTATAGTTTAAGTCAATTCCAACTATTGCACAATGTCCCATGCAACAGTGCTCGGCTGGAAGGCCCTGAAAAGGGCCAGGAGTCAAAGGCAAAGGGCCTGCCTCCTTACCACTATCTGTCTGCGAGTTGGTTTGGTGGACTGCTAATGACGAAGTTTCGGCGGTCCCCTTCAGAGACACAGGTGCCTCAGCCCCCCCCCCCCCCCCCCCCATCCCATGCCGACGGTGCTTCTGCCAAGGTTCCCCCCCCCATCCCATGCCGACGGTGCTTCTGCCAAGGTTCCCAGGGGGTACTGATGGTTGACGTGTAATTGAGCATGGTGGTCCGCGGACTCTCAATTTCTTCCCCATCCGACCTTGGGTAGCCATCCCGAGGATGGATAATCAGCTGCTGGTTGTGTAACGATTCCTATTACGTCATAGCTACACTTGGGTCGTCGATGCGCTAGTGGATTCGTTGGTACTCGAGCCCACTTGTATCGTTCCAAAGGGATTCTTCTAACGTCTCAGCCGTTGGTTGATTTATTCTTTGGGAATTTATTCCGTTTTGCTGTAACTTCTAAATTCTGCTTTTTGTTTTGGTCGAAGTCTCATACAAATGTTCCCCAGGAGGCTTAGCCGAACAAATCCATAAGTGCACACTCCTGGCACCGAGTCTGTCTGTCTGTCCCCGTTCCAAGGAGAATTGTTGTTGTTGCAATTCTTGTATCCAAGCTGCTAGACTGTTGTTTCTTTTGTTTGTTTGTTCTCAATTTTCTGAGTTTCCGTTCCAATAATAAATCAATTTCATAGACAGTTGACTAACTGAGTTTGCATATGAAATAAATTGATAAAGAGAAACTATTTTAAAAACCTCCCGATTACAAATCATTTTCTTACAATACCTCATATGTTTTACAATATATATATTTTTGATGATTTCAGCTAACAGGAAGAATAAGCAAATGAAACGATGCATTTCTTTATTCATTACAACACTTACATATTATATTTATTCAAGGGAAGTAACAATGTTCATGGTGTGCTCTTACAAGAAGTAGCTTGAACAAAATACCTTTTTTGGTATTTTTGGGGAATGACCCATGGCCATGGGGGTGATAGGTGGCTATTTTGGGTGGGTGAGGGGTCACGGGGATAATTGCGCACCTGCTTTAGCAATGTGCGATATAGGCGTCCGGTTTTCCGTCAGTCCGACCGTTCGTCCGTCGTTCACATTTACGTCAGCCCTAGCTTTTAAAAGTCAATACAAATGACATTTTCTCCAAAAACAATGAATCCATTTTTCTCAAAGCTCACATGCTGCATGACCAGACTGCAGGGCTTCAAGACGGTAAAAGTCAGCTTTATCCAGTTTCCAAGATGGCTGTTGTTACTAAAAATAGCAAAACAATAAAACCACCTTTTTATCTAGAACCACTTGGTATATTTGGCTGAAACTTTGCAAGCAGCATCAGTTGGGCCTTGCTTTTATTTAAGATTGTTTCCTTCGTTTATTTCATGTTTTCAGAAACAAAAGAGCCGCGACACGAGAAAATCAACAATGTGATTGTGCGACCAGCGCAGACTCAGATCAGTCTGGGCATCCGCCCAGTCCGTTCATATTCTTTGCTAAGCGCTTTGAAGGTAGCTAAGGGTCTAAGCTACCTGCATGCGGACAGCGAAGACTCTGATCAGACTGTGCGGATGCCCAGGCTGACCTTGAGTCTGCGCTTGGCGCACAACCACATTGTTATTTTCTCGTGCCGCGGCTCATTTAAATTTAATATTTTAACAAAATTTCGTTAAACAACATGTAAAAGTCTCATAATTAACCGTACCGTGCTTTGGGAAAATGCATGTTTTTTTTCGACAAATGTGGAATGAAAAATATTCTTCAAATTAAAATGCAAATAACCTACTTCCCCACGGCCTGTAAGAGTATCGATTTTGACCACGTGTGTCATGTGATCTTGTATAGGTATTTTTCTTATTTGTGCATATGATTGTGGCGTATGAATAAATTATTTTTGTCCAATAATGCGATTTCGAGTGCGGCCCGCGAAAGATTAAATAATTATCTTATTTTTTGTTTAAAGTCACTTATTATTATATATTATTATCTAAACTCTATTTCAAATGTATAGTTAGACCATGTCGGAGGTATTGCATGAAACATTTCATCAAATATTTTTTGCTATTATTATCAAGGGAGTAAATCTTTAAAATAAAAAAATGTAGCGGAATTAGGTCACAGTGACCTACTTTCTGTTTACAAGCCTTATTTTGCTAAAATTCCAATATCTCAAGTAAACATGAACGAATTTTGGTCAGATTTGGTCAGAATTGTCCATTAATGAAGTTCTTTCAAATTAAGTGATTGGAAATTATCTAAGATGGCCGCCGGCCACCGTTATTAATAATAGAAAAACATGAAAATGAATGACATTTTTTCTAGAACCTCTGAATGAAATTGCATCAAATTTGTTCCAGAATGATCCTTGCATGAAGCTACTTCAAGATGTTTCAAACTGACCATCCAAAACAGCCGCCATCCACCGCTACTGAAAATAGCGAAAAAAAAAACTGTTAAGCTATCTCATAAACTACTGAAGGGATTTGACCAAATTTGCATGTGTGACAAAATGATGCTTTTTTCTTCTTTTTTTTTGTCAAGCTTCTCCGAAGGATGTATGATATGAAAGGTAGAAGAAGATGATTCGATGAAAGAATGATGATATCTCATTATTAATTTTATTATGAATATTGATATTCAATCTTGACACCAATCACCAGTATAAATTTGCCTTTACAAATATATATATATATCAACACATCAATTTTATACACATACTTACGCAACAAATCACATATACATATAAGCATTTTACATAAGTTATACACACATACATTTGCACATATATACTAAATATCCGGCTTACTTTGATTTTTTGTCTTATTGATAATACTGTATTGTAGAGTACTAAGAGTGGGTTGCCAAGAGTCGAAAATTGTGATCGGACCTGTCCCTACCTACAAATGTTCCACTCTTTTCAAGCCACCCTAGTTTCACGTTGAGACTGCTTATTTTACAAGTTCAGACTGTTTGATAGATTTTTTCTTTTTACTATTAACTACATGTATTTAACAATTCTAGCAATTGATATAAGCACAGGAAGGAACAGAAGAAGTGATGAAATACCCGCCCATAGACCATGAATGCAGGAGAAGGTCTGAAGACTGTCATACAGGTCCTTTATGCTTGGGTATATTCATTCATGACAAGCAAGAGGGAAGATGAGCAAGGAGAAAGGTCTTTGAAACGAGTTAATGAACATACATTGATACATACAGGATGAAATAATTTCTAAATGTGTCAGTAAACATACACATAAATACACACAAGGAAAGGAAAGGAATGCTGCTTTAATTGAGTTTTTAATGTAAAGGTGCAAAGCAGGTGCGACATAGTGTTTCGCGGAACTCTCGTTTTACATATGGGCTCTAGTACCCTATTTTGCATGTCATGCTGTTCTAAAACTGATACATGTAAGCAAGGCACTGTTATTCTTGTTTAAACTACACCATGAAACTTTTAAAGCTTCAAGGCCCCATTGCTGTATCATGGTAAACATTCATGAAATATTTTATCATGAGGTATCGCTGCAAGGTTCTCGCTGACAACTTTAAACAAATAAAACAAGCTTGAGTTCCACATAGAACGGATTTGAAATTTGATTTTGGTCTGACTTTCGATATAATGAGCCCGATTTAAATGATAAAAATACAATGTACAGGCATGGGACCCACCGCTTTTGCATCTGTCGAAGGGGAATCAGGTTGGTTGGTTTGGTTTGGGTTTATTGGCTCTTTGAGACATTATTTCAGACTATGTCGAGCCTTCTTCTCCCACAGAGAGGACGATAGAAAATAGAGATAGACGAGAGAACAAAATAGTCAAACAACCCCGACCCGCAGCTACTGCAAGCACAGTAGGGCTATCCACATAAGTAGTGCGCCCATGCACTGAGAGTTACCCAATAGTCATTGCGTTTTTCTTTCCGTCGATGATCCGATACTGTCGAGTCCACTGTACGGCTGCAAGGTTCTCAGCATAGTTCCGTCATTGTAAAAAACCGTGATAAGCCAGCCTCAAACAAATAAAACGTCCCTGAGTTTCACATAGATAGGGTTTGACCTATTTGGGTCATTTTAGTTTACTAAATGACCTAGTTTCGATTTCAATATGTTGAATAAAATGGTAACAATACAATGTCAGGCGCGGAGCCCTAATCACTATCCCGCCTATGTTCATATAGAATTGATAGACAGGAAACCAGACCAGGAAATTGTATTTTGTGAAGCGAATTGTTATATTTTAAAAACTTGTTTTCTCTCCTTTTTGCCAGTTATATGACTCAATATATGCACATCAGCCCACATTTTATTACCAAACGCGAAAGTTGAACCGCATTTTACAATTATTTGAGTTTAGACGTTTTTACCACTTATAGGACTATGGAGACTTTCAAAACTCCAAACGGTAAAAAAGAAATCATTGGTAAACTGGCTTAAAGCGGGACAAGGTCTACCGTGCTTGCAGTAGGTGCGGGTGAGGACTGTTTTGGCTGGTTTTTTCTCTCGTCTGTCCTGTCCCCTATCTCTAGCAGGCAACTCGTTATAGACTGAAATACTACCTCAAAGGCCCTTTACATCCAAAAGCAACCAACCAGCCGACGAAATACTAAACTAAACATTAGGACATTGCCTGTTGAAGCTTTTCAATATAACTAAGAACAAGGGAGGATATTATTGTTGACAAGGGAGGATAGCATTGTTCGCCAAATTTGGGCTTATTACAATCACTTCAAAGAGTATGGGAACGAAAGTATGACAGTCGAACGGAAAGACGGACGGATAGCACTATTTTCAAAATCACCAAATTATTAAGCGGCTGAGGACAATGAAGTACTGGGCAGACATACACCAGAACTCTTTAACAAAAACTAAAAGCCATAATCGTATGTAAAACAAATTAATCTATCTTCTGCAAACTAACATTTGACGGTATTATATAGATGTGTTTCAAAATTGCATTAATGACTTCTCCCTCTCCGATGCGTCCCGATACAGCTACTTATACAGCTGCGTCTTATTCGAAAGAACTCTTTTAAAAGGAAAATCTAAAAACAAAAACAAAAACAAAACAGATTGGCAGTGCTCACAAATTACGAACAATGCCTGAAACTGACGTGGATAAAAACAAAAACGAAACATCGCCAATTGTTGCCAGTGAAAATTTAGCAGATTTTGAACCCAAAAATATTCTTGGACACGAATCAGTTGAGAAGGAAATGAACAGACTGTAGAAAATTTAACTCTTTAAGCACCAAAAAGCAGACGACAAAATTTACATCTGCAAAAATAAAAAAATGCCTTGTCCAAGACATTTCATATTGAGAATTCAAAGACTAGTAGAGGGCAAACAGTGTAGATCTAGATGAGGCGGCTCATCATGAGCCGCCTCATCAGGATCTACGCTGTTTGCAAATTTTGCTATTTTCGTCACTGGGGCTTAAAGGTAGGTTCCTGTACTTTGGAATGGATCATAATTTTGATGATCTTTCATCCAAGTTGTTGAAAAGCACTTATAAAAGGGAATGAATAAGTTTCATTAAAAAGTGTAAATAAAAAAAAATATTAGAAAAGTTGTTTTGCAAGGGATTTCCTAACTCTGCTTCGCACACCAGTTAGCGCTATTTTAAGTTCGCGCCAAAAATAGATAACGCAGCTGAGGTCATGCTGCATTGCATTTTGGGATAGTTTTAACCCATCCACCAAGCCAGGACCTCTAGGAGAGCTCAGGACAAGGGAATATTGACCTTTGGAGAATGGTATCAGAAATCGCGAACTTATAGACATAATAAACATAGTTATTTTTAGAACTGGAATTCCATCGAAAGAAAATAATCCAAACGGGAAAACGACTATTTTCTTCAACATCTGACGAGTTTCTCAGTAGCAACAAATTCCGAAAAATAAGAGAATTCAATACTGATCAGAAAAAGACGAAATTATTTTGTGGACATAATTGTTATCGCTAGTACAGGAACCTACCTTTAAAGAGTTAAACATGGACGCTAGACCGGAAAGTAATAAAAATAATGATTTAGCTTATCAAAGCTTCAGTATATTTGTGGAAATGAGTCATGTTTGAATTGGCAATGTAAAGTGTCGGAGAGGTGGGCCTAAGGGAATTAAAAGGCCGACTTGATTTTTTTTTTTTTTTTCAAATTTAAAAGTGTCGAAGAAACGAAAGGCTAAATCTCATCTAGATAACACAGTAAAGTTACCAAGTGTAATGGTGATAAAGAAACTATAAAGACTGAGCCAGCAGCTATAAAGAATAGATGACAACCACGAAATTGAAAACCCAGTCATAAATAATGACATTGACCCAAACCAATTTTTTTTTTTTTTTTTTTTTTAATTTTAATCCTTGTCTAATTTACATGTTTATCTCAACTTGGGTTACTGCTGAATGGAGTTAAAACTCTCAATGTATGATGGCAGTGTTGACCCTGACCAGACTGCTCTTAAGGAATAGTTTGACCGGAATCTGCACTAGTTGCAAATAGTTCCTACATTCAATCGCTCCATGTACTTTCTGTCACCTGAAATAAAATCATCCTACCAACATACCACATCAGCTGAGATGGTCTGCATCGGAGTGCAACAAACAATAATAAATAATTGAGCCGCGACACGAGAAAACCAACAAAGTGGTTGTGCGCCCTTCACACACTCAGATCAGCCTGGGCATCCGCCCAGTCCGATCAGACTCTCCGCTTAAGCGCTTAAAGGGTCGCTAAGGGTCTAAGCTACCTCCATGCGGACAGCGAAGACTCTGATTAGACTGGGCGGATGCCCAGGCTGATCTGAGTCTGCGCTTGGCGCACAACCACTTTGTTGGTTTTGTCGCGTTGCGGCTCAAATTTATTATCTTTTTCAATAGATGCCTTAAGATCTGTGAACTGACCTTCTAATATTTTCAAATTAGGGGACGCGAGATAAATTTATGTGTGCCAGCTATAAAAGACATGCCATGTAATTATAATAAGATTTTTGTTTATTTCAGCTGGGGAATAGGATGGGGTGTGGACGGATACATCTTCTGGGCTAGAAACAGAAGCAATATGTGCAACGTGTCTTCATGGGCATCATATCCTATTGTGTAACAACAATCTCGTGCTACATAGACTATATATGTTATTTTGAAGCATTCAGGGGGTCTATAGACGCTTCTATACATGCTTACCATGAAACGGCTACATCCTATTTGTAACAACAAGCGTGCTGCATTTCAAGCATATGCTATTGAGTAACAGTAAGCGTGCTGCATTTTCCAGCATATCACTTTGCGTAACAACATTCCTGCTGCATTTCCAGTATATTCTATTCAGACCTGTTCGTGACTAAACAATCTGTTTAGCCACGGTGACCAGGTCGTTTGGGAACTAGGACTCTTTTTCATTTGGTAACAACCCTTGTATATACACAGTTAACCGAAGGTGCTATTGACTAACAACAAGCGTGCTACATTTCCAGCATGTCACATTGTGTAACAACATTCGAGCTTCATTTCCAACATATCCTATTGAGTAACAACAAACGTACTGCATTTCCAGCATATCCTATTGAGTAACAACAAACGTGCTATATTTCCAGCATATCCTATTGAGTAACAACAAACGTGCTGCATTTCCAGCATATCCTATTGTGTAACAACAAACGTGCTGCATTTACAGCATATCACATTGTGTAGTAACATTCGAGCTTCATTTCCAGCATATCCTATTGAGTAACAACAAACGTACTGCATTTCCAGCATATCCTATTGAGTAACAACAAACGTGCTACATTTCCAGCATATCCTATTGAGTAACAACAAACGTGCTGCATTTCCAGCATATCGCGTTGTGTAACAACAAGCGTGCTGTATGTCCAGCATATCGCATTGTGTAACAACAAGCGTGCTGCATTTCCAGCATATCACATTGTGTAACAACAAGCGTGATGCATTTCCAGCATATCACATTGTGTAACAACATTCGTGCTGTATGTCCAGCATATTCTATTGAGTAACAACAAACGTGCTGCATTTCCAGCATATCGCATTGTGTAACAACAAACGTGCTGCATTTCCAGCATATCGCATTGTGTAGCAACAAGCGTGCTGCATTTCCAGCATATCACATTGTGTAACAACAAGCGTGCTGCATTTCCAGCATCTCACATTGTGTAACAACAAGCGTGCTACAAGGTGCAGCATCTCACATTGTGTAACAACAAGCGTGCTGCATTTCCAGCATATCAGATTGTGTAACAACAAGCGTGCTACATGATGCAGCATATCAGATTGTGTAACAACAAGCGTGCTACATGGTGCAGCATATCACATTGTGTAACAACAAGCGTGCTGCATTTCCAGCATATTACAATGTGTAACAACAAGCGTGCTACATGGTGCAGCATATCAGATTGTGTAACAACAAGCGTGCTGCATTTCCAGCATATTACATTGTGTAACAACAAGCGTGCTACATGGTGCAGCGTATCAGATTGTGTAACAACAAGCGTGTTACATGGCGCAGCATATCACATTGTGTAACAACAAGCGTGCTGCATTTCCAGCATATTACATTGTGTAACAACAAGCGTGCTACATGGTGCAGCATATCCTTTTAGTGTAAGAACAAGCGTGCTACATGGTGCAGCATATCCTTTTAGTGTAAGAACAAGCGTGCTACATGGTGCAGCATATCCTTTTAGTGTAAGAACAAGCGTGCTACATGGTGCAGCATATCCTTTTAGTGTAAGAACAAGCGTGCTACATGGTGCATCATATCCTTTTAGTGTAAGAACAAACTGTCGACGCATTTTGTATTATCCAGCACGGTTAACCGGAATAAAAAATTTGATTGCTTATTTTCAGAATTTGAAGTAAAGTTTGGATTTTCTGTCCTTATACTGACTCTTTGCATTGCTAAATCCAGTAAATTATTGTGCAGTAGTAGTATTAATTTTTGCGAAACTTTGCATTTGCAAATTAATGAAAATATAACTTTGGTGAATATTTCCGGATTTACTGAAGAAAACTATTATAAAGACATTCGTAAGCGGTACCATTTGGTGGAAACTATTTTAGTCTCCATCTTTGAATATGACATGCGTATTGCCCTGTACTGATGACATTTGTAAGCCTGATTGATTTTATTGTTAACCATTTCAGTCAAAATCGAGTCGAGAGCCAGACTAGATGAGAATCGCGAGGGCACTTTAAAAAAGTTCTCGGTCCATTATAGCTCTAGTGAATCTGCTCACGCATGCTTACCATGAGTGTAATAGGTAGTCACTCACTAGCTTTCTGTGGAAGTTTCAAACATTTCTGGCGAAAGGTTTCTAATATACAGCGCCTCAAATACAGAGGGGTCGGCCTATTTTTAAAGTTACTGTTAAAATCTATTCGTCAAAATGACATTCCTCACATTCTACAATATTTAAATGGTTCTTGTTGTAGTACATGCAAATATGATGATTTGCCAAAGATTTGATGGAAATGCAAAATATTTTGAAATCTGGCGGCTCTACCGAAAACCCTAAAATGTTTTTGCTACCCTGAATATCAGAGACCCGTGTCTTATTTTCGTGTTTGTTCGGAACGGTTTGGACAAAAAAAAAAAAAAAAAAAAAAAAAAAAAACAATGTTTACGCACAAATAGTATACCTTGACATCCAACATAATGTTCGTCACAAAGATATTCACTCCTGGGCACGCATAGCACGCGGTTCTTATTGTGCACTATCTGCATAAACATTCAAAACAGACACTTACTAACAATTAAATATTTGCATTTACTTCTGAAATGAAATAAATTTATGTGTGCGTACATATATTTGGAAAAAAAAAATTGCCAAATGTTTGACTCTGCAAAAGTTATGATCGGTTAGACCGTTATACTGTGCAATTATGGGGGTAGTTGAAAATACTGAAGTGTCGTCTAATGGATATTGATGATAAATTTCCAAAATTTGGTGATTGTTGTTCTGTAGAATGGCTGTTTAAAATCAAAAATCAAAATCAGTATCTCAAATTCACTGTAAAGGTTTCAGAACATTAACAGGCCGAGAACTATTTGAAGAGCCCTCGTAACTTCAACAGCCCACGACGCACCTACTGCAAGCACAACGTGTCCTTTCCCTACCTTAAATATATAAATGACTATACTATATTGATGAAAAGACAAATCCACAAAGCATAACTCACCAATGGCACCGAAAAAAGAAGAAGGGAGAAATTCAAAACAGAAAATTGAATTATTTGAGAATAAATTATTGGTTTGAGAAAATCAAATTTTTTCATTGTATAAATCTCAGGTAGCATTTCACTTATAATGTGATAGGAGCATGGCATACACTGTATGCCATGCTCCTATCAAATTATAAGTGAGATGACGCCATAGAACTGTTACAGTGGCAACTACTGAATTACCAACTCTTGTGTTTACTTCCTTGGCAGAATGACCTCTCGATGACGTCACTTTGAAATCAACATAAACTCTAAGTTGCTATGGTAACAGATCAATGACATCATTTGTGTCGGAGCATGCTTTACCAATTTTTCATTTCATTACAAACTGAAAATTTTTCAACAGAAACTTCAGATTTTTTCTCAAAAAAATAATTATTCTCCAGCCATTTCATTCCGTGTTACAAACAATAAAACGGAACAGTTCATTTTCGATAATAGACAAACCCAGTCTAACATAAACTGTAAGAGCCATAAAAATATAAAAACACAAATCATTTGTTTCACCCATTTTCTACAAAGCAAAGTGGACAGCCATACAGGTACGTACCTCGTGACTACAATGCAAACGGGATAAAGCCAATAAACGGTTCAGGTCGAACGAAGATTCTTGCAACTTTAAATGAGACCTTGGTCAGAAAACAGAAGCCAGAAAGCAAAGCTAAAAGCCCCTCTCTCCCCCCCCCCCCTCCCCAACCCCACAACCTACACACACCGGAAAACAATTATATAGTAGATTGCTGCTTAGGACATATGACAACAAAACTCTGGTGTACGTGTTTCCGCGTATCCTGTTTTCTGCTTTTGTGGAGTTTCATCCAATACAGTTGCACAAAAAACAGGCTTTATGGCAGAATTTCTCCCTCCCCTCTCATAACAGTGATAGAAATGCCAGTATTCTGTCGGATAAGAGAAGTTTTGTATAGCTCTTCTACGAATTTTAAAACAAGTTTGATGCGTAACCGTCAAGTCTACTTTTTGTTAAGGTTGACTGCTCATTTCACTACAACTAGAAAAAAGCCCGCGCAAGCGCGGAAATATTTCATGATGGTCAAGTTTATATAAAAAAAGCGAGTTTTAATTTTTCAATGTAAATGGCCTTAGGCCCAGGTGAAGATATGACCTTTACGATGAATACTCGCTAAAGCTTCATTTACCTAATTAGTTGTCTGCATCTACAAACTTTCAGGTAGCGGACTGCATTGTTTCTAAAAAAAAACAACTTTTTTTTCACTTTTTCCTATAGAAAAACCTATTAAGTGACTCAAAAGTTGACCTTGCCGTAAAACAGATCAAGGTCGTCCCAGGGTCATCATTTATATAAATTTTGTTGAGCTTTTGAGTCCTTGATGCAACATGCTAAGTTTCAAGATCATATGATTTGTGGTTCTGGGGGAGAATTGATTGATTTGATGCTTAACGTCCAAGGTAAACAGCTAAGGTCATGTCGGGACGGTCAGTTAACCTAACCACACTATTCCTGGGCAGGCTTAGACCTCCTAAGCCTTTAACCAGTACTAAGTGCACATACTTTCGCCAGTAACTGACAACTGCCCTTCTTGAATCAGCGGAAGGAGAAACGAAAGTATGTGGCCAGACCGGGTTTCGAACCCAGGACCTCTGACTTATGTCAGGTGCCCTACCGATTGCGCTACGCGGCCCGGCGTGGTTCTGGGGGAGGAGATTTTTGAAATTTTTAGCATAATAAATGTTTGCCATCTTGGTTATGTGACCTGTCCTGGGTATTTTTTTTTTCTGGAAAAACTGGGTCCTGGAACGTTTTGGGGGAAAATATTCAAGCCCTCTGAAGACTAAAGGCTTATTTAGCTTCGTTGAATCACTGAAATTGATTTGTCTGCTTCGCTGGAAAAATGCCCTTTCTTACCTGGCACATGTGTGTTAACCTTAGACATTTTTAATTTTTGTCTTTTCGAAAGTTCAGTTCAGTTTGAATTCTCCTAACGACGTTCCCCAAGTGGCTCAGCGGTACGTAACCATAGCCGCACACACTTGGCGCCGTGTGTCCGTCCAACATGTGCGTTGAGCTTTAATCCTCAATGGGCGAGTTCGATTGGCTACTCGTATTGACTATCGTTCTGGAAGAAAATGGGTCGTTTCGAGCCAGGGCCGTCGAGACTATGACCATTTAGTTCTTCATCCGTTTAGACATATGAGCAAAAATACAAAAATAAATCGTTATTTATGGGGAATGACGTACGTTCATGGGTCGGATTTTTGCATTAGAACCTGCTAAAGTTGGACTTGCTAAGCAGCGCGCCGATATGACGACGCAGAACCGAAACGACCGGATTAATTTAAAACGTGTATTCGAGTACACGATAATTTCACTCGAACGCACCCATTGTTGACAAAAAAAATCGACCAATAGTCGAAGTTTCTAGAAAAATACTTGGGAGAATTTAAAATGAAAGACGAATTTAATTCCCAAATTCTTTAAATCTGCGTGAAACTAAAACACACGCTAACCGAAATTATCAATGATAGCAATATGCGAAAGAACCAGTATAGAAATTACGCTTGAAAATGCCACCAATTTTGCAGTTTATGCGTTACTTCGTTTATTTATATATATATTCATTCATATAGACATAAGACATCTCGGCAGCAAATGCCACTGAAAAAAAATAAATTAAGCTGGTTTGACTTTCACTGATTTGACTATCATGTAATTTGGCACAAAAGAGCTCACAGAACGGGAAATACTATTGCTCCTGAATAGTCTGACCATGGTCTACAGTACTTGCTCAGAAATTCCTGTCCCACTTGGTTGGGTGATACAACTTTTACAGACAAATATTTTGGAACATTTATTTGCTTATAAGACTAAACTGGTACCAGTTTTTATATATCATCTGAGTGAACATGCACGCTGTCTCTATACAGTGATTTGAATCAGATGACGGGCGACAGAAATCCATGTGAGGATATCAGAATCCAATTATGGGTATGCAAAGAGGATACATTAATTTGCAAATGGAAAGCCTAAATTACTATGGTTAAAGGCAGCTGATAACTTCTTTTAGCGTTTTTTCAAACTTTTGTTCAATGCTTTGTATTGCCTGTTTGCCATTTAATGAAGCAGCCTTTGTGTCCAGTTTCTACAAACTTCTAGTTTGAGTAAAGATACCACTGCAAATATTTCAACAGCAGAGTCTTTGTATTCAAATTATGCAGTCTCTGGCCTTTTCCAAGCGTTCTTTTTAAGGAGTCATAGAATGGATTCTAGGCATGTATATACGCACAACTAGCCAGGTAAGAAATTTTGAACAGTGCACTGATTGTATTGCTAAATCATACAGGGGGTCGACATCCCCAATTTAGTGAATAAACCTTACCACTAGTGACAACATTTGTTAAAATTCGTAGAAGACCTATATATGCATCTTCTTGAAAGCTTGCATACGTATATATGTGTGTGCTTATCTGCAAATGTATGATTATATCTAAAAAGATATCAATAGCGACGGTGTGCCGGCAGAAAATCCCGTCGACAAGTTTAAGTTTTTAGCTCACCTGAGCCGAAGGCTCACAAGTGAGCTTATAGTATAGGCAGGCACCCGTCGTCCGTCTGTCCGTCAATATTTTCAAACTACATCTCCTCTGAAACTGCAAGGCCCATTGTTACCAAATTTCATCTAGAACATCTATAGACAGGGGGAACCAATTATACTCTTTTTGTTTTGTGTGTATGTTTTTTAATCAAAATCACTTCAGTACTTTTGGTTGCAATGGCAACATAAAGTTTCCATTGACTTGTGTGGGAAAACATTTATTGCTATGTCACTGCAGATATTTTGACAAAACTTTTACAGAAATCTTTCTAGAATAGTCCTCTACCAACCACATGTATCTTTTGCAAATTGCCCAATTTGGCTGCTTGCCAGGGCAACCAAACAATTTAAAATTGAAAAATAATATTCAAAAATCAAAATCATCTTCTCTAAAATGTGTAGCTGATAAAGCTCAAAGTTTACAGAAAGGGTTTTTCGTACTAGCCTCTATAGAAATAATGTTTTTGATGGCAGTTGCTGCAGTAGTTTTGTTGCTATGGGAACTTTAAGTTGCCATTGGCTCATAATGGGAAAATTTAAAACTTCCATTTATTGCTGTTTCACTGCAGAGATTTTGACAAAACTTTTACATTTTTACATTTCGCATTTGTGCCGGGCCGCGTAGCGCAATCGGTAGGGCACCTGACTCATAAGTCAGAGGTCCTGGGTTCGAAACCCTGTCTGGCCACATACTTTCGTTTCTCCTTCCGCTGATTCAAGAAGGGCAATTGTCAGTTACTGGCGAAAGTATGTGCACTTAGTACTGGTTAACCGCTTAGGAGGTCTAAGCCTGCCCAGGAATAGTGTGGTTAGGTTAACTGACCGTCCCGACATGACCATAGTTGTTTACCGTGGACGTTAAGCAATAAATCAATCAATCCAGCAGTTTGGTTGCCGTTGACTTATAATGGGAAAATAGAAAAAAATGCATTTATTGCTTTGTCACTGCAGATATTTTGAAAAAACTTTTACAGAATAGTTTTTTGAGTAGTCCCCTTCCAACCACGTGACATTTATGCAAATTGCAAATCGTGTCTTTCACTGACTTAAGCTATTGTTATAAGCTTGGTCACATCGAAAGATGCTCAGGTCAGCAATTCACAACTACTGGTCCCTTGGGTTAATACTGCCATAAGCAGTAGACTCAGGTGAGCAACAGGACCAATATTCCTCTGGTTAAGGTAAACTAAGGCTTATCCATATTTTCGTGCGTCTCTCTGTTTGCTTGTCCGCTTGTCTGTCCGAGAAGAACTATAGAAGAAAGTATTAAAAGTGTCTCAGATTACTATCATTTGCAGCAATTGCCAAGAAAAAAGGAGTATGTTCTTATTCCTTAATTAACAATCATAATCATAGCTTTTACAGCCCCGGATCCAGGGGGTGGGCTTTGTGGCTTCAGCCCCGCCATCCTCTGTGTTATGTATAATATGTTGGGACGACAGTTTGAGATAATTTACCCATGTGGCTAGATTAAAATATACGTTGTGACGTCCCATTAGAATCGCCTCAGCGAGGCGATTCTAATGAGATGTCACAACATATATTTCAAGGCAAAGACATTATAAAAAATTCTCATGAAATTGATCCCTAATTATGTCATATATTTTCAAACCCATCTCCCCTGACACACATATATCTCGGCACCGCCCAGCCTCACCAGTTATCCAAAGCCCCGTCAGTGCGTGGTGGTCTGGATCCGGGCCTGCTTTATGCGACAGCATAACGAGTGTCTTCTCTTCAGTCATGTAAAATGACTTACTAAAATGAAGAGTTCAATCCCCATTACACAATTATGTTGTTTGAAATTATGGATACACTTTCGCCATCTTAACGGGGGATACGAGTTTAACAGAATAGTTAGACCCCTTAATCTCTCCCTCAATTGCTTCATGAGAATAAAATCTGCTGTCACTCTGGGCAGGTAGACGAATACCAGAATTAGTTCGTTTCGTTGTATATGCATTCATCACCAACAGGAACTAAGTTACGCTATATTTGAGTCACGACACAACAAAACCAACAAAGTGGCATATGCGTCCGGCGAAGACACAGATCAGTCTGGGCATCCGCCAAGTCCGATCAGAGTCTTCGCTATATGCTTAAAAGTACTAAGGATCTAAGCTACCACCATGACGACAGCAAAGACTCTGATCAGACTGAGCGCACATGCCACTTTGTTATCCCCCGCCGAAGGCAGACGGTTACAGTTTTCTTTGTCTGTCCGTCCGTCTTTCTGTCCGTCCGTCCGTCCGGAGCCATAACTCAGTAAACACTGGTCAGAATTTCATGAAACTTAAAATAAATATGTATCACTATAACGCGCTGTTGCACGTCAAGTTTCATCTGACTCAAGGCTTCAGTAGTGTTTGAGTTATTGCCCTTGAATTGACTTAAAATCAATAAAACGAGCCATAACTAAGTAACCAGTTATCGAATGAAACTTAAACTAAATATGTATTACCATAATGCAGTATTGCACATAAAGTTTCACCAGAATGGCATCAGTAGTGCACGAGTTATTGTCCATGAATCAATTAAAGATTGAATTCAGCCATAACTAAGTAATCAATGAACAGAGTTCTATGAAACTTATACTAAATATGTCTCACCATAATACATTGGTGCATCTTGCGTTTTGTCGGAATTGCTTCAGAAGGAAACGGTTGGTTGGTTGGCTGGTTGTTGTAGGTTTTACGGCCCTTTGAGACAGTATTGCAGTCTATATCGGGGCGCCTCTCAGAGAGAGGGAGATAAAAAAAGAGAATGTGTAGAGGAGAGGAAAAAATCCAAACAACCCCTGCCCGCACAACTGCAAGCACAGTAGGCCATTGCCCTTCTTTAATCCAAATAAGTAGGACGCCCGGTACTGGAAGTTATAACCATCACCATCGCCCGACCACTACCCCCGAGAAAGCAATGAGTTATTGCCCTTGAATTGGTTTAAAATCAACAAATTGATTCAAAACTAAGTAACCAGTGAATGGAATTTCATGAAACTTTAAATAATTACATGAGTTAATTTTCATGACACAGCCGTGCAGATTTAGTTTAGTCATAATCGCATCAGTAACGCATGATTTAATACCCACAAATTAGCCATAACTAAGGTACCGGTGAACAAAATTTCTTGAAACTGAATTTAACGTATATCATCATAGTGCAGTGATGCTGAGACAAGTGTTTAAGAAGAACAGCTATTTCTTTCTATAGGAACTACTGAAATTTACTTCAAAATCAAATGCAAAAAGCAGTGATGGGGCTATAAAAGGAAAATATTTGACATGTGACTGCCTATTTTATTACTGCGTGACGAAACCCTTCAACAAGGTGTCAACAGCTGTTAACGGAAAAAAATAAACTGCCAAAAGAGAAAAGGGTTTCCTCTTGAGAGTTGACCCCCATTTAGAAGAGAGGCAAAGACGGAAATGACAGAGTTTCTTCCACTTGAAGTGTTTGCATTCACCGACATAAGAGCCGCGACACGATAAAACCAACAATGTGGTCGTGCGTCCAGCGCAGACTCAGATCAGCCTGGGCATCCGCCCAGTCTGATCAGAGTCTTCACTTTCCGCATGAAGGTAGCTTAGTCCCTCAGCTACCCTTTAAGCGCTTAGCAAAGTGTCTGATCAGACTGGGTGAATGCCCAGGCTGATCTGAGTCTGCGCTGGGCGGACGACCACATTGTTGGTTTTCTCGTGTCGCGGCTCATATGAGTCGCGACACGATAAAACCAACAAACAACTTCGGTGAATTTATATCCCCTACCGAAGTGGCCCTGAGTTGTTTATGGTTTATTTCAAGTTTCATAAAATTTTGTTCACCGGTTAAATACAAATAGTTACAGCTGAACATGTGGACTGTTAATCAAACCAAGGACAATAACTCTGGCAAAAGTTAGGCATAAGCTGAAGCTGTTCTTCTTGTACACTTGTTTCAGCATCACTGCACTATGATACATGAGCCGCGACACAAGAAAACCAACAAAGTGGTTGTGCGCCCAGCGTCCGCCCAGTCTGATCAGACCCCTTTTTGCTAAGCGCTTGAAGGGTAGCTAAGGGTCTAAGCTAGCGAAGACTCTGGGCAGAAGCCCAGGCTGATCTGAGTCTGCGCTCGGTGCACATGCCACTTTGTTGGTTTTGTCGTGTCGCGGCTCATTATTATATTAATTTCCTTATCATGGGACTAGATAACCGGGAAGTTATGTATCTATTGTATATGTACGAGAAATTATTAATGTTTTCTAGGAGCAAATTCCTACCTGTCAGAGTAGATCTCATCGCTTTCTGATCAACATGATCCCTAGTCAGTCTGTTCGTTTCGTAGCAGCTTTTGAGAGACTGCCAGATCTGCACGTCGTGTCGCGGTCGAGTGCGCTCATGTAAGGTCAAATAGCGGCGGAGTAGCGATCAGGAAGCGATCGACGGCGGTCGATTTAATCTGGACAACATATTGAACAGGAATCGATTATACCCTGTGTACACTAGCATTTCTCGATCAGCTCGACCTCTACTAAATTAATGCCCGTTCTTTTTCTGAAGGCCTGCCGCTTCGATCTCTTCTCGAATGTTTTGGACATTTCCAAAATTTTCAAGTATATAGAAAGCCGAAGAGACGCCGGGCAAGGTAGAACAACCCGATCAGCCCGGCCGATTGCTTGATCGGGCTTGATCGATTTATCTGATCGGAAGTGCAAGTGCTGAATTAAACATTAAACGTTAAACCGAGAATACAATGTGCATATAATTATATCGGCAGTTACTTTGACCTTGACGCCAAATTGATAGTAAAGCCAAAAACCAAAATAAGTTGAATTTGCAATCAGCGTAGATCCAGATGAGCCACCTAATCTGGTTCTACACTATTTGCCCTCTATTCTTTGAATTCTCAATATTATATATAGTGGCTAAGACATTTTTTGTTTAATTTTGCGGTTCTATTGACACTAAACCAGGTATACGATATGTATTATTGAAGTAATTCAGCATATAAGTTGTTGTCATACAATTAACGTCATGCTAAGGCAGAATTATGGTAGACTTTATCTTTTTTATCATGCGTATGCTGCAAAATTCACCTGATAACAGGGGTATGATAGCATGATGTGATATCATGTCGCTGCAGAACTGCGCTTGCGCGAATGTTATCAGGCGATGCCTACAGAAGCGATCTCAGAGGCGATTGGCTACATACTGACGTTGGCCGTGATAACAACGTTCGATTGGTCAAATGACGTCACCGACGTACGTCATAACGCATTCGCGACGTCAAAAAGTGCAAACAAGACTGCATTTACTTTTCGTTTGTTTGACGCTCTATTGTAATGATTCATGATAAATAGAAAACCATGTAAGTGTCTTTTGATATCAAGTTTATCAGGCTCGACCAGAAACACGTCGGACTGGCTCGGCAAGCCTCACCATTCCTATGCTGTTTCTGGTCTCGCCTGATAAACTTGATATCAAAAGACACTTACATGATATTCTCTATAACTCAGACCAGCACTAATGGTTGCACAAGTTAACATTTTTTTCTCGTTTCCTGTTCACTGCCTTCGTCTGTCTATCACCCCACAATAGAGTGACGTTCTTCTGTAATTCAGTGGGTCAGCCATTTGAAATTTATCTTTTTTGGAGTTTTTCCCGGGAGTGGGGGTGTGTGTAGGGGAGACCGGGGATAGTTGATGCACTTTTTAGTCTTTTTGATATATCTCGTGACCGGACTGCCCAATATTGATAATCTTTGTAGATACCAAAAGCTCTGTCTTTTCTGCATTTAAAATCAAATAGTAATCCTTGAATTTTGATATATTTTCCCTCCGTTTAAGCAGATTTCTTTGGCAAGTCGAACGCATCAACTTGCCCCCGTAGTGGGGCATGTTGATGCAATGCTTGGAGCAAGTTGATACGGATTTTTTTCTTGCCTTTACAAGTCCGTGCAACAAAATACTACAGTAAATTGACCGTTTCTATGGACAAATGGGGTTTTTCTTGCTTTCTAGTTAGATGCATTTATCAAAATTATTTTAGCCATTGAAGTTATCTCCAGCAAAATATCTCTATAAGGGATGTTTGTAAATGATTAATTGTACGATAAAATGATCAAAACATTCTATACTTTTATTTCTGAAGCATTTTAAACGGGAAAATATCATTTCATTGTCATAGATGTTATATTGTATAAGCCGGGGCCCAGCAATTTGTACAATTAACATGTGCGTCCAGCGAAGACTCAGACCAGCCTGTGCATCAGCACAGTTGGGTCAGAGTTTTCACTGGCCACGCGAAAAGGTATGGGTCCATAGCTATCCATAGAGCGCACAGCAAAGACTGGTCAGACTGCGCGGATGCTCAGGCTGTATTAAGTCTTCGCTGGGCGCACACCTAAATTGTAGGAATTGTTGCGACATGGCTCGAATGCCATATTTGTATGAATATGATAAGATACATCGTATTTTAAAATAAAACAAATCCGAAATGCTTAAACTACTGTACATAGTTCTACCTCAGTTAGAGATCAAGTCCATCCAAATGTTGTGAACAGCTCGTGCCGTACAGTAGGATTCTATGGTGTATCAACATGTCCCATGCTCATTGCATCAACTTGCCCAACCCTGCCCCACGTGAAGTTCAGCAAGGTAGACAACTAACACACAATGTTTTCCTTAAGAAGAGCGTATGATTTTGAAGGTGAAAGATTTCACTGCCTGTGTGTATAAAAGAATAATGAACAACCAGAAACAAATGCGCGCTAAACAAAAAATTGCAAAATACCATAAATCTACTTAGATGTGTCAAAAATGAACTTTTCTTCACCAAATGTTCAATTGTTGTCCAAATTCCGCAAAACTTCAGGAAAAGATGGCGACTGTCAATGACTACTTTAATTCGTCATTTCTGACGTCCATAATGACGTCATTGTCTTTTTATTCCCACTGCACCAACTTGCCCCGTGCATCAAGTAACCCCGGTCTCTCCTAATTGGCATCGAAATGGCGTCGTATTGACATCGATGCTACGTCATTACGTCGCATTGATGTACGTACGATGTTATGTACGACTTCATGTGTCTGCTTAGTTGATTTCAGAACTTGCGTTATGTCACACACCCACAGCGTATATTTTTGGATTTTTGTCATAGGCGTAATAAGAATTCAAAATGAGACATATAATTATGACGTTGACCTGAAGAAAGTATACACATTTTGAATACTATATTTTACTTATTTTTCACTGCTCAGGTCTGAAATTCTGCATGATTTATTTTTACTCAAGATGAACCAATGTGGTGTAGTGAAATTACTGATTGAAACGCTTGACTAGCGGCACTGTAGGCCTACGTATATGCCGGTTTTATGCACATTTTCCACCTGCAGCAAAATGGACCAAGCGATTTTGCTGTCAATCTGCATTTGAAATTTCGCCGGGTGTTTTCCTAAATAAACCACAGCGTTTGCGTTTCATTTGCACGATGAAAAGGCTCCCTGTGGCAAGCACGATTCATACACGCAGAGGCAAAAGAAAGAATGCATTCAGCTTATAAATGCCCGCACTTTTCTCATTATTCACTGCTCAGGTCTAAAAATCTACACATATACTGAGAGGATTTAAAAACTTCCACTTTTTATTGCTGGCTGCTGATCCATTCACTCTTGACAGCATTTATTATTTTACAAAATGTTTGAAACTCATGAAATTTAAAGATAGCGCAGTTTATTCGTTTAGAGCATTTCTTTCTGACTTATTATTGTTACGTCATCCATGTTGGTTTGCAATTACCTTTGCGGTTGATGCTGTCGCGAAAAACCTGTTACGGAGATGACGTCGACGTAAGTTAATGTCACGCCCTGTAGTTTTTAATCTCGATCATGTACTGTTCTGACGGTCTTTTTAGCTTCCTGTAAACCGTGCAAGTCGTCTGAGATTTTAAATTGTCGTAATTAACACATAAAACTGTCTCGCGACGTCACTTTTTGAAATTTCAGCATTTAACTGGCCCAAAACTCTGCATCTCTTCGCAATATTTAGGCGCGGTATGCCGAATAAAGCATAAGACCGAGTTCAAACTTTTAAAATTCAATTTGATATTGTAACAGAAATGTTTTATCAGAAAACTGTATATATAAAGCGATTCATCCGTATGTAAACGGTACTAAGAACACGAGGAGCACGTGCTTATACCTGGCCGATTCGGTTGAACGATTTCAAATTCGGGATATTGACATAATCAGATATAAGAGAATGTATATGTTGTGAAATTTCGGTGGACGTAGCTGCATTCATTTTTGAGATATTCAAAAGAAATGGGTGGAAGTTTTTATATCCCTTTAGTATATTTCTTTCCTATGGTATTGTAAGATTACTAAATGACTCGCTGGACTAGCGACACTATACGTACATGTTGGTTTTGTCCTTATAGTGCATCATATTATATAATACGATTTGCTGCAAAATCATTATTGCATTTTCGGCTGTTTTTCTGAACAAATCGCAGTGTATGTGTTTCATTTACATGACGACAATGCTTTTAGTGCAGACAGAAGTCGTTACAGGCTGGCCACTCAAAGCGGTTTGTGACTGGATTAATAACAAGAAAAACTATAACATGAAATGTCATGTTATATTGGGCGTTTTATTTTACTTCTCAGTTTATGCAGGTTTATAGAAGTAAATGTCGCAATGATTGTTGAAATGAAACTTGAATCTCATTGCAGACTGATGAGGCTTCTTCCGTGTTCAAATTATCTTACTTCGATATAGCCACGCAAAAAACTTCAGTGTTTGGATGTATTAATTTTGTTAAAAATGACCACAGTAACATATCTTTGATCAGAAGATTTGTAAGCTAGTGCAGAATACTAGGCTAACACAATTTTTGACTTAAGACTTGCATTTTAAGAAAAATAAATAAATAAATAAAACTAAGTAACCTTTTGTTCATTTTCTCTATTTTCTCTATATACTAATATTAAAGAATGATGCATGGTCATGTAAATCAGAACAATATTGACCGCGTTTAATGTAGACTAAAAGATATGCAAAAAGACCTTAGTGCAGCTAAATTGAACTATATGGACCTAACACCTTTAATTCAAAATAAAAATGCAAGGAAGGCAATAAAAATCGAAAAGTATCGATGTCCTTCGATAGCCCAATTACCTCTCTTATTTCACAATTCTGAATTTCGAATTCTGAATTCCAAAATTCGTAGTACAAACTGAGTGATAAATTAAGATGAATGAGATTTATGTTAGTTGAAATGCAAATGACCATTGGTTTTAGGCCCGATTTCACGTCACAGTTATAACTCGTATTAACCAGTCCGTGGTCTATTTTACCGTAAGGCGCAATGTAAAATTTTGGTGTTCCGAATGCTAATCCATGTACTAAGTTCAACGTGAAATCGGGCCTTAGGGACGAGTCATTTATTATCAGGTGGGGGGCCGGGTACATTTTCATATGGTTCACCAAAATTTTTCCGAACCCCCCCCCCCCAGTCTCACCGAAATTATTTTTCCGACCCCCCCCCCCCCCCAGATAGGTGACAAAATTTTTTATGACCCCCCCCCCCTATCCCCAGTGCCAGCTACCCTTCACACACATACCATATTACCTATTTTATGTCAGACTGACCTCAATCAAAACCTAGCTGTATGAAACACAAAGAACATGTCTTATTCTAACAGGTTAATTACATGTAATCATGGTCTGTTTAAAATTCGTCTGCATTTCTTGCATTTTTTCTTCTGCTAATGGCCATCCGGAAATCTTTTTGTTGAATGCTTAATGATTATAACTGTAAATAATATTAATTGGGACTCTGGGTGGTGGGGTCTGGGGAGCTGTGTTATTGCCGATGTAAAGGCACCCGGAGAGCTGATATCACAAATGCAGGCATTAAATTTAATTGAGCACAAAATCATCTACTTGACATGATTTTATAGACACTTTCATACTGTTCTAGCAAAACAATGAAACGTTTTATTTTATTTTTTATTTTTTTGAGTCATTTCCATAAAGGCTTTAAAGTTTTAAGTTGTGAGTTTGAAAGAAAAGAGTCTGAAATTTTATGAGTAATGGGGGGTGTGGGGGGCAAAGCCCCCCAGAAGCTGAGACATTTTTAAAAATAAGGACTGATGGAAGAATTCTGACCCCCCCCCCAATATGCCTAATAAAATATATGACCCCCCCCCTGCTCCAAGGCTTTTTTATTTCCGACCCCCCCCCCAGTACATCACCAAAAAAAATTCCGACCCCCCCCCCTAAATGTACCCGGCCCCCCCCCCCCCCCCAGCTGACAATAAATGACTCGTCCCTTAGTATATAAAAATCTGAATTAAATAATTTCACTAGAAAAAACAATGAACTATGTGAATATGCTGATCATTGTCGCGTGCAAAGGGACCTTCTATATCTAGTATAGGTATATAAGATATCATATAAGAATCTAATATACTATATAAGATATCTAGTATAGGTATATAAGATATCTTATTTGACTTTTCCATAAGACGCAACACAATATATGTTATCTGATATAGCATTTAAGATGTCTTGTATCACATATAAGATATCCTGTTTTGTAAGTCAGATATCGATATCAGATATGCTATCTTATACAGGATATGAGATATCTTATTTAAATATATAACATATCTGATATATCAGATATCTTATTTATTATATAAGATATCTTACATGCTATATAAGATATCTAATATATAAGATATCTGATATATTATATAAGATATCTTATATGAAAAATTAAATAAGATGATAACTCATATCCTATATAAGATATCTTATTTTCTATATAAGATATATCCTGTATCAAATATCTTATAGAGGATATAAGATTTCTTATATGTTATATATCTTATATGTTATATTAGATATCTTAACTGGCATATTAGATATCTAATTTACTATATAAGATATCTACTATGCATTATGATTAGTAAAATGGCTTGCCATAGATATCACTATACAGATTTGGATATATATCAAAAAGTAAAGTGGATATGATTTTTCGATATCACAAATTCGATTTTTGTTTGATATCACTTATTTGATTTGGCGATATCAGTAATCTGAGTTTGTGATATCACTAATTCGTACAAAATCGAATTTGTGATATCACAATGTCGATTTTGTGATACCACTATTTCAAGTATGTAATATCACATGTGGTATCACATTATTTTCTGATTTCACTAACTATTATGTGCTATCACTGACTCACCTGAGTGTCATAAACCATGTGTTACATTATGTTTACTAAATCGATTTAGTGAAATCACAAAATCGTTTTCGTAATATCGATTTCTTGATATCACTAGTTAGGAACGAATTACTGATCACAAACTCGATAGATATAGTGATATCATAAAATCGATTAAGTGATATCACAAAATCGAATGTGACATCACTAAATAGGTGTTGTGATATACAAAATCGAATTAGTGATATCACAAAGTAGCTGTGCTCTCGTGTCATCACAAAATCAATTTTGTGATATCACTTATTCTATTTTGTGGTATCACTAATTGGATTTTGTGATATCACTCAATCGTACATATTTTGTGATATCACTTTTTCGATTTTATGGTATCTAGAAACATGTCAATGAACATCAGTCTGATTTTTACCGGCTTAAATACATTCACTGCACTACCTAGAACCATTTGGTTGAACATTTGTCTAATACCTACCCACTCAGACAAATTCATCTCACCACCTGGAAACACATCGATGAAAACCAGTCAAATAACTATACCGCACTCCCTCAAAACATGTCAATTAATAATTAATAAATGTCTGATACGTACTTGCTCAGATACACTAACCCCACTGCTAGCCGCAATGCCTACAAACATTTCGAAGAACACTTGTCTGATAGCAGCCTGCTCAAACACAATCACCCCACTACCTAGAAACATATTGATGAACACCGGTCTGATTCCTACTTGGTTAGACATGATCACTTCACTATCAAGAAAAATTTTGATGTACACCGGTCTGAATTTTACCTCTTTAGACAATTCACTGCACTACTTAAAAACATGTCAATGACTAGTGTTCATCAACATGTTTCTAGGTAGTACACTGAGTTTGCCAAAGCAGGTAGGAATCAGTCAATTAATATATGTCTGATACGTACTTGCTCAGATACACCCACCGCACTTCCTTGAAACATTTTGAAGAACACTTGTCCGATACCGACCTGCTCCAACGCAATCACTCCGCTATCTTAAAACATGTCGAAGAAGAATGGTTTGATTCCTACTTGCTTAGACATGATCACTTCACTACCAAGAAACATGTCGAACACCAGTTTTATTTTACCTCTTTAGACAATTCACTGCACTACTTAGAAACATGTCGATGACTGGTGTTCATCAACTTGTTACTAGGTAGTGTGCTGAGTTTGTCAAAGCAGGTAGGAATCTGTCAGTTAATATATGTCTGATATGTACTTGCTCAGATACACTCACCGCACTACCTAAAAACATTCTGAAGAACACTTATCTGATCCTGACATGCTCGGACACAATCAGCCCACTACCTAGAAACATGTCAATGAACACCGGTCTGATTCCTACCTGCTTATACATAATCACCGCATTACCTAGAAACATGTCGATGAACACCAGTCTGATTTTACCCTCTTTAGACAATTCACCGCACTACCTATAAACAGGTCGATGACTGGTGTTCATCGACATGTTTCTAGGTAATGCGGTGAATTTGTCTATGCAGGTAGGAAACAGACCAATGTTCATCAACATGTTTTAAGGTAGGATGGTGAAGTTATTAGAGCGGTGTTCATCAGATTGTTTCAAAGTAGTGGGGTCAGTGTGTCTGAGAAGATAGGTTTCAGACAAGTGTCCATCCAAATAGTTCTAGTTAATGCAGTGAGTGTGTCAAAGCAGTTAAGATAAGGAATCAGACCGGTGTTCATTGACATGTTTCTAGGTAGTGCGGTGAGTGTGTCTGAGCAGACCGGTATTCATCGATAAGAGTTTCTGGGTAATACAGGATACATCTCTAAGCAGGTAGGAATCAGACCGGTGTTCATAGGTGTTATGCCGGTGTTAAGTGAGTCTGTCTCTAAACTCACCAATATACCCCAAAACAACTCTTTCAACATCAGGATGAGTCAAAAGTGTAGCTAGTTTGGCCAGATGAGACCTTTATATAATATTTACCTTGTACCCCATCCTGTTAATAATGAAGTTTTGAACCAAGTGTGGATGGATTGCAACTTAATAGTTTCATACTGAAAGAGCTTTTTACTCTTGTTTCAAACGGTACAATATAGTAACTATGCCTGTAAATATGAATACAATATTAGGTATACTTTTCTAATAATATATTAAACAAAAGAAAAACTAATGTAACTGTCAGGAATTATCCTCGAAGGACTTAGCTCAAACCGCCGTATTGGTGACATTTACTTCCGCTTACACTGACAAATCCTTGCGTTTCGTTTTTTTAAGCTGAGAAATCTGTTTGAATTTCAATAAATTCACGAACTAAACATTAAAGTTAAAGCCAGTGAGAATCACGAGCGTACAGTCTTATGTATCGGATTTTGTATTCAGATTCGTTCTTTCGTTTCGATACGGTGATCTCTCGATGAAATCTAAATGAATATGGGTCGAAACGTCCTGAGACGAATCGTCCCGGGTTTTTGGCCTGTTGGGGACGAAACGTCCTGGGACGAAACGTCCCTGGCGCGAAACGTCCCGATACGGTCTCGAATATCTAGGTCACGGCTTAAATTTTGTTGTGCGAGCTCAAATTCAACAATTAAATTCATCTTTCATGGACTGAATTATTATTTTTGATCATTAATAATTTAGCGGTATCAAGGTCGATTGAATATTGATATAACGTTCAAATCACGTAACGATGTTCACTAGGAAAATACGGAGATATTTCATCAGCTAGGTGGTCGACCGAAGTACTCTTCCAATCGGAATACACATACGCTCAAATAATCATCGTTTACTTTCCTTCCACTGTGCATATTAGTCTAGAAATATCTGTTATCGTCTTTTATATAAATTTATGTATTACATGGAGATACTCAGGTCTTAAACTTCTTTTATACGTTGACAAAATACCTAACTACTTTGTACATAATCATTCCGCGATGTAAACCGGCCAGGAGAAATATTGGTTCCAAGTCTACTTACATTTAAATGAAGAGGGGAACCTAACATTAACTGGGTCAATATTGACGTAACAACTCGTAACCTCGATTTCTGAATTCAATGGGACTCATTAACTACTAGTTAGACTAACTCTATAATAGAACTTCTAGGCTTAGAAACTATACATGACTTCTGTTTTTCTTAACTTCTACGCCCAGAAAAAATACACTAAAGTCACGACTGATAGTGCAGGCCGCTGTGTAAGTCCCGTGTGCATTTTTTGGTAAAAGTGTCAAACATACATTTTCTTGTAGATAAATATATTCTGTTTAAGAAAAA
The DNA here is from genome assembly GCA_963989385.1 of Ctena decussata. NCBI lineage: Eukaryota > Metazoa > Mollusca > Bivalvia > Lucinida > Lucinidae > Ctena > Ctena decussata. Next base: position 18,130,315 of record OZ022501.1, read on the forward strand.
AGATGTTTCCAATTTTTTCGTGCTTTTTTAACGTCATAGTGACGTCACAAAGTGATGTACCCATTTTTGGCTTATTTGATGCTTGCAAATTGAGTGCTATGAATCCCAGCTGGGATAAACATGCATTTTTTTATCAGTTGTGTTGATATTACTGACGACAAGTTGTACTTGGAACATAAACTCTCATTTAGTTTTTTTAAAGATGTTACCTTAACGTCAAAATGACGTCAGTACGAGAAAAATGACGTCAGTACGAAAATAAACGGCCTGTTGTAGTGAAAGCTCATATGACATACCTTGGCCCTCGGAGTGATATTGCAGACATAGTTAGCCTCTATGATCTATCTTTCTTGTATAGAATGAGGAATAACCCCCTGAATATCTTAAGTGCACTAAATGACCTTTGGAATGTTTTCTTAATTATTTGGATTAAAACAATGCCGAACTTCCACACTGAGATTTAAATTAAAAGAGGGCTGCTTGCCCTTATCAACTATCTAACAAAAAATATATACAGTACATTTGACCATTTGCAATATAGTGAAGATTATGAGAGAAAATAATGAGAACAATTGAGAACATTTATGAGATCAAAAAAGATGAAAGCAAGTGGACAAAATGACTGTTTGAGTGATGGAATTTCTTAAACAAAAATCGCTGAAATTATGGAATGATGCTCAAAATGACATTTAAGAATCTAAAATGTACTATATAATGATTTTGCAAGAATTTATTTCCAGTATAGATATTGTATGGAAAGAAGTCTTGCATTCAACAACCATCTTGCGGATTGCGACAACATCTTCAAAAACACATACACATTTTACAACAAGATAGCACACTTCTATATATCTCCTCAATTTACCCTGCACTTGAACATTGATAAACAATCTGCAGACTGTACTTCTTTTAGTCCTCGTTGTCAGAAACATCTGAGTCAGCTTCTTGAATCCCTTCAATTTCTGATAAGGATACCGTATCTGAAGCATTCTGGCAATCATCGGAACAGCCACAGAGTTCTGTGCGTTTCATATTTGCATGCATGAAACTGCACTTTGAACTCGCGCAGCTTGAGGCTTTGCACGAGCACTTTATAAGCACGAGGACGGATAGTGGCGCAGGTAAACCGGATGATCTTACAGGCACAAGTCTGTCATTCTCAAGTACCCACCTGTAATTTGTTGGTGGTGGTAGTTCTTGGCATGGTTCAACAGCTTTCACCCAGATCATAGTGATAAAGTGTGCACTGCTAATGTGCAGACGTAGAGTTACCAGTGTTGGTGGTAGTTTTTCTCCTTCTGCGTGTTTTTGAGAAAATAGGTACCGTCTACATTGCGGTATGTTCACAATATATGACCCTTTTGGGCAATACAGGCGGCAAAAAAAAAAATTCCAAAGCGGCAACTGTTCCAGTAGATGGTAGATCAGCTCCTCTACCTAGATTTCCGAATGCTCTTAATATGTCCGAGGAAGCAGCCATGAAAGTTTGAAAGCACTTTTTCTTTGTTTTACCTGCAAAACGTCCAGATGTATCGGCACCAGTAAATGCATGAAAACCGAGGAGACCGTCTGCTTTTTCTTTGCCCAGCTTTTCATAAATGTTCTTCAGAGGTATTTGACGTCGCGTTTGTCCGCGTCCTGTTATGAAGACAGTGCTTGGGCACAGCTGTGGGTATTTGTTTAGTAGCAGAAGAAAAACATCTGTATCAGGTGAAAATACATGCAGAATATCCACTTTTCTATTCGAATTACTTGCATCCAAGGCATGGAGCACTATCAATGTGTCTGCTTCTTCATGATCTGCTTTTTAAGATCTTCTGAGAAGTCTTCAAAATTGCTTTCAGCAACTGTGTCATGGACTACAACAAACCGTTTATTAGGTTTGTTCTGAAAACGACTAAGAGCTTTCTCTGAAAGATACGTTGTCAGTTCGGCCTTAGTATCGATGTGGGACAAAAACTGCCTGAGGGTTACATTGGCAATGTTTGTATTATCGCTCACACGATACTTGATTTCGTTCCCAGCGGCTCGTTTCTCTCTTGTTTTCTCTTTCAAAGACGAGGTTAAATAGCTGTCGAAAATAAGTCGAACCTCAGAGTATGACGAAGCTTCTCTATCAAGTCTTCTGATAAATGCTTCTGCAAAATCTTGACAGGTCTTCATACTAGATTAATCTTTCTTTTGGATAGCGTTTACTAAAGCCATTCCGTCTATTATCAGCACTTTATAACTTTCATCCCCATCACTGATCTCAATTCCTGTATCGGAAGGGGCAGGTGTCGCTACTTCAGCCTCTTGTCCTTCTTGCTGATTCTGTTCTTCCTTTGGTAAGTCCTCCAATGCATGGAGAATACTTGCTTTGTCGTATGCTAGAAGCATCTCACCATCAGCTGAAAAGAGAGATCTTGGCACAGCAGAGAATTCATACTGTCAAATTGCTTCTGTCATGTCTATTTCAGGTCTGATTCTCATGATGATGAGAAACCGTGCCAGCAGATTTCTTTCTTTGCGCAGTTCTGTGACCTTTTCTCCAATGTTTGTTTTCACTAGCTTTGAACTGTTTCTAAACAACTTTAGGGACAGTTTTTTCATTGGGTCCCAGAAGAATTTCGCATCTGTGTTTATTCGTTCATTTACAAACTGTTCAAATGCTTCTTGTCCAATCTGATCTCTGTTCATTATGCTGTCTTTAACTTCATCCTTCATTACCGCTTTTGTCATCAGGTTTACGATTTCATCTCGGTGAACTGTAAACGGGTTGCCTTGTGACAGGATGATGTTTTGCATTTTTTCAGCGTTGCGAAATATCCTGCTCCTTGCAGTTCCAACGAGGTCGTGGTGCTTTGTGCGCTGTTGTTTGATACTGACTCCATTCAAATCCCCAAACTCATTTACAAGTCTAACAAGCTCTGGTGCAATAAGGAAAAACTTGTCAAGAGTTGCCTCTTTCTGTGTGATACCTGTGATTCCGCCGATAACTTCCATTGTTCGGTTCTCTTGTTCAATTCCGTGATCTGGACCTATTTAGCAGAAAGGAACACTGCTCTTTGTCACACAGAAATCACCATCCTCTAAAGCGTTCCTTGTATCAGGATCAGAACTTTCTAACCTCCGCATTTCTGCACATTACAGGGGACTAAGCCTCGCGTAGTTCAAATGATCATGTGCAAAGAAATACTTGCATAGCTCCTCCTGTGCAGCGAGATGCAATCGCCATTCACCCTGTCGTGATGCTCTTATGTGTCTGAGAATGCACTCAAACTGTTTCATGTAGCTCCTGAGGAAGGAGTGCATTCCCCTGAGATGCTCATCAATATGATTCAAATTAGTCAGAAAACCAACTTGCTAAATTGCTGCTACCATCTGAACATGAGCTTCTTTGATCTGCAATGGTTCCTGTAAATTCTTTGCTCTGACATTAACATCTGAGGCTGCTTTTTCGATCTCTGGTTTGCCATCGAACCCATTGTCCCACAAAGCAGGTATCAGCAGACTGTGAAATGTAATCAGAGTAACCATATGGGCTTCCATGGCTTTGTAGAGATGTTTACCTTCAATTATTTGTCTGACCCTTGTAGGTGAATACATTCCCGCTTCGACCCAGAGTTGATCGATGCCGCTACATTCTATATACCTTCCTATGGCCTTTACAGCAGAAAAAACTGTATGCAGTTCACCAATCCATAACACAAACTTTCCAGTCATATCGTCTTTCGACATAAGCTTCTGGGCTTTCTCATATAACTGTAAATCTAACGTGACTACAGTTGGCTTTCCCTCTCCGACTACCATTACACTTATATTCTGTGCTCTCTTTAAAGCAGTATATAATCCGGGCCAAGATGCTGGTGAGTGACGGATCAAAGGAGGAACAACGGCTACGTTTGTTTTTGTTCCTGTTGTAGTAATTAGTGGGTTATAAGCATTCCATGTTGGGATGCACTCCGAAAATCCACCTTCGTGTGTTTCAACTACATGTGTACTGTGTCAAGGTCCTCAGTTCCGATATTAACGCCGCTTGATGTATCCGATCCTGTCTCTAGTTCAGAAGAAGGTGGTACGTCTTGAACAGCGATGTTAGCACCTACACCTGGATTATCACCTCGGATGCAACTAGCTATTGCCCATGCTAAGTCCCATATGCGGTATACGTCACTGATACCATGACGACGCTGCACCGTATATTGCCGTATTGGTTCAAACTTCAGTTTAGGTGTCTGGCAGGGTAACAATGTGAAGGGAATTGGGTCTGTCAGCGACTGCTTCTTTCCGACTCCTTCTACTTCTAAGGATTAGACCATCTTATTCTCCATCTCTATTTCTTTTTGATACATAACAATTGCCGTACCATGTAGCGTATCCTTACCGGCAGGCGTGTCTTCAAGGAAGTCTACGTTGTCTATTGCAAAAAAAAAACACTGACTTATTTTTGACAACAAATGGTGGTATGTATAGGCCGTTACACTCATTTAATCTTTTTGTCACAGCATGGGCTAGTTGTGCTTCTAGTCTCAAGACTCTAGAGCACCTCTCACCTATACCGAGCCGTGAAGCAATGTCAACTAGTGACTATTTTCGTTTTTCGCTCTTTCGAAGAATTCACACATTTGCTACTTCGATGCTTTCAGGAATCTATTAAGTCTGAATGGCTGGCCCAACGGACCTGTTTTGCAGCTTTTCTGATGATTAGGTTCGTGCAACGTCAATGTACTGATGTTATAGAATGTTTTGTTTATTTATACCATTTTATGAGACAATACTATAGCCAGAAACATACATTTATGCTGCAATTTGATTTAAATCGCATGGCGCACACAAATTTCCAGAAATATATTTTTTTGTACGCAATATGCTTGTTTTTTTCCGCATACCGACGTCAAACCGACGTAAATTCGACGTTAAATTGAGATCCAAATTTCACTTTGGTCCTCTTATAGACGTTTTAAACCACTTCAGGAAAATAAACAACACAAAAATTCGATTATTTTAGATGCAGATAAAAACATCAAATATATGCTCTTTGATTCATGAGAAAAACACGGTACGTCACTTTGTGACGTCACTGTGACAATAATACCGCAAGAAAAAATTGGAAACATCTTTTTCCTTAAATGGCATATATTTCTCTACTTGAAAATTGATAGGAATCACTTTTACCAAAAAATGCACACGGGAGCCCAAATTTCGACACAGCGGCCTACACTATGATAGGCGATGGAGTGTAAACTTTCTTTTTGCCTCTGACCACTTTTTCCTCCGCGTGTATGATTTCTGTCTGCCACACAGAGCCTTTTCATCGTGCATAAAATGTAAACGTTGTGGTTTGTTAGGAAACAACCAAAATTTCAAATGCTGGTTTACAGCAAACTCGTATTTTCCAGTTTGTTGCACGTGGAAAAATGAAAAAAAGAAAAGAAAACGGCATGTACGTTCGGTGCCGGTAGTTAAGCGTTTCAACAAGAAATTTTACTATACCCCATTGACGTACCTTGAGTAAAAATAACTCCTGGGGAACATCGTTATGAGAATTTGATGAATCTGGCTTAGCAAAGACGATCCTCCCAGCAGGCACATAACGTTGAAAAGACGTCGTACTGACGTCGATGCGACGTAATGACGTCAGGTGCCCGCTCGGCTAAGGGTACAATGAAGCGTAAAAGAAGAAAAGACATGCAGGAGAAAAGCTAGGAAAACAGTATAAGTATAAAATAAGTATAAAAAGTATAACAATAAAAGTATATGGATACTGAATAGATAGAAATATTGGCGGAGCATTCAAAATGTTATACCATCAATATACCCAAAGAGCTATTAAACATTTGGATGAGAGAAAAAATCACCGTTTTGTTTTCCTTAAAAAAACAAAAACAATATTTTGTATGTCTACATACTTTTTTTTACACATTTTCCATGAAAATTCATTTCTCTAGCATATGAATGCACTTTCATTTCTGCAAATCATATAATCTATAATATAGGATATTTGAAACAAGCTTGTAAAAATGCAGTTACCTTGATAATAAGTATATTTTACATCTTTTTTAACAATGCAAGAAAATTGAAGTTCATGAAAACCGTCATATTTAATCGATGGGGCATGCTTATGCATATTACTTAAATAAAACTTACATTGTATGTTACAGAATAAAACAACAACAACAACAACAACAATAGCAAAAAAAAACAAAAAAAAAAAAAAAAAAAAAACATTTCACCGTTTCGTTTCCTAGAAAAACAATTTCAAGTTCAAAAATATCCCCCAAAAAGTCAGCTCACATTCTGCACTTGCTGCAAGCACAGACGGTCCTTGCACAACTATTTATTTTCCTGTTATTCCGGTTCTACCATAGAGTAATGCCTACACAAATGCGCAGATGGGATGGCAGCTGTGAAGACCTTGACCATTCTCGTTCCTAAGGAACAATCTGACCTCGATTTCCACTGTTTGTACAGACCTATCTGCCCGAAAACTTAGGACCTTTACGGTAGACATTATTAGTGTGTGTTATAAGCGTATATACATACTTCGCAGTTGATCGATTTCACCATGAACAAAACCTCTCCCTTGTTTTGACAAATGACAAACGACTGCGTGATACCCCGCCTCTGCAAATCAATTTCACTCGTCCAGTTTTTGATGATTTGAGCCACGACACGACAAAACCAACAATGTGGTTGTGCGCCCAGCGCTGACTCAGATCAGCCTGGACATCCACCAAGTCTGATCAGACTCTTCGCTTAGCGCTTAAAGGGTAGCTAAGGGACTAAGCTACCTTCATGCGGACAGCGAAGACTCTGATCAGACTGGGCGGATGCCCAGGCTGATCTGAGTCTGCGCTGGACGCACGACCACATTGTTGGTTTTGTCACGTCGCGGCTCATTCATTTATTTAATGCATGTATGTGGCCATGGGGCAGGGGCAGATAGCCCCAATGGGGCAAAATTTGATGATCTCAAGAGGCTTTAATTACTTCTATCAATAGTTGCAAGTTTCAGAAAATCTATTTAAATCGTAATTTTATATAGATTTTTTCATCATTTTGTGCATCTGCATAGCCCGGGGGCAGGAACAGATAACACACATGGGGTAAATTTCGAGCATCACAGAAGGCTTTTATTACTCATCATTTGCTGTAAATTTCGGGGAAAATAATTCAAACCCTGATTTTATATAGATTTTTTTCACGATTTTATACACGTATATAGCCCCAAGATAGGGGCAGATAACCCCCGAGGACAAAATTTCTGTGGTAACAAATAGTTGTTGTTGCTTTGATCATTTTTGTGAAGTTCACCATGATATTCCAAATAGTGAAGGAACTACAGGCCAAAAACATTTTTATACATTGACAAGTGCCATAACTCTGTCAGAAATTATCAAAATTTGCCCATTAACAATATCCAAGCGAGATACTCTTAATGCAAATGCATATGCAAAATTTGAACTCAATCCGGTAATCAATACTTTAGTTATCGAACGGAAACGAAGTGCGGACAGACGTACGTACGTACGTACGACGGACGGACAGACGGACGGACACACGGATGGCCAACGTGAAAACATAATACCCCGCCACTAACGTGTGGCGGAGTATAAAAACAGATATATTCAGTATACAACTATCTTAAAGGTCGTATAGAGCATAACAAGGGCAGCTGAAAATATGACAGGTTGTAAGAGACCGTTACAGTGTTCTCTGTGGTGCCCCAACGATCTTGCAAGAAGAAACTAGACTAAACCCCAGTTTCGGTTAAACAACCCATGCATTAACCGATGAACTTTCTTTTGTGTCGTGAAACTGAAATAAAGATGAAAAGAAAAAAACATGCATTTAACTTCCTTATCACGAGACTGCACCGGGAAGTGTTGAAATATGAGTATATAAGAGTATTGTTAATCCCAGCTCATACCAAGTTGTCTAGGACACCAAAGCAGGTATGTTAAAGTCCTTATTTATTATGTTAAAGTATTGATCTTATTAGATAGCAATAAAATTGAGAATGAATTTTAAATTAATATACCATTTCTCCATTAACTGCGATATTCCCATAAAAGAAAGAAAGAAAATTTGCGTCTTTACGCATTGATTCTTTTATTTGTGCTACATGTACAGTCAGCTCTCGATATCTCGAAGCCGAAGTTCATTCCAAACTACTGATATCTCAAAGTAAATTTTATGGTTCCAGAAAATTTACTTTGGAATATCAGCAGTTTGAGATAACAGTAGATGAAATGTAAATAGAAATTATGAATATATCCAAGCTAAATTTTTTATATCAGAGGTTCTTTGAGATATTAGTGCTCGAGATATCGGAAGTTGACTGTATTCTAAAGCGTCTACCACTGTTTAGAAATACTATTCTAGAGTATTTCTTGAGCATATTTGCTTTGAAATTAGAAGATGTCTTTCGCCTTTTAGATAAACTATATTTGTAACGGAAAAGAACTAAATGAGTCTTATTGCTTTCGTTCTGACCCTTAAGCTTGCATTGACGACTTGTTGCGATTTGTCATGTTTATGAAATAAAATAAGTTTAAACTAAAGCGCCTTTTATTTATAAATGCTCGTACTATCGCTATTTTTTTATCATTTTTCCCTTAAACGCCGGAAATGAAAACAGTTGAACTTGCAAAGAGCGTAGAAACAGACTCTGCTCATAAGTGATCATATATGCGACGATCGCCTGTACACACTAACGTACGTGGCCCTAAGGTCGTCACCTTAGTGCATTTAAACGAATACCCCATGTATATGATGACAGCTATTTATAGTTGCGTTATGGTACCAGCAAGACAAGCCATTCTGAAGGGATGTTCAATAAAGAAACTGGTCAATTTAATGCAGAAAACACCAAAAAACAGGCTGTTTACAGAGGAAGGGTCGCCCCTGACGACCTTAGGACCTATGAGACCTTGAGTCGTCATCAGTGCGGCCCTAACGTCGTCATGGGCTCGTATTGTCTTTTTTCTTCGTTTTTAAAGAAAATAGTTCATGTCTAGAAACAAATTAACAAATATTTATTAATTTTGCCGTTAAATGATCATCAAACAGAAAGAAATTTATAATAATGTTGCTTAAAGAACCAGATTGGCGTGTGCAAACACAGATTCTGGTCTGGGGTCTGGTCAGATTATTTTCCTGTGGCAATGATGGTATATAGGTATATCTTTTAAGATGTCAAAAATATGATCATTGAAGATCCCGATAAGACTGCACACGTTTTCTTTCGTTTTAGATTACATACCTCTCAAAAGTTCTTCATCATTTGACAGATAGCATTGTTGTCAGCAGAAATGGAATATAAAAATATTGGGATGTGGCTGACCAACTGAATTATTTGAGGTCTCATGGCATCGAAGATTCTTTTATTTTATTTTATATTTATATATTCAATAACAAAATACTTGAGTTGCACAAAGAGAAAATGTGTTTTAGTATTTCTATATGAGGTTAAAAAGTGACAGTAAACGGGTAAAAGCTGTATTTCTGGAACATTCACTAATGGGTAATTTGCTTTTTCACACCAAATCCGGCACAATTGAAACTGTGCCTGTTTTTATAGACAACTTTGCTACCAGTCTCTGCCTTTAAATTTAGGCATTTTTTGTTTCATTTGCTTATATGAAGACAAACCAACAAAAACTGTAAATTTATTCGGTAATAATCACAATATATGCTTGTCAAACTTGAGTGAAAGAAGAGCATATAAAAAGTGGACAAATGAATTTTTTTTGTTGCCTGGTGGTATGTGCCCTAGAGTCGTCAGGTATGACCAAAAGTCGTCATCACTGTTCTTTGATGTTTGTTTCGTTTAATTTCCTCTCTGACCACCAAAGGTAAGAAAATCTAGTTGGTTACATGTAAAATGCGTTTGGGCGAATGCAAATATACATCTGAAACTTGAATCGAGCGTGACAATCTTGGTTCGCCAGACCGACATCAAACCCAGCTTGCTCCGTCGACAAACTTGGAATTTTAAGTAAAAGTGGGTTATCTTGTTTCCTCTTCGTTAGTTGGGAGAACATTGAAAGCCAGCTTTAAATGTGAACTGCATAACAAAGTTAAGATATTTATCTTCTGAATTTCGCCCGCTTCTAAACATATCTGTGACAAAGATGGGAAAGAATGAAGCTAAAAGAATGATGACGACCTTAGGACCCTGACGACTTTAGGGCCACGTACGTTAGTACTAATGTTTGGTAGGCCTACTCAAGCTTCAGATGGGATCACCATTGGAAATGCACAACTACTTAGCTTCGTAGTAGCCAAGGTAGCATGAACTGAACACCGCCTTCATAGGGATGGGGCCTGAATTATAACCATGGTTGATATCTATGGGTGATGGCGTATTGGGCCTCCTTAATAGAACTCAACCTCTAACCCAGCCTGGCCCCGAGGTTATAAAACTTTTTTCGTGCTCAACTCAGCTGAGCATGAAATTTCCTTTGCTGATAAATATGAAAATGCCAACTAATGTTGGCATTTTCATATTCATAAGCAGAGAAAATTTCATACTGAGCAAGAACTGAGCAAGAAAACAACCGTACTTATCAGTAACTATTTATTAGCAGGTAGAATTTCATGCTCAACTCAGCTGAGCATGAAAAAAGTTTTATAACCTCGGGCCCTGAAAATGGATCATTAGGAGTCGTCTGCCAAATATAGCAAGTTTAGAATGAAAAAAATCTTTAAGAATTGAAAATTTTTATGGGACCCGATCCTCCACTCCTAAATGGGTCAGTATCGGTCAGGCTCCAAAAATGCCATGTAGGGCATCAGATCCTACCGATGCACCATTCCAGAAGAGCTACTGTTCCGTGTCAGAACTCTTGTTACATAAAACATCCTTTGGTGAAGTACTTGGGTAACGTCGATTAAAGAATAAAACTGAACTGAACTGGTAAATGGGGGTACATTTGCACAAGTTCTAACATAATTGCTTCGTTATTTTCTCTTCAGTACCCGGTGTTGTGACGTGTAAAACAGAAATATGTATCAAACGCTTTTCATTGGTATTATTGCTGTGACGTCACTCACAACAGCTTCCTTCGTGAGGGAATTTGGTCAGGCAGACGATGTTCCACCTCTTGACAGCTCACTTGAGTTCAGCTGGACAGAATACAAACTCTCATTCAACAAGTCATATGACGCAGCAAACGAGATTTACAGGTTTGTGATAATTCCGCGTTATTAAAGGCCACATTGTTCCCCGAAATTTGATAATACGGTTACAGCGGTGCAGGCATACCCCTTTACTGGACTGTTCTTTATGCGGTCTTCTAGCAAACCTTTGGTCTCATGTCAGCTCATTATTTGCTTGGTTGTCATAGCAACCAAAATGCTGCAAATGGAGATATAGTTAAACAATTAAATCCATAATAGTCCTAAGGTTGGAAAATGTGAAATGATGCAAACATGTACTAAAGACCTCTGCCAAACTCCTATTTTCGTTTCTATCGCTTCAGTACTTTAGTTGCTATGGGGACTAAAGATCACCATTGCGTTTCAATGGTAAAGCTGAAACTTGAATTTTACGCCTACCTCAGGGCTGACATTGACGAATCTTTTATAGAAATGTTCCTTTACCTATTTTTGACAAGTGGACTTGTCCAACCTTATTAATTGGATGAATTTCATTCTAATTTTAGAGGTTTGTGGTGAATGTTTGCATTGCAAGGACATTCCTGTAAGCAAACAGTGCTGACCCTGATCAGACGCCGCGTTCTGCGGCGTCTGGACTAGGTCTGCACTGTTTGCATAATACCCAAAAATGGGTTTCCAGTCTAAAAGGGTCAGTAACGATTTCTCTTTCAAACATCCGCTTTTTATGCCAACTGCTTAACTGACTTGAATGCTATGGCAATCAAATGGAAAAAATGATTCAAGTTTTTATCGATTCCGCATCATCAATATGGCCAAGTATCCAGGAAGCGACAAATGGACCATCAGGACCCTCTTCTTTATTGTTTCAGTTGACCTACTAAATGCGCGTGTCGCCATTCAAAGAAGAACTTATTCATTCAATGAAAATTTTCAATTGTTTAATTGTTATAACTGAGACCCTTGTATTGGATTGGCCCACTTGGTTTTATTTTCCTTATATATAATAGTACTCGTAACCTTACCAGCGGCGCTGAAACAACAATGTATCCACTTCAATGCAACTGACGACAACATTGTTTGTTAACTGGAATTTAACTATAAACTCTCTCTCTCTAAATTAATGCCCCAATCTTGTTTTGCATTTTATAACAGCTCGCTTACTCAGAATATAATGCATTTCGTTCAATATTTAAAGCAGATTGTTTCGCTCCAGCTGATTAAGGCAGATTTTAATTAGTAATAATAGGTTTAATGAGAAAAAAATAAACCAATATAGTTAGGTCTCAAGAATATCGGATTTTTTCCGGATTTCTAGCTTTTTTATTTATTTATTCTTTTTTAAAGTTTTTTTCCCTTTCTCTAGATTCTCCAGCTGCGTGCTGCTTTGCATCCCATGCACTTTTATTTATATTGGGTAGTCTGGGAATCAGATTCTGCTTCCCGCCCAACTCGCGACCTTCCGACCTTTTGCATCACCACCCGTAGCCTGGCATTCAGCCCATGTATTTAGGTTCTGGCTTTGTGTATATGGCAAGGTACATAACCGGTACATTACTTTCACCAAGATGTATTCCTGAAATACATGGCATTAAATCCAACATCTTTCAAAATGTAGTGATAGATTATGATATTTATATTCATTTTCATGTATTCATTTTATATGATCTTGTTTTATTAATGGACTGATACCAGTCTACACCACCGAGTCGCTCTATGCACTCAACCACGGCGCTTCTCTAAGCTGTTTGGCAAATTTCAAGAGCAGCTTGAAAAATGACATATTCATTTTTTATACCGTTGGAGTATCTCTTGGACTTGAAGTTGTAGTTGGGTTTGCGAAAAAAAGACACAAACACTTGTTACTGCTCCTGATTGACAGCCTACATACCGTAGTAACCCATAAGGAATATTATGATATTGGTAATAACAGTAGTCCAATGATTAGCGTATTTACTTCAGTTATAAGACGGGAGTATTCGCTTCCGAAAATTCCCAAAAATCTAGATCCGTCTTATAAGACGGATCTAGATTTTTCGGATTGTTCTGGAAGAGGAAACATTATTTTATAGCTGAATTATACAAGACTTATTTATATTATATCTGCGGAATGATAAGCTCTCGTCTTATATAATCGAATAAATGTGTTGGAATAGTAAATAGCAGAAGCCGACCAGAGCTGGGTCTAGATCTTCACTTTTTAGCTAAGCACGTATGTCCCAATATTTAAGCTCATTACGGCTAGATTGAAGATTTATATAAAAAGGTACACGAGGTTAAGGGTTAGGGGGAAGTTTTATGCCAGGAAAAACCAGGAAGTGCAAATGCAATTTCTTTACCGATCTCTGAAATGGACCTTTCCATGTTTAGATGTGGATGAATCCATTTTTAATTTGATCGAGCCCGGTTCTATCAGGGCAAACTTTGCCTCCCGGATCAGACCGAAGAATCAGTTCGATCAGAAGATTACAGGAACAGTCCGATCGGAGTCTATATTTTTCCTTCATATATGTCTGTCAAAATTTTGAGGGGTTTCCGGCAAAGAACACACAATATCTTCCTTCTCCAACAAAGGTTAAGGGGGCGTGGGCGTAGTCTGGCCCATGTTCCTTCTTCCTTATGTAATCTCTGCTCTCGAAGGAACTCTTTATGATTTTATTGTAACAACCCATAGGCACAATTAAATCTAGTATGGTATTTTTGTTATCTTGATGTGTATTCTTGCTTCCAGTCTGAGGATCGTCCTCCAGAACGTATTTAATCTTCACTGCAGCTGGTGTTGTGCCGTGTGGCGGCCGTAAACAGTGTTCCCGTACACCATCATCGTGTAGATTACATAGTTTGTCTTATTTTCTCAACCTTTACGATCATTGGGCTCTTTCTCCGATTATGAAGTTTCTCATCCGTAATTAGATCCATTTTTATCCGAAGGTTAGGGGTAATATGGACCACCCCTTGAGAGAATGAAGTTTTGTTTGTATGTCTGTCTGGCATTGTATTTGATTTAGTCGTATCTTATCTCATCATATTGTATTGTTTTGTATTGTATTTTATTGTATTGTCTCGTATTGTATTGTAAATGCAGGCGGTACATATTGTATTGTATTTTAAATGCAGGCGGTACATATGGGAAGACAACTTTGCTATAATCAACAAGCATAACAGGGAAGCGGCGTTGGGACATCATACCTATTGGATGGGAGTAAATCAGTTCACTGATATGGTGGGTTTGAATTTATTATCAAAGCGATTTTTACAACATATATAAAATTTTGAGCCGCGACACGACAAAACCAACAAAGTGGCATGTGCGTCTAGCGAAGACTCAGTTCAGCCTGGACATCCGTCCTGTCTGACCAGAGTCTTTGCTGTGCGCTTAAAGGGTAGCTAAGGATCTAAGCTAGCTCCATGCGGACAGCGAAGACTCTGATCAGACTGGGCGGCTGCCCAGGCTGATATGAGTCTTCGCTTGGCGCACATGCCACTTTGTTGGTTTTGTTATGTCGCGGCTCAAATATTTATTATCAAGGGATTGTATTCAACATATATTAATGTATTCATGAACTAAGCAATATCGCCCATGAATATATATGCACTAAAGGTGTACACCGCCAACGTTCCGCCAATTTTGATACGAGAGACAACTTTGGTGAATTCTTGTTTGCTTTCCTCCTGGAAACTGACACCTTTTCAAAAGGTTGGTTGGTTGGTTGATTTGATGCTTAACGTCCACTTTAAACAACTAAGGTCATGTCGGGACGGTCAGTTAACCTAACTACACTATTCCTGGGCAGGCTTAGACCTCCTAAGCGGTTAACCAGTACTAAGTGCACATACTTTCGCCAGTAACTGACAACTGCCCTTCTTGAATCAGCGGAAGGAGAAACGAAAGTATGTGGCCAGACCGGGATTCGAACCCAGGACCTCTGGCTTACGAGTCAGGTGCCCTACCGATTGCGCTACCCGGCCCGGCTTTTCAAAAGGAAATCAACGCTTAAACAAAATAAATCTCCTCTAGAAGCAAATTCTTTCAAGAATTCATACCTATTTATAAGGGTTGAAAATGAAAGTGGCAGAGTTGCTTCCCCTGAAAGCATACACATTCACCCAAATAACAGTTTACAGTCAAACTTTGATAGCAACAATCATAAAAGTGGACTACAAAATGCATCAAGTTGTTTTCTGATGACGACCATGGTGAATGATTTGATGCTTGATGTTTGACTACTCAGCAGTTTTGAAAAGTTATTTTGATGCAAATGACATTCAAAATAATTCTGTTCATCACAGTCGTGATATTTCCAACAAGGTTTAAAGGGGTCTCCAATGCTTTTCTTACATTTGTTGGGGCGTCGTTTCTGCAGTGTGTACCGCCTTAGTAAATTAACGTTTTAACTATACTAGGTCAAAAAAGTTCCTATACATGAAATTCCTTCTGTTGCTATGGCATATTGCAGACGTAAGATCATATATAGTTTATTAATTTCAAAAGAGTATCCATTTGCCTATTAACCAAACTTATTTGTTTTGGTTTTCTAAGACTACACATGCTACAAGGGTCGTTTGAATATGCAATGGGTAATTTTTCATTTTCACAGAGTAAGATCATTAAAATTGCTCAAGTTCAAAGTTTTTAAAATTGGTTTGTGAATAATGATTTCTCAGATTCTGCGCTCCATACACTAGAGCAAGGCCTTAGGTAAGGCAACATGCCAACCAAAGCGGAATTTGACCGCTTCTGATGCGAGAATTTGAACCACAAGTCAGGATACTGGGATTCCTTCAAACCTCTTTCAGTGGGATTTCCATAGGAAATCTAAATCGTTATGGCTAGCGGGTGTGTAACAATTCTTCCAATTTTGTCATTATGCCATGAAAACAATGACATGACAAAAATGTTTATGAAGAAACTTTGAAAAAAGACCGACAGGTACAGTAATAATGACGCCTTGAAAATCGCTATATTTTTAATTGAAAGGGAGATAATCTGAGAAATTGAAGAATTAAACCCTCGCCTGTAAAACCCGAGTACAAGCCACTAGACATTTTAAGTGTTTTTCGAAATTCCTGCATTATGGGCTTTTCTGTGCAATATAAAATTTATTCCTGCGCATGCGCAGAAATGAGATGCAGTCCAGTTGACTCCTATCGAATATTGCCAGATAACTCTAATGTGGAAAAGTATGGGTTGACAATTTTCTGAGCCTTTTGTTCTTTGGCGTCTTCCTGAACATACATGAGCCTCAAATAATTTGAATATGCAATTGGTTCCTTGAAAATATGGCCGATAGTTGGTATCGCTACTTTTTTGACCGAGTATATTTCAGACGAAAGAGGAATTTGCCCGTATAATGTTATCAGGGCTGCAACCAACTTCGACAGAGACCGCACAAGAAGAACAAGATGACGAGCCTTGGGTGACGTTACCATCGTCAGTCGACTGGAGGGATAAGAATCTTGTAACACCGGTCAAAGACCAGGTACTACTATCTGATGACGTGGTGAAAAGCTAGTACCAGAGCTCCAATTAAAGTGGGTTTCTGAGGATAATTGGGAAATTATTTGTATTATTTCTCAAAGAAAACATACGTTGTTACTCCTCATTAGAACCGTCTTGCCGAGACGGTTCTAATGAGGAGTCACAACGTATGTTTTCTTTGGGAAATAAGAAAAAAATATATCAGAATTATCCTCAAAACCCCACCGTATCTGGAGCTAACGTAGGGGAGTAAACAGGAGGTCGCAGGAGGTCCCTTAGGAAAATGGCATAAAAACACAAAGGTCTACTTAAATACCTTATGGACATTGTAACAAAAATTAACAATAAAACCGTTTTAAAACCGTTTTGTTGCATGCTGCAAAATGATTGCTGGGCCTGGAGACATGGCACAATTCTTAAATTTAGGCTTTCCATATTCTGTTCTTGGCCTAAAGTAATGTCTTAGTCCTAGCTCTGCTGTCCTCATAATTTTCATAATTTCAAAATAACACGAAACGTTGGTTTAACTTGTCATATGTGTGCAACCAACAAAGAGGACTCTGGCAAGAATACCATAGAGGAGAGTCGTGTAACTTCGGACAGCGGGTTAATTCGGACGGTGACATTGTTTCCTTAATATGTCAGTTGTTTTGGAATTTAAACAAAATTAACTGGGCAAACAGTGGAAATCCTGATGAGACGGCTCATTATGAGCCGTCTCATCTGGATTTTCACTGTTTGCAATGATATGTCCGAATTTACCCTCTGTCCGAAATTACCCGACTCCACTCTACTCATTGCAGTCAGAAATAGTTTTTAGATATTATGAAGTATGTTTTTTTCATGTTTTCTTTTGTCACACAGGGACAATGTGGTTCATGCTGGGCTTTTAGCGCCACAGGGACCATTGAGGGTCAACATGCCAAGAAAACGGGAAAGCTTGTATCTCTGTCAGAACAACAGCTTATGGACTGTTCTAAGAAATTTGGTAGGCCTTACGAATTATTAATAGTGCATGTCTTTTTAAAATGAATGGGCGTACACTCAGGGCTTATCACAGTATGTTGTCAGGGTTTGTTTTCTGGGAGTGGGATGAAGAGAGGATACATGGTGCAAGGATGGTTCCAGATGTTTAAAACGGTCACATATGATTAAAATCTGTTGCGGAATAAGGACAGGTTATCATCAAACTGGCCGCATTTTTGTTTGGGCTTTTTGGCTGTTTTGAAAAGTTACAAAATCCATGTATCTCAATATAGTATTAAAGTATATGGGGGTCCCGCCATAGTTTTCCGCCATTTATGCAAAGAACTTCCTGTGACGAAGCCCCTTCAAAAGGGTCTGCTTCTAGGGGAGCAAAATCTTCCCTTAAGAATAGATATCCATTGAAAAGGGAAGCAAAAAGAAAAATGGTAAGAGCTGCTTCCCCTGGAAAGTCCCCTGGAACAGTACCCATGCACATTAAAGCGTCTTTGCGATATTTCTACAGGGAACAATGGTTGTAAAGGAGGTCTAATGTACAAGGCTATTGAATATGTCGCTGAAAACAAAGGCCAAGATACTGAACAGTGTTATCCATACACTGCTACGGTAAACTTTGATCATGATCTTTCACAATTTGAGCCGCGACACGACAAAACCAACAATGTGGTTGTGCGCCCAGCGCAGATTCAGATCAGCCTAGGCATCCGTCTAGTCTGATCAGATCTTTGCTAAGCGCTTAAAGGGTGGCTAAGGGTCTAAGCTACCTCCATGTGGACAGCGAAGACTCTGATCAGACAAGGCGGATGCCCAGGCTGGTCTGAGTCTGCGCTGGGCGCACAACCACATTGTAGGTTTTGTCGTGTCGCGGCTCATTTTGTCCCCCGCCTTTTCGAAGAAAAGCGGAGGGACATAGTTTTCGGCTTTCCGTCCTTCCGTCCTTCCGTCCGTCCATCCGTCCTTCCGTCCATCCGTCCTTCCGTCCTTCCGTCTTTCCGTCCCCCTAAAGTAGTAGGTACCTTGTGTGCGCAACTCCTCCTACCGTTTTATGCCGAGTCTTTCGAAACTTTACAGATGTTTTTGTCATGGTCTGAAGATACGCATGTGGTTTGGATGTAATCCTGAGGTTATTTTTTGTCACTTTTTCCACAAGTTGAACTTAGTCATTTTTTAGGCGTTTTTACTATCAAAGTGACTAGGTAGTGGGTACCTTGTGTGCGCAACTCCTCCTACAGTTTTATGCTGATGCCTTTGAAACTTCACAGGTGTTTTGGTCATGGTCTGAAGATATGCATGTGGTTTGGATATAATCCTCACATTATTTTTTGTCACTTTTTCCACAAGTTGAACTTAGTCATTTTTTAGGCGTTTTTTCTATCATAGTGACTAGATAGTGGGTACCTTGTGTGCGCAACTCCTCCTACAGTTTTATGCCAATTCCTTTGAAACTTCACAGGTATTTTGGTCATGGTCTGAAGATATGCATGTGGTTTGGCTATAATCCTTACATTATTTTTTATTACTTTTTTCGCAAATTGAACTTAGCCATTTTTCATACATTTTTACTGTCAAAGTAAATAGATAGTGGGTACCTTATGTGTTCAACTCCTCCTAAAGTTTTATGCCCATTCCTTTGAAACTTCACAGGTGTTGTGATCATGGTCTGAAGATATGCATGTGGTTTAGATATAATCCTCACATTATTTTTTTTATTACTTTTTTCACATTTTTAACTTAGCCGCTTTTCCATCTCAAACGCTTAGTGTATATACAGTGGAGACCTAGTTTCCAAGGCGGGGGACATAAATTCGTTGAATTTGCTTGTTATTTCATTTATTTATCTTTTGTGTGTGTGTGTGTGTCAGGTACATGCAAGCCAGTGTCATCATATGTCATAACTGATTTTTCATCTCTCATGAGACAAAGCTATAAAATGTCGGACGGATGCTAAGTTCGTTGCTTTTTGGCCTGATTTTCTTGTTTTAACAATAACATGCAAGCTCCTCCAGCCGCAAATGTGCTATCTGGAAGAAAAAAAAACTACAACAAAGTTTTGATGTCTTCGCCGCGTCGGCCCGCCGGGGAATAGAGCGTTCGGGCTGCTTACGTCCGTACGTTTATCCGTCTGAAGACATGTTAAGATTTTTGGCAAAGTGGAAAAACTAAAGACTTATTAAAGATAGGAAGTTGATGTTTTACATGAGGATGTATCTCTATGAGACCAGCAGGAATTTACAAGGGTCATGACCTCGCGCCATATTAGTCCACAGACATCGGATTACTCGTATAAAGCTAAGATTTTGTCCAAGGTAGAATCTCAAAATATATTAATGGTAGAAAGTTGATATTTTATTTGAGGTGGTATCTCTTTAATACCAGCAGGAATATTTAAGAGTCATGACCCCATGACCTAAATTTCATGACCCACTACCTTTGGATTATCAATCCAGGGTGGAATAATAATACCCAGAAATGGTAGCTAGTTGATATTTCATATTAGGATGTTCCACTGACTTTAGAATGATGCCAAAATATAAAGGTTAAGGGTTTAAATCAAAGTGATTAATTTGCTTCTTTGGATAATAACTAAGATCAGAGGGTTGCTGATCATATAAGATAGCAAAACCATGTAAGAAAAGCAGAGCAAAGCACCGAAGCAGACTGTTGTGCTCTTGACTTGTATTCATGGTTTACCGATTTGACATATGTCTCCAACACTGTAATGGAATTGCATTGTACTTAGGAAAAGGGTCAGCATGACACTGAAATGACTTCATGCTATTTGTAGGTAACTGTGATCATATATCTTGGTCTAGTGATTTTGCCTTATATCTCGAAAACTATTTTATGGATTTTCATCATACTTGGGATAGTTGTCTGATACTGCATGTGACTTCAAACTATTGGTAGGTCACTGTGACCTATTTTCATACTCAAGTGATTTTCCGTTCTAGCTTCAACACTTTTCAGTAGAGTTGTTTCATACTTGAGATAGTCGATCAGTCTGTCCATGCATATGGCCTCAAACTTTTTATCGGTCACTTTGACTTATACTTTTATGATCCGCTGATTTCTCCTTACCTCTCCGACATAATGTAAGTTCATATTTAATAGTGTGAGTAATGAATCGGTATAACATTGCGAATGACCTTATAGTGTTTGTAGGCCACTTTGACTCTTTCATTGTCCAGTGACTTTTCCTTACATCTCCAACATAATTTAAAGAATTTCGTCATGCTTGGAATAATGAGTCAGTTTAACATTGCAAATGACCTTTATACTGTTTGTAGGTTACTTTGATTTATTCTCATGATCCAGTGACTTTCCCTTACATCTCTAACACAGTTTAAAGAATTTGCATCAAACTTGGAATAATGAGTCAGCTTAACGTTGCAACTGACCTCATACTACTCCAAAGTCACTTTGACCTACATATAATAAATTTAATTTGAGACGCGACACGACAAAACCAACATTGTGGTTGTGCGCCTAGCGCAGACTTAGATCAGCGTGGGCATCCGCCCATTTTTATCAGATTCTTTGTTAAGTGCTCAAAGGGTAGCTAAGGGTCTAAGCTACCTCCATGCGGACAGCGAAGTCTCTGATCAGACTGGGCGCACAACCACTTTGTTGGTTTTGTCGTGTCGCGGCTCATATTATTTTCTTCGTCCAGTGAGTTTTTCCTATACCTCCAACACTATTTAATGAGTCTGTGTCATACTTGGGATAGTTTGTCTGTCTGACACAAGGAGCGACCTTATTCTGTTTATAGGTCACCACTACTTATATTTGTGGTTCATTGATTTTTGCATATCCTGAGCAGTGTCTAGGCCAAAAACATAATTGCAGGTTCAGTGTGGTCTGACGAGGCACAAGGGAGCCCCGGTAGCTCAGTGGGTCAAGCGCTGGCCTACTGATCTAACTGACAGGGTTCGGGCCCCGCTTAATGCGCGAATCTTTCCTAACGTACACGGGGTTCCATTGCACACATCCTTTCATTATCACCGTCCCATCGTCCTGATATAACTGAAATACTGTTGAAAAGGACTTAACCACCCATCCATCTGACAAAGTCACAAGGTGTTGGTATATCTGTACTTTGTACACATGTCTGGTTTTGTAATTATCTTCGTTAGTTATCTAAATATAGTGCGTGTCCCCGGAGCTCCAAAGAAGTGAAGTACGTGGTGGTATTTCTTGCCTTTTATTAGAACCTCCTCAACGAACATCTATGGAGGAGAACAAACAAAAAAGAAAAGAAAAAAGAAAAAAAAATGCGCTAATTCGGTCCTAATGAAAGGCAAAAAAAATATATATATTAGAATTATATTTCATTAAAATTGAAAGAAAATGGAAAGTTTAAATGAATCTGAGACGTTCTAAAAACTAAGAAATAATATCGTAGAATTACATGTATCTCTAAAACGTCCTCTTAATTGAGCCATCCTGATACCTTTGTGACGCGTGGTGTGACTCATTTCAGGATACCAGCCCATGTCATTACAAGAGTAGCTGTGTAGGTGCCACAGTGAAGTCGTATAAGAAAGTCTCAGTGGGTGAAACCTCTCTTCAGAAGGCGGTCGCTGAAGTGGGTCCCATTTCAGTTGCTGTCATGGCAACACCTAACCTCCAGCACTACAAGAGCGGGCTCTTCAAAGACTCGACTTGCAAGCCTTTACATACAAACCACGGAATGCTTGTGGTAGGGTACCAGCGTGATTACTGGATCGTTAAGAATAGGTACAGTATATATTCGGTTCTCCACAAAAGAGAAGTGGTATAGTCCGTTTGCTCCCAAGTGCAAACGGGGTTTGGCTTATTTTCTCGAAAACGATGAAAGTTCCATCAAATGTTCTAATGTCCTAATGAATCCTATAACTAAACATAACAGAATACGGAAAGTCCAAATTTTTGGATGCTTTCGTAAAATATTTTCCATTGACAGTAATGCAAAAACTGAGCAGTTTCACTAAAGGGCGTCGTATGCTTGTTAGAACAGCCAAAATATTGTTGATGGCCAATAGCGTAAACTCGTTGTTTACTACCGGTGTGGGCGTATATGAATGAAAAAGTAAAATGTATTCAGGTGTCCGCACGCGTAACGCATGGTATCACGATACTATGTTGTAAATAAACATTGAACTATTAAATCATTTTGCGAGTAAAAATTGTATGTTTCAAAAATTTGATAATATATGGGTGAAACAAAAAGTAGAAAAAAATGGATTCAGAATAAAATTTCAATTAATTATGCAAATTTTGTTCTAGGGATAGCATACATTGGTCAGATGCTCTAACACGTAAAACTAAACGGGAATTCCAACAGCCAACTTTTACTCCCTTGTAGTTAAGAGGTGAAAATGACATATTTAGGTCCTGTTTTTGTATAGAAACTTTTTTATGCAAAACCTCACATTTCTGCAAAATTATGATTTTGTTATGTATAGGATGAAAAGGAAGAATGAGCAATTCGAAAATCTTCTACTTCTCACCAATTTTGAGAAAATATTGGGGATGCCGTTTGCATTTGGGAGCAAAGCAGTAGCAGGAATAATCTGAGCATATTCACACATCGATTAACGCGGATCAAAAACCAATTTGCAATCGAAAACGCTGTTTGTTTCTAACGGTTTTTGATCTGCGTTCGTCGATTGCACGAGCGTTCTCGATTGCCGCCTACCCGATACCTCCAATAAAAACGTATGTTGTGGCGCCCCATTAGAACCGTCTCATCATGACGGTCTGTATTATGGGTATGGTTTTGTTGAGAAATATCGGAACTTATCTGGAGCACGGGATATATGCGTATGCGAGATCTTTTTTCTTTTCTTTCTTTCTTCTTTTTTTCCCCACTCACAACAGCAACATCATGAG
Source organism: Ctena decussata (assembly GCA_963989385.1). Taxonomy (NCBI): domain Eukaryota; kingdom Metazoa; phylum Mollusca; class Bivalvia; order Lucinida; family Lucinidae; genus Ctena; species Ctena decussata. The sequence continues at coordinate 18,153,752 of OZ022501.1, forward strand.
AAAACTTATCTAACACATGGGCAAAGCAAATGGCGCATATGTGCTGTCTAAGACATGAATAGATCTACAGGGTCCATTTACACTGGGTGGTTGCTTAGTCCCGGTAGGCCGTGATTTTTTTCTGACAATCGTCAACGATTTTTTCTGACAATGGTCCCGGATTTTTTTTTCCAAATTGCCAATGATGTTTTTTCCGTGACGTCAAAACAGAAAACTGATGTGACAAAATGGTAAATTTTGTCGATTAAACCATTTATTTACAAATCTTTAAGCGTATTCTTGGTAGATTTTAAGCAGATTAGATACAATACAAGTGTTGAACGTTGTCAACAGATAAATTAAACCTGGAAAATTCATTTAGGGTACATCTTGATTAACTGTCCGCACTGTCTATGTCTTGGGAGTTTACCATAGGGAAAAGCTGTTTTTAATCATAAATCGGTGTTGGAAAACGCATTATGCTACTTTTTGACACTTTAAAATAATATATAAATGGGTCTGTCAGCTGACTTTTATCTTTCATAAGCCCCGGATTTTTTCCTACAAGTCCCGGATTTGCTCCTACAATAGATTTTAAGCGCCTGATTATTTCTGACGACGCAAACTACAAAATGAGTAGTCAGTTTGATACTTTATTGCGCATAGATTGACTAGCAAGATTAAAGCATGTCTCAAACTTTTATTGTGGTGCATTGATGGCGGACGCAATACTTGTTGGACAACAAAAGACTGGCATTTTCATTATATACAGACCATTCTATTTCTCCGTATATAAAGTGATTACAATGGAATGTCATGTAGTCAAGACCTGACTAACCTCAGAGAGATTAAAACAATATTCAGTGGCCTTCCCAATACGAGCGAGACTTCTGTACTAGCTCTATCAACTGAAAGACGTGGCCACAGGGTCGTCCAATGCCAGGATAGCTCAGTTGCGTGCATGCGTGCGTGCGTGCGTGCGTGCATATGTGTGTGTGATTCCAAAGCATCAGTGTTTCCATTTGTACTGTTCCTCACTATAGCGTAGTTTATGTGAGGCTTGGTAATTCTAAAAGCAGTGCACATGTCCAGCCGGTGCTGGAGCCCCGGTAGCTCAGTAGGTTAAGCGCTGGCCTGCTGATCTAGCGGTCCCGGATCCGATACCCAATTGAGGCGAGAATCTTTCAAAACAAAAAAGGGGTTTCATTGCGCACAACCTTTCATCATCATCCTCCCATCGCCCTGATATGACTGAAATACCATTGAAAAGAACGTAAAATCGCAAGTCATACATCCATCCAGCCGTTACTTCTCTTGAGGGCCTGTACAATTTTATATACTGCACTGCAACACTTGACAGAAAAAGTTCTCCAAAGTCAGCAAGGAAAACACCAAATAAATGAAAACAGCAGACTCGATTTAATTGCGGCTGTTGAATGGCCAGTCATGAAATGTGCAACTCCGGCCATGCCCCTAGCAGCTACTATATTATTAATATGAGTCGAAATGAAATCAGTGATTCCAAAGGACCAGACCTTATACAGTCTACACTATGACTGATAGACTTTTGTCAGCCGAAGATGTTAGATATTTTCTTTTTATTTTTTTTCCTTGTCCCTCTCTGATACTTTCGTACCTGACCCAACATCTTCGCTTTATGAGAACACCAGAGGCTTAGTGTTTTTACCCATAATGCATTTAGGTCTAGAAGCTCGGGAAAGTTGGGTAGGTGGTTGCATACAGTGTATAGCCAGAAATGCAGCTACTAATCAGGGACCACACTGTTTATATATTTAAATTCAGGCATTTAATTAAAATAATAATAATAAAACTTAAATCAGACACCCCATATATGTATAAGCTTTCAGTTTGTTGGTCTTTTTTTTTATCTAATTCTCCCCTTTTAAATTCTTTAGATTTCACCACAACATTCACTTTTTACTAATAGTAAAGATTTTGGCATAACAATTTTGGCATACTTCGACCATGGTTTACATACAGAAGAATTCTTACTTTAAGTTCAGAAGATGTCATTGTCTGGGGGAGCCCTTTTATAAGGGTCATTAATCTTTCTGTGGTGAGCCCTTGACAGCTATTATAAAATGCTTAACCAAGAAACGATTAAGTACTGTTAGTGAAATTATATGGAAGGGCGCCATTCTGTATCAGAGAAACAGATTTGATCAGTCGAAGATGTTGGAGCCAGGAGTATATTTTAGAGAGAAGTAAAATTTGTAAAATATGAATATAGGTTTAAGAGAATTTTTAACATCTTCGATATGACTGAGTACGGTGTAGGACGATTATGGGCCGCCAGACAGTACCTAACACCAGTTTCAGTGAAGTTTCAATAAAATGTGCAAAACCAGCGATGCCCCTAGAAGCAGCTAGGCTACTCTATTTTCAAAATGACTCGAAATATAATCATTGATTCGAAAGGACTAAAAATTATGCATATATAATCTGCACTATGATACAGTACGGGGAAACTTAACGACGGCCGCACAGCACCTCTAAACTCCGTTCATTAATTCTGAAACTGGGTTTTTCGCTGCTCATACTTTTATAATCTAATCAATCCAGGTAAGACCGTGCATAGTGATAAAACTCGACTTCCGCCGATCATAGTTTCTCATCAATGTGTCCTATGACTCTGTCCTTCGTAGGATGCTGGGCTAACCTGCACAAAAGTGCAAATAACAGATTTTCAACCCAAGACTAAGTCCATCGGACAGGTTGGAAACGCCTTTTAATACCATATAAATTGGTCTCTATAAATAGTTTCGTGTACGGGCGGGGTTAGTATTCAACACATGCTCTGCGCGTGCGAAATCAGTCAGCGTGACAACAAGCTTGTCATCCAGATAATTTGTTCTCAATTGGAAATTGATTATACCGCATAAATTCACTTCAGCGTTTCATCATAGTATCGCCACCGGCAAACAACGTCTTAACGACGTCATTTCAGCGTTAGTGCGACGTAACGATGTTCACGGGCTTTATTTTAAAGCAGGTATTACAGCTTTCTGCAGTATGTTATAAAGTTCTTAAGTTCCAAAGCATTTATTACCAATGTTGCGTTAAAACTGCAAAGTGAAATACAAGGACAAAAGGACCAAACCGTGCACCTCTCAAACTTATTACAGCTCCCCTTAATCAGTCTATTCCTCCTTCTTACCCCCCCCCCCCCTAAAGAATAATAAAATAATCCCCCCCCACAACTTTGAACCCCTCCCTTCAATTAGGCTACCATCCAGACTCCCACCCCTCGGCATGACCCCTTCCCAAACCTCCTTTTTCAATCTACTCCCTCCAATAAATTACAGGAATAAGAAAAAAGTTCGGCTAATTTTTAAAGGCCCCATTGCTCTCCTTTCAATGGTAAAAAATTGTATGAAAAAAGTTCGTGGAGAGGTATCGCTGCAAGCTTATCATTACAGGTTCGTCATTGTAAATGACCGCTATTTTCCAGGTTTAATTATGTAAAACTTCCTTAAGTTTCATATAAAAATATTTTAAAATGTTTTGAGTTTCATATAAAAATGTTTTCAAAATTATTTGGGTCATTTTAGTCGGCAACTAAAATGAACTACTTTCGATTTCATAAACTTGAATCAATGTACAAGAGTGGTGTCCCGTTCACTATCCCGCTTCTGTTTATCTTGAATCGCTCGACGGGAGCCAGTAAAGGAAATCGTCTTTAGTGAAATAAAATTTCTTTTTAAAAGGAAGGCTTGCCCGCCCAGCTAAGACAGTGAAATTTTCATGAGTTGTTTATTGAAGTGAACCCGATTGTTAGTGCACTTTCTGTTGCTAACTTTTATTTAGCAAAGTATTTAATTTCTAACTTGTTGAATGGTGGCATTATCCACGGGTCTAAGGTAAAAACAAGTGTAGAATTTATTTGAAAAATAAATTGAAAAAAATATTTACACACACACACACACACACACACACACACACACACACACACACACAAACACCACCAACAACAAAAAGAAAACAGTTTTTCGACGTTTTTGGCCGGCCGTTTTAGGCATGTATCAAGAAAAATTACTATATGGACCTATTTCAAGTCTTTTCTTCACGGCTGTTGAGTCACACTTAGTCTGAATCAAAATTTTATGAAAGACTGTTTCAAACCCATGTCTATGGAATCTTGGCACATCTGAACTTGGCATCAAAAGAAGACAATAAATTTATATTTTTGGTTTAAGTGGCATCAGTGGCAGTGACTGGAACAAAATTTTGACACTCTGAGAAGAAAATGCATGCTGCTGTTGTTTGGGACAATAGCTTGCTTTACAACATTTGGGAACAACAAAGCACGGAACCCATTGCGTTCGTATTTCCATGAACTCCCGACAAATGAAATTTATCTCTTTTCAGTAAATGTGATAAGGGAAGAAAATCGTCAAAAGCGCTTGTTTCTAAATTTAAACAATAAATTTGAACTCTTACACTGATACACAGATCAGCCCACTCTGGCATAAGCGCAGTCTGATCAGTCTGGCCTCAGCATGAAAGATGAAGAATATATATATGCCGAAAAAGACTGATCAGATCAAACGAATGCATCGGCGCTAGACAGTGTGCCGGCTGCTCTGACTAGTCAGATTATGCGATGCCCTAAGGCCTAGTTTTCGCGACGCCGCTGCATGATTTATGGAAAAGCTAATGCTTTGCGCTAAGCTATATATAAACACTGTTTCTTACACAAGTTTTGGTATATTTTTTAGGATGCAAAGCCAAATACTTTGCATTGCATTCACAGTTTCATTTTTTATGCCATCAGTTTATAAAAAGCAAACGAAATGTGGCCAAGTTCAAGGCACTTGTAAAAGAAAAACGTGCTTTTTAACGGAAATATTAAAAAAAAATACATGAACTATCAAAAATAGGGTAAAGTTTCCATCGTTATTTTTAGCAGATGAGGCAAATCGAATATGGATAAAAATAGACAAAATCGGACGAGGTATTTGTTTGTTATGTCTGTGAAGTAAATAATGAAGAAATGCTGTCTCAAACCGGAACGAACTTTCCGATCTCTTTGGCTTAATTGCTGCCCTAAAAAAGTTTAGAACAAATCGTTGCAGTACACACTCACTGTGTACACACTCTCCTGGTATTTTCCGACTAAGCATGACGTATCGTTTCTTCCGAAAATAACTCGGTATCACTAAACCACCTTCGAGCGCAAGCCAAAAATACCAAGTAACTACGTGAGCTACATTTTTCAGTTTTAGGATTTTAGGATTCAAAATCAGATCCAGTTTCTTTACCTTATTTTGAATACTTGTATTTTGTGCTTGTGTCATATTTTCTCAGGAAACTATCAAAAGTAGTATAGATCTACACATAAACAACGGGACAGTTGTATCATCCGACTCAGAAGCGAACTTCAGGCCAATAAACATCCCTGCAAATATTTATTTATTTATTTTTTTCTTCTTTCTATAAAGGTCTTCTTGCATAAATATATGTTCGTGTCGCAGGGTAGAGGTCGGAGTGGTAGAATAATCGAGGGAATAGTTTGTTGAAAAGAAGTGGGGGCGGGGGCGGGAGCTGCAGGGTGTGTCTAGAGACTAGGTTGGCGGACTGGGTATCACATTTATTACCCAAATGACCAGCGTGAGACCCACGTGGAATGTATCTAAACATGTATGACTTTGGGCTGTCAATTTTCATCAAATGGTCTTAGTTTGCGGACAGGTTTTTGAAATTTGCTGTTTCGTGCACGTAACTGCAGCACCAGGCGCCAGGCTAAGATACATGAGACCTTAATGAGAAATCGGCGGAAGTCGAGCTTTATCACTATGCATAGCCTTACGTGGATTGATTAGATTATAAAATTTCCTTTTAAAAGGAAGGCTTGCCCAGGTTGTTATTGAAGTGAACCCGATTGTTAGAGCACTTTCTGTTGCTAACTTTTATTGGCAAAGTATTTAATATCTAACTTGTTGAATGGTGGCATTATCCACGGGTGTAAGGTAAAAACAAGTGTAGAATTTATTTGAAAAAACAAATTGAAGAAATATTTAAACACACACACAAACACACACACACACACACACACACACACACACAAAACAACAACAACAACAACAACAACAATAACTAAAAAAACAGTTTTCCAACGATTTGGCCGGCCGTTTTAGGCATTTCTCAAGGAAAATAACTATATGGACCTATTTCAAGTCTTTCTTCACGGCTGTTGAGTCACATTTAGTCTGAATCAAAATTTTAGGAAAGACTGTTTCAAACCCATGTCTTTGGAATCTTGGCAATTCTGAGCTTGGCATCAAAAGAAGACAATAAATTTATATTTACTGAAGTTTATTTTTGGCATAAGTGGCATCAGCGGCAGTGACTGGAACAAAATTTTGACACTCTGAGAAGAAAATGCATGCTGCTGTTGTTTGGGACAATAACTTGCTTTACACCATTTGGGAACAACAAAGCACGGAACCCATTGCATTCGTATTTCCATGAACTCCCGACAAATGAAATTTATCTTTTTATGCTATGTTTTTACATCAATTTTGTTACTCATTTGTGAAGTTCTGACTAATTTAACGCCAAGCAACAGACGAAAAATAGCTATTAACCAACGTGCTTGGTAATGAAGTACAGCAGCCGTCACTATGAGATGACATATATCAAACGTTACGTCGGCCAATCATCTATCTGAATTATCCGTGACGTTGCTTACGCGTAAGATTGCATGAATGTGTGTTGTTCGTGGATGTATGAACAACATCAGCCCAGTATAGGTTCATCTAAGGAAATCGTCGAAGAGCGTAAATATTTCTCTGTACATTTGTATAGCTGAAGTAAGAAGGCAACATTAGAGAGTGTTATAAAAGCAAGAAAAGTGTCCACACAACCCCCACCCGCACCTACTATAATCCAAATCAGTAGAACGCCCGGGCACTGGAAGTTATACCCAGCATCATCGCAACATCCAACGACCCCTCCATTGCCATAAAGCTGTCAATGAATCCCTAACAAGTTTCACGTTTTAACAATTCTGAATTGTCCAATTTTTCTGTACCTGTGTCATTGTAAGAGGCTATTTTGTTCATGGTATTCATGTTCAAGCTATTTTGTTCATGGTATTCATTGTTCATGCTATTCATTGTTCATGCTATTCATGAACATGGTGGTGGCCAATAGGAAATTTTTCAGATGCTAAACTGTGTACATAATATATCGTTTTGTGCCATGGAAATGCCTGTTGCAATGCGTATGCGTTAATTACTCACCTACATTACCGAACACGGTCCGTTGTACATATAAGCCACACACACAGATACATGGGATACATTTTTTCAGTAAATGTGATAAGGGAAGAAAATCGTCAAAGGCGCTTGTTTCTAAATTTAAACAATAAATTTGAAGTCTGCTCTTTCAGATTTAACACTGATACACATATCAGCCCACTCCGGCAGAAGCGCAGTCTGATCAGTCTAGCCTCAGCATGAAAGATGAAGAATATATATATGCCGAAAAAGACTGGTCAGATCCAACGAATGCATCGGCGCTGGACAGTGTGCCGGCTGCTCTGACTAGTCAGATTATGCGATGCCCTCTGGCCTATTTTTTGCGACGCCGCTGCATGATTTTTTGCAAAAGCTAATGCTTTGCGCTAAGCTATATATAAACACTGTTTCTTGGTATATTTCTTAGGATGCAAAGCCAAAAACTTTGCATTGCATTCAGAGTTTTATTTTTATGCAATCAGCTTATAAATAGCAAAAGAAATGTGGCCAAGTTCAAGGCACTTGTAAAAGAAAAACGTGCTTTATAACGGAAATATTTAAAAAAAAAAAAAAAAAAAAAAAAAAAAGAAAGTACATGTACTATCAAAAATAGAATAAAGTTCCTATCTGATCTGTTATTTTAGCAGATGAGGCAAATCGGATATGGATAAAAATAGACAAAATCGGACGAGGTCTTTGTTTGTTATGTCTGTGAAAAAAATAATGAAGAAATGCTGTCTCAAACCGGAACGAACTTTCCGATCTCTTTGGCTTAATTGCGGCCCTAAAAAAGTTTAGAACGAATCATTGCAGTACACACTGTCCTCGACAGCGCAAGCCAATAAAAGTATTAGCAGCGAAAACCCCAGTTTCAGAATTAATGAACGGAGTTTAGTATCCTGTGAAGTTAAATAACATTTGAAATGTTAGAGTTTTTTGGAAGCAAGGAATGATCCGAAAGAATGAAAAAAGCAGACTGTTTATTGAGTCTGCACTTGAATAGAGGACCCAAGTAAACAAAGACTTCTGATGTTATGTCTTTTACGTTTTCTTTGCTACTAAAGGGTCCATAAGGACCTCTGACAGTATTAATGCATATTTGCCCATTTTTCGACAAATTACTGCACCTTCCTCGGGCAGCAAAAGTTGAAATATTTGGCATTAATATGTAGCCTTGTGTACTATAAAGACATTTCAACAGTGATTTTGAAAAATTATCATGCCTCTAGACTAACATTGACCAATTTTATCAAGAGGGGTATGTGAATTTTTCAGTCTCTGAAAATAAGTCCATTTATTTGGTTTTCTAAGATATCGAAATCTTAATTGACAACTATGCTAAAACAGACATACACACTACTGTTACTGATATTATGCAATATTTTTTCAGTACTAAGGACTTTAGCCTATTTTTAGATATAAAGGGTGTAAGTACCCCACCCACTTTTTCAGTTTTTCAGCTGTAAACTATCGTCCCCCCCCCCGTGCCTCAGCAAGCCACTCACATATAATGTGTAATGTGTATTATGATAGTACACACATACATGCAAAGTGGCTAGCTTAGCTGAGGCACGGGGGGGGTATCTTTAAAAAAACTTTTCCTGTTTCCATTACGTTTAATTACAAAATTTGGCTTTTTCCACCAAAAATTGAAGTCTATGTGCAACATAATCAGAAACTAAATTCATGGCCAGTTAGGGGAAGTTGAGAGCAACAAATTTCAAGAGAAATTCTTGGGTATATCAAAAATTTAATTTTGACTATTTTTATAGGCAAATTAACATAACAACCGTCAAAGGTCCTTTCGGGTTTCATCAGTAATGCTTTTGATGTTCATTTGGTGAAATAAAACTAGTTCCCAAACTGAAAAAAATCTAATTGCTGTTACTATACTGCTAGTTTTAGACTCTGAAATGCAGTATAAGTGGTTGGAAAAAATCCGGGATACTGTAGGAAAAAATCCGGGACACTAAAGCCGTTGTAGGAAAAATCCTTGACATTTGCAGTAATTCTCGTCCTTGGTTTGCAGAGGCTATTTCACAAAGAAAATGTGACAAACGACAAATGCGCCTATAAAATGCTCCATTAAACAGCCTGATTGCGAAAGATCCCAAGAAATTATTGAAAATAAGTTTATTTACTTACCTTATTGCTCCGTCACGCTTTTGAGACATAAATAGTCAGAAAAATCGTTGACAATTGTCAGAAAAAAAATCACCGCCTACCGGGACTAAACAACCACCCAGTGAGTTAATGTCCGAGTAAACTGGGGGATCTCTAATCAAAGTGGGCATGTGCAAATAGTTTTGTTTGTTTAGCTGGTGACACTTCTTTTACATATCCCAGATTAATTGTTAGTATCTTCTGAAATATCACAGAATTTGGTTTTACTTCGATGTCTCGAAACCTGCCGAAGTATTAGAAGAATTACTGGCAAACAGTGCAGAGCCCTGGCAAACGACGCAAACCTCGATAAAGCCTTTCCATTTTAGGAGCAGCTGTGGGTCAACATTGTCTGCTCAATCGGTTTTATTATTTTGACTCAGTCCGGGGAGAGTTGGAGCGTAGATCAGAGTGGTATGAACAAAGAGTGACAAGCTCAACTATCTTAGGCATCGCCCATTTCAACCAATCCCATAGAATTTTTGGATATTTCAAGAATAAAGTCTTTGATCAAGCTGTCATACCCATAGACTAGGCGGAGGCTTTGAAGCTACTTCAGACAAAAATTTTATTTCTCAACGAAAACATATGTTGTAACCCCTCATTAGAACCGTTTCTACCAAAGTGTCTCAACATATGTTCTGATGCAGGAGTATGGCAAATTTCTCCCAAATTATCCCAATTATGCCTTCTTATCTGCAGCACTGATGTGTCCAAGAATACACTTTATAATCGGCCTTCAGTTTCTAAAATTCCTTATTTGTTCTTGAAGGAGCAGCTGAACTGTTGATAACCTCCCATTAATTATCTGTTAATCTCTTTTGGAGAGTCTTTGAGAGCATTCAGAGATGAAAACTCATTATATCATATTCTGTAGAGCAATCAGAATTCGCTTTGTCATTCTACATCCTAGCAGGCTCACAACTCTGAATCAACATTGAATCAAATCTGATTCAACGTCAAAACGTTGAATCAACATTGATTCAGTGTTGATTCCATGTTGTTTGGCTGCTGGCATATCATTGTTTCGAAGAACCCTCACAATATGATTGCAGAAACAAGTTTTGTAATGATGAATAGAACTGAGTTCTACGACCCTCTCAACAATGTTCTAGTGATATTGAGATGACGGCAGGATGATAATGAACGGCTCTGTGCAGCTGAACCTCGTTTACGGCCAGAGAGAATGCCGTCTCCAGCGGGATTCAAACCTGGGCCGCTAGCTGAGTTGACCAATGATTAACTTAATACCGGGGGCGTGAAATCAAATACGTGTCGTAAGATAAATTTTCTTTCACAAAGAGCAAATAAAGACATTTTACAATTTTGCAAGTAATGTTCAGATAAACTTGTTTTAATGTCTTTCTGCATGTTTGCAGGGAATGGGCATTACGTGTTACCATGTCCGTCCATCCTTCGTCCGTCCGTTTGTTCATATCCCATAAAGTAAACGGGTACACTTTCAGGGGAAGCAGCTAAACGGGTACACTTTCAGGGGAAACAGCTAAACGGGTACACTTTCAGGGGAAGCAGCTAAACGGGTACACTTTCAGGGGAAGCAGCTAAACGGGTACACTTTCAGGGGAAACAGCTACACGGGTACATTTTCAGGGGATACAGCTAAACGGGTACACTTTCAGGGGAAACAGCTAAACGGGTACACTTTCAGGGGAAGCAGCTAAACGGGTACACTTTCAGGGGAAACAGCTAAACGGGTACACTTTCAGGGGAAGGAGCTAAACGGGTGCACTTTCAGGGGAAGCAGCTAAACGGGTACACTTTCAGGGGAAGCAGCTAAACGGGTACACTTTCAGGGGAAGCAGCTAAACGGGTACACTTTCAGGGGAAGCAGCTATGTCATTTTCATTTTTCTCTCTTTTCTCAATGATGGTCAAGTCCGATCCTTACCTCCCTCCCCCCCCCCCCCCCCCCCCCCCAATACCTCCCTCGACAGGAGAAAATTCTTTCCCTTCAGAGAAGACTCAATTTCGGAAGGACTTCGATGTCTAGAGTAGGAAACAGGAAGTCACTAAGTTTATCCTCAGGATAAAAATGTAAAAATGGCGGAAAACATGGAGGTATACTCCCAGCAGGCACATGACGTCGAACTGACGTCGATGCGACGTGATAACGTCGCATCGACGTCAGTAGACGTCATTTAACGTCACGTGCCTCCTGGGCTCATTCGCCTTTACGATAACCAAAGGTAGCCAACTCGTCCCAAAGTTTTCATAATCATATGAAACTTTCTACTGGTGTTACTGACCAAGATATTATTTGAAGAGCCAACTGTAAAATATAAAAAAAATATTTTTTAACCTATGTTTCAGCTGGGGAACACGCTGGGGAATGCAAGGTTACGTTAACTGGGCCAGAAACTATGGCGACATGTGTGGAATTGCCTCAGACGCAGTCTTTCCTGTGGTTTAAACAGAATCTCAGAAAAAGTTTATATCTTCAGAAATACTAGACAGAAAATGTTTGCATGTTGAAATGAGCTGTGACACGAGAAATTCCACAAATTTTCTTCAGATCGTGCGTCAGAAAATAGCGTCGCCTAAGTAAATGTTTGACCTAAAGCACTAGAAAATGAAAATAGCTGAATTTTCAAACAACGTTGATCCAGATGAGTCGGCTCATATGACATATGAATCGCCTAATCATGATCTACACTGCTTGCCCCCTATCATGTAGCTTTAAAGAAACATTTTTTTGAAATGTTACTAACGTGACTTTCGTTGTTCGCTGATTTGGCGTTAAATATCCTCGAATTTTAACTGTTGTACATTTTCATGCTGATTTTATATACATTTACATGCATTTTTAACTAGAAAATTATGTCTGTAAGACACTAATGATGCCCCGTGCAGCTCCTGTAACAGGACATGTGAACACCCCAAAAGCACCTTTTAAGTGCAAACAACATCTACAATGATGAATCCACTGAAAACTTTACACAAACTTCATACCCTATAGTGCAAAATGTAGCCCAAAATGACTAAGTTTAGAAAGCCATAATTCCGTCATTTTTTTTTTTTTTTTTTTTTATCAAAAACCCAATATGCATCTCTTCATCATGTCCACAACAAGTATACAATGTTTGAAAAACAGCCGCTGAAAAATGAGGGAGGAATTGACCAAACAAAGTACTTACCCTACAATACAAACATATGTTTAAAATGACTAAGTTCAAAAGGCTGTAATTCTGTCAAAATTAAAGCTAGCTCCAACAAAACCCCGCATGCATATCTTCAATACACTCCATACACTACAATGCAAAAAATTGCCTAAAATGACTAAGTTCAAAAGGCCGTAATTCCGTCAAAATTTATTCTAGCTCCAACAAAAATCAGCATGCACATCTTCTGTATGTCTACAGCATGTATGCAGGATTTGATAAAGATCCATTGAAACTGTGGGAGGAGTTGATTACACAAACTCTATACCATAAAGTGTGATGAACGGACGGACGGACAGACAGACGGACGGACACACAGGGACAAATCGTAAGGACTATCGTCACGGGGGCATAATAAAAGTATTTTATTTCATGTGTCTCTTTACTCGTTTTTAGCTCACCTGAGCCGAAGGCTCACAGGTGAGCTTATAGTATAGGCAGGCATCCGTCGTCCGTCGTCCGTCGTACGTCGTCCGTCAACATTTTCAAACGACATCTCCTCTGAAACTACAAGGCCCATTGTAACTAAATTTCATATATAGCATCTATAGGCAGGGGGAACCAATAATACTGTTTTTTATCCAAATTGCTTCGGAACTTTGGTTGCTACGGCAACTTAAAGTTTCCATTGACTTGTATGGGAAAAATTGAAAATTTGCATTTATTGCTATGTCACTGCAGATATTTTGACAAAACTTTTACAGAAATGTTCCTTGAGTAGTCCTCCATCAACCACATGAAATTTATGTCAATTGCACAATTTGGCTGGTTGCCATGGCAACCGAATGGTTAAAAATAGAAAAAATATTCAAAAATCATCTCCTCAGAAACTATGCAACCAATAACGCTCAAACTTCACAGAAAGGATCTTGGCACTGCCCTCTATAAAAGTACTGTTTTTCTTGGCAATTGCTCTAGCAGTTTGGTTGCTATGGGAACTTAAAGTTGCCATTGACTTATAATGGCAAAATAGAAAATTTGCATTTATTGCTATGCCACTGCAGATATTTTGACAAAACTTTTATAGAAATGTACCTGGAGTAGTCTTGAACCAGCCTTGTTAAATTTATACAAATTGGGCAATTTTTCTGGTTGCCATTGCAACCGAATAGTTAAAAATGGAAAAATATTAAAAAATCATCTCTGCATAAACTGTGTGGCCAATAAAGCTCAAACTCTACAGAAAGAATCTTAGTACTAGCCTCTATAGAATTACTGTTTTTCATGGCAATTACTCCAGCAGTTTGGTTGCTATGGCAACTAAGAGTTTCCATTGACTTATAATGGGGAAAATGGAAATTGGCAATTTTTGCTGTCTCACGGCTTTTGTTTAGATTTTCTTTCTACAGAAATGTTTCTTGAATAGTCCTCTATATTTCATATGAATTTTCTCCAAATAGCTGAATTTGATTGGTTGCCATTGCAAATAAAGGGTAAATTTTCGAAACAAAAAAGAAGAAAAAATGAAAAAATCTTCTGCTCAGAAGCCATATGGGGGATGAAGCTGATATTGTGCAAACATGTTGATAACAGAAGCCTCTACATGAATTTTGTTTTTTCTTCCAACCCAATAAGAACTTTGGTTGCTATGTCAACTTATAGTTTCCATTGACTTATAATGGGGAAAGTGAAGCCATGAGGAGGATGAAGCTGATACTTTGCATACATATTAATAACATTAGCCTCTACCTAAAGTTTTTTCATATTATCATTGCCCATGTGAACTGGTTGCTATGGCAACTTAAAGTTTCAATAGACTTACAATGGGGAAAGTGGACATTTGGTATTTATGTCTGTGTTACGGCAGATATTTTGACAAAAGCTTTACAGAAATGTTCCTAGAGTAGTCCCCTATCAGCTATAAGAATTTTGCCTAAAGGCCTGATTTTGATTGGTTGCCATTGCAATTGAAGGGCCAAATTTTCATTTTTTTAAATTTTTTTTTTTTTTTTTTTTTTTTTTTTTTTTGCCAAAGATCTTCTTCTCAGAAGCCATTAAGGGGGGATAAAGCTTATTTTTTGCATAAATATTTGTGATATTATCCTCTACATAAATGGTGTGTTTTATTGCTGTTGTGCATGTTGTTTTGTTGCTGTGGCAACTTAGTTTTTCCAACATAACCTCAGTGCTCAGGTGAGCGATATAGGGCCATTGGCCCTCTGGTTTTTTAATTAAAGACATGAAAAACACTAAAAGGGCAGAAACATTGCTGAATAAAGGCTTTGCAACGTCTTGATACGCCTGGTAATCGCGCAATGTCATTCTCACTTGTACATCACTTGTACATGCTTTCTGACTCATATCTTCGAAATTATGTTTTAGCATAATATTTGCTTTGAAGTAAAAGAACTGGTGCAGTTATTACAAAACTCTGAGAATGGCCAAACTGAATTTTCTCAGTTTTGCTACTTTCAAGAGTTTTGCAATAACATCTTGCCAGTTAAGCTATAATGCACCAACATGCTACGCAGAATATAAGTCGATAGCATTGCCACATTCTGACAACCCATTTGCAGTAGGTTGAATCACACCTTGTTAATTATGTTTTCAAGGACGTTACAAGCTGTTACGAAACGAAAAAGAGTTACCAAACGACCTGGTTATCAGGTCGTTTGGTAACTATGACTCTCCTTCATATCGTAACAGCTCTTTTTCGTTTCGTAACAGCTCTGTATATACATAGTTAACCAGGGGTGTGAATATTGAATTTCAAAGTGGAGATTGAATTGTACATTTACCAGGCGGGAAGTCTGTTGTTATAAAAATCCCGGGAGGTTCCGGGAAACGAATCCATAGATGGTAACTCTTGGGGATCTGGGCCCGGTTTCTAGTCTTTGTCTATTACTTCCTCCGGCAGTGAATGTCGTGAACTGCTGATAGCCTTGTGCGTTGTGGTTATTTTAGGCTTCGGCCTGCCACGTTGTCCGTCGGTACCTCCCTAAATGGCTAGCTGATGAGTCGTGCTAGTTCATAAAGACTCAGTTGTTTAAAACTTGCGACATTTACTAACGAAACGCTACATTTTCAAAATTAATGAAAACAAACAAAGTGGTTGTACGCCCAGCACAGACTTCGATCAGCCTGGGCATCCACCAAGTCTAAGGCTATTTGTTAAGCGCTTAAAGGGTAGCTAATGGTCTCAGCTGCCTCCATGAAGACAGGAAAGACCCTCATCAGACTGGGCGAATGCCAGGCTGATCTGAGTCAGCGCTGGGCGCACAACCACTTTGTTGAAACTCTTTATGTAAACTCAGGAAAAATATTGTGAGATTTTTTTATGGAATCACTTTTTCCTCGTGGCTGTTTAAGCTGTAACCACGTGTTCTAGAAGCGTACCTAAGACACAGGCCATCTTGAGCGCCGCGCAGATCGCACAGAAGCTTCGTCGTTTGTTACATAGATTTATTATGGTGACTGAATACACTTCGATCATTTTCCAAGGTTACAAAGAGACACTGACTTATATGACTTCCTGTTTGCTTCTCTCATCACCGGAAGAAACCCATTCATGGGGGGTCTACTCCAAAAGGAAATTATTTGCTTCAAATTCTTTTCCTGTAATTAAAATCTTAAAGAATTCCTTCAATAGCAGAGAACACATTCAAAATAAAGAACATGGGCCATTCTTCGAAGTTTCGACTAATCAAGCCTCACCACTGACCCTGACAATATCTGGTGACGAAAGCCAGAGAAAAGCATAGTATATTTTTTTATTTTCGATTTAAAGACTAATGAGTATCAAAAGTAGTTCAAATGATTCAGAATAAGAATCTTAACCTGTCAAAAATCTCTGTACAATTCTATGATCTCAAAGGACCAAAATAAAATGAGCCGCGACACGGCAAAACCAACAATGTGGTTGTGCGCCCAGCGCAGACTCAGATCAGCCTGGGCATCCGCCCAGTCTGATCAGAGTCTTCGCTGTCCGCATGAAGGTAGCGTCGACCCTTAGCTACCTTTAAAGCGCTTAGCGAAGAGTCTGACCAGACTGGGTGGATGGCTAGGCTGATCAGAGTATGTGCTGAGCGCACAACCACATTGTTGGTTTTGTCGTGTCGCGGCTCAATTGTGATTTAGAATAAGAATCTTAACCAGTTAAAAATCTCTGAATAATTCTATGATGACAAAGGACCAAAATAAAATGGTATCTGCACTGTATGGATGATGTACGGAGAGATGGTTTACGGCCGCCACACGGCACAACACCAGCTGCAGTGAAGTCAGATTAAACTCTTAAAGAGTTCATTTCAAAATAAGGAACATGGGCCATGCTTAGAATTTTCGGCTACTCGAGCTTCATCAGTGACCCTGACAATATCTGGTGACGAAAGTAATTTAATGTAAATAAATGCTGTTAATATCTGGTTACAAAATAAAGTTAATGTTAGTTAACCTTCTCGCACCCACCCATCCAACCCCAGCCCCCGACCTTCCCCCGTTTAGAGAAGAGGGCTTGTTACATATATAGTCCGCTCTGTACGTGAATGAACAGCGCACACTAAGCTGGGTCCTCGCTGTTCACATATGCTGAGAGTCACTTTTTGAAGGCTTGGCATATTATATAACTTGAATACTGGTGCCTGTCTTACTAGAACTCTTTCTAGAAGCCACACTGATATTATATTTATTGGACAATAATGCATGAGAATAATATCAAAATAATCCAATAACCCTTCCTAGGCTGAGATTTATGTATTCAGTGTCTTTTATAAGAGTAATTTAATCTGTTCTAAATAAATGAACCTTTTCTGATTAATTGTGGCCATTCGTTCTATTGGTTTTATTGATAAATGAGCCGCGACAAGACAAAACCAACAAATTGGCATGTGCGCCCAGCGAAAACTCAGATCAACCTGGGCAAGCGGCCAGTCTGATCTGACTCTTCGTTGTTCACTTAAAGGGTAGCAAAGGGTTTCAGCTAGCTCCATGCGGACAGCAAAGACTCTGGTCAGACTGGGCGGATGCCCAGGCTGATCTGGGTCTTTGCTGGGCGCACATGCCACTTTGTCGGTTTTGTCGTGTCGCGGCTCAAATGTCTACCGGACCCTGAAATAATAGAATTTCTGACTAAGAAACAGCAGACAAGCAGACTAATTGTGTTTTACATCTTTTAGTATGGTCGTCTTCGAGCATAAATTTGCATGGCGACTAAAGTACTGCTGGATGACATTTGCAAGGAATAATGTGTTTATTCAGGTCCCGAGGTTCTGACATTTTTTCATCCTCAGATCAGCTGATCACAATACTAAAAAGCTCGTCAAAAACTGCAGAACAAATTTTAAATGCACACAAATTCACTGCCGCGATTGCAGTTGCTTACGCAGTATGTAAAACAATTTCGTTTTTATGTGGAAATCAATGTCAAATTCAAAATTATCTGTCTCATACTTAGTTATCTTTATATTGACACTGGAAAGCGTGTTACTTGGCTTATGACAATAGGGACAACTTCAATTTTCCCATTGTTAATTTTCCATTTTCGAGTAGCAGTATTCCTTCGGCACCTGCATACATGTACGGAGTTTCCCAGCAGGCACATGACGTCAAAATGACGTCGTACTAACGTCGATGCGACGTCATAACGTCGCATCGACGTCAGTGCGACGTCATTTCAACATCATGTGCCTGCTGGGTTATGTCTCTCAGTTAGTCCGTTATCCTAGAGTCTGTTTCAAATATCAAGACTTTGTTTTAATAGGGAAGCTGCTCACCTTATCGCTGAGCGAAGCTTGTGTCAACACTGAAAAGCAGCTTCTTTCTATGGCCCCGCTGATCCCTACAGTGCATACCATTTGCATATGACACAGGTTCATTGATATGGCGGATGTTTTTAATAGGCAGCTGATGCTTACTCACACCGGGTAGGCGGCAATCGAAAACGCTCTTACCAATCGATTAACGCGGATCAAAAACCGTTAGAAACAGCGTTTTCGATTGCAAATTGGCGACAATATGCAATCGAAAACGCTGTTTCTAATGGGTTTTTTTTTTCGCGTTCGTCGACTGCATGAGCGTTTCCGATTGCCGCCTACCCGGTGTGTTACTACTCGCGAGCTCATGATCACATCTCTGATTTTGGGTTTATGTCTGAGTATCTAAAATACATCAGAAATGCCAATAATTTCGATTTACGAATTGCAATTAGGTACTTTATCTATTTTGAATAACTTACTACTGAACAGCAGTACTGTCTGTCTGTCTGTCTGTCTCTCTGTCTGTCTAAATAAGTAGCTTTACATATATATTATTCTCTAGCACTTTCTCCAAGACTTTTTATTTCAAATTTTACTTGAAGACTTGCAATTTCGAAAGATTTAGAACTTTGTTAATTAAAGGGGAGATAATTCAGTATCATTTAGATTTTAGGTGATTCCGTCCTACTATAGTTCTATGATGACTATATAAACCAACAATATATCAAAGCAATTTTATTTATTTCATATGAAATAAAAATGCTGGTAGAAATTTGAAAATAAAAAAAAAATCTCAGTAAAATAAAATTTCCTGTATGCCATTTGACTGTCTGGCCAATAATGCTCGAAACCAGGAGCAGTAAACACAGGTTTCTTAATTTAGTAAACTCCTATTTTTTCTGAAAAATAAAGTGGTCCACAATTAGGTAACTTCTTTGAAAATACGTCTTATTTAGCAAGGCGGCTGCCTTGTATTCATTTCCGCCATTCATTTAAAACTGTAAAAACGAGGAGCACATCTGAAAATTCGTAAAAATGCTCAAGCAGTAGACCTAAACAATTACAATAAATCATCACACAATCCAAGACGTATTAAACATTCATTTTATATAAAACGCCTGGTGCCATTTTTAATGCAAATGCTGAACAATGGCATATGGGAATTACTGTCTGTTGCTTTACAACAATATCCCTTTGAGACCTTCTGAACCTGTATCAAAGATAGAATACAATCAGTTTAAAGTCAGTCTTAAACTTTATTAATTTTGCTTAGACTACATCGACAGCCCAACAAACTTGAAAACGCGTTCTCGGAGATACGGATGTGTAGGCGTTCTGTACACTGTAAAAATGTGTTTAGAATCAATGCAAAATATGCAGTCCGATTTTTTATGTGTTTAAATCGTAACATGTTCAATTTGCAACATGTTTAGATTTATGTTTAGAAATTAAACATGTACAAAACTGGTCATATCTACCTTTAATTTTGAAAATTTCCTCTGTCAACACTTTTTCGTTCTTCAACGGGGAAAAGAGAGAATGGATTCATCCGAAACGCGTAACAGAATAAAACGTGTGTAGCAGACTTTGTCCGGGAAAAGAATAGAAAAGGCGTACATGTTTAGCTATATGACATATTCCTAAACATGTTTACACCTAAACATGTAACCACTTGTGTTTTATAGCTAAGCGCGATTTTTAAAGTGTAGTTTTACGCGGTTGATAACGAAACAGAACTTGTAGAAAACCCAGACCTTGGATAGGCGACTATTTCCCAGTCGTATCTGATTGTGTGAGCTTCTTCCCATTAGGCGCACCATACTGAAACTACGTCATATCAACGTCGATACATCGACGTTGATACGGCGATGTTTCAACGCGGTGTGCCCGTTAGGATGTTAGCACTTGGTAGCTTGATCTTCTGTTTGAAGTAAACAAGACCACTTGGGGTCAGTTACTCCATGTAAATGTTCCAAAGATAAATGAATGCTGTTTCTCTTAGTGTTGGCGTTATGAGTTTCAAAATGCGAGCAAATGTCACTGATTTTGATATCACCGCTCTTTGGTTGTAAATCTTCAATGAGTTTCAAAGCTTCAACACTTTTACTTTCATACACTGACGAAAGTGCTAGACTTTTTGTATGATTTGCAAAACAAAACAGGCATGCGGAATGTTTAAGATTTAGTGTTTGTTGATCACGACCTTTTTCCCGCCTCAACGGCACTTTTTCTTCAACATCGTCTGATGACGCGGATGAATCTGATGATGACCCTTTGGGTAAGATTTCTCTATCAATATCTGTTTGTACATTATTTATAACTTGACCATTTTCACAGATTTCAATTCCTTTGTTGCAATGTGGATTATTTAATTTATCTGTTCTGCTAAAATATCGCCTTCTGACACAAATGCATTCGCAAAGAACTGATATGGAATCCTTCAGAAACTTAAACGTGCGCATGAATAACTCCTTCCGAAAAAGAATATAGATCCATGGATCGAGGATTTGGTTGAGAGAGGCCAGACGGAGGGCGTACAGGTCTGCCCGGACATCTACTTGCTTGAAGTTGATCTGATTGATAATTATACGTATCTGAAAATACAGAATCACAACTATTAATGTTTTTACCATAAATTCTTCATGGCACCATTCTACTACATAGGTAAATCTCTGTCTCTTGGCCTAGTCAAGGTTCAAAAGTTTACACGATTTTCCCCCTTGGGCCTAATACGTTAGATTGTTCCTGACTGATCTCATAATATAGAAATCTTCAAAGGAATAAAGATAACCATAATACTACCGGGTCCTTAATGGCTGCTACATGTAACAAAGCAGAGTGAGAGAGTGGACTCGGCTTTAACGTCCCACCAACAACGAGGTCATACGGAGACGGGTGTAACAAAGCAGACGGACAGTCGACTACATACCATCATATTACGCATAACATTATAAAGGCAGCATGGCAGCCGTGGTCGGGCGATGGTGCTGGGTAACTTCAGTGCCGGGGCGCCTGCTAATTTGGATACTGGTAGCGCAGGGCCTACTGTGCTCGCAGTAGGTGTTGGTGGGAGTTGTTTGGCAATTTTAGTTCTCCAATCAAATCTTTTCTCTTTCTCCCTCCCTCTCTCTGGGAGACAGCTCGATATAGACTGGAATACGTCTCAAAGAGCCGTTAAACCCAAAACAACCAACCAGTCAACATGACAGCAGGTCTGGTAGAGGTTAATATACAGGTATATGTTTGTACGTGTACAGACATGCTATACTCACTGAATGTATAAGAATATGTAACATAGATAATGTAAATCAAACAAACGACAAATCTTTGTTTCGTGCTCCGAATAAGGCACAGGTTTTGTTGATACTGCTGAGATATGTTCGCGCTTTCAATAATAACAGAGAGTCAGGTTTTAATGCAATGTTATCCTATATACATATGAGGTACCGTTTAACTATAAATTCCCTGTTTTGTGATATCACTAATTCGAATTTGTAATATCACAAAATCGAATCAGTGATATCACAAAATGGCCGTGATATCAACAAATCACAGCAATTTTGTGATATCACTGATTCGATTTTGTGATATCACAAATTCGAATATTAATGATATCACAAAATCAAATCCATTTTTTGATATTACAAAATCTATTTAGTGATTACTAAATCGACTTTGTGATATTTTGAAATCACTAATTCATTCCTATTTAGTGATATCACTAAATCGATTTTATGATATCACAAAATCGATTTTGTAATATTACTAAATCGATTAAGTGATATCACATAATAATTAATGACATCACAAAATAATATGTAATATCACTTATTCGAAATAGTGATATCACAAAACCGATATAGTGATATCACAAAAAGGGATTTATAGTAGAACGACACTTCATACATACAGACCCTTCAAACGTGTTGTTCATCCCCTGCTACAGAGCATCAGTGACAATGCTTCTGATTTTAGGTTATTTCCGTAAAAATTGTTCATTTAAGCCTTTGTTTGAATTCATTGTTAATTTCCGGCTGAAAATGTAGAGAAAAAAGAAAATGGGATTATATGACAATCAAAGTCACGTCCTCAGTCGTGTCTTAAGCACATTAAAAGGAGAGGGAAGTACAAGAGGCAAAATGCTTATCGGGCCGCGTTGTAAGAAATCATTCTTTCTGGCATTTGTAAAAATGCACATACCCATGTCATACATGAGTATTCCGATCAGGTCATGTGCAGTTCTTTTATATGTAATCGCCAAGGACCATTAATTTCTGGACGAACTGGACCCGAGGTTATAAAACTTTTTTCATGCTCAACTCAGCTGAGCATGAAATTTTACCAGCTAATAAATAGCACATTGCTGAGAAGTACAGTTGTTTTCCTGCTCAGTTTTGCTGAGTATGTAATTTTCTCTGCTTATGAATATGAAAATGCCAATATTATTTGGCATTTTCATATTTATCAGCAGAGAAAATTTCATGCTCAGCTGAGTTGAGCATGAAAATAGTTTTACAACCTCGAGGCCTGAGCGTTATCTGATGAGACTCCACACGCCGACATGTCAGGACAAGGGAGGATGTTTCCCCAAGAAGCTCAGTGGAATGAAACCATAACTTGCGCCACCTGGTACCGGTTTCGTCCGTGACTTTCCATTTGGAGGAAGAGAATACCTTTCAACTGGCTTGTGATAATTTTACTTGCTAAACTATGGTGTACCAAAAGGTATCAAAAGCACAACACAGGTATGCAAATATTTGAAAATACAGGTTTTTCTGTATGATGCTTTTGGTCCCTTTTGTACACCATACCAACATCGCAAAACTTACCATGAATGGACACCAACAAGTTGAGAAAATGACTAGAATTCCTAAGAGTAGTATCATCATCTGAAGTTCACTGTCATGTCTCCTCGTGTTCGACAGGTTCATGTTCCGGATCGCCTTCCGTCGCATCTTCAGGAGAACAAGCGTAACAAACACATTGGACACAGCTGTTACGCCGATAACAAATAGTCCCATTGAAGCGTAGAAATAGGCGAATATTTGGTTCTTCAGTTCTCTGCTAGTGAATGTGAAGAAGCACCACGAACCTGGAAACTGTTTTACATTATCACCCAGTCCCATTAATGGAAGAGAACCCATAAATGCTGCAATCAGCCACAGTGTTAAAATGAGGTATTTTGCTTTGTTAAATGATATGTGTTTGTCGTAAAAGAAAGGATGTTTTATGGCAATGTAACGGTCTACTGCCATAGCCCCGACGATAAATATTGTCGCAAAACCAGCGAATATCATCATAAATCCTTCATACTCACACAGTGAGTCCCCTCCCACCCACTTCAGATTGTTGGCGTACACTGCTAATGTTATTGGCGAGATAGCACAGGTTCCAAACAAGTCGGTCACAGCAAGTGCGCCAACAAGCCGGTAAAACACAGTCTGCTTATGTTCTTTCGACGAACGTGACAACACAAGAATAGCCAAAACGTTCCCAAATACTCCTGAAGCGAACATGAGGGCTGGTACTGTCAAGGTGATCAAAGGATCTTTATGTGCCGGCGTCATTCCGTCACCATAGTAACTATAATTTAAACTGTGGTTTGTGGAACTGTCGGATGAATTAATTACCGCCATTGCTGACTTCTCAGTGAAGACACCTGTCGAGCCGTTTGAAACCATCATAACTACTTATCTGAAATCAGATAAAGATAAAAGTTATTGACCTTGGCATAGGTTCTACTTCTGTGACTTTCTTTAATAAGTACCAAGGGCGTAGCTACGTATACGGCAAATACGCAAGTGCGTATTGAAATTTTGTCAAAATTGACAAAATTTCAAAACGCACCTGCATATTTGCATGCTGAAATTTTATAAATTAGACAAGATTTCAATACCAATTACCAAAACGGTGGCTGAAATACTAGCTTTCCTTTCAAGAAGTAGAGCATAAAAAATGGTTGTGCGTATTATAAATTGCCCCTAGTTACGCCCCTGCTGACCTATACTCCTCCAAGGAGTATCACTTGCTCTCTCGGCTGAGATTGAGGGGGAAGGGGAATGTTTCCTCGAAATTAAACACTTTGCTTTGTTTTCAGAGTGAAACACCAAGAAAACGCAATCTTTTTCTACTAGAGTCGTATCTTTTGAAAAATAAACAAGGGCTACGCAAGCGGCGCATAATACACCCGTTTTATTGTCATGATGGAGTTACAGAATGAACAAGCTTGTTAACAAAAGGATAGACAGGCAGACAAAGAGGGACAGTAACTCTGTAATTAATGACTGCAACATTATTTAAACATTGAACACATCAATATTATTAGTATACAAAAATCAGCTTCCAACGTGAAGCGGCACAGAAGCTGAGAAATGCCAATGTCAAACAAGGGAGATGATTCATACACTAATTAAACTATAGTTTCCATTCTCGGTCCTTTAAATCATTCCCCTGACAATATACACATTACCATTAAGTTGTGTTAAAATATTTTAAATGGTTAAGGAGTTACAGAGTAAACAGGAATGTATGCAAGGGCAGATAATTCAAGAATGAAGTAAGCCAGAGTTGTGTTTCTTGCTCAGTATACATTGCCCCGCTATTATGCACATTTCTACAAAGATTCCTTCAAATATTTCAATAGGTTAAGGAGTAATGGAGTAAATGAGACCCGCCTAAAATACTAATCAAAGGGAAGTTACTCCAAAACTAAGTAAGGGGGAGCAATCATTTTAATATGGGACACATTGTCTTGTAATCATGCACATTGCTATAAAGTTTCATCAAGATACTCCAAATGATTACCAAGTTATGGTATGCACAGGTAAGTATACACAAAAATAGCCGTAAAAACTAATCAAAGGGACGTAACTCTAAAATGAAGTAAGGGAGAGCAACCATTGATGTACGCGACATATTGTTGGGCCTTCATATACATTGTTATAAAGTTTCATCAAGATGTCCCAAACAGTCATCTAGTTATGGCGCGCATAAGACTAATCAGGCAAAAAATAATCAAAGGGGCATAAATTGGAAAAGAAGAAAAGGGGAGCAACCATTCTTGTACCCGACATGTTCCCGCAACCTAATACATATTCCTACAAAATTTGATGAAGATATCCCAAACGGTTACTGAGTTATGGCGCGCATAATAGTATTTACGGACGGACGGACAGCGCCATGACATAATACAACCGTTTTTTTTTCTAAACGGGCATATAAAAAGACGCAAGCACTTTCGCAGAGGTCTCACTCTTTGAAAGATCGGCGGTAACTTTTCGCGATTTCACTATCAAGCTCCTAGTTCTCCCCTTCCTACTTTCTAGCTCCCATAACTTGGAAGTAAGAATAGAGAGCCAGGAAATAAGACGTGAAAAGTCAGCAGTAGGAAATGGGAACTGAGAAGTGAAAAGTAGGAAATAGGGACTGAGAAGTAGGATTTGAGAAGTATAAACTGGTAATTGAGAATAAGAAAGTAACAATTATGAACTGGAAAGTAAGAAGTCGACAGTGGGGCAGTGAGAAGAAGAAACAATGAAATGAAGAACAGGAGCTATGATGAGCTAAGGTTAAAGTGACAAGTTGAAGCTAAAGGTAGGCAGTGAGACAGACACACCAGGAAGTGAGAATGAGGGACTGGATATTAGGAATAAGGAAGTGAAAGGTGGAAATGAGAAATAGAAGCTAACAAGTAAGAAACTAGAACTGAGAAGTAGGAAACTGAAAATAGGAAACGAGAAATATGAACCAGTAAGTGAAAAGCAGAAACCTGGAAGTGGGAAAAGTTTGAAAAAAAGAAGAGGAGCTAGAAAGTGAGAATTTTGATATGAGGAACAGGTAATAGAAGGTAAGAATATGAACTAGAAGATGAAAAGTATGACCTAGGAAATGATGAGGAGACAGAAAGTTGGAAATGAGAAATAGGAAGTGAGACATAAAAATTGGGAATTGGTAACGGTCAAGTTGAAAGTCTGAAGTGAGAACAGGAAAGTCAAACCTAGGAACTTCCTACGTTCTAGGCAATATAAAACACCAGTGGTGAATTTCAACTTCCCAGTTTTAAAGTCTTAGTTACAATTTCTCATTTCCAAAAAATACAAATACAAATATTTTATTGGTCTAAAATCCAATTACAGGGTTGTCACCATTTCCAGAAAACCAGAAAGTGTGAGGTCAAAAGCAAAAGCGGGAAGTTGGAATTAAGAAACTGGGAGTAAAAGCAATGAAAAAGGGAGTGAAGAATCGTAAGGGATAAGTAGGTATTGAAAAAGAGGCACTATAACGTAGGGAAAGTGGGAAATGAGGGTAGAATTTTGTCCAGTGAAGCTTTTGAAACCCCAAAATCTGAACTCGCCAACTGCTCATAGTTTACTATTTACAACATCAGCCCACTGGGCACACAACTTTGAATCAACATTAAATCTTAGTTGATTCAACGTCGTGACGTTGAATCAACTTTGATTCAATGTTGATTGAACGTTGTATGCCTGCTGGGAGGATAACATGTGGCATGGACAGTAATGGTACAGACCAGACTCCGCAAAGCTACGAACAGCATGATTGCAAAGGACAAACAAATTTAATGCTCGCCACCTAGTGAAAACAAAAGAAGCATGAAGCAATACTTTACAGCTTATTGATTGATCAAAAAAAGAGCTGAACATTAAATCAAATCAGAGAACAAATACTAGAATTACTACCACAGCAAAAAGGCTAATGAATAAATTGAAACAATATATCCTTAAGTGAATCCCATTTGCTTTCTTGATTATACGACGTTTTCGTAAATAAAGAGGCTGTTTCATCTTAAGGAAAATTACCGTTTTTTTCTGATATTTAAGAACACTTAAAAAAACTATTTGTCTTTTGCCCTCACGCAAACTAGTTTTTCTCTCTTTGAAATCCTGTAAATATAATCTCAAACCACGCTGTCAGGGCAATGCAGCTATACCAGACAAAAGACAAGTCTTTGAACGTTCAGAAAGCTAATGATAAATAAACGCTCGATCTCGAAAAATGACATTACGTTTTCCACCCCTGATTAATTACCGGTACATATATATATACATATATACAAGGGCTGTTACGAAACGAAAATAGAGCTGTTACGAAACGAAAAAGAGTAATAGTTACCAAACGACCTGATGACCAGGCCATTTGGTAACTATGACTCTTTTTCGTTTCGTAACAGCTCTTTTTCGTTTCGTAACACCCTTGAAACATAGTTAACCAGGTGTGTTTTCATTAGCTTCCATTATAATTTTTCATTTTATTTTCACTCTGTACCATTGCATACCAATATCCTAAAGAGCCAAAATTGAAAATGGTGGAATTTGCAAATAGTGTAGGTCCAGCTGAGCTACCTCATCTGGATCTATACTGTTTGTCCCTCTGGTTTTGACTTCTTAATGTGAAAAAGCTTGAACGAAACATTTTTTAAAATTTACAGTTTTCTCGTCTGTTAAGTTGGGCGCATTAATGGACCCATGGCTTTTTCATGTATATTTGGGAGTCATGAGGTAAAACTTTTCCCTATAGTTTCATCAGGATTGGCCAACTGCCCAGAGCACCTAGGCAGTTCCAAAGCTACAGCAGTAGATCCAATGAGATCATTGTGGTGGTGCTATAAAGTCTCGAAAAGATATTACCAATATGCAAATACTGTTGTATGTCCTTGCCAGCATTTAGCACGTCGCGCGTTGAGTTGATCATAGTAGAAAGGTTTTTATTGAAAATGAGCATGAATCAAACGGCTTTTCACTGTTCAAGAGTCTGCCACCAGCCAGGCTAATATGGAAGTGACGCCTGAAGTTCTTCTGTAATCATTTATGGTCCAACTGTTGAAAGCGGTCCAGTTGCAGAGGTGGGCGGCACGCCATAGATAAGAAATTGAAAGCGGCCCAGTTACAGAGGTGGGCAAGCAATAGATAAGAAATTGAAAGCGGTCCAGTTGCAGAGGTGGGCACGCCATAGATAAGAAATTGAAAGCGGCCCAGTTGCAGAGGTGGGCACGCCATAGATAAGAAATTGAAAGCGGTCCAGTTGCAGAGGTGGGCACGCCATAGATAAGAAATTGAAAGCGGCCCAGTTGCAGAGGTGGGCACGCCATAGATAAGAAATTGAAAGCGGTCCAGTTGCAGAGGTGGGCACGCCATAGATAAGAAATTGAAAGCGGTCCAGTTGCAGAGGTGGGCACGCCATAGATAAGAAATTGAAAGCGGTCCAGTTGCAGAGCCGCCATAGATAAGAAATTGAAAGCGGTCCAGTTGCAGAGCCGACCCGCCTCTGCAACTGGACCGCTTTCAATTTCTTATCTATGGCGTGCCTGTATACAGTTAAACGGTGCTCAAGCTGAAGATGCATAACGTCTAATAGGCCATTCACAGACCGTCTTGGCGATACTTTATATAAAGCCCAGGGACCTCTTTGCAGTTGCTGATGTCATCAATGTATGGATTCCAGAAAACATCGCTGGATTAATGAAAGTCGGTGCAGTTGACCAACTCGAAAACTCCGTTACAGCTGAATACATGCTTCGTGGTGGGTTGTTCTCCTGGAATTCTCTCACCGATCGTGTGTCAGCGAATACAAACAGATCACTGTGCTTTTAAAAAAAAAAAGAATTAAAAAAAACAAAAACATATTTCCATTTTTCCCTTTTTTTTTTTTTTTTTTTTTTTTTTTTTTTGTTGTTGTTGTTGTTGTTTAAGGGGCTGTGGGTAAAGTTAAACATGGAAAAGCGTTTGGCTTGATTAATAATAATCATTTGAGTTTATCCTGATTTTCAACCATGTTCAACCAATGATGTAATGGACCCTTGGGCAAGTCCATTTGCCATTACATTCTTTCCTTTAAGGGAAGACTCTATTTTGGAAGGGATTAATTTTCAGTTTGTCTCCCAGGAAAGCACAAAAAAGTGGTCGCCCTTCGTAAAACAGTGGAACCGATCAGTATCACGTTAATGTTACAGTAATTGCCCTTAATATCGGGAACCATTAAAATTTTACACATGCTAATTGTGGAAGTTTGAACATAGGCCTACTGATTTTACTACGATTTCACTCGTATAACACTGGTGGGGTAACAGACACAGCGGACCTATATAAGGATGCTCTAATATTTACATTTTTGGTGTATTTACTGAAAAACTCTATAGTAAACCATTGGAACGTAATGTAGTTTACATTCCAATAATTACATTGAGAAACGCGACGTCAGTGACGTCAAGATAAACAATGACTCTCTACAACTTGATTGGACGTCAGCAATGTCATGACGTCATGCATGCCGTTCTGCTGTTAGCAGAAAAAACTGCGTGTACATGTTTTACTCCTTCAATTTTAGCACTTTTAAAAGATTTTTCATTAAAGATTTGATTGAAACGAATGTAAATATAAGCAATGAACTTAATTTTTCTGATGTTTATCGAAGTGTAAACTACATTGGGTCACTAGCAAAGTTTACATGAACCCCTTCGGGGTTCATTCACTTTGCGCGTGACCCAACTTCCCTTGCTCAGACTTGTCTAACAGTTCAACAACACTAGTAATTAGCTATAAAATCTATAATGAGGTGACACCTATTGCAATAGCCGTAAACACTAAGACAAAGGCGACTGGGCAAACAGCGTAAACCCAGATCAGAATGTTACTTATTAAGGAATGAATTTCATTTTTCTGAGGTTTATCGAAGTGTAAACTACATTGGGTCACGCGCAAAGTTTACATGAACCCCTTCATGTAAACTTTGCTAGTGGCCCAATGTAGTTTACACTTCGATAAACATACCTTCGGGGTTCATGTAAACTTTGCTAGTGACCCAATGTAGTTTACACTTCGATATGTTTATCGAAGTGTAAACTACATTGGGCCACTAGCAAAGTTTACATGAACCCCTTCGGGGTTCATTCACTTTGCGCGTGACCCAATGTAGTTTACACTTCGGTTTTATCGAAGTGTAAACTACATTGGGTCACTAGCAAAGTTTACATGAACCCCTTCGGGGTTCATTCACTTTGCGCGTGACCCAATGTAGTTTACACTTCGATAAACCTCAGAAAAATGAAATTCATTCCTTAATAAGTAACATTCTGATCTGGGTTTACGCTGTTTGCCCAGTCGCCTTTGTCTTAGTGTTTACGGCTATTGCAGTAGGTGTCACCTCATTATAGATTTTATAGCTAATTACTAGTGTTGTTGAACTGTTAGACAAGTCTGAGCAAGGGAAATGTCAACTGTGGACATGAAAACCTTGCCATGAGGAATTATGACATTTCAGCTGGGGCGAACTTCGCGTCAGCATCTTTCATTTTGCATTAATAATTGGTCGATCAAATGTGGACTCTGAAAATTGAAAACCCTTGAACAGATTGAACTGTTGCGTCGGTTTTCCTGACTTTTTGCTGTTCTGAATAATATTTTCAAATGTCGGGGCCCATACTATAGAATCAGTCCGCAGTGCAGGTCACCCTGATCATCTCTAGCTTTAGTTTGAACCTGATTGAAAAGATACAGCGAACGAAAAAACGTCGGTGCGAATACAGGCAGAGAAAACCGACAAACACCGAAACCTCAGACTAAGGCTTAGTCTGAGCACAGGCGCTTGAATATCTATGCTTAAAATGAAAAAAAAAAAAAAAAAAACAAACTCAAAATCCTTTAAACTTGACGCAGTCTCTAGGCCATTTCTTCAAAAGGCTCATAGCCTGGGTGTTTAGCGGCATGATTGAAATATATTTAATAGCATAAAACTTCAAGCGCCTGTGGTCTGAGGTTTGGCTGCTTGTCGGTTTTCCCATGCTTAGGGTCAAGGGAGAATGTCGTGACACGTCCAGAAAATACTAAAGCGGGTCAACAAAGAATAAATGAGATATGGTCAATAAAATTTCTCGTGACCATTGATAGGGTCGGGCCCGGTAAAAAGAACGCCAGCGCATGTTTGTCCAGCGACGACCTGTATCAGGTTTTTCTTTTTTTTAATAATAGACTTGCGCATGTTCGAAACAAAAGGCTGACATATGGCATATAGCCGCTGGAAGTTTTTTTTTTTTTTGTTTTTGTTGTTGTTTTTTGTTTTATTCATATGATTAATATGCTAATATGCTAGTATTACTGCATTCAAATTACACCACGCGCAGCATCACTGGTGGTCAGCACGGTAACTATCTCGAAAATTAGTTATGGTAAAAGGTCCCAACGCCACGTACTGTTACTTCAGTACGGTAGTTACACGTCGGAAAAAATAAATAAAGGTCGGTCGAGTAATATTTCATTTAAGAAAAAATACCAAATGACGGAGAAATATGACAATGCATCTTTTACATTATAATGAATAAATATAATATAATAATATAAAAGTGAAAATAATGTATATTAATTAGATTAGAACAGATTTTTAAGGCCCTTTCTAGACTTTCACTTACGTCGAGCCAAGCGTTTAGCAGAGGTGGTGGAAAACTGGAGCTTTTATGGAAAAAACACCTGACCTCCCGTCATCAGAACTTGGCTTACTAACATTTGCGCTACCGAGGCTGGTAATAAATAGCGGTGAGAGACCAAGACCTAGGACTAGAATCATTCCTTAAAATTAAAGTCACCTTAACTAATAGGTATGAAGTTTTAGTGGCCTATTTCACATATGTAACGTTACAATGATAAAAAAAATACGAAAATACAAAGAAAGATCCCACGCGCTATCCACTCGATTTATTACAAAACTACACCGAGAATTACTCTTTAAACGCTACACAAAAATGATTGTAATTCTGAGCCCTGGAGTTTGAGGAGTCAGCACACTTGTCCAGTCCGGGTAGGTAGGTAGATAAAACACGCAGTCGCAATCGTCTGTTGTTTCACTCGAAAACACACAAATGACTGAGAAGGCATTTTCTCACCCATTGGAATATCTCTTTTGAGAGCTGTCAGAGATTTTTCTATCTCGGCCTGCTATCTCATCCTAGGCTCAGAAAGGGTCCTAAAATGTCAATCATTACTATATAGTACAGCCCAGTCAATTATACACTTAAATTCAATAAATCCGCTTGCTGCCGGGCCGCGTAGCGCAATCGGTAGGGCACCTGACTCATAAGTCAGAGGTCCTGGGTTCGAAACCCGGTCTGGCCACATACTTTCGTTTCTCCTTCCGCTGATTAAAGAAGGGCAGTTGTCAGTTACTGGCGAAAGTATGTGCACTTAGTACTGGTTAACCGCTTAGGAGGTCTAGGCCTGCCCAGAAATAGTGTGGTTAGGTAAACTGACCGTCCCGACATGACAATAGTTGTTTACCGTGGACGTTAAGCATCAAATAATCAATCAGATCCGCTTGCTGTTACCCGTCATGTAAATTGCATGCAAAATGAAATTGACAGACAGTGATGTGCATGAGATGTCACTGTCGATTTCTGATCAGCTGTAAGGCATGTAAAATGCATGCACAAGGTGAAATTAAACGATCACATAGAAATTTAGCTTAAAGTTCAAAGGAATGGCTTCAACAAGCAGTTAAGATATTCAATGAATATTCTGTCCTGTAAAATATGATGGGTGAGAAAAATAATGAATGATGATGTTGAGACTCAGACAAGGAAAATCTCAGGCTCGTTTTTTGATTTGCATAAGACTAAACAATCTGAAAATGAGCCTGAGATGTCCTTGTCTTGGTCTCAAACCCATCATAGATTCTATTAAACACTTACTTACCGAATGCCGTATATGTCTCCAAAGGCAGAAAACACATTTAAGAGCCAAATGGCTTAACGTTTAACGTCAGACTATTAGACCGGATTATACATTCATAATATTACACTTTGATAAGATTAGATAACCCGATTACGGAAACCAATTGAGAAATCAACAACGACATTATAACTTTTATCAAAAGTTTGACCATAAAATGTTTTGACGTTTCAATTGAGACTTAGGGTTTAAATATAGTTTAATTCCTCCCAATTTAACAATTTCATGCTAATCTTAAATTATTTTGGCTTCGCATACAATAATCCACTGAGACAGTGTGACCCATGACTTTAGAACGACAAGTGTATATACCTTGAAGCCAGCGAAGACTCAGATCAACCTCCGCATTCGCGAATTCGCATTCCTAAACTATGGATAGTTACAAATGCATACGACAAAACCTTAAGTTTGCCCATGCTCCTTCTTAACTGGCATGATCACTTACATAATAAAAAGCGCAAAAAATGAAGAAGAAAAAGGTGAAATTGACAAAAAACAGCAAATATGCAGGTACTTACGAGATGTCTCATCTCGAGCTATACTATTTGTCCTCTTGTCTTTGAATTCCGGATATTATAGACTGTACCTGGGACAAAACTTTTTCGAAATTTTGCAGACGAAAATTTTGTCGTCTGCTATTTTACATTCAGAGCATATTTAAATGCATTCCGGTTGAGTCATTGCCTAAGCTCTCAGGACATAGCAACGTCTATTGTACCGAATAGGGCTACCTTCTGTATCTTTAAAGACTAGGGGACAAACAGTGTAGACCCAGATATGGCGGCTCATAATGAGTCATTTCGATCTACTATGTTTGCAAATTCATCTCTTTTCGTTTATTTTTATTTATTAATTTATTTATTTTATTTATTTATCTATTCATTTTATTTTTATCATATTTTATCTATTTTGCTTTACCTGGTGTTATTTCTTTGGCGATCAATATAAATCAAAGTAATACTGTTCCATGTTCAAAGTACACGTACGGTTACACTACCTTAACTTCCACAGAAAATAAACACTAACATGTCAAAATAATTCAGGATCTGACTTTAAATAAAATCAGGCTTGCTTCTAGACAAAAATATTTCCATGACACAAATAAAATATAATTCATTTCATTAAAACTCACTTTTTTCTAATCATATCACAAGTTTATCTCCGAATGTAGCCCTGAATTGGTTAGCCACTGAGCACTCACTGAAGCCTCGAGTATCGGATACGATACCTTAAACGATCAGGTTTAAGGACATCGGAAAGCTTTTACGCTAGAAATACGAAAGCTCAAATTATGCGGAAAGCGTCGCAATGCAGGAAAAAGTGGTTTATGCCTTGAGCAAGCAGCACGAACGCATATTATGTAGCCTGATCAGGGTTTTTCTTTTGGGTATGTAAATTTTTCGGTGTCCACAAATTGTTGTAGATTGTTGGTGGGAACCGAGAGGACTACGATCAAATTGCACGCCTGTGCAGCCTGAACTATACCAGACAAAAAAAGAAACGCACACAGTAGTAGTTTGGTATTTTCTTGGAAATAACAAATAATTTAAAACAATAATTCATATAGTGTTATAGGTAGACAATCGGACAGTCCAACCCGAAAATTTTATTTAATTGTGTCAATTCAGTACTTTGTGACGCGTCTCTGAACAAGGCAGGGGTCAGTTTTCAATGTCACAGTCTTCAATAAGAGGTCATTGTCAGCGATTTCATTAATGCGTATTTTTATGCATATGCAAGGTTAAGATACTCATCTACGCCATGATGAAGTCTGAGCAAGATTTGATTAGAAATACGGATTTTTAGACATTTTCTAATTATTCTATAAAAGGTAAATTAAATGGGAAAATCTTACTATGTGCGTTTCTTTTTTTTGTTTGGTATACATAAGCTGTCAACAAATGTTAAGAGGTTTTTTCCCTCGTGACACAGGGCATGTAAAAGAAAAAATGAGCCGCAACATGACAAAACCAACGTGGTTGTGCGCCCAGCGCAGACTCAGACCAGCCTGGGCATCCACCCAGTCTGATCAGAATTTTCGCTAAGCGCTTAAATGGTAACTAAGGGTCTAACCTACCTCCATGCGGACAGCGAAGACTCTGATCAGACTGGGCGGATGCCCAGGCTGATCTGAGTCTGTGCTGGGTGTACAACCACTTTGTTGGTTTTCTTGTGTCGTGGCTCAAATAATATCTATATTAACCAGTAAGTTAAGTGGCAGCTTTCTGTGTTCAACTGTTTGTTGACTTTGGGTAGACATTCAGGGACCTTTCAACAAAACACCAATGCACGTTGTTTTCTTTGGATAATAGCTTTGTATCTTCATTATTTGATTCACAGTATAAATCCAGTAAAAGCACATGCTGGACAGACTTTCGGTCTTAAGGTAGACTGGTTCACTTCCCTGTTTTCCCGTCATTTATTTTTCAAAGGGAAAGAGTTTTTGATTTCCTGTGATATAAACCCCTTCCAAAAATATGATCTACTCTTAATATAAAGGAAAGAAGTTACTTCTCTCGGGGATAATTCTTTTCTTCATGGGTTCACTCTTATTCAATATAAAGGAAAGAAGTTGCTTCTCTCGGGGAAAATTCTTTTGTACATGGGTTACTCTTATCTAGAAGGGAGGTTAAAAGTGATAATAAAGGGAAGAGCTGTGCATACATTCATTGCATATCCCTGGTTTGGAATATAAGATAAGATAAGATAAGATAAGATAAGATAAGATTCCAGTCAAAATATTCTTAAAGGAAAGAATTCATTCTGTGTGTGTGTGTGTGTGTGTGTGTGTGTGTGTGTGTGTGTGTGTGTTTTCGTTTTTTTTTTTTTTTTTTTTTTTTTCCTTTTCCAGAGCGAGTTCATTCCCGGAAGATCGGCTCAATGTGAGAAACCATAAAGTAGTGCTTGTGCGTTCGATGACATTTTGCTTGTTTGGTATTTAGTCCTTAGCAAAAAAGGAGTAATAACGTTTAAATAATATGTTAGTCATGCTGTTACATTGCACGGAATATATAGTGTGAATTATATGAAGGAGGAAATGAACTATATAAGCAATATGCTTCCGTTCAGATCCTCAATGAATATTACATGTATATATCTTGTCAGTATATTTTGTATGAATAAAATATTGTTTAAACCAATGTGAGAAGTGAAAAGAGAGAAAAATACTGTGAAAGTTCAGCAAATCGAGACAAACAGGTCTAAGCAAAGGTCTGCGCAAACATACAGCCTGATCAGGATCTGAACGGTTTGTCATTCCACCTATGTCTTTTTTACCCATTACTGCAATGAAAAATCAAACTTCATTTGAGCCGCGACACGAGAAAACAAACCGTAGGCATGTGCGTCCAGCGAAGACTCAGACCATCCTGGGCATCCGCCCAGTCTGATCAGAGTCTTTGCTGTCCGCATGGAGGTAGCTTAGACCCTTAGCTACCATTTAAGCACTTAGCGAAGCGTCTGGTCAGACTGGACGGATGCCCAAGCTGATCTGAGTCTGCGCTGGGCGCACAACAACTTTGTTGGTTTTCTCGTGTCGCGGCTCATTTTCTATGTCAGTAACGGTGGTCAGTAGGTGCCACAATTTTCAGAATTATTACGGTACCTCCATATCAAGGGAGACAACTTTTTCTATTATCAGAGTGTTCTCCCTTACATGCGTGGCCATACACTTTAAAATGCTTAAACTAACAGTATATCGCCCCTTAACAGTATTGTGACTTTGTTGATCTGTTGTACAAATAAACGCTTACTCGATTCGATATTGGCATTGATCTGGCAAAATATTTTCTTTCAGATATTGACAAAACTGCATAATACATGTAGTGAATCCCACTGCTAGATTTTTGTCCTCTGCTGCAGGTTAAAATCTGGTTACTCTTTTTAACTTTCTTTTGACCCTCTAATGATTCGATAACAAAACGTTACTGCTTAATTCGTGAAGTTTCTTTTGACCCTCTAAGGATTCGATAACAAAACATGTTAGTCTGACAGCATTTAAAAATAAACCACATTCCCAAATTTGACGCCCCCTCCCCACAAAGCATAATATTTGAATGAACATTGTCAACGTCGAAACGCCCCCCACCCCCCACAAAGCATAATATTTGAATGAACATTGTCAACGTCGAAACGCCTCTGCAAATTCATGACCTTCACATGTCCTTGTATGAGTGTTGTTAGCCCCGTTTGGTTCCTTGTTGAAAAGATTATATGTCACGCCTGGTAAACTATCACAGGTACCATTGGCGGAAGTACCGATAAAAAGTTGTGACAGGCATCTGGAGCTGCCTGTGACTGTCAAAAAAATGACAACAAACGGTAGGTATTCCTCTTTTTTGACAAAATATAAAATAACCAGGGAGTTTATTGAAAATCAAAAAGTGCTATTCGACCCTTATATACATAAAGTTTTGTCACACATCATATCCCCCAGAACTTTCCATATTAACCAAAGATACGACTTTTGAAGTGGCTTTGATGTCAGCCCACAGTACTCAAAACATAAAGAATTCTGCCGTTTTTTTTTGTTTTTTTTTTTGTTGTTTTTTTTTTGTCTTAAATGCAGTGATCTTGCATACAAATCTGTTTGCATACGAATCTGTTTATCTCGGCACACTGATGTTAAGGTAACATCCTTGCCCAAGTATAAATGTCGATTGACTACAAATAAGGCTCGATTTTTTCAAAACAACAGCTGGAGGGGCCTGCAATGGTGTGGAGGTGCCTGTGATGTAAGCAAATATAGTAAAATCTGAATAGTTATTGCAGCTGGAAATATTGACATCTTCCCTAAACCACTGCCTGGAAAGAATCATTCATTCAACGTCCCATTAAGCTATCATAATGCGTATATCATGAAATTCCATGTTAAAATTCCTAAAACACCATCTCAAAGAGTTATTGCCCATTTTGTTTCCGCTTCTGTTAGTCAAACATAGACGAATTTCACATAGTTGCTGAAAATTAACTGCCTAATTCAGTGTTAGAATTGTTATGAAATGTGCGCTTAAATAAGAGTCAACATTTTTGTGAATGGTGATGACTGTGATCGGGAGGTGCTGCCTGTGAGTCATTTCAACTCGTTAGAAATTGTCGAGGTCACACGTCATGCCAGCTACACGTATGGTGTGTCAAATGGGTCGAAATTGCCCATACCCGTCAACAGGCATACACGTACAGGTATCTATAGTGTTGATCCTTTGGGTACCTCATATGCGTGTGGCTCGCATGTGTCGTATGACTCTCGCTGTATGTGTTAACTTTGTGGTAACTGGAGTGATAGGTGCTACAAGTGATTCAGTCTGGCTAGTTTTGAATTGTTGGCGCTAAAATCCAAATACATCATCGGCAGGTGACATATTCTCAACATTACACCTTTAAGTATGTTGAGGTGATCGGAATCTTGCTGTAAATTATGTGTATTTCAAAGTCTCCGAATAGCCACTGCATCAAATTTGGTAACAAAAGAGTACTTTTCCTACATAAAAGTCATCTCCAGAAACATTGTTATTACTAGAAAAGAGCCCGCGCAAGCGCGGAAATATTTCATGATGGTCAAGTTTATATAAAAAAGTGAGTTTTAATTTTTCAATGTAAATGGCCTTAGGCCCAGGTGAAGATATGACTTTTACCATGAATACTCACTAAAGCTTCATTTACCTAATTAGTTGTCTGCATCTACAAAATTTCAGGTAGCAGACTGCATTGTTTCTAAAAAAATCAACTTTTTTCACTTTTTCCTATAGAAAAACCTAAGTGACTCAAAAGTTGACCTTGCCGCAAACAGATCAAGGTCATCCCAGGGTCATCATTTATATAAATTTTGTTGAGCTTTTGAGTCCTTGATGCGACATGCTAAGTTTCAAGATCATAGGATTTATGGTTCTGGGGGAGAATTGGTTGATTTGATGCTTAACGTCCACGGTAAACAGCTAAGGTCATGTCGGGACGGTCAGTTAACCTAACCACACTATTCCTGGGCAGGCTTAGACCTCCTAAGCGGTTAACCAGTACTAAGTGCACGTACTTTGGTTTAAACTTTATTTCTTTCGTATAACAAACACACATTCAATGAACATTATGAAATAAATACATATATTATACAAAAGGGATCCAGAAGGAAGTCAAGAGACTTATTTGAATCTGTATCCCTCAATTATACAATAACACAGAATATATACTATCTGTCGTGTTTGTCGACTGAATCTACTTGTCTATTTTAACATATATATTGTCTCGGTATCTATGTTTATGTGTGCATACCCACAAGCGGGGGCACCACAAAGTGTATTGATGCTCCCGCATGTGGATACACACATTTTGGTTTTTGCTATAATAGATGAAAAAGAAAGAGAGAAAGAATGATACCAGTGTTTTACAATGAGTCCAAATAGAGCTCCACGGGGAATGGAGTTCAGTATATCTCGTTGGTTATGTACGGACTAAGGAGTTTTAAGTATTCAAGTAAATGAGTATTTAAGTATTCAAGTTGCCCTATATAAATATGTAGATGAGTCATGGTCACTGTTGCTTACATTAACCTCAGGCGGGTCTTCTAACTAAATCATGTTCAAATTTATATCAGAAGTGATGTTTTAGATATTCAACTCAAAATCTTTTAGATTTAATTATGAAGTCATGCACCGCTAATAATATTTTCTTATTATCAGAGTCTGTTAATTCGGAACTACCATGAAGAAGGATATTAAGTGTTGGGGGACAAATCAATGAGATAGTGTTGATAAGTTCAGCTCGCAGGTACCTATATCGGTGGCAGTCCAGAAAGAAATGTTTATTATCTTCGACAGCTCCACATTCGCATAGAGGACTGTCTACAATATTTTTTGAGAAAAGATGCTGCCTTAATGAACTGAAATTCAATCTCAGTCGTGCGTGATGTATCTGTCCTGTTCTTATGCCATCAAAGAAAAAGGATGGCGGGGGTCTGACATTGGACTGAAGTTCATTTTTGAAAGCTGCTACTGAAGTTGCATTTCTTTTATCTTCAGACAGTTCATTCCAGCTACGCGTAACTGACGGTAGAAAAGACTTGTAATATAACTGTGAGCTGGCATGAATGGTCTGTAGGTTCGAGAAATTACGCAAGTTATATGTTGTTGTACTACCAACAGTAGGTGGAACAAGGGAAGACAAAAAGTCTGGCGTAAGGTCGTTTTGCATCTTATAATATAGTATTAGCTTGTGCTTATCTCTTCGGGATGCTAAAGATTCCCAACCAGTTTCCGAAAGAAGGGAATGGATAGAGACTAATTTGGTTGCTCCTGTGACAATGCGCGCTGCCTCATTTTGGATTTTTTCTAACTCGTTTGCTTCATATTGGGTACAATTGTCCCAGACAACATCGGCATACTCTAGAAGTGGCCTAATAAATGAAATGTAAATTGTTTGAAGAGATTTTCTGTCTAGTGTGAACTTAAGTTTGCGCATAATATTAATCCGAAGCCATGCTTTATTTTTAATGTAATCTAGGTGTTCATGCCAGGTGCAATCATTCGAGAAAATAAGGCCTAAATGTTTATGCGAATTTACTTCATTGATTTGTTGTTGATTCATATGAATAGGAGGATGGTAAGGTTTTGCCTGTTTTCTAGAGAATATTATTGATTCCGACTAAGAGGGATTAAATGAGACGAGCCATTTAGTTGCCCATGAGTGTATCTTGGCTAGATCA
This sequence comes from Ctena decussata, assembly GCA_963989385.1. Classification (NCBI taxonomy): domain Eukaryota; kingdom Metazoa; phylum Mollusca; class Bivalvia; order Lucinida; family Lucinidae; genus Ctena; species Ctena decussata. The sequence goes on from OZ022501.1 coordinate 18,194,452, forward strand.
GTGTTTAAGTGGTCGGCTGCTTGCAAGGGATCTTCAACAATTATATAAAGACTTGTATCATCAGCAAAGAGCCTTATAGTAGAGTGTATATCTTCAACAATGTCATTAATATACACAAGGTTCTCTTCCTAAGATAGAGCCCTGCGGGACACCTGCTTTCAGAGTTGTCCAGGATGAGACAGCACCGGGTAATACTACTCTCTGTTTTCTGTTGTCTAGATAATCCTTGAACCATGATAGGAGAGAACCAGAAATCCCAACATTTTGAAGTTTGAAAAGAAGGTCTTTGTGCCAGACCCTATCAAAGGCTTTGCTTACATCACAAAAGACAGCGCGAACTTCTTTCCCTTCGTCAAGGGCCTTACAGAAAGTATTATATATGTCGACAAGCTGGTTGATGGTAGAATCTCCTGGTATAAATCCTGACTGCAAAGTTGTCAGTATTTCATGATCACGAATGAAATTAAAAAGATTCTTGTGCACAATTTTTTCTAATACTTTGCCTATTGTACTTAGTAGAGAAATAGGTCGGTAATTTGAAACAATTGATGGGTCGTCCTTTTTAAAAATCGGGGTTACATTTGCCTATTTCCATATGCTTGGAACTTTACCACTAGTCAAAGAGAAATTGAAGAGATCACAGAGAGGGAAAGATAACGGAAGAGCTAATTCTTTAAGAATTCGATTATTTATTGAGTCAGGGCCAGCAGCTTTACCAACTTTTAGTGACTTTAAAATCATTTCCACCTCTTGAGGTGTTGTAGAAAGAGAGTCAAGACCGTTTGGAGGCTGAAGAACATCAGCGGGTAGAAAGGCGTTACTTTCGTCTAACACGGTTTGTTCAGAGAAAAAAATATTCATTATATTGGCCTTTTCTGCGTCGTCGGAGTAAACAGTATCGTCTTTATAAAGTGGGGGAAGTGTAGATGTTTGTTCCGGTTTTATGAATTGTTTGAGTGTTTTCCACCAGTCTCTTTGTCCAATATCATCTTTTTTTAATTTCTCTGCCAGTTTATCTATTTGTATTTTCTTCGATTTACGGATTTCACCTATGATTTTATTTCTTAAATGCTTGTAATTTTCAAAGTCGATAATGTTTTTAGTAATCTTGTATTTATTGTACAGGCGTTTACGTTTACGAATCATTTTCTTAATTTCATTTGTTAGCCAGGGAGGGTCAGACGGGCGTACTTTTATCATTTTGTTCGGAATGTGCTGTGTGGCTAAGGTCAGAATTTTTTCCGTCACCTGTTTTGCATAAATATTGATATCATCATTCTTTAATATATTCCAGTCGGTTTCTTGAACACTATGTGAAAAGGAGTCATAATCTCCGCGATCAAAAAGCCAGATATGCCGATGAAAGATAGGGGACGTGTTTTTATTGAATTTAAGAATAATAAAAACTGGACAGTGATACCTTATATTTTGGTCGAGGAAAGGGTCACCGACTCCACTTGAAAGTATATTGTTTGTATTTGAAGTAAAAAACAGATCAATAACAGAAGATGAGTTTTCAGTGTAATGCGTAGGTTCTGTTATGAGTTGCTCCAGACCGAAATGCTGGCAAATGTCATGTACTTTTTGATAAGATGAATTCTTTAAAATGTCGAGATTGAAGTCGCCTGTTATAAATATATTACTTATGTTGGTGTCAAAAGCAAGACCGATTGAATCCTCAATAAATGATAAAGTTTCTGCGGAAGAATTTGGCGGCCTATAGAATGTGCCTATGAGAAATCTCCTATGATGGCTGTTAAGTTCTAGCCAAACACATTCTACATTCGGGAGTTCAAGATCTGACCTACGACGTGAATGTACATTATTTTTTGCATATATACATATCCCACCATGGCTATCGTTTCTACGATCACGGCGATAAAGTTTGAATCCATCTATGGTAAGACAGTCATCGGAAATATTTGGGTTTAGCCAAGTCTCTGTAAGACAAATGATATCAAAATTTTTAAGCTCAGCTCCTATTAAGTCTACCTTATTTGAAATACTTTGAATGTTATAATGGACTACAGAAAAATTATTCGTAATAACATACTCTTGAGTGATGTCTGTCGAGTGCGTTGAGTCATTATCTGGGACCAACGTTGGTCCAGGATTAAGTTCAATGTCTCCAGAGCGTATTAACAGCAGTGATGTTATGATCAGAAACTCGAAAGAAGTCAAATAGTTTAACCCTTTGATCTTAGTATGACGAATATAATGTAGCCCAATCTGCATCCTATAAATCTGTACCTCAATCATGCACTACAACCAAATAAAGATATTTCAGCTCCAAGGATGCAGGGAGGAATACAAAAATACTGTGAGCTATATAAGTCAAATAGTTGATATAAAGCAACTGACTTAAAGTACAAAGTGTCAATATATGGTTCCATAAGCATCCTATAAAGAAAACTAATATTTACGTTATACAGTCAATAAGACATCGTATTACTTTAGTAGATGCGATCATGGGACCATTTGACACCTTTTCCTGGTTGGTTACAGAATTCCGTGAGTTACAAAAGTAGACTTGAACATCCCCGTGGAGCAAATATTTAGACGTTTCAAACAAAAATAAGACAAAAAGAATAGGAATCATACAGTATAAAAGCAAAATATACAAAGGAGAGGATTAAGGACAACTGGTCTAGTTAATGGGTTTGGGTGACGTTTTACTTCGTATGGCCAACTGTTCAAATAAGGCCTGCAGACACGCAGCGGCGATCAGACATCGAGTCAACGTTGATCCAACGTCATAGCGTACTAATCAACGTCGACTCGACGCCGAATCGTCGCAGAGCAATGACCTTATATTGTCATTTCAAATTTCGAAACTATTGCAGATTTTGGTGTAAAGTCCCTATACTGGTTACTTCCCTTGTCCTTCTAAGACTCTTGCCCAGCAGGCCTCTACTATCTTAGTTCAACAAAGAAGACAACAAGAGTTATAGTTGTAAAATAACAGGCAGTAAAGTCATCATGGCTTCTGAAGATTGGGAGGGACAGAAAGAGAGAAATACAAATTGATCTTACACATAAAAACCTACATTTTCACAATAAAATACTAGGCACCGTGATTGTCAAAAAATTTTAAAAGCACTGCGTCTAGATATAAATAATTGGGAAAGGCGGTAAGAAAAATAAATACAGTCAACTCTCGCTATCTTAAAAGTCAAAAATTCGTCTCAAGCTACCGATAACCCAAATTAAATATTCTGGCCTTAGAAAACTCATTTTGGGATATAGCAATAGTTTGAAATATCCGGATTGAATATGAAGTGGGAACTGCACTTTAAGAAAACACTTTGGTACATCAATGTTCCAGTTTACGAGAGCCAACGGTCAGTAATAACGTTAATAACGATGACAAGATGTGATAACAAGATATGATAAGCCACTCCTCGCCTCTGCCCTCGACCAGTATCTGCCCTTGAGCCATTCGGCTGTCGAGCGTATACACGTCGGGGGAAAATGCAGGGCTCTACATGTGGATTTTCTGGCCAAAAATATCATGTACACACATATATCCTGCCAGCTCGCGCCCACCAGCATCACTCCGTCCTTTACCGAAATCGAAAGTCAAAGGAATCGCGAAGCTAGCTCGAAGGGGAAACTAGCACCACATATAAGTCACGCGCCTTTTCACATCCTTTCCTAGTTCTTGCCGAAACAAAATACAAGAACTATGGAAATGAAGAGGCGGTGCATAACTCTCAATATGCAGGATGTATATGCATGTATGTACATTTAATTTAATACATTTAATATATAATCAGAACCTCCAATGACTGTTTATACGGTTTGTATATGGTAGACTCACCATGCTGCCCTTTAACAATTTTAACTGCAAACAGATCATGAATATATATCTCTCAGGAGTGTAAATATGACACTTATAAGCATATTTCCAGCAGACCATAAAAAGGCACTAAACATTCGTGGATCTAGGAATTAGTTTAAGTACACGTAACACTATAAAGACAACATGTCCCCATGCAGCAAAGTTGTAGATTTGGAAATTTAACATTAATTAAAGAAGATAAGATTAATTCATTATCAATTATGAAGGCAAAAAAACGAGCCTCCTCTTCCGAGTCTGCATGCTCAGCAATACTCATTTATAGTAGTTTATGGCTAAATATTTATTTTACAACTAATGGCTGTAGTCATGAAATACGATGTTGCCACGAGTACTGAGTAGAATAGTAAGCCACAAACAGTGCTGACAAAGACGAGACAGCTCGACGGGATAACACCGGCCGAGCAGACTTGTCTGGATCTACGTTGCATTCAAAGCTAATTGTTTAGCAGTTTGTGCCAAAGCTGATGTTTGGATAATTTGTGATTGAAACTTTGATACTAATGACATAAAGTTCGACGTGACATCAATTCATATATAACATTACCAGCAGCATAAACCCAAGCAACACACAACGAGCAGGGTTGTCCAGATCTACACTGCCAGTAATGCTCATATTTCAGAAGTCTATAGTTCAAACCTAATATATGAATTGATGGTCATCAAGTCTGGAACAGAGAATTTGCAGTGTGGAATCGGGCATTATAAACACACAGCAAGGTACAATTATTAACAGTAGTGACCGGCACATGAGATACAATCTTGCATCTAATGAGAAACATAAGAATCAGCGAGGATCCAGCATTGCTCTTGTCCCGATAGTTTGTAGTTAAAACGTGAACTGATGATTCGACGATGCACCAAATCAGAATCAGGAGAACTAGTAAGCCTGATGGTAGTGTAGACTCGGACGAGAACCATCCCGTCCCGATCTACACCGTCAGCAATGCTCGTGTTTTGACAGTTTGTACTTGTAATTATTACCAACGACCGCTGTAAGATTCGATGCTTATCAAATCGGAATGAAGGAATCGAACAATACAGGCAGCAGTGTAAACCCAGACGAAAGCCGACTCGTCCGGATCTACCCTGCCAGCGATAGTTATGTTCACATAATTTGTGGTTATATCTTTAAAGACAAATAGCAATGCAAGATTCGACGCCATATCAGATCAGAATTGGGACATAAAGCATTCAGAACCGAACGAGCCAAGTAGCAGTGTAAACCCGGACGAGGGCTGTCTCGACCAGATCTACACTGTCAGCATTACTCGTGTCCAGGCATTTTGAATATAATTTTAATAGAAATGACCGAAATAATGTTGGTTGCCATATCAATTCACAATCAGGTCATGTTGGATTCGGGACTGAAAGAGACGGATAGCGGTGCAGATCCGGACGAGAACTTTCTCATCCGGATCTGCACAGCTAGCAGTGATCATGTCCTGTCAATTTGCATAGTGACGACTAATGTAGTATTCAACACCACATCAAACCTGATAAAGTATATATAGCGTTTAAAACTGAACGAGGCAGGTGGAAAGTTAGACCCGGACGAGAGCTGTCTTTTCCGGATGTATACCGGCAGCAATGCTCGCGTCCTGAGAGTTTGTGGCTGTATCTTTAAAAGAACCAACTGACATAGGATTCAATGCTGCACCAAATCAAATTATGGATATGAAAATTTTAGAACCGAACAAGACAAGTGTAGACCCAGACGAGAGCTGTCTCGTCCGGGTCTACATAACCAGCAGTGCTCGTGTCCTGACAGTTCGTGGTTGTAAATTTTCATAGCTGGCATAGTGGATGCAGCAAGTCAGAATCAATGAATAAAGCTGTGTAGAACCTGCCGAGACAGGCACACTGCAAGCAAGGCTGTGCGGTCATATTCAGGTAGTTCGTGGAAGAAACTTATAAGACTGGCTTATAATTTCCTGTTGCATCAAGTCAAAGACGGAGCAACTAAGGATTGATAAGCCAATAGGAAACACCTGCCCGTTATGATATACTCCGCAGTGCAAAAGTATGCAGCTAGCAGCCCCGTACGGATCTACACTGCCAGTAATGATACTGCACCATTGATTTTGACAGATCTGGTTGGCAATCGATACACTGATACATCAAAAATAACAGCTGACATAAAATTAAATACTACATCAGATCAGAAAAGGGTCTACGCCTCGGTGTAGACCCTAACACGGCCAACTACTATGAACAGTCGTGTGCTGGTCCACTCTGCCAGCCGTATTCGTGGGTACGGTGCTGCCTCGTGTCAGGGGTAGAACAGTGTGAACACAGACAGTCCCACACTGTCAGCAGAGCTCATATCTTTATATTTTAATGGTAATAACTGACATACATTTTAATGAGACATCATAACACAGACAGTCCCACACTGTCAGTAGGGCTCCTATCTTTATATTTAAGGGTAATAACTGACATACAGTAGCTGACAACTGCCCTTCTTGAATCAGCGGAAGGAGAAACGAAAGTATGTGGCCAGACCGGGTTTCGAACCCAGGACCTCTGACTTATATCAGGTGCCCTACCGATTGCGCTACGCGGCCCGGCGTGGTTCTGGGGGAGAAGATTTTTGAAATTTTTACCATAATAAATGTTTGCCATCTTGGTTATGTGACCTGTCCTGGGTATTTTTTTTCCTGAAAAAATTGGGTCCTGGAACGTTTTGGGGGAAAATATTCAAGCCCTCTGAAGACTATAGGCTGAATCATTGAAATTGATTTGTCTGCTTCGCTGGAAAAATGCCCTTTCTTACCTGGCGCATGTGTGTTAACCTTAGACATTTTTAATTTTTGTCTTTTCGAAAGTTCAGTTCAGTTTGAATTATCCAAACGACGTTACCCAAGTGGCTCAGCGGCGCCGTGTGTCCGTCCAACTTTTCGAAAGACCATGTGCGTTGAGCTTTATTCTTCAATGGGCGAGTTCGATTGGCTACTCGTATTGATTATCGTTCTGGAAGAAAATGGGTCGTTTCGAGCCAGGGCCGTCGGGACTATGACCATTTAGTTCTTCATCCGTTTAGAGCAAAAATACAAAAATAAATCGTTATTTATGGGGAATGACGTACGTTCATGGGTCGGATTTTTGCATTAGAACCTGCTAAATTTGGACCTGCTAAGCAGCGCGCCGATATAACGACGCAGAACCGAAACGACCGGATTAATTTAAAACGTGTATTCGGGTCCTACTAAAGACAGAAAAGGACTTTTGCCACCGAAAGGACCGAAAAGAACTTTCGGGCACCGAAAAGGACTTTTTAAATGCCATTTTATGCTATAAAAACGTTTGAAATCTATAAAGGGTAAAATATTTTATTTCTGAACATAATTTTCTAGAACATTAAGTGAAAAATGCCCTTTTCGGTGCCCGAAATTCGGCATTTGCGATGTCCTTTTCGGTACATGGCGTCTCTTCACTGACCAGAAGTGGAGTCTTTTTCGGGGCTGTTTTTGTTGTAAAATTTTAGGATGAAGATACTACAATTCGCAAACTTATTATTCAAGCGCTGATTACTATCATGATGATATTAAAATTTCTAAACCATATGTTTTATATGACATTTAACGGCAAATAAAAGTCCTTTTCGGTGCCCGAAAGTTCTTTTCGGTGGGGTAAGTCCTTTTCTGTTTGTGCTGTTTTTGTTGTAAAATTTTAGGATGAAGATACTACAATTCACAAACTTATTATTCAAGCGCTGATTACTATCATGATGATATTAAAATTTCTAAAACATATGTTTTATATGACATTTAACGGCAAATAAAAGTCCTTTTCGGTGCCCGAAAGTTTTTTTTCGATGGGGTAAGTCCTTTTCTGTGTTTAGTAGGACCGCGAGTACTCGAGTACACGATAATTTCACTCGAACGCACCCATTGTTGACAAAAGAAATTCGACCAATAGTCGAAGTTTCTAGAAAAATACTTGGGAGAATTTAACATGAAAGACGAATTTAATCCCCAAATTCTTTAAATCTACGCGAAACTAAAACACACGCTAACCGAAATTATCAATGATAGCAATATGCGAAAGAACCAGTATAGAAATTACGCTTGAAAATGCCACCAATTTTGCAGTTTATGCGTTACTTCGTTTATTTAGTATTATAGATTTCAAACGTTTCGAGTAGCTAGCATGGCGTGTGACCGCGACAATTTCTAGCGATTATGAATGACTAACAGGCAGTCATCACCATTCACAAAAACGTTGCCTCTTATTCATGCGCATTTCATAACTATTCTAACACTGAATTAGGCAGTAAATTTTCAACAGCTACGTACAACTCGTCAATGTTTGACTAACAGATATGGAAACAAAACGGGCAATAACTCTTTGAGATGATATGCTTTGGGTTTTGGATTTTTGTTGTGAAGCATCAATGTTGCGCGTTCTAATGTCCGCTTGTCTGTAGTCTTCTGGCAATAAGGTCTCATGTACAGCTAACCACTTTGCTTTCTGGTTTGTTTTATAATTCAAAATATAAAATAGGTAAAACAGAAGTTAGCGTTGTTTTCATTTGGGGTAGGTGAATGACCACCTGTCTGGGAAAGAGCTCTTTATTCGGTTTACCATGCGTGTCTTTTTATGAACTAATGTCAATGTATACTTACTTCAAGCTTGGTTTTGAGAGCAGGATGTAGAATCTGATTGTATAAGTTCATGATCATTGTCTGTCGTTTTAACAAAAATATACTTGATATCGCATTGAGATAGATTATTGCGACGTTAAATGAACGATTCTTTTCTTTCAAGGCAGTGGTCTAGAGATGAAGAATATCAATATTTGCAGTCGAAATAAATCCGTCAGATTTTCGTTATATTTTCTTACATCACAGGCACCTCCATTCCGTCACAGGCACCTCCAGTTGTGTTTTTACAGATCCAGCCTTATTTGGAGTTTATCGGCATTTATATTTGGGCAAGGAGGTTTACTTTACGTCAGTGTGTCCAGGGCCCAGGTTCACAATCATTCCTTAAACTTAAGGACGACCTTAAAGTTAAGATGTAAAATTTAATGTGTAGATAGAAGCTTACAAAAACTAAATGTATTTGACTTATCTTTCGTATTACATTTCTATGACAGTTGTCAGTAGATTCACGCAGCAACTGCAGTTTTTAATATGGTTTAAATATGGATTTTCTGAGGGCGAAATTTTCCACCTTAACTTTAAGGTGATCCTTAACTTTATGAATGATTGTGAACCTGGGCCCAGATCAACAGATTCTTATGCAAGTAAACTGCATTTAGAACCTAAAACAACCGATTTGTTCTTGTTTCGAGTCACTGTCGACTGACCTTAAAGCCACTTAAAAAGTCATATCTTCCGTATATATGTAAAGTTCCCGGGGATATATTGTGTGACAAAACATAATGTATAGGAGATAACGGGAGTCCCCGCAGTGACGTCATCGGATGATCACGTGGGTTGCCTGGTTGGCAAAAGATTAGCATGTGACAGTGATTTTCTATAGGATAGTCTGAAGAGTAATCGCTAAAATGCGTAAAAGATAATTAAAATAGGTGCGAATAAATAGCTTCCGATTTAAAACAATTGGAAATAAGGTCTTAGTCACCCGTCATACGAAAAAGAAAGCATTTAATTAATTGAATTCATCTAGTAAAACCCCTGTCACACCAGAGCAGCGTTCTTATGGCGATCCCACGGCGTTCAAGAAAAATGCAGAACGCCGAGGTGCGCGCAGTACGATCGCAAGCATCACCGCAGCAACGCAGTGGCATCGCAAGTAGACGCTGTCGGATCGCATAGAACGCCGAGCGACGGCGCGCACTTTGAGCATGCTCAAAACAAACGCCGTCGCTCGGCGTTCTAACAAGAGCGCAGTGGGATCGCCGTAAGGTCACCATAGCCGCGCAGTAAGGTCTCCTACAACGCGATAGGAGCTCCGAGGGCGCGCACAAGGGTCGTTGTGCAAACGCCGTGGGTGGTCGTCCTTGGCGTTTGCACGGAGATTGTACGGCGTTCTTTGAGATGTCACTGCGTCTTTAACGCGCTTATACGACGCGTCTACGGCGCTTATACGGAGTGCCATTTATTTTACTGCGCTCTTACAACGACAGTAAGAAGCTGTCATGGCGATAATTGCGCTCCCTTGGAGCTTTTACCGCGACCATCGGCGTTTGTATGACAAAAGCAAACAAAATAGATTTAAAAAATGAGATATGCAAACAATTATGACAAAGGCAAACAAAATACTATAAAAACGAGACATGCTTATTCATTCCTTTCACTATGTCCGACGTAGGCCAGCAAGCTGGACTCCTGCTTGCCTCTATGCAGGTCCAGCAGTTCCAAAATGCTGCAGACGCTGCTCACATCATTCTTGGAAGACGACGACGGGGGAGGGCCCAAAGGTGTAGAATGCTTTGGGTCCGGCCATGTCTGGAGGAAGCTAGACGGTTTCAGCATGGCCACTTTCATCGTCTCATGCCTGAGCTGCGATATGAGGATCCTTCTTGTTACTTCAATTACAACTGAAGAAGACTTCGTTCTGTTGTGCAAACGAACGTCTTCAACACGCCGTCAGCGCAGTGCGAACGCCGAGAACGCGCAGTGCATGCATTGTGAGCGCCGTGAAAGCGCAGTGAAAGCGTCGTGAGAGCGCAGAGAATCGCCAACAAGAACTCCGTAGGAACGCAATAGAACGCCATGCGAGCTCCGTAGCAACGCCTTGGTCGCTGTCAGGACGCCGTGACAGGCCCTTTTTCACGAAAAATACCAGGGTTTTCTTGCGATCTCACGGCGCTCCGGAAAATTAAACACTTCCGTGCCAACGCAGTGGAAACGCGGCTTGGTGTGACAGGGGCTTTACCGGACTGATAAAATATTAATAGAATAAATCGAAAATAGTGTAGATCTTTTTACCTTAAAATATATTTATTAGTATAAATAGGATAAGATGAAAAAAAAAATAAATAAAAAGTAGATTATATCTAAGAGAACTTAAAGATTTACTCCCTTTATAATAATAACAAAAATGATTTGATGAAATATTTCATGCAATACCTCCGACATGGTCTAACTATACATTTGAATTAGAGTTTAGATAATACTTTTTGATAAAGGTGACTTTAAACCAACAAATACGATGAATTTTCATACAATAGCGGACCGCGGTTGGAATCGCATTATTGGACAAAAATAATTTATTCATACGTCACAATCACGTGCACGAATAAGAAAAGTACCTCTACCTGATCACATGACACACGTGATCAAAATCGATATTCTTACAGGCCGTGAGGAAAAAGGTAATTTGCATTTTAATTTGAAGATTATTTTTTATTCAACATTTATCGAATGAGCATGCATTTTCTCAAAACTTGTACGGTTAATTATGAGACTATTACATATTGTCTAACGAAATTTTGTTAAAATATTTGTTTCTGAAAACATGAAATAAACGAGGAAGAAAATCTTTAAGCGGAATTACTGTAAAATGTCGATCGGATTTAGGGAAAAGAAAATTAAAAACAAAAACAAAAACAATAGAAATAATAATATCTATCGATGGTTGCGATTTCTTAACATTTTATAAAAAATAAAGAAAGAAAGAAATATAAAATAGAGGAAGCCATACGTTTGTACTAGCGGATAATTAGCCACACTCGGCGCACAAACAGTTTATTCTAGATTCATGCTTATTTCAAATTTTCACCACAGGAAACTAGCGGCGTTTTTTGAACTATGATAAGTACTTGATCAAAGGATCCACTGAAGACAGCGAAGATACTGTTATACAACAGGAAACAAACATTTTTAATTCAGAAAATTAACATAGGATACAGACTCAGATACCTTTTATTCGAGTTTCTATGATAAAAAGTATATATTGTATTTTGTGAATGCGAGATCTAACAAGTTAAAAATAGTTTAATGCTTTAGCAATAATTGGATTTCGCATTTCATCTCGTTTCAGTGTAAGAGTTAGCTATATCCTAAAACAAGTAAATTCCACCTAAGATATTGATTTTAGAACAGTTTATAAAATTCTATAAAAGAGCTAAGCCAACAGTACTTTTTGAAAGTTACATGAAGTTCAAAAGCTTGAACTAAGGAATATAAAAGAAAAAGATAGTTTATATGCAAGCTATCTGCAGGATAGCGTTTTTTATCGAGCATCAACCCTTTAGCTGCCCCCCATGGTTTTTCCCGTGGTGAGCCTCTATGCACTGTTAGTTATCGGGCACGCGCCTCGTGTTAACCTTTTTTATTATTGGCTGCTGCCGTCCGCTTTCTTGGGTTCTATTGGATGGCGGTGTGATCTTTGATGTCCGCGCTCGAGAGCGTGGGGTGATTCAGTCTTTGCCTCGTGGTCAAGCAGTTAACAACTGTTAATCTGAAGAAAGGGACATTTTGGATAGTTTATATGCAAGCTATCTGCAGGATAGCGTTTTTTATCGAGCATCAACCCTTTAGCTGCCCCCCATGGTTTTTCCCGTGGTGAGCCTCTATGCACTGTTAGTTATCGGGCACGCGCCTCGTGTTAACCTTTTTTATTATTGGCTGCTGCCGTCCGCTTTCTTGGGTTCTATTGGATGGCGGTGTGATCTTTGATGTCCGCGCTCGAGAGCGTGGGGTGATTCAGTCTTTGCCTCGTGGTCAAGCAGTTAACAACTGTTAATCTGAAGAAAGGGACATTTTAATTTTTCTGTTGAATTTTTCTCTGAGTTTTTGTGGCTAGAGGATTTTGGAGAAACCGCGTGAGTAATGGCTTCAAATTTTCATTTGCCTATGGTGTTGGTTCTTGGTCACAGTTTTGTTTCGCGGCTGGAGCAGGCGTTGTCTTCCCCGGGGCATCCTTACTGTCGTCCTAACTTCGACTTGGAACAATGTTCGGTGGAATTTTTTGGGGTTGGGGGTTGGACGATAGGCGATAAGCCTGAGAATCTGGAGCCTTTGAAAGATAGAGTGCGGCCAGTTTTTCAGGCGAGTCGCTTTGATGCGGTCGTGGTGCATTTGGGGGATAATGACTGCTGCAGTCGCGAGCTTAGCCCATTGGGTCTGGCGTCCTTGTTGGACGATTTTGCCGAGTGGCTTATAGCTGAATTTAAGGTAAGTGTCGTTTATATATGTCACTTATTTGCGAGACCCAAACCAAGGCGTGTTACTCCAGAAGTTTACGAGGGTAGGAGAAGCCTTGTAAATGATTATTTAGAAACATTACTGGACACTGAATGCAAGAAAATTTGGAAGCATAAAAGAGTCTCTGAGAGTCCGCACGAGATATTTATTAATGATGGGTGTCACCTGAATGTCGTGGGCATGAAAAAATATTACAAGTCTATTAGACAGGCTATCATTTTAGCTGTAGAGGAAGTAAAGCGAATGTGAAGCTGCTTGTGTTGGGTCTCATTTGGGCACAATTCTCTTATTGGCAAATTAGCCTTGGTTATTCGCTAATATGTAATCGCTTTATCAGTACACCCCATTGACACCCTCATTGGTACTCATCCCAGGTGTTTTGCCAGTTATGCCAGTTGTGTTTTTGGGTGTACATTAGTACTCATCCCAGGTAATGTTGCGGTTGTGCAATTTGTGTTTTTGGGTGTACAGTAGTACTCATCCCAGGTAATTTGGCTTTTATGCCAGCTGTGTTTTTGGGTGTACATTAGTACTCATCCCAGGTAATGTTGCGGTTATGCAATTTGTGTTTTTGGGTGTACGGTAGTACTCATCCCAGGTAATGTGGCATGCCAGTTGTGTTTTTTGGGTGTACATACTTAGTTATCACAGGTACATTTGACAGTTTAATATGCTAGTTATTATTATTATTTTTTTTTTTTTTTTAATGTACAGTGGCTCAGCCTAGGTAATGACAGTGCTGCTAATTAAATTTTTGGGTGTACATTGGTGCTAAGCCTATGAAATGCCTGTGGATTGGTACTCATCCCGGGTTAGTTCTGCACATGTATAGTGTTGGATAATTTGTTGTAAGCAGATTATATATGCTCTATTGAAGTTAATGTGTGATTTTTGAGTATCTTATAGTTCGGATTTATGGTAACTAATTCTTGGTATTCTGGCATGCTTGAAAAATTGCCCCGTATAGGGGCCAGAGTAATGAGTCTTTTCTATTTAATGATGGCGCAAGGCGCTTTATCAGCAATGGAGCTCGTCTTGGAGTGAATATGGTAGATCAGCGAATATTTTATATAGATCTACAATAACATATATTACTACATGGCAAGGCTTATTTTGCCTTAGGGGTGGTCATGAATGCAGAATGTGGGGTTTTTATAATAGTTTTTGATGATGCACTAACCTCAGTAACGTTTTGGTATTGAAATAGATTTTTGATATTATTATTCAAAATCTACAATATAATGTTTTGCAGGATGGAGGGAAGATCACGGCGTTCTACTAGGTCCAGTCAGAGGTCGTTGGCAGAATCGGTGCAGAGGATGCGGACAGGCATCAGGGGTCGCAGGCGCGGTACTGTCGTTGGGACTCAAGCTAGGGGCACCGGGCAGGGTACAAAGAGCCTTGATAGAGACATAAACATGCAGTTGCCAAGTCAGGATGCAACTGATGGTGGGACACTCAATCATACTTCTAGTCCTTCAGCTAATCAGTTAGGGGGAATCAATGCAGGGACATTACCAGCCGTTGACACTTCTGCGCTGGCTTCAGCACTAAGCCAGGCTTTGGGTCCAGTCATAGCTGAAACAATAAAAAACCTTGGTCTATCGATATCTCAACCATCCGGACAATCTGGGGGCGATACATCATCGACTGGGGAACGTTCTGTGCATAACATTGGTGAACAGCTTGGAGATTCGATTAGCCCAGGTGTTACCATCAATACACAGAATGAGGAAAGCGGTTGTCAATTGGGGGCGAGAGATGTACCGGCAGTGGGTCCCAATGGTTGCCAGAATGGTGAACGTCATGGACATTCAAACAATTCAGAAGTTCCATCTAATGGAAACCATTTGCAAAACTTGAATATAGCTTCAGGGAGCCAGGCATTTGCAGGTGTGCTGTCACGGCTTCAGACACCCCCATCTTGCAGAGTGGACGGGCCTACGTTTGTCCCGTCAAGACTGCCTTTACATGCAATGGTGCCTCTTAAAAAAAGGGAGCAGATTTGGCGGGGCGAATTTGTTGAGTTGTCCACTCTGCAAGAGGAGGAGCCTGATGACATTTTGTTTAATATTAAAACAGGAAAGGTAACTTCAGCTACTTCTAAGAAAAAATTTCTTACCATAGAGCAATGGACTGATGCTTTCTGTATTTATACCTCAGTGTATCGTATTAAGTACCCACAGGAAGCCGAAGCATTGGCATCTTACATGGGTTTGATTAGGCGAATAGCAGCTGAGGGTGGGGGGTGGTACAACTATGACCGCCAGTTTAGGAAACTCAAAGCCAATTCCACAATGGGTCAATATAAATGGGACCAAAGGGAAGATGAGCTGTTTTTTCTTGCACTTAACAGGCGCCAGCTTTTTCGACCTGAAAGCAGGGGAACCAGTACTTTCAAGCAAAACAAAGCCAAACATCAGACCTGTTTCAAGTATGACAAGGGGCGTAACTGTCCAGGCTGCCAGTACCCCCATATCTGTAGGGAGTGTGGGGGAAAGCATCCATTATACAAATGTTGGCAAAGGGGGGATAAAGCCTCAGACCCAAGGCCAAGAAGGGAAGGGGGTGGTTCCCCAATCAGTAGTGAGGGATCTGGTCAGCAAAGACAAAGGGGACAAAACCAACCAAATGGCCAGGGGGGAACAAGTAGGCCATCAAGGCCTAGTAGTTAAGGAATCTTTACCCACTCCAGTAATCGTTGAAAGGCTTAAGGAAGTTTTAGTCGGGTACCCTCAGGACAAATTCGAATATATTATTGATGGCTTTACTAAGGGCTTCCGAATTGGTTTTTCGGGTGATCACCGTCCTCAGTCCTGCGTTAATTTAAGATCCGCAAAGCAGCATCCAGACGTTGTTGAGGCCAAAATTCAGAAAGAGATTGCTGAAGGTCGCATTGCGGGACCTTTTGATGAGGTCCCATTTGAAAACTTGAAGTTATCTCCCTTGGGTGTGGTCGAGAAGAAGACCCCTGGGGAATACAGGCTTATTCATCATTTATCTTACCCTAGGGGATCTGATTCTTCAGTTAATTCAAATATACCAAAAGAGTTTTCATCTGTATCATATGCTGGGATAGATGATGCCATAGCTTTGGTCAAAAAAGTGGGGCGTGGGTCTTTTATGGCCAAGACCGACCTGCGCAGCGCCTACAGAGTAGTTCCTATCAATTGTTTAGATCATGATCTTCTCGGGTTCACATGGAGGGGGAAATTTTACTATGATCGTTGCCTGAGCATGGGAGGGAGTTCCAGTTGTCAAATATTTGAGGCTGTTAGCACAGCTTTGCAATGGATTGCTGAACATAAATTTGGTTGTTCTCATATGGTGCACATACTGGACGATTTTTTCTTTGTGGGTGAAACTTACGTAACCTGTGTGGATGCCCTTTTACAGTTCTTGAAACTTTGTGCTTACATAGGGTTTCCTATAGCCGAAGAGAAAACATTTTTTCCAAGAACTTCTATGGATTTCGTTGGGATATCATTGGATTCCTGTTCTATGGAAGCAAAATTACCTGTAGATAAGGTTTCAAAATGTTTGCATTTGCTGGAGGAATTTTTGGGAAGAAAATCTTGCAGGCTTCGAGAATTACAACGATTATTAGGATTCCTTAATTTCTGCTGCCAGGTTGTAGTGGGGGGCAGGGCTTTCTTGAGAAGGTTATATAACCTCACAATAGGCATTGAACAGCCCTATTATTACATTAGTTTGGGGAAGGAGGTTAAGAAGGACCTTAAAATTTGGTATGAATTTGTCCAACAATTCAATGGCAAGTCGATGTTTATATCAGACAGGCTTTTATCAAGTGCTGCCCTTCATCTATACACTGATGCCGCAAAATCTTCTGGATTTGGTGCAATTTATGGGTCTTCATGGATGTATGGCCTTTTTCCCCGGGAGTGGCAAGTTTTCAACATCACGTTTCTCGAGCTTTACCCCATTGTATTAGCTGTGCACGTTTGGGGGCATCTTTGGAAAAATCACTCAATAATATTTCACACTGACAATCAAGCTCTTGTTTCCATTTTGAATTCCCATACATCCCGTGATGCTGATATTATGTGTATGGTAAGAAGAATGGTTTTGGAATGCATGAAGAATAATATTTTGTTTCAGGCCAGATTTGTGAGGGGGGTCGAGAATACTTTAAGCGATTGTCTTTCCCGACAGTGGATAGACAGATTCAAGGCTTTGAGTCCCTCGAGCAACCCAGAGCCGACACCAGTACCAGCACATTTGGAACCAATGGAATTTTGGAAAGTTATAAAGTCTTGCTGAATGCATCCTTAGCTCCTTCTACATTTAAGGTATATAAGAAAGCACTTTCTGCTCTTGAATCTTTCTCTACGGGTGTGGCAAATTTAAGATACTCCTTGCCTTGTTCGGTTGCTCATATAGCCTTGTTTGTAGCCCATTTGCATCATAATGGTTTCGCTCCAAAAACAATTTCCACTTATCTGTCTGCAGTGGCATATATGCACAAAATTCAGGGTTTTGAGGATCCTACACAGGATTTTTTGATTCGTAAGCTAGTTGCAGGGGCATACAGACTAAGACCAGCATATGATTTGAGATTACCAATTACAGTCTCTGTCCTTAATAAATTGATCCATTCGTTAGCTTATACAACTCCTACGAGATATGATTACATTTTATTCCGTGCAATGTTTTTATTTGCATTTGAAACCTTTTCACGAATAAGCGAAATTGCGTCAAATGAGTCTGGTGCACAGAATGTGGTCCAATTTGCTGATATCAAGTTTTGTTCAGTTAATGGGGAATGGCTGGTCGAAGTCATTTTTAGACATTTTAAACATAATCTAACTAAAAGTCCACATAAGATTAGTTTTGGAAGGGGGCCTGCTTGTTTTTCTGCCGTTGAAGCTATTTCAGAATATACGAGAGTGAGGGGTTCAGCTGCTGGTCCATTGTTCTGTTCGGTAGTAGGGAAACCAATTTCAAGGGCCATTTTTGACAAGCAGCTGCACAGATCTCTAAGTTTTTGTAATTTGGACAGTTCAAGATACAAATCCCACAGTTTCCGGATAGGTTCTGCTTCCCACAGGGCGGAAATGGGCTACTCTGATGCCATGATACGTGCATTGGGCCGTTGGAATAGCAATGCATTTAGGAAATATATAAGGGTGCATTCGGCATGACTTTATTAACGCTTGAGCTAGTTGGGACTTGCTTGAATAGAATTGGAACAAGGGGGTTCCTAGCGTTGGCAGGAACTCATTTTACGTATTTTATAGAACAGTGGAGTGTACATGTATATTGTATATAGAGAACTGTGAGGCTGAAAGGGGTGCCTGCGTTTGCCGGCTACCTCCAACATGTAATTTCTCTCAGTATCAATGAGACCTTAGTTGGTTTTTCTTTCTGTGTATATACGTAAGGTGACTAAGGTCTGAAACAATTTTTGGCTAGGGACTGCTTATTGAATCTGGTAGCCTGTTTTTGCTGGTTACATCCGATACAACTGGCATTCTGTTGGTTTTGCGAGAATAAGAGAGTTTTTTTTTTTTTTTTTTTTTTTTTTCTAGGGTAATAGAAAAGATTATTTTAACGAAGACATTACATGGGGTCTGCGTTTGCTGATCTCCATGTAGCATTTAAGGGTATAAACTGAAATACATGTATATAGAAAGTTCGATTTTAAGCATTGCCAAATTACATATAAATATTAGATGCCTGGCTCCCAGTTTATATAGATTTAATCTAATTATTTGGCTCAGGTGTTGGGTCAAAATTTAAGCAGCTTGCGTTTGCTAGCTGAGTCTAGGGATAAAATGATAGACGATGCTTAAGGACATTGTGACATTTTCAATTGATGACAGGTTGTGGTAATTTTATCATCAATTTAAATGCCGCGGATTAAACTCGACAACTCTTGTTCATCTACCTGCTGCTGCTTTCGTTTTTGGGGATGGGGCAAACCATTGCGCAGTTGGCCAGGGGATCAGATTATTTAAACATCTGGCCACCTGTGCATTGGTTTTTATGGCACGAGTCTTGCCCCATCTGCTTTGGGAGTAAGGTTATAAGGGTATTTTTACTTTGGGATATTTGTGTATCCTTTCATTATATTGTCTAGCTGATAAAATTTGGATCATTTGCAGTATGTGCTGTATTTTTCCAGGATAAATAAAAAACCGGTACGGCATGGTCATTAATCAACTGTGCCGTATCCAACAGCAGCTCAGGAGTTGTTATTGCGAGTTTTGTCCATTTTGACCTGTGCTTTGACTGAGTGGGGGATGCAATTTTTGTGGTTAGGCATGCTTAACATGACTTTGCAAGTTGTAAGTGTGGCAGGGGCCAGCATTGGTCCTGCGTTGAGCGAAGGTTGGCTCTGCGCTGGCTCAGTGTTGGCCCTGTGTCGGGCTTTAATAGTCTGATGTCTTCACAATTAATGTATCCCCCTCTCTTTCATTGCTAAGGCTGATCAGAATAAGGGTTTTATGTACACGGAATCTACGAGCAAAGGGACTTAATCCCTCTGTAGTATTTTCTGGTGTTATCATAGGTGGAGGGGAGATAAATGCAAGCTATCTGCAGGATAGCGTTTTTTATCGAGCATCAACCCTTTAGCTGCCCCCCATGGTTTTTCCCGTGGTGAGCCTCTATGCACTGTTAGTTATCGGGCACGCGCCTCGTGTTAACCTTTTTTATTATTGGCTGCTGCCGTCCGCTTTCTTGGGTTCTATTGGATGGCGGTGTGATCTTTGATGTCCGCGCTCGAGAGCGTGGGGTGATTCAGTCTTTGCCTCGTGGTCAAGCAGTTAACAACTGTTAATCTGAAGAAAGGGACATTTTAATTTTCCTCCTCCTCCCTCCTCCTCCACACATATTTGATTTTATAGTAAAGTTTTGGCACGAGTCTTGCCCCATCTGCTTTGGGAGTAAGGTTATAAGGGTATTTTTACTTTGGGATATTTGTGTATCCTTTCATTATATTGTCTAGCTGATAAAATTTGGATCATTTGCAGTATGTGCTGTATTTTTCCAGGATAAATAAAAAACCGGTACGGCATGGTCATTAATCAACTGTGCCGTATCCAACAGCAGCTCAGGAGTTGTTATTGCGAGTTTTGTCCATTTTGACCTGTGCTTTGACTGAGTGGGGGATGCAATTTTTGTGGTTAGGCATGCTTAACATGACTTTGCAAGTTATTAGTGTGGCAGGGGCCAGCATTGGTCCTGCGTTGAGCGAAGGTTGGCTCTGCGCTGGCTCAGTGTTGGCCCTGTGTCGGGCTTTAATAGTCTGATGTCTTCACAATTAATGTATCCCCCTCTCTTTCATTGCTAAGGCTGATCAGAATAAGGGTTTTATGTACACGGAATCTACGAGCAAAGGGACTTAATCCCTCTGTAGTATTTTCTGGTGTTATCATAGGTGGAGGGGAGATAAAAAATTCTATAAAAGAGCTAAGCCAACAGTACTTTTTGAAAGTTACATGAAGTTCAAAAGCTTGAACTAAGGAATATAAAAGAAAAATATATGCATCTGAGTCATTCATTCATTTAATGGTTTGTTCGTTCGTTCATTCGTTGTATTTTCCGTTTGCCTTTTTACACGCTACATCATCTAGAATTTTATAAATTTGCGCATGAACATGTGTGATAAAAAGGAAAAATATATATATTTTGAAGCATCTTAGCACGCAAATAAATCATGAAATTCAATTTCTTTAAAGAAAATGTAAGCCTTACATATTTTCTGTCTAAAACATTAAAATTTTGCTGTTTTAAATTCATATTTTATACAAACAATCATGCGCATTAAGTGTATACTATACTACTGTATCAGTCTTTCTGCCAACCATACTTGGGGAATCCCCCCAGGTGTCCTATCAGTGACGTCACGCTTTTATCTCCTATATAAGGGTCGAATAGCATTCTTTGATTTTTAATAAACTCCCTGGTTAAAATGTATTTTATCAAAGAAGACGAATACCTACCCTTTTTGTTTATTTTTTGACCGTCACAGGTAGCTCCGGATGCCTGTCACAACTTTTTATCGGTACCTCCGCGGAGGTACCTGTGATAGTTTAGTAGGCGTGTATGTGTGACATAGCCACAACATAACAAATAGAATCTATCATTTGTGTCCAGAGGGGATAAGAAGATTCCAACTCGAAGGTCTACCGTTAAAGTGGAAAACGAGGCTCTGCCGAGTTTCCCACTTGAACGGTAGACCCGAGGGTTGGGATCCCTATCCCCACACTAGACACCAATGATTGATTTTTTTTCTCACCTACCAATATTAAATAGATTATTTGGCTGACTGGCAAGTTGCTTAATCCCTAAAATGCTTAATCCCTAACGTCATCTAATGAGTGACAGAGAGTGACGTCATAAATCGAATATAATCAGCTATGATAAGAAATCGAACAAAGCCAAAGATGGTAAGCTAGAAGAAGATTGTCTTATGGCAATTATTATGTAAAATGAATGTTTCTGAATCCAGTTGAGGAAGCCACTGAGCATAGAAGTTCGAACAAATTCACATGTAGCTTATCCCACATGGCTAGACGTGTGGTATAAGATTTGCTACTGTTTTGAAAGTAGCCTACACGGATGACTCTATCCTGTACGCTGTGACGGGCAGAAACCGATATCTGCCACAGAAAAGTGCCATTATATGCGATGCGGATAAAACATGTTGTTTGGGGAAAAGCGAAGTGAATGAAATAAAATATGGTCTTTATCAATATCAAAGCTGGATCATACATATGACAGTTGCATCTAACATGCCACATAATTTGAAAACTACAAATTAGAAGTCTTTATTTAGAATACAATTTCTTTATATGACAGCTTAGAAGCAAATCTTAACGTTATCTCCGTAAAATAAGCAACTGCATGGCTCCAAAACTGTGATAAATATTTTGTTATAAATAATCTAGTACCTATTCTATGAACTATAGACAACGGCGGCTTTAGTTAGGCCACCAGAACAAACGTTCTGAGGTACAGTCAACTCCTGATATATCGAACATTGATATATCAAAATATCTTCTTGTATCAAAGAATATATTTTCTATTTTTATTTACATTTGAACTCTTGTTATCTGAAACTACTGATATCTCAAAGTAAATTTTCCGGTACCAGAAAATTATGTCCCCCCACCAAAGGTGAGGGGGGACATATTGTTTTCAGTGCGGATCCCGTCGGCGTCGGCGTCTGCGTCGGCGTCGGCGTTGGCGTGACAGATTCTTGTATGCGCGATATCTCTTGAACCAATGGATGGAATTTCACCAAACTTGCATGGATATATCATTGGCACAAGCTTATGAGCTGATTAGATTTTGGTGACCTTGACCTTATTTTCAAGGTCACAGGAGGACTTAGATGACAATTTCTTGTATGCGCATTATCTCTTGAACCAATAGATGGAATTTCACCAAACTTACATTGATACATCATTGGGACAAGCGTAAGAGCTGATTAGATTTTGGTGACCTTGACTTCATTTTCAAGGTCACTGGATGACTTAGATGACAATTTCTTGTACCCAATTTCTTGTATGCGCGATATCTCTTGAACCAATGGATGGAATTTCACCAAACTTGCATGGATATATTATTGGGACAAGTGTAAGAGCTGATTAGATTTTGGTGACCTTGACCTCATTTTCAAGGTCACTGGAAGACTTAGATGACAATTTCTTGTACCCACTACATCTCCTGAACCAATGGATGGAATTTCACAAAACTTGCATGGATACATTATTGGGGCAAGTTTTCGAGCTGATTAGATTTTGGTGACCTTGACCTCATTTTCAAGGTCACTGGAGGACTTGTATGACAATTTCTTGTACCCACTATATCTCCTGAACCAATGGATGGAATTTCTCCAAACTTTCCTGGATACATGATTGGGACAAGTTTATGAGCTGTTTAGATTTTGGTGACCTTGACCTTATTTTAAAGGTCACTGGAGGACTAACATGGCAATTTCTTGTACCCACAATATCTCCTGAACCAATGGATGGAATTTCACCAAACTTTCGTGGATACATGATTTGGACAAGTTTAAGAGCTGAATAAAATTTTGGTGACCTTGACCTCATTTTCAAGGTCACAGGAGGATTTAGATATGTGAAAATTTCACTAAAATTGATGTATCTCTTTACTTTCATAGATATACCTATGGGACAGTCTCAAGTGTGTACTGTGTTTTGATGAC
The DNA here is from genome assembly GCA_963989385.1 of Ctena decussata. Taxonomy (NCBI): domain Eukaryota; kingdom Metazoa; phylum Mollusca; class Bivalvia; order Lucinida; family Lucinidae; genus Ctena; species Ctena decussata. The sequence continues at coordinate 18,217,631 of OZ022501.1, forward strand.
CTTGACCCCATTTTCAAGGTCAAAAGCTATCTTACAAATGCGTATTTTTCTCTCTTAAAAATGAGATATCTTGAACCAGTGGATGGATATTCATCAGACGTGCATGAATGTATCGTTGTGACAGGTTTAACACATGTTTAGTAGTTGGTGACCTTGACCCATTTTTGAAGGACATAGTCTTCTGTGTAGGATATCTTTAGAACCAGTGGATGGATTTTGTCCAAACTCCATAGATATTTTATTTGTTTTTATTCATTAGAAAGATGGGAAATGGGCTGGTGGGGGGACATCAGTTTTTCTCTGAAAAACATTTCTAGTTTACTTTGAGATATCAGTAGTTTGGGCTGCAATTTGACTTTGAGATATTGAGAGTTGACTGTATATGGGTACACCACCATGTTGGCTTTTTCGCCATATTTTGAAATTTGGAAACACACTTCGAGACTTTCCTGTTGCTTTCTCAGACAATGAAACTTTTCCATTTGAGGGTAAACTTTGAAGAAGACTTTGCTCTTAAATAGAGAAGGGAAACAAAAAGAAAAGATTGACTGTTGTTTCCCCTGTAAGTGTAACCATTCACCTTAATTCCTTTTTAATCTGTGCCAAATCCCACTATGCTCGAAAAAGACTATCAGAGGAACTCTGACTACAACTATAAAAAGCTACACTTTTTTAATAATAAAAAAAACATAATTGAGCCGCGACATGAGAAAATCAACAAAGTGGTTGTGCGCCCAGCGCAGACTCAGATCAGCCTGGGCATCCGCCCAGTCTGATCAGAGTCTTCGCTATCCGCGTGGAGCTAGCTTAGACTGTTGGCTACCCTTTAAGCGCAAAGCGAAGACTGATCAGACTAGGCGGATGCCCAGACTGATCTGAGTCTGCGCTGGGCACACAACCACTATGTTGGTTTACTCGTGTCGCGGCTCATACACTATTTTAGGGTGTTTACAAGGCTACAAATGTTGCATGTCACATGTGTCACCCCAACAATATTATGTTTCTTGACATGTTTCTGTTGCATGCAAGAGGTTTAATCGTCTAAACAGGACCTAAATGGTTTGCATTCTCATCCATGCACTCAGTGAGTGCGAGATTCAAGCATTTACGAAGACCTCCCCTCATCCTAATCCCAACCCCAATGAAATACACAAGTGACCCCTGCCCCGGAGAAGCACAGCGTAGCAGAGAACTTTGTAAAGATTCTTTTCTGTGCAAGTAAATGTCTTTACAGAAATATATTTGCTTATGTATGGTAATTCGTGTTAAAAACTATTTTCTCCGACTAACAGTATCAGCATGGAAATGTACATTTTTTCTCATCAATTACTATTTGGGCCGCGACACGACAAAACCAACAGAGTAGCATTTGCGCCCAGCGGCCCTCAGAGCAGCATGGGTAGCCGCCCTTTCTGGTAAGAGTCTTTGCTGTGGGCTTTCAGGGTAGCTAAGAGTCTATGCTAGCTCTGTGCGGGCAGCGAAGACTTTGATCAGACTGGACGGATGCCCTGGCTGATCTGAGTCTGCGCTGGGCGCACTGCCACTTTGTTGAATTTCTCATGTCGTGGCTCATTTATAAAAACATAACCATTTGTTCTTGTTAATTTTATTGCCAATTTGCATAATTTACGAGCGTACATCAATATTTGCCCTAATGGTAAACATCAATAATTTTATTGATACATGTATAATTCCCATTGGGCACACAATATTGAATCACATTGAATCAACACTGATTCAACATCATGACGTTAAATCAATGTTGATTCAGTGTTGTTTTAACGTGGTGTACCTCCAGGGTTCCCGTTGTAGAACAGGCTAACTCATTTTATAGAACCAAATGGAGCAACATTTTGTGAGGTGTCGCATGAAAAGAGAACTTAGACCATTGCAATGTGACATATGTAACTTGTTAATTTGAAATATCTAACAAAAATGGACCCACCAATAAGCACATGTTTGATCAGTTTTGATCAGCCGTAAGCCTTATTCATTAACATCAAAAATAACTTTCATCCTCGCATACTAAAACAATAAATGCTCTAGAAATTACTTTCATGAGTTTTACAGCCTATGCCCTGTTAACAAGAGAGAATTTATGTTACTACAGAAAGAGCCATAATGTGAAAAAAAAAAATTGGAAAATGCTGCGTTACACAATTTTAACAGCTATAGGCCAGCATATATGTTTATTCGAGGTTTTTTACAGCAACTACAAAACAGCTTCGCTATAACAACTACATTCAGGGGTAGCAACCAGGAGGACAACATGCAAGCTTTCTGTCTTTGTTTTTCGTAAAACATTTTTCTGTTGAGAATGAGATCGACATGGAATAGCTTCACATGCACTGCTGTTTTTTTTGTTTGTTTTTTCATGTAACTCTAGATGTTGTTCTGTTGCTGTGGCGAAACAGACAATTTTTATGCTGTTGCATAGTTTTTTCACCGGACGGGGACTTATGGTTATCCATCACGCACATTTGTGATGGTCAGCCATAACCATTACATATCGCAATCTAACTCTCAGTGCATTTAGTAACGGCCAATTATATGAGTTACACGATATTTTCTACCAGTTTCGTAGAAAATAGTACAAGAGGGTTTTTGCCATAGTTATGGCCAATCTTCATATCAAATGATACGTTATGGTTTTCTGTCATGCCTCATATTTCAAGTCAAGTCAAATCGTTTATTTTTTCAGTCCATTGTACATCGGACATGTGGTGAAATCTTGTGGTTAAGGAAAATTGGTTGACCATTATTTCAGTTTACTTGAAGCGCATGATTAACCATCACAAAGAGCATGATGGATACTCATAAGCCCCCGGCTGATAACGATACACTAATTGGAACCGAAACACGACAAAACCAACAAAGTGGCATATGCGGCCAGCGAAGACTCAGATCAGCCTGGGCATCCACCCAGTCTGATCAGAGTCTTCGCTGTGTAATTACAGGGTAGCTAAGGGTCTCTGCCTTTTTGTCTTCCTTCTGAATGGGGTCGATTCACAAAGAAAAGATTGTGCTCCTATTGTAGGCAAATTCTTTCCTTCAAGAGTAGACCCTATTCCAAGAGATTTGTTGTCCAGTGAAAATGGCTGCAAAACTTGGTGGAGTACCCATACGTCATAGAAATTTATCTATGTGGCAGTCTAACCAACTTGTCGTATTAAATGTATGCCCATGTTACATGATGGCATTTTCGAATGCTTTGCTTTTATCACTGATCTTTTTGTCATTCAGTTGATAACTGCTTAATGTCGGGCCCATAAATGAGTACAAGTTTGCCACTCAGATGTTCTGATATGTCCGCTCATTTACATATTTCGATCCATTCTGTATCCTTTTATGTAAAAGTAAACCCACGATTATTTTATATCACTTTTGAGCGTTAGCAATCTCTCTTGAGGCTAACGTATTTAAAAGTCAAATGAGCCGCGACACGAGAAAACCAACAATGTGGTGGTGCGCCCAGCGCAGACTCAGATCAGCCTGGGCATCCGCCCAGTCTGATCAGAGTCTTCGCTGTCCGCATGAAGGTAGCTTAGACTCTTAGCTACCCTTTAAGCGCTTCGCAAAGAGTCTGATCAGATTGGGCTGATGCCCAGGCTCATCTGAGTCTGTGCAGGGCGCACAACCACATTGTTGGTTTTCTCGTGTCGCGGCTCAAATGAAGAAGTATTTGTTAGTTACAATGCGGGCATCATGATTTTTATGAGCATCTGCTATCCATGTAGCCATTGTCAAGAATGTCTTCATACTCAGGGGCATATTTAAGTGGAAAACGACTACAAAAAAGAACTTTGCTTTGGATGTCTGGGGTCAGTCTACAATGGCAGGTCAGGGCGTACGTGCCCATACGCTAATGCACAGGTGCTTGTTGATTTTTGTCAAATTGACAAAATTTCAACAGGTACCAGCATATTTGAAATCCGAAATGTTGCAAATTGAGCAATATTTCTAAACAAACTGCCATTTGACATGACAATATGAAATATCTTGGAAGCTAAACGCCTCGATTTCCTCTAAATAAGTATAAAAATCTGATTGTTCGTGTCAGATAATTGCGTCTAGTTACGCCCCTGGTCTATGCTGGTCTATGCTGACCCATATCAAATTTCAACATTTTTTTATGTGAAACTCATGGATGTTTTATTTGTTTAAAGTTGGGTAATCAACTAAAGTTACGTACACTTAATACTATCAAACACCTGTATTGATGTTCTTGAAAGGAAGAAATTAGTATCCTTAATTTCTAACGTAGGCGCACCTCCAGATTACCATTTCAGAAAAGATATGGAATACCATTTTGTTTATGGTATCATATTATAATTTATTTCTTCAATGCGTAGTTGTGTACATTTAAAGTTATTTTAGTTTCATAATGACCACTAAGTAGGATTAAACTTTCATATACCGTAGGGATTATATTGTTATTGCGTTGGCTCTTCGTTTAATTGTTCGTGTCTAGTTTAGTTATCTAAATTTTACTTAAACCAGTTTGCTGCAAAAAAGTTTGTTAAATATCATGATATCAAGACTCTCTGACGGATACGTAGATGGTACGAAGGGTGATCATTAAATAGTGGGAACAGCTTTGTAGATTAGTAAATTTTATATATAAATAATTATCCTTCATAACACACAAAACAGTCTTATTTTAGCTGATGTGTCTGAACTTTTTCAACGTGTTACCATATGACGTAATGTACATGCTGGTAACGATGAGTGAACGTTGGACGACATTTTGGAAAAGAGATGTTTGATTATAATTGAGCCGCGACACGAGAAAACCAACAATGTGGTTGTGCGCCCAGCGTGACTCTGATCAGCCTGGGCATCCGCCCAGTCTGATCAGAGTATTCGCTGTCCGCATGAAGGTAGCTCACTGGACGCACAACCACATTGTTTGTTTTGTCGTGTCGCGGCTCATATTTATTATGCAATTTAAAGAGAAACTGAAAAATGTAGGTATAGCTTCCGTTTAAGTTTGGTTTGGGCTTCACAATCACACATTTAAAGACTGGTTATGAAACTGCTCTGAGAACTGGCATGCATAAAAGCAAATTTGGTGGTTGAGATACATGAACTTCTTTTTTTGTGGTGCGGGGGTGGGGGGGGGGGAGGGGGGTTTGACATTTTATTCCGTAAGGGTCTGTATTATGCTTCATATATCCGTTGTTAAGTGCAGGACAATGTTATTTCCTTCAATTACAGTTATCCCAGGACTCTGCTTATAAAAACTGCAATGACGTCACAATGTTGATCCCACAGGATTGAAATCAGCAAAATATCATATTTAACTTGATCAAAAACCTTTTACAGTCTGTATTTCAGCCAACTTTTAGAGCAAGTCATGAATAACTATATAGGTCTTTTAGTATCTGAGACTTACACCTAGTCAACACAACATCACAAACTTTTAACTTTTCTTTGTTGCTTTCAGCAGCATACGCATTGTATACACGCAAAATTTTAGAAACTACATACCTGTAAGTTTAAGACATCGTTGACATGGCAACGATATTCCTTAACAGTACTCAAAGTTGGATATTAAGTATATGCTTGCCTTTCAGGTACTATGTATCTAGAAAATTGTTCTAACTTCCACATAGCTAATGGTATACACGCGCGTTTTCAATATCTCATGATCACCCCTCGAACGTTTACGAGTCATTCTACAAAAATGAAGGAATTTGGGCTTTTTTGTTTTGCAAAAACTAACACAACTGATTTTGATTTGAAATATTTTAATATCAACTCTGAATATTTAACAATAATAAACCATTAATTTAGACAAGAGAATTTGCTTAAAAATACTTATATGTACTTAAAAATAAATATATGTTGGCTTATTTTGATTGCTGCCCTGGTTTTAAAATGTCATTCCTGTTACCACAACAAAAAACCTTATTTCCTAAATGAAATAATTATCGTAGTTATTTTCTTCTTTCGTATTAAAAAGTTCCTGTTTAGACCTCCAAGTTTACAAACTTGTTCAGAGGAAAAATTATTTGATACTAATAATATAATCAATAACTTATTATTTTACTGAAACAAAACGTTTTGAGACAAATGCCATCAAATCTATTTTGAGAAATTGTAGGATGAGTATCATTTTCTGCAAAAGGTAGCTGCAGGCATCGACTTTCAAACTGGTAATTAATGCAACAGCAGAACATTGGATTAATCTATATACAGGAATGACATTTGGTAACAGGAATGACAACAATAATTTTCAGCAGTAACATAAATGACAATATGAATGATATTCAGTACCAAGAATGACAGCTAAACTGAAAGATGTTAAAATACCAAGAGTAACTTGTAATCTGACTAACAGTGACCTAGAAATCTGGTGAATATGTTTTAGATAAAATGAGCTCTTAAAGGCTCAGAGTGACTGTTCAGTTCACCTTTAAGGTGGTGATAATCACTGATTTGAGGCAAAGACAAAAATTTGCATAAAATGCTGAAAATTCAACAGATCTTCCCAAACATTAGCAGATGTCTTCTTTATGTAAAATGTGATTCAACCCGATAAAAGTGTACTATGAATATGTCATCCCTGTTACTTATTCTGTGGACATGTGTCATCCCTGTTACCGCGGCCAACAACAGGCTATTACATGCCGCTTATAATGTTCTGTGAAAGACACGGCATATTCAAATTAGTCTAGTTGAAAGAACTATAAATGTCAAACACAAACATAAAAAAAAAAGATAAAGATAAAGAAGCTTTATTTAACGTCGCATATTAGAAACAGACAACATAAGCTCTGTAGAGGTTTTATTGCGACAAACAAGGTATCCAGTAACAATTTATACTTACCTGATGACTTAACTTTATCTTCCTAGGACTACCCTTTATAGGCGAGCGTCAGCCAAGGGAGCTCCTAGTACCATTTATAACGCCTTTGGTATGGCGCGGCCGGGATTCGAACCCTCGACCTCCCGGTCCCGAAGCGGACGCTCTACCACTGAGCTATCTGGGCCGGTGAAACATCTTTCATATTTTACATATTTAATTAAATTTAAAGTGTCATTCCTATTACTTTTGGTGGGTAACAGCGATGACAGTAACAGGGATGACAGTAACAGGAATGTCAAAAAGTATGCAAACTCACACTTATTTTGTTTTCTGGAGGCAAAAACTTGAAAATGTTTATACAACAATATTGATGTCTATCATACTTTTTCAGTGTTTGTATTTTGCTTTATTTGCAGCTTTTTATTTCTATAGAAAGGTGGGTAACAGGGATGACAGATTACCTGTCTTACTCACTACTTAATTTAGATAATTATTTCATAGTTACCTTAAAGCAAACTTTGCATAAAATATACTGAAAGGATTTAAAAACTTCCACTTTTTATTGCTGGCTGCTGATGCTTTCACTTGTGACAGTGTTGAATATTTTACGATAAAATGCTGGAAACTTCTCAAATTTAATAATTATGTAGTTTGTTCGTATCATTTACTTAAATTACGTCAGAAAAGAGCGTTACGTCTCTGAAACGCATGTGGCAATGACGGCGTTAGCTTATGCAACACTGTTTTAGATGATTTCTTACTGTCTTATTATTGTTACGTCATCCACGTTGGTTTGCAATTATCATTGCAGTTGATGCTGTCACGTAAAACCTATTACGGAGACGGCGTCGACGTGAGTTAACGTCATGACCTCTTGTTGTTCATATCGGGTAGCTGCTTTGCTGACTATCTTTTGACCTTCCTGTTAACCATGCACGTCGTCTAAACTTGTAAATTGCCATAATTAACGAATAAAATTATCTCGCGACGTCACTTTTTGAATTTTCAGCATTTAACTGGCCTCAAACTCTGCACCTGTTTGCGGTATTTAGGCACGATAGGCCAAATAAAGCCACAGACCGAGTTCAAACTTTTAAAATTCAATTTGATATTGTAAGAGAAATTTGTCATCAGAAAACTGTATACATAAAGTGATTCATCTGTATGTAAACGGCACTAAAAATGCGAGGAGCACGTGCTTATTCCTAACCGATTCGGTTGAACGATTTCAAGTTCGAGAAACGGATATAATCAGGTATAGAAGAATATATATGTTGTAAAATTTCGATGGACGTAGCTGCATTTGCTTTTGAGATATTAAAAATTAATGGGTGGAAGTTTTTAAATCCTTTCAGTATAATTTAATGTTTTTATAAAATTGGCGCTCCTTACCTCACAAAAGTCCAGTGCAAGGTCATTTTCACGGGTAGTAACTCTGTCTAAACTTCAACTGCAACTGCGGTAACAGAGTATGACACGAACTGCGGGACACACCAAAACAAACTTGACACGGCTTCAAATCAAAACCAATGGGTACACGATGCTTCTGTCATTGGTAGGTTTCTGTCACAGACTTTCATCATGTCTCTATTTGTTTTGTTTATATTAGCACTTTTTGTCAAACTGAAGTTCAACTTTCACTATTTTGCAGTGGGACAAGCAAATATAAGGGGGGTAACTCTTAATTTCTTAAGAAAGAAATATGAACAACTGCAGTAACTAGCCCAGTCACTATCGTAAATGTTAGGTATTTGGTCACTTTAATTAAAACATACTACTAAAGGCACGATACTTGGAATGGAAATAAGGTATACAAGTATTTAGGTGAGGGATAGGAATTCCTCATCTTTTGTAGAATGACTCTTATAACCAACAGGGTAAATAGCACTGAGTTAATTTTTCGTAGAATAAAACACTATTTTATTGCGAAAGGTTGTATTTTTGTAGAACAGGCCTTGAGGTTATAAATTATTTTTTGTGCTCAACTCAACTGAGCATAAAACTTTCTTTGCTGATAACTATGAAAATGCCAATTGGAAAAAAAACAAGCAGAAAAAATTTCACACTCAGTTAAACTGAGAAAGAAAACAACTGTACCTATCAGCAATTTGCTATATTAATTATTAGCAGGTAAAATTTCATGCTCAGCTGAGTTGAGCATGAAAAAAGTTTTATAACCTTGGGGACTGATTAGGTGCACTGCAACAGTGCAGCCATTATCTTTAAGATCCCCCGTACTCGGGTGTATCAACTAATCATCAATGTCTGTTTCAACATTAGACGCATACTTCTCTACGAGAGAGTGCAAGTATTTGCATATGCTGCTTCTTCAAACAAATATTGCAACCATTTTCTTCCGATCTGAACAATAGGAGTGGTGCTTTAGATGATTAAAATCATTTTTAACACGCTTAGAATTATATCAGTATTTACAGACGGGACTCAGCAAAATTTTCAAGCGGTGATTTTTTTTTATATAAAAAATAAAATAGGCCAACCGCGCTATATACTTCGGCATTCCATTGAACTCGTCCACGACACCATCACTCTACATTAGAATTGTCTATCGTCAAATGGCAATTTTATGCAGACTTGAATAAAACTTTTACTAACAATATAAAGCCAGTTCCTGCACTGCAAGAATGTTTTAGATAAAGCCCATAGCGCGACACACTTATTATTCTGCCAGCATTAGTACAGATTCTGTCATTCGGCTCAGATATGCTAGGGACGCTGCAGAGGAGCTAATATCATATTGTTTAAGCTCAATATGTGCTCTACGGGAGAGTCGGGTAACTTCGGACATGGTGGTAAATTCGGACACTCCATTGCAAATAGTGAAAATCCAGATGAGACGGTCTCATCATCAGGATTTTCACTGTTTGCCCAGTTATATTGTTTTAGTTCCAAACAACTGACACATAAAGGAAACAATGTCACTGTCCGAAATTACCCGCTGTCCGCATTTTACCCGACTCTCCCCTATATATGACATCATTGTAAAGAACAGTAACGCTACTTTTAAGTAAATGTTGTAGTATTATTAACTGAGCATATTTTTGTCTTTTAGAGTGCATTGAAAATATCCAAATGATTACAAAGGGATTAAGGGAGAGCTTATATTTTTGAATCCAAGAGTTTCAGGATTAAACGCCTCTGAATCGACCCAGATAAACGCTTTGATGAAATAGAAACACGCCAACCGTAGGTGAGATTATCCTACAAGTGTAAACATGAGCCACGTCATGTGACTTCCAACAATTTGGCAATTTTGTCATGTGATATTCTGATCATCCTTCTATTTATACAGGCTAATAAGAGACCTCACTGTTGGCTCTATGGCTTGGGTCATTTCCCTAGATGGCTGTTTTGACAAGCGAAGGCTATGATCAGACTGCACTTGTGTGCAGTCTGATCAAAGCATTTTCTTGTCAAAATGCAACATTTTTGGAAATCACGTGATGTGGCTCATTTAATTTTTGTAAACAAGTCGTTGCATGACTAAAGCTTTAAAGCTAATAATGGTCTCTTTATTGCTGCCACTAATGTTTTCAAAAGAATTGTTGTACTAATCTAATGGCAATCCAAATTAACATCTGAACACAAACAAACATCAATTTAAAAGTGCGTGTTTCAGGCTTGGAAATCTTGATGTAAAAAATCCTTTGCGACTGGTGATAAACAAAATATGTTTGGCTTCAAAAATATATGAAAATATTCACTGCAGCAGTTGGTTGCTGTGCCGTGTGGCGGCCGTAAAACGTCTCCCCGTAAATCATCCATATTATAATTTATTTATTCATACTTTGTCCTTTGAGTTCAGTGGATATATTCTGAGAAATCAAGAAATTTTTGATTGGTTTTGACTCATTTTCTACATCATCGCTTTTATTCATTTGGACCCTTTTTGATACTTGTTAGTCTTTAAACCGACTGCCTTATTAAAATTCAGAAATTACAGTACGTTTTCTCTGGCTTCGTCACCACCTCATGCCAGGGTCACTGATGACGCTTGAATAGCCGAAATTTCGAAGTATGGCCCATGTTTCCTCTTTCAAATGTGTTCTCTGCTCTTGACCTCTTTAAGATTTTAATTCTACCATTTACCTTTTATAGAACGCTGACTCCAAAGAATTAATTCCACCAAAGCTGATAAAACCAAAGCAGTCTTTGCATGTTCAGTAAACTTAAAAGTTTCTAGGTGAAAACAGAGCCTCATCATTAATTTTCTCTGCAAAATATCATTTCAAATTTCACTTGAAGTATTTGGCATGGCAATTTGATCGATCTATTGAAAAGAAACGGTTGAAGTTTTCACAAGACAATGATTGTTTTTCTTCACTGCCTCCTACGTATTCCTTTAGAATTTAGTAGGAGCTCAGACATTTTTATTGATGTCGTTATGTAATTATGAAACATAAATAAACGACCAACTACAAGGCAGATCGTGCAATTCAAAGCACTCAATCCTAATATTTCGTGAGATGGACACATATATAACTTGAAATGAACATCTCCCTGATGAACAGACAAGGTTGCCATTCACAGTTTCGCACTTTTGGCCGGGGACAAAAATGCTAATATTTGGGGGTAGGCTTGTATCTTGGGCTATAAATTCTTTTTGGCTCCTTATATGCAGGAAACTTTTCCTCCCTTTGAGTGAGCATGTGTCAGGAAAGTAAAAACTGAATTTATTTCCAACTCGAAAACCATCCAATCACTGCGCGGCATGGATGCGAAACAATGGCTGCACTGATAAAGCGGGAAATATAAATTGTCAAAATGATGGTGCTCATTTTCAATTAAGAATAGCAGAAAATCTAAACGGCTGGCAGGTATTCAGTTGCAGTTGACAGTGATCATCTGTAAGCCCTCTAGGTAAATCTGTAAGCTTTAGGTGTCAACAATTGTCCTGCTCTTGAGTAGAGCATGGGTAATAATGCCATTTTTGAAGAAATTTTCTGGCCCCAAAAAGTGGGTGGGGTGTCATTTTCTCTGCAACAATATTCATATAAGGACCTTATAGGGGTTATAAATGGCTATAAAGTGTATTTAGGCATATGTACAGCTCATTCAAAGAGAAGAAAGAAAGATTCATGCATTCAATTAGGCTGGAATGTCACTTTGCTTGGCTGACCCCCTGTGGAGTCACCAAGCTATCCAAAAAACTGTGGAGTGCAACCCAAGGGTATCCAATATGTAATTGGATTATATGCTAAATATATAAAACAAGTATGTGAAAATGGCTCCGGAGTTCTAATAGGAATATAGGAAGGTTTCAAACACTAAAACCATGTAAGACTACGAAGTAATGTAAGTGTTTCTGCTTGTAATACATATCTGTTCAACTTGTACTCCACTCACAAAAGCAAAACAAAATTTTATAAACAAATAAATGACAATGATATGAAAAGATGGCGTTCAAATTCACTGCTGCTCCCTGGGGCCGTATTTATAAAACGACTTAAGTGGTTGCTATGCTGTTGCTAAGGCTAAATTTCTTTCAAGGATATTCCCGACAACTATGAAATTTGCTCTGGAGGAATAGTCTTAAAAAGACTATTCCTCTAGAGCAAATTTCATAGTTGTAGGAAATCTCCTTTATAGAAATTCAACCTTAGCAACAGCATAGCAACGACTTAAGTGCTTTTATAAATACGACCCCTGGTCATGACACCCATAAAAGTGGAAGCAAAGTCTCAATAATACTTCATTTTTTTCACATCATGCTCGGTTAAAAGCCGGTCTTACCCAAGCACAAACTCTTGTGATAAACAATACATATACGGCTACAGAATAGCTGGCATAGTATCCGGGTACCCGCGGGTAAGCGGGTAATAGGACTCGGGTACCCGGGTACAATTTTCTACCCGTCCCAGCCCTAACAGACAGGCTAAAATCAATTTCGCAATGTTAGCTATACAGTTCTACCCAATAAAATCATAGCGTGACAAAGCATACTTTTTTCAGAAACTTTTAAACTATCATACCAATGAAAGATGTATAGCTATTTATCATGCGAAATAGGAGCGCATTGCAACAGTCAGTCGTCCTGCACTAGATGCATTATTTATGTGTGTGTTTTAAGGTATAAATGATAGGCATTTAATATGAATGCACGGATGACGAATCTTTTAGAATCAGTGCTAAAACCAAAGTAATGTAAAAAGCTTAGTGTGCAAACTGCTCATATTCTGTAGCATCGGCTTGAGTAGGCCTGCAACCCGACCGTAGGTATTCAGACAAGCAGACTCGGAGAAAACCGGAAGTCGACCTCACGGCACCGGGGTTACGGCTTGAGCAGTGTTCTATTTCAGAATGCCCGCCAAATGGCTCTATGAAAATGGACACTTTGATTTAAAAAAACAACAAGAAAACACAAAATATAAACGTTAGTATATGTTGAACAAAGGGGAGACCTTTTACAGCCACAACACAGCAATTAATAATAACTGTAGGGAGATCAACAAAAATTGAAAAGACGGATCTTTTGGAAAAAGTCCATTACAAAAGCTCAACTGAACTATCAAGAGAACGTAACTATTTATCATGTTTCCATTTTCATAATACGAATTGATGAGCAAGCCTGATATAAAAAAAATGTCATTACTAAAACATTAATGCCATTATCACGCCTGATAAATTCTGGAAATGAGGAAAAAAGTTAACCAAAATATAGCATTGCCATTTGAATCATATGGATGTAAAGCATATTTGTGTACAAGTTTTGCTGTCGGTAAACAACTGGTGGAGTTATCACTAGACTCCTGAATGTGACCAAACCGAAATTTTAATTTGAAAGCAAGGAACATAAGGGAAATTGAAAAAAAGCAGATGTTTTGATTGAGTTTGTTCATGGACAGTAATGTTGCATCACAGCCCGAGCCCCCGAAAACCGGCTTCAGCGGAAATTTCTTTTCCAGAGGACTTAGAATTATCCCAATGGTCCCAAAATGACCAGAAAATATGATCTGCACTATGATTACACACGAGTGGGGGGGGGGGGGGGCTTTTTACGGCCTCCAACCGGCAGAATACCAGCAACGGTGAAGATAAAATAAAATCTGAAGGAAGAACCTATGGAAGCAAAGAATGCATCAAAGATATGAAAAACAGACTCGGTTTAATTGAGGCTCTTCGTATGTGGAAGCAAGGAACATATCAAAGAAACGAAAAAAGCAGACTCGGTTTAATTGAGACAGTTCATCTGTGGAAGCAAATACCATATTTAAGAAATGAAAAGACGAGCTTGATTTAATTGAATCTGTTCATGTGTAGTAATGAAATTTTGTAACACTGACCGAGTCCCACTTGCACTGGTTGTAGCGGAAATCTACTTTAAAACTGACTAAGAATGAGCCCAATGCTCCCAAAAGACCAGAAAATATATAATCTTCACTATGATAAAGTACGAGGAGATTTTATACTGCCACTGCAAGGGTGCATACGCCTTAAATGCCGATCTAAGCAATACTCGATTTTCAAAGTCCTAGGAGCATCATTACACATTCGTAGCCTGATTCTTTTTACATCTATCATTAGGCTTGTACAACTGAATGTATTTCGTGCAAGAGCTAGTTGCAATTCATTATATTTCACTCCTACTGCATTGCATGATGCCTTTGACGTAATGGGAAACCCGTTCTATTTGATCATATGATTCGACTATGGGCGCTAGATATAGGTCAAGTCAATTTTGAATAATAAAATGTTATTTTACAAAAAAAAAATACTATTCCATAATCAGATTAACGATTTGATGTCCGAGCAATCGTATCATATTTATCATCATACAGAATATTTGATTGAGATCGTTCTGCATTATTAATTTTCCCATGCTTCTCATTCCCCATGTCTAGATTAAGCCATTATCTAATGGAATAATAAAGAACTAAAAATAAGTCACCTAAAATTACTCTAAAAGTAGGGTGCACTGCGTCAAAATAGTATCGGTCTGTTCTCAGTTGATTTTATTGTATTTTGCGAAAAAAAAAAAAAAAAGAACGAGAACGAGAGAAATTAAGCGTATATGCGGTGAAATAGACTGATAAGAATTTGTTAAAAATGTCACACAAAGCCCAGTAGTGGAAACTGCAATAATATAAAACTTAAAAGGCCATGCAGAGTAAGAAAATAATCACGTGTCCGTAGAGGAAAGCGCTGGAACTGTTCATGGCATTTTGACGCGCAATCGTATAGATAGCACAAATGAGCCGCGACACGAGAAAACCAACAAAGTGGTTGTGCGCCCAGCGCAGACTCAGATCAGCCTGGGCATCCGCCCAGTCTGATCAGAGTCTTCGCTGTCCGCATGAAGGTAGCTTAGAGCCTTAACTACCCTTTAAGCGCAAAGCGAAGATTCTGATCAGACTGGGCGGATGTCCAGGCTGATGTGAGTCTGCACTGGGCGAACAACCACTTTGTTGGTTTTGTCGGGTACCGGCTCAAATGTAAATTCCGAAAAACACGCGCAAATGTAATTGCGCTCTTACGTTCTTATGCCTCTATGAAAATAAAAAGAATCTGTTTTCAACGATCCTTCGTGTGACAATCCATCAGGTTTTGTTTTCATAATCAAATTCTGAACTGAAGAATGTACCAGGACGTAACATAATATATGCACGATCATAGAATGCCCAGTACAAAACTTTTGGGGTTTAAAATCTTTGATATAATTTCTAGAAACTTGGTTAATGACTGATGTCACTGTATTGACTCGTAGTATCTGTAAGTAAGTATACTTAAGGGCAAAACTTCAGCACGGATGAATATTTATATCAGTGCAGAGCTTCTTTCCTTAAGTATACTTTTAAAAGGAAGTGTGTCACATATTTAAATTACATGGAGAACGTGCCAAGTATCTGGTATGCTCAGTTACTCCTCTGTTATACATTCTTCAATTGCAACGAGAATTCTGCGAGTCGTGATACAAACTAAGCCATCTGATCAGTTCATCATCCCTAGCATCATACCATCAATTTTTCTAATGGCCAGAAAGAACCAAAACAAAGGTCCCATTATAAAGCCTCCAGAAAACGCATTTTCAGAAGTCCTATTTCAATAATAAAAATGTATTCATAGGAAAGTGCAAACCTTGAATGTACCAGTAAACACAACATTTGCAAGTTCTTAAAATCGAGTTGCATTACTAAATTCAGATGATTTCTTACATATTTCCCCGCTTAAACAATATCTAAAGGGCAGTTTTTGCTACGAAATGTGACTGAGAACTAATGTCACAAATTTTATGTAACCTACGTCACAGCGGTAAATTCATGATACATATTTTAACTAAAATGGCCCGGCATCATAAAACTTACAAGATCACGCGAAGAAATATGTGTTACTCAATGTTTTATATCCATTGTGCGAATTTGCTCCATTTTGTATATTTTACTCGACTTCAAAATACATTACCCCAGCATTTTTCTGTAAGAATGTAACCTTACGTCACGGGCATTTTTTTAAAACTGGGCAAAGCAATCGCTCTGAATCCTCCCTAGTAACAGCTACAAACTGGTGTGCTTAGATTTCATGCACTGAAGCATTAAATGGTATATAAACGTTAAAAAGCGTGTACTGTAACCTACGTCACACGTAACCTACGTCACAACGTCACTAAGACCACGTTTTGAAAGCGTTGACGTCATTTGATTCAGCAGCGCTCCACAGAAACCCCTTTCTTCCAAAAAAGCAAAGAAAATCGTTTTAAATTGAGACCAGTCAAAATAATCAAATGTCAGTATATTAGTAATTGTGCAATGCTATGCATGTCAAGGAAATCGTATGCGATATCGTCCTTCAACGTATCTAAATAACGTTATAAAATACGCCATTTCTAATTGTTAGGGTATGTCTCTAAACATGGTTGGTATTCCATAATCTAAAACTATTATCTGAAAATATTTCAAAGCTTTGAATCAGATATAATGAGCATTATGGTCGTGATTTTTTTCTTGAATTCTGGCAAGGTTGTATATATGGCCATTTTTGTCCGCGAATGGCCCAGCTTAATTGAGAACGTCTCATAAACTGTTGGTGTTTTTCATCTTCAACATACCCATACCCACAGCAGATTCTGACAAAAGTGACGAATATGGTAGCCTTTACGGCTTTCAAAATATATCAACCCAGCCTCCAGTACATTTTATATGTTGTATAGCCAATTTTTCATACATTAACATGCCTTGAAAATGTTGAATGTGCTGGAGACTGGGCTCTATGTTTAAAAATGTTTTTGTTACCAAACTGGTGGCGTCTGGAACATTTTCCCTGTTTTCTCAACATAAAAAGGCCTAGTCAAAATAAAGATATATTGCGGGTGTTCATTTTCTTAGATCACAAGAATGGTACAAGGTACATTTTTTATTTTGATCTGTTGGAAATTTATGGTCAGCATCTCTGGAGTCGCAAACTTGAGTGGGTGGGATACCTGATTAGGCCTTGTGTAGTGCAAAGGTAATTAGCAGTGCTATCTAACATATCACTAATTTATCAAAAGCCTATTATCAAGAGCTTTCAAACGCTACTGTAATTGACTTATTTAATCTTCGTTTTTTTTCCCGTTATACTGCACTGCGTGAATATTAGCACTCTGCCATATGTTAATTCAAAATGTTTCTTTTGTTTGTAAATTCACAATGGAAATTTTTATCGAAAACAGACGCAAATATTCAAAACTTTCTGTTTTCAGTGTATGAGATCTACTTTCGATTTCTACTTTCGGTTAAATACACACAAACAAACATTGTATCATGTTGCTAACTGTTTTGGAATCAGGTCAATCTCAAGTTTGACCACGGTCCATTTTGGAATTCCAAATTGGACAGTTCACTCTTGAGATAGGTCATTGTCGCAACCCAGTGTCAAAATTACGGTTGCGGGTGCCTACCGACATAGCTCACTTGAGTCATATTCATATAAGTTATAGTCAATTCTTCACCAAGAGACATATTACAAAACACACTTCCATTTAATCTGCGCCGGTTATCTTTTTTTTTTTTTTTTTTTTTTAAAGATTTGCCTTGTTTACTTGTTTACATTGCTTCTAATGATGAAAGTGAATCTACAGAAAATAAGTTGTGAGTCAGCTGCAATAATTTTATTATATTATTATACATTGCTCCCATTGCGTGTTCAGTTCTTAACACGCAAATTAAAGGCTCTTTTAAAAGCGATACATCTGTCACTTTAGCGATATTATACTGAAGTTAAAGAAGAATTGCCACAAATTAACATTATCCATTAAAGTGGATGAGGCAGATGCATAAAAATACAACATGAAAGAATAACTGAGCTTGTTAAAAGGAATATAAAAGTCTCAGAAATATAGGCATTAGCTTTTACCATTTCAATTACTATCAAAACAAAACAGAATCCGTGCCATTTTCAAACCGGAAATATAGGACGGCTAAAATTTAGGCTTGTCGAGTTGTTTTTAGCATTTCTGATGGTAGAGGGTTTGACTTATCACGGTTTAATCAAAAACTCTGCAAAACCTAGAACCATATCATATAGAACCAAAAGGGTCATTCCATTCAGAATTTGTATCTCAACTTGTTCGGTTTACTGGCATGTCTGGTCGTGTGGCTGGTTTCAATGCCCGTCGTGGAGTTTTGACTGTTGGGCTTCTCCAGCGAGGCTGTCGGTTCGGTGGACTTCGGAGGGGTTTTTTTTTTTCGTGATTTTATCGCCAATACTATGGATTGGTTTCTAAATTCAGGGTTGGCTTAAAAATATTTTGCGGCGGGACCTATCGAAATCAGAATTTTAAAGAGATATAGTCTATAGATTCAAAAATTTGTAAGGCTGATTTCTCTGAACAGTTAAGTGGATATAACATATATGAAATGCGGCAGTCTGGATATGTAGTGGTTAATCTAATCATGGTTAATAACTTTGCTTCCCTCTTAATATGCAGTCTGGTTGGTCTGACATCAGACACCATGCTGGACCCTACATGACGCTACTCATTTTGGTTTGTTGAGGCTGGGGGTTGTCTTGTCTGTTGCGTGGGTCATTCGGGGTTCAACTGGTAGATTTCCTTTGCTCCGGTATTTCAGTGGCGTTGTTTGACACCTCAGGGCCCTCCAGGTATCCCAGTACATTTTGCTCTCCAGTCCTCATCTCTGATTCATGATAGGTCTTATCAGTGATTTGTTGTTTCGAGTGATGATTCATTGATGGGTTAAGTCCAAATAGCTACCTGATGGTTCAAACCACTGCAGAACAGAGGGCGAGGGTTTGGATCCAGTAAAACGAGTTTAAGCCCCCATCCCCTCACACGCAACGACCCCAAGTAATCTATTATTAATCGTTCCAAGGCGGCACTTCTGTTTTGGTTCCGCATTGTTACATGTTATTATGTCCGCTTGTCTATTGTCGTCAGCAAAACGGTCCCCTGAATAGCTACCCATTTTGCTTTTGGTTTTGTTTTGTAACTTAAAATAGAAAATATCTAAAAATTGACATTGCCGCTGTTTTCAATTAGGGTAGCTGAATAACACCTGTTTGGGAAAGAGCTGTTCACGTGGGCGGGATGTCGGAGTTGATTCTATGAATTCCCGATCATTGCCTATCTTTTTATTCTGCTGCATCAGACATCTACTTCCTGACATACGCTGATTTTTTTAGCGGGCCATGAGAGCGGAGGTGGCATGGTAAAGGATGCCTATTCTGTTTTGTAGTTCCTGTGCAGCTGCCTCATATCTAATTGTCTAGCGCATTGCGCCAATTAAAGTGTGAATGCTTGTCTGCCGAATCGCCACTATCATCTATTTTCCATTCATTTTGGAGCTAAGCGACACTGAGTACGCGCCTCTAGCGCACTGATTATGGTTTGGGCATCTTTATGTATGACAATACCCATACCAAACCTAATGTGACAAGGGCACCTTCCGTGCTCAGCCATAGTGTCGCCAAACCCAAAAGGTCTAGAGAAAAAATTGGTCTCGGTAGGCAACCAACATCCCTTCCTAGTACACATTCAGTGACGCTTAACGCAGGAATGAGCAAGTGTGAAGGAGTGTGATGAGCAAATGAGTACAGGGTGACTGTACCCATACCAAACTTTGTTTGACAAGGGTACCTTCCGTGCTTATCCGTAGTGTGGCCAAACCCAAAAGGTTTGGAGAAAAATAAGGGCCTCGGCAGGCAACCAACATCCTTTTCGAATACACGTTCACTGACGCATAACGCAGGAATGAACAATAACAAATGTCTGCGACGGAGAACGAAATAACACAAAATTCTCCAGCCACACAAGAACTTGCGAAATGCAAAAATAATTCAAATGTGGCAAGTTCTACACCGCTTTCATTCACCTCTTGGCTAACAAGATCATCTTGATTTTAAAATGCCATATGAACCGTCGGAGAAGTTAACTCTTTAAGCAGCAAAAAGCAGACGACAAAATTTACGTCTGCGAAAATTAAAAAAATGCCATGTCCAAGTTATTTCATATTGAGAATTCAAAGACTAGAAGGCATACAGTGTTGATCCACATGAGGCGGCTCATCATGAGCCGCCTCATCAGGATCTACACTGGTTGCAAATTATGCTATTTTCGTCACTGGTGCTTAAAGTGTTAATCTCCTTTATGGTATTCTGAGTGGCCACCTTTCGGGAACAAACTGCTCACTCGGTTGGCCATATGTTCTCTGTATCTTGATTATTTGTAATCTTAGTTGTTTCCAACTATGGTTTGAGAGCTGGATTTGGATTTTGATTGTTTCAGTTCCTGGTCTTTGCATACTTTTTACTTTTATCAGAAATTCGATGAAATGTCAGCTTTGTTATCACTTCAACGAAAGCGTTGTAACTGCAGCTCCCGCTGAGACTTATATGGGACTATTTCAGGCATAAAATGTCGATGATGTTGATAGGCAGCCAGAATGTACAAAACCTGTTTTATTCATGATAATTGCTCTACTGAGTGTCACTCGTTTCTTTCATACACTTCTAATGCACCGCCTGAATTTCATCCCGTTGGCACACAGCGTTGGACGTCTTCATATCATAAGCGACGCAACCTCATTACGCCGGTATTTGCATGCGACGACTGATTAGGCGTTTTATGTCAACTGAGCAGTGAGTCTGGATACGCGCCTATTAAAGAAAGACGGGTATGCGACCATAGCAGTCGTCTGAAGACAGGGATATGTGTGCTTACAAGCGCTTCCGCATTTCAACAAGAACACCATAGGGTAAGTGCACAAAAAAGAGAGAGAAAAAAAGACAAATAGAAACAGATTGATTTAGCCATGTCTTTGTCGCGAAAATAACACATCATTGATCTAGACCAAAGAAATTAAAAAAATCCGAAACAGCGATAAAGACGTAGAACTGAAAGAATAAAAGTAAAAAGTATGCAAAGACCAGGAACTGAAACAATCAAAATCCAAATCCAGCCCTCAAACCATAGTTGGAAACAACTAAGATTACAAATAATCAAGATACAGAGAACATATGGCCAACCGAGTGAGCAGCTTGTTCCCAAAAGGTGGCCACTCAGCAACCTAAACCAAACCAAAAATAATAAGAACATACATAAGGTAAAACATCACAGAAACTCTGACACCAAAAACAGGCAACAGAGAACCACAACAGAACTACCGCCTTGGAGTAGTAAGTCCTCAACAAGGAAACAAATAACAGTTTCGCCTGACATTTTTATTTGCAGTAGCGACGGAAGATCTAATTTTAGCTACAAAAAAGAAGGATAAATGATAAGCAAAACATAGTTCCGTAATAAATAGGTTTCTTAACATTTTTACTTGTAGCAATGTTGCAAAGTCTGGTTCAAGCTTCAGAAGAAGATTGATGAATTTCTTTTTGAACACCTGTTATATCAATGAAAATATCAACACAACGTTTTATAAGGTATCTTACCTGATTATTGAATCATACGTTTCTTGAAATAGGCACTATCAGGTGCATGGACTGCGTGTTCATATCTGTTTGTTTTACAAATATAAAACTAAGTACTGATAAACATATTGACCATGTGTTCTGTAAAAATTCATGATAATGTGTCGAGTGACTATAAAGCACTCCGGAACTGAAACCGTGAAAATTCCACATTCTGCCCTCGGCATTGATTGCGAAAAAAGGAGAAACATACGCGACAACACTAACTAGTGGAGCGGGATATAGCGAAAATACTTCAGTTGATGATACAAGCATGAAATTTACAGGATAGCAAGTACCTGGCATGCACTTTAACATAAGATCGTGGGCCACTTGAAATTATGTCATTTTCAAGATGGCCGCCGCAAAAACAAAATGTCCGCCATTTTTATGTACTTTTCAACACATTATTTAAGGTAATAGTCCAGAGGCCCGTTGGCATGGATGTTTATTTCATGCCCTGATTATAGTCACTTAGAGCATTGACTTAGGGAGTTGCAAAATGGTTGTTGCCAGTGTTTCTTTCAACACTTTACCGAAAAAATGGCCAAAGTGGTGGGTGGGGTAACACTGGTCCATTACAGCACCTAAATGCAATAAACGCAATGTAGAAAATACTTTGTGTCATAAATATCCCTTTTTAAATGTTCTAATACATAAAAAGCAAACTGAAGTCTGGAAATGATGACCAAAAAGCATGATATATTAGTAACGTATATAACTGTAACTAAAATACAAATAATCAATGAGAAACAGACCAAACGGTGGAATGAAATTTTTACATGTGGTCCTAGATTAGCATAATCTATCGTTTTTATTCGACTCATGCTCATCTCAACTTTGACAGAATTCTTTGATATATTTTGAATCAGTTAGGTTGCAGTTAATAGTGGCAATATCAGTTGAAGACAGAATGTAACTTATTTCTTATGAATTCCTGAAACACTGGTGAGAAGGTATAATTAGCTGTAGTCTGTATTATGTCTTAAATTGAAAAAGTGTACAAGTACGCAATGCAAAATGCTATTCTTATATTCATTAGACAATAATAATTTTGGGTTGTATCTGAAAGGCACCCAAACAGTAACATTACGTAACATAATCGAAATCCGTCCCAGGAAGAATAATCCAGGGTCATATGTAATAAAAATCGGGTCTTCGTGAAGACAACAACTTCAATTTGATGTTGTTATCATAATCAGTAAAGCAGTCTTTCAGCAGCTAAAAAAAGGTTGTTGCTATATCATTTTATGTGTTTTACCTAGAAACTGACCAAAGTAACGGGTGGGGTAACATTAGCGTGTTACAGCAGCAATCTGTTACAAACGAAATGTAGGGAACAATTAACGTTATAAATGTAAAGCGCAATTAAAAATTATCAATATTATTTTTTTATATCTAAATAAATAGCTATATTTACATATTTAGATAAAGATAATCATCAGTCAAATAAGACCAGTAACGTACATAACCGTGACTAAAACACAATTAACATACACGAATAGCTGGAATGAATTTAATATGATTGGTCCTTAATCAACATACTCTGTCACTTCTCTTTAAACCGTGTTGAAAGAACTGTTTGCATATGTTGAATTAGTGAAGTAGCAGTTAGCTGTGGCATTGCCAGCTGAAGAGAAAAGTTTACTTTTCCTTAGGATTTTCCCCAAAACAGTTACTGACGAAAATATCTAACTGTAGATGATATAGCCTTTCAGTGTAACTGTTTATGTCTTAAGTTTACACATGTGAAGCAGCCATGAAGAAACACCACTGTTTGTGCCTCCAAGTCTGATAATATGGGATTGTCCTGTATTTGAAAGGCATTGTAACAGTAACATTACGGTACATATCTGTAATGTATTAGGAATAAGTTTTTTTTTATTTGAGTAAGTTGTTTTCAAAGGCTCAATTCTGCCAGAAAGTATTTAACTTACCATTGATATTAAGACAGCAAATATTTACTTTTTATACACTCACAAGAACTCAATATGAACATCTGAAGCATTTAGAATTTTCTTAACATTTTTGACTTACAGCAACACCACAAAACGCATCACTTAAAATCTTGGGGGACCAGTATAATATGTATAAGTTGACCTAACTGATCCATGTTTAGGTTTAGAATTATTATAGGGGAGATACCTGTTTCCCTACCTGTGCTGTCTACCGAGGCAATCAGGTAACCTACATGCAAAAGTGGCTGTCAGCTGAGGCAACTGATAAAGTATCGGCTCACTTGATAGTTATTATCATCGTGCTTGAATGTAATCAACGTTACCTTTTTGTGTTGCTTCCATCTGTTACACTGCACCATATTATCACTATGTCAATTAAGTAATGGAAAATGAAATACTTTAAGAGACACATATAAAGCGTCTTTTCATGAGTCTGTTCATGACGTGTATCTCTCATTGTAACATTACCAAGATATATTTGGTCAGATAATTCTGTACAGTCCCTGTTTGTGTTCTCATACATTATTATCAATACATTAAGTGTTACGAAAGACAAATGTAGTTTTGATCATTCGACTTTTAATATGTATGCTTCTTCTATCATTGTATTGATATAAATGGTATCAGAAAGCTGCAATTTCTTACTGTATATGAACTCATTCAGAAAAGCGGTAAGACTTCATTCATAAGCAGTTAACCCGTGTAATTATTGCTAAACAATAATTATTAATAATAAAAATTATAGTAATATCTTCAAAGTCAAGGAGGTCATCTGAAAATAGATATATCAAGGTTTGTCCTTGACATGAATAGTATGCATTACCTTATCATTTGCTAATTTTTAATTCAGAACTAATGTATTACTGTTTAAGCTTATGAGATATGAGGAACTTATAAATTACCCAGTACCTGGTTGTATACGTTAATGGATCTGTTTTCCTTCTTTTTGTTTTGTTACCGTACTGCAAAGTGAAACTACATGTCATTACATTCTTTAGGACAACTGGTATTTGCCCAGAAATATCCCACATCAAATATGCTGTCGTTTTGCGTTGCCACTTAATTTTGAGGCTTAGAATTCTGTAGAACTAGGTCCCTTAAAACGTAAAATATTCGTCAAATTAAAAGTAAGTCCTAATGCTGGTTCCATGCTAAATCGACTCATTTAAGGGACTGTTGAATATAAACAGACTAGAAAAGGAAAGAAAAATAGCATGGAAATTAAACTAATTTTTAAACAAAAACATGTAATTCTATATTGCTGTGATAACCCATGCCTCGACTTCCCTTGCCTCTTTTTCTTCTAAATTAAATATGTCTGATGCTGCACTCTCAATGTCCCGGCTGGTACATTACCGTAAGGAACTATATACACAGACCAGATAACTCAAACTACTATGCAACATTTTGACTCGTGGTTTGTTTCAAGATTTTAACTGAACAACGTTGGTTTCCTAGGTAACGTAATATATGCGATAATCTTACAAAGTAAGTACACTTAGTTAGAAAGTGTTCACGTCAGCTTTGTAAGAAAATGGTGTGGCTTAACTCTTCAAGCCTAAGGTTACATTTTTGTTTTACTCTCTTTCAATCTGCAGGGGCAATGTACCAGTTCTGTCCAATAAACGAGGCAATATCATGTTTTGAATTGCTAATTATAGCTGGTAATCTTACAGTATTAAACTTACGAGAACAGTCGCTAATTGGATTTCAGATTTATCCAACCGACTATATATTGCTTTATTTGAAGCCTGTATACAAACTATTTGCTGGCTTATAATTGCTGCATTTTTTCTATAGTGAAATGTATCTGTTTTGCAGTTTTTGAATTTGATTATACAACAAAATGTGATGTATGTTACTGTCTTCAGAATCGCAAGACTGAGTAGCTGGACATAATCATTAAAGTTGCAGATATATGCTTTTAGAAATAAACAAGCAGCAAAACCTGCTGTGCGTGTATGGAATGTGCCAAGTCTCCAATTATTAGCATTTGCAATATTCTGAGTTTCGTCACGTATAAAACGTACCTCATGAAGTCCCTAAATTAGTCATAAGCTGATAGTTCCAAGAAAACAGTGTTTTTTAAGAACTGTCAGTATATTAACTTCATAATTGTTCTCTGAGAGACAATGAAAAAATTCTGTAGGTCGAATTATAATGGACTAACTCATAAACTAAAGTTATTTACGCTACTACTAGTAGTAATGAATGATGAAAACAAAACGGTACTAAAATGTATTTTCTAATACTTTATGATATGATGATTCTATTGAGAAACTGCATTTGAAAATAAAAAAGTAGTTTACCTTGAAATTATGATTTTAAAATAAAAACACATAGGTAACGTATATAATCGATGCTTATGGCCAAATAGTCGTTAGAAAATTTGACAAGATGAGCTTTTCCATTGTGAACAATTCATTGACGAAGTTTTTACATGTAGATATTGCCAAAAAATAAGACACATGCCCACGGGAACTACATATGCCTGCGGACTATAAGCATGTTTTAAATTAAAACGATAACATTTTGAAATTTGGCGGCCATCTTGAAAATGGATGATTTTTAAGTGGCCCACGATCATTTTTGAATCTGGGCCATGTAAGGAACATTTAGTGAAAATTTCATGCTTGTATCATCAAGTGAAGGATTTCCTTGAATTTTCACTCTAAGCAGCTCCACTAAACCGCTGGAAAACAAAAGTGGAAAGTTAATTGAACAGCTTTTCCCTTAACAGATGCCCTGGCCACCAAGCGTAACCTAAAGAGAACCAACAATTTGACACTCTGGCAGAACGAATAATATGCGAAATAAAAACCCTTAAGATGGAGAACGAGAAAAATAGAAATTAAAAAGCATAACTTTCAGATGAAACAAAGCCATTCGAAATAGATACATGTAGATTCAAAATGTTTCTCGAAAGGAAACATGTTATAGAGTGGAACGTTTGCTGCATAAAAGGACTTTTTCTCTATAACTGTATTCGAAAATAATGGACACGGCTAAATTACAAGGAAGGAACGGGGAGGGGTGGGTGGGTTGGAATTGAATAAATCATTCATTCATATTCATAAGTGTACATTTACCTTAAAGACTTCTTTGCAAAGAAGTTAGCATTTGTAATTTTGCATTACTGTTGACTTGACATTAACAGTTGTAAATCAATCACTACATACAGCCATACCATATGTTCCCAAAATTCTGAGCGACCAATGATTTACTATAAATTTAACAAGCCGATAAGAAACACTTTATTTAATTTCAATAAAGTTGTTTCTGATCTTGACATACATCCTAACACTCCTAAGACACGAGACTGTAAAGATTCTGAATTTATCTCTCCGGAAATTGTCATAACTTGAAATTTGAAAATCATTTCGGATTCAAAAATTCTGTACATAGTTTCTAAAGGTGCAAAATACAGATTCCCTCCCCAAATTGATAAAAGAAACGTAGGGAAGAAATAGCATCTGCTTTAAATGATTTCTGCGATCGATGGTGTAAACGAGAGTATCTTAACGGCAAGGAAAGTAAATATCTTAGATAAATGTATTAAATTTTATTCGCAAAATACTTACCTTTTATCCCTTTAACCTAAATCTACTTTTTGAAATCTAATGCGGGTCATAGAACGTATGTATTGGTCCGTATTCAACGATGATGTTGTTTGACGGCTATACTAAAGCTATAGCCTGGCGGTACTTGGGCCTACAAAGAGAAATTTGAAGAAGAACATGCTGTAGCTAACGGCCATTGCAGCCATTTACCGCTAAAGTTTTCTGTTAATATTAAGGAACACCAAGACAAACTTCCCACGATGTACTAGTAGACTAAGCTTTATACATATAAAAAAACGTATAAAGCACGATTTTATTGCCAACTCAAGTTCTTGTAATACTACTGATTTCTCTAAATAATCAACTTCTAGCCTCACTGCTATCAAATACCATGTCATAAAGTACTGTGAGAAAGTTTATAAAAGGTCAGGTAAAAACTTCTTTTCGCCTATTATAAAGTCTGGTGAGGTAATTAATAAATTGAAGCTGAGCGGATTCCGTACGACCAGTTTGTCAACTTATAATTTGTCTACACTCTGTACCACTTTGCCTGATAGTTGAACAAAGAAAATCTTATAGACTTAATTGAGTGGACTTTCCAAAGGGAAGGTTCGCCTTTTCTTGTCTGTAACGGAAAAATACGCTTTCTTTACTTCTGAACACCAAACCCGATATAAACTTTGGCCGTGTCAAAAAATGTGTGAAGCCTTAACATATCTGTTAGATAATATTTATATTAGATTTGGTACTAAGTTATATAGACAAATTGTTGGTAATACAATGGGTACTTATTGTGCTCCTCTTGTAGCTGGTTTGTTTTTCTTCAGCTATGAAAGAGATTTCATGCCTTCTCTTTCTAAGGATAAACAACGTGAAATTACTGAAGCATTTAACTCTGAATCCAAATACCTAGAAGATGTTTTAAATCCTAACTTTGAAGGCATGTAGGATCGAATTTATCCACCTGAGCCGCAGTTCAACAAAGCTAAGGCATCCAATACCGAAACCACATTTTTTATATACATTTATCTATTTCAAATGGATTTGTTACATCGGAAAATTATGATACGTGATATCTAATTTTGACATTGTAAATAATTTTTTTTTGATAGTGATGTTCCCCGTTTTACCTCTTACGGGGTTTAAACTCAGCTTATTCGCTTTGCTAGAGTGTCTAGTACTGTGACTGACGTCAATGTCCGTATTAAAAATTAACTGCTATACTCCAACAGCATTATCGGTATCATAAACTTCGAAAAGCTGTTTTGTTTTTGTTTTTTCTTTGTCTTTTTTTTTTTTTTTTTTTTTCTCTTGTAAAAATTTTATCACCGCCACTATGATTTGGTTTTTGAATTCAAGGTCTGATTAGAAACTCTTTTGCGACAGCCCTGTCAGAACCAGAATTTTATGGTGACGTAGTCAATAAATTCAAAAAAAAAAGAGAGAAAAAATGTAACTAGGACTGATTTTTCTGACCACTTCAAAATTATAAAACCTAATAACATCAAGTCAATCTCACCAAAATTTTCATTAACTCTTCTGCTTGTCATAATTGTGTATCCATACAAATTTAAAGAGTACAAGTCTGATTACATTCCTTCCTCTGGTTGAAGAAATATGTTCTCAGTGATAATTTCTAAGTACTACTACGACCTTGAAAATGGGATCAAGGTCAACAAAATCTTATCAGCTCTTAAGCTTGTCTCAATGATATGTCTGTGCAAGTTTAGAGAAAATTCATCCTCTGGTTCAAAAGATATCCTACATACAAGACTATGACCTTGAAAAGGGGGTTCAGGTCACCAAAAGCTAAACATATTTTAAACTTGTCACAATGATATATCCGTGGACATCTGATAGAAATCCTCCCATTGTATCAGGAAACATCAAAGTTTTAGGGCAAATTTCACAGTAGCTGGTTGGCTACTAACCTTGATAATGGGGTCAAGGTCATCCAACCATAGTTTAGTCTTGAAACTGTCCCAAATTTTTATATTTAAGCAAGTTTAGTAGGAATCAAGCCAGAAATTCTTGAGGTATATCAATTTTCCTGAACTTTTAATGTATTTCAGTGCTCCGGTGACCTTGAAAATGAAGTCAATGTCACCATAATCTAATCAGCTCCTAAGCTTGTCTCAGCGATATACCTTTGCTAGTTTGGAGAAAAGCTAGTCTCTGCTTCAAAAGATATCCTACATACATTCCTATGGTCTTAAAAATGTTCAAGGTCATCAAAAACTCAAACCTGTCTAAAAAATGTCACAATGATGTATCCATGCAAATCTGGCGAATATCCATCAAATGGGTCAAGAAATATCTCACTATTAGGTAAAAAAGTAAATCGTTTATGTTGACATATTACCTTGAAAATGGGGTCAAGGTAAGCAAAATTCAGTCAACTCTTGAAATTGTCTACAAGCTATATATATATATACAGTCACCCAAGGAAAGCCTAAAAATTTGCTGCTTAAGACAGGTGACCCTTTGATACAGGTTCATTTCCACTGTATTTTGCTTCAAGGGACCGAAAAAGGTGGCTGCTAAAGGCAGGTGATCCCTTAATAGAGGTAACCACATAAGCAGGTTCGACTGTATATGTAAGTTTGATATTAATCAAGCCGAAGGATAAAGAAATATATAGCTTTTAGCGAAATTTTCAAATATATGTCCTCCTGTGACTTTGAGAATAAAGTCAAGGTCACCAAACTCTAATCAGCTCTTAAGCTTGTCCTGATAACATATCAATGCAAGTTTGGTGAAATTCCATTTATAGGTTCACGAAATATTGGGAGTACAAAAAATAGTTACGCCGACGCACAACATTTAACAGTGTAAGTCCTTCTGTGACCTTGAAAGTCACCATAGCCTTAATAGCTCTTTGGCTTGTCCCAATGATGTAGCGATGCAAGTTTGGTAAAATTCCAGCCATGGATTCAAGAAATATGGTGGATACAAACTGTGTGACGCCGACGCATTGCACTGAAACCAGTCTGTCCCCCTTTACCTTTGGTGGGGGGACATAATAAAAATCGAAAATTGGGTAAAAAAAAATAGGTGGTCCATGTGTTTAAAATGAACTGCAACAAAAAAAGTGGTCTATGTGTTTCAAATGAACTACAACAGAACCCTTGGCGAGGGTTAAACCGATTTAAGCCCCCGCCAAAGCCCCCACTTAGTAATTTATTATTGACCGTTCCAATGCGGTGCTTCTAGTATGGTTTATTATTGTTATTTTCAATGGTTGTCGGCTTTCTTTTAGTCTTTGACTCTTTGTACAGCACTTAGAATCTGCCAGGCAACTGCTGATCTCTTTGTTTTTCGCTTGTTTTGATTTTGTTTTTCGTTTTCTAGTTGACGTTTAGGGCAGAGAACGCTAAATGACTATGGGAGTTCCTGATCATTGCATTTACATTTACTTTGGAGATCACAAGTCATAACAGTAACATGAGAAATAACTTTAATACTACGTTAAGTAATTTGTAATTGATGTTTGTGTGATTCATTTTTGGTGTGTTCATTATAATAATGCCCAATGTATTCTGCCAGAATTACCCATGTACAGTCTAGACACTACATAGGCTGCTATGAACAGTTAGGCTTTCAGTGCATTTGTCTTTCTGCACATTATATTGATAGTAAACATCTTATTTTTATTTAATGGTAATACAGTAATACAAGAAAGGAAGGGAATAAATAAATACTTCCTGAGGGTACCCGTATTTTATTTATCAGAACTGAAGTTGATAACTAGCTTTTCTGCAAGTTTGTCTGAGTCATTAGTTTCTTCTATAGGACTGCAGCAGGTTATTTTGCGAAGCACTGATGACAATAGCAGACGAGATTTTGACACCATACTTTTCTTTGAAGTGTGCTTTTTATTTCCCCTAAAGCTTTCTATGCATTGTGCATGGCAACCGGTCACAGGATCCAAAAAAATCGGTATAATTAATTGTAGTAAGATGGTGTCCCACGCTGGCGATAAGTTGCCTATTCATCAGACTGCTGGTACCAGGCAGAACTAATCCATCTATTTTATGACTTTAAAACTCCTCAGTAGATTAATAGATCAACTCTGCATATCCTACGTTCAATGATGTCAGGTGAATTTGTTAACAGAATGATTAAGAAATAGAAACAGTATGTTTGACACCCCCAGGGATATACAGGCATCACAATACGTTGTTTCTGACGGGTCCTTATCGTTGATTCATCATAGAACGGAACAATTTAACTATATATTGCTATTAAAAAGTATATGCAACGTACTGGGTGTTAATAAACGGGCTCCTAATCTAGCAGTCAGACTGTGACGTTTTCCGTTGATTTTATGTAAGCTTCATAATATTGGTATCATCTTCAAGAACCTCCAAATCCTTTACTTCAGGATGCGTTCTCCGTTAATATAAGTCTTCACAACAAGGGTGCTTCTACCTGGCTTTCATTCTATAACAATATATGTAAGCTATAAACATTAAATCTGATGATCCGTCAGCAGTGTTTTTGTTACAGTATTTCCTTTGCGGAAAATCAGAACAAAATACATAAATTGCGTAGGTGTATGACTTTTAAGAGCACATTCTGTAAGGAAGGTACCTTTATACTATATCAAATATAACTCACCGGGATGTGGTATAAAATGAATTAGAAATCGCAGATTCGCTGTGGCGACCGGTAGATTTAGCAAAACACCTTTACTCGGGACGAAAGACTTTGTCTGTTTTGTAAAAAAGGCAAAAAAAGTCACCAGCAGAAGATGAAACGTATGTTTTAGTTCACTGTCCTCGGTATCGGCCCCTCAGACAAGAACTATGTTATAGCATTAACGGTTTGTGCCCAAGTGTCCGATGGCCTAACTGTAAAGCTGGTAGCAAGATTGTTTATCCTACATCCTTGACGCATTCAAGTGTCCAAGTCAGAAAATTTTAGTCTTTTCAGTCTGTTTGTCTGCTATTGTCGGTCTATCTACACTGTCTGCCTCTAGTTATTAACAAAAAATAATGTTATATGTCATTGTTAAAATTGTTAATGTCTCGTTTGTAAATAAACTAATTGTAATTGTAGTTTTCATCTGTAATATTTTTTGTTTCTCGTGATGCTTCATTGCTGGGTTAGGAAACCTTCACGCGGACCGACCAACCAAGTAAACTTAAATTGTGAGCGAGCTGCGCATATTCAAGTATTGTAACAAATATTGATGGCACCAGTGTTCTTTTATATGAAATTCTCTTCTTTATTCACGCTTAATATGGTAATAAAACAACATCTGTTGATGTCTCATTGCAATTGCAATTGTTAAATTTTAACTGTAAGGAAACTAAATAATTTATGACTTCATTTCACCCTTTTAGTCATAGCCCTCATAATAAATTGAAACATGCGTAAGAGTGTCTTATTGCACACGTTCAGTGTAGTTTGCTCATGTGGACAATTGAGGCAAGGCATATGCTCTTCGCAGAAAAATATCACTGGATACTGTAGGTTTTAAAAGTGAACTATGTATGCAATGATCACAACGCATAGATAAATGGGCTGATCTGAAAATGTACATTTTTGCGCAAGACGTAATACAAGGTTTTCTGATGGCATTATTTTTAATGCGGCTTTCTTTTTGCACAGACAAGGCAGTGTTAGAGCCCAGTCAGATAATTTCGGACAGCGGGTAAATTCGAACATACCATTGCAAACAGTGAAAATCCAGATGAGACGGCTCATGAAGAGCCGTCTCATCAGGACTTTCGCTGTTTGATCAATTAATTTTGTTTTAATTTGAAACAACTGATATTTAAAAGAAACAATGCCACTGTCCGAATTTACCCGCTGTCCGAATTTACCCGACCTTACCCTAATTAGTAAGTGAATGTGTCAGAAGAATGTTAAATGTACAATATTTCTGTTCTGCCGCGATCTTGTGCGTTTTGCCAGTTTTGGTGATATTTACTGAGAACTGTTGTCCAGATGACTCAACAGAACGTGTCTCAAAACCTGAAGCAGAGAAAAAGTGTAATGATCTAGATGCTAAATTAGCTAGTTATTCAGATATAACCAAGGAGTCTATTACTTCAGAACTCATGACACAGCTTGATAATGGAGAATCAGCATGGATTAAAGGCTTTGCCAAATTTTCTTCACCCATTGCATTTCGTGGTTGTTACATACCTAAATTTGGGTACGATAGCTACATACATCCCGAGCCTATTGGCAGTGTTAGCCTATATTCTTGTGTGATTTTTTGTCAATATAATAGAAAGTATACTAATTATCTTACAAACTATGTCGGACTTCGAAATGTAACATGTTTGTGCTTTAATGAGCTGGTCTTAAGGAACATGAGAGCAGTTAACGAGTCATTATGTAACAATTCTTGCTCAAATCAAGACATTAACACCTGTGGTGGGGTAACTGAAATGAGTGTTTACCAAATATTTGGAGAAACAACAGTAAAGTGGGCTAAAAATGAACCCTCACAGAGACAATGTATCTATATGATCTGGAGAGACGCCAAACCAAGGCTAGAGGCGTTTACAACATCATGTTATGTCCTTGAGCATCGTGTTAATATACATGGGTATGTGTGTGAAAACAGTGCATATTCGCCATTAGATAAAGAATGTTGGATCAGAGATACATCTAAACGTTACTGTTTCCAAGGCGAATCTGTAACTAGGCAAGCAGCAAGAGACGGCTGTTTAAAACACAGTGGTGTGTTAGCTGACCTATTGGGCCTGACTTTTGCTGCAGGGATTATGAAAGCTAATCATAGCTACTGGCTTGGAATTTATAGAGCGTTTTCCGTTTCTGAGGATAAGACAGAATATCAAGACGCATGCCTAGCTGTTACAAAAGTGCACGACAAATTTTATTTAGATCCTGACAGTTGTTATAAAAAGAAATATTACCTATGTAAAAGAAACCATAGGCAAGGTTCTGAAACAAGGCAGGTGACAGAACAGGCACCGGCAGGTAAAGGCAGAAAGGATTCCAGTTCATCCGAACCTGCATTTAGTATATCTCTGGTCTCTCTGATTCTTGTTATACTCTTTGGAATTAGTTTTACAGTCCATTATAATCTTAAGAAACGGAGATGTACGAAGGCAAATACACCTGTATATCTTACACCAACGTATTGTTCTTATGTAGATATAATGACGAGAGAGGAGTGTCACATTTAAAGGAAGCTTTCATACAATCTAACGCCAGGCGAGAGGAGCATGTATGGACAATTCTGAGATGCCCGCCGAACTTTCTATATGTCAGACTTCAGATACGACGGCTGTAACGTCATCGCCGAAAACTCATGGGTACAGATTGACCAAGTGTTGCAATGCCATCATGTTAAAAGAATGAAAAATTACTAACACAGTAGAAAATTAGGCTTGTGAAATAATACTAAACCAGATAAATAAACGGTCAAAAGTTTCGGTATTTGCATATGCAGTCTTGCAAAACATTAGTTTTATGATAGTTCTTAACATGCATTTCCTAAAGAAATCATTTTCACCACAAAAAAAAATGTCGTGACTGAAACTTATCATCAGTACTCCAGATAACATAGTTATATTTGGCATAATTTTCCATATTTCTGCATAAAACATACGTTGTGTCGCCTCACCCATATGTTGTGTCGCCTCACTAAGATGGTTCTAATGAGGGGTCATAACATGTTTTCATAAAGAAATAAGAAATCATTTCTGAATTATTCTCAAAACCCATCCTTATCTGGAGCTCTGTATCATACTAAGCTAAACGCTTTACATGTAGAAGCAGTGGATGGGATTAGTAAAAATCTTTGCTATGGCAAATGAGTCCCTAAATGGGCCTCTGTGGATTTAGCAGAAGTATACCGAGTAGCTACAATGCAGTTATTCAGGCCAGTTATTCAGAGGTCACACTAAGAACTAAAAATAAGTTTGCATGGATAAAACAAAAGTAATGGACATTCAGTTTTATGGTTTTGCCAGTTTTCACTTTGATTTTAGGTGTATGCCTGTTTATTCATTTCTGCTGGTGTGTCACGCGATCAGATTCCAGTATGAGTCATGCAGTCTTCTGCAGCCATGCTAGATGTATTCAATAGAAGAAAATAATTTTTAGAAAATTAGTTTTTTCGATATAAAAACTTCAGTCAAATGTTTGATCCTTAACTTTTTTGGTCCAGTATATTTGACCCCATCCTCTTTTCCATAGATTTTCTTGAAACCCCTGGTCGTCCTAACGATATAGTGTATACACCATATTTTATATGAACTCTTCCTTTTGGTGCCATTGGTGGGCCTATGACTGTGCCACTTCCACGTGGCCACTTCCAGGGCAGCGCCACAGTAATCAGTAGTTAGCCGCGCCGCGCATAAGCGGTATGGAGATAGGGGTTAACATATCAATTGATGAACAGTCACAACTCAAACCGAATTGAGAATCCATGCAGTCTAGCTTGAGCTTTCATTTTATGTCTGTAGATTCCTCATGGTCAGTTTAGGGTCTGTGCGAACAGCAAAAGCTCTGATCAGACTGCGCGCATGTGAGGCTGGTCTGATGTAATAAGGTTCGCATTTTTTCGTATCGTAATATACGCTCGTATGAGGTTAATCATCTGGAAAGCGTATGATTCTATGAATATAATCGTAGCACGTTGGTCTCTGATAAGACAAGTATATGCCATTCCCAAATGTAAACGCAAACAAAATTTCATGAGAACGGTTATCACACAATGTTCAGTGGTATCGATACATTGCGTTTGATACTACTTTACGATTACTTCAAATTTTTATCATACAAACTGATACTGTTGCAATATTTACTTCCAAAATTGGGCTATTCCTGTTGACACGCAAGAGTTGTCAACAAACTCGTATATACTTATGCTCATTTATAATCAATTTTTATTTCTCAGTTTTCTGTACTTGGAGACATTTGTGTACCTAAGTGTCATAAAGAGTTTGAAATGTTGAGAGAATAAAAGGCACATAATGTGTTCAAATGACGTAGAGAACTTTGGGTAGCATATTCCGCACAGAGAAACATACAAAATCTTATGTTAGGTTAAAATTCTAGCCGTTTGGCAATACTGTATAGCCATCAATTTGCAGAATTAATGGTGTTGAGTATATTGTCGTGAAAACAATACACCAACAACAGCAGTGCTTTTGCGGCTGCTGCCGCACACTTTTTAGTGAGTGACAAAAAACTACTATGCAACATAGACGAGATAAGCCAATCGGTTTATCATTGCTTGCTTAGAAAAGGCAAAGATGCCAGCAAGCATGGCAAAGAATACATACGAGAAATATTTTTTTCGAGCAGCTAAGCTCGACTAACATCAGAGTGTACCTCTGAGCAGACTGATCTACATGTCCCTGTTGTTGTCGCACAGACTGCTATTCACAGGCCTGATAAGAACTATTTTTACGGTTCAAATATTTCAACAACAAAAAAATAAATACGAATAACAACAAAATCCATGCAAGCTAGATTTGATGTTTTTTCCATTTCTCGATTAATTTATATATATAGGAAGATTCATTATTGACAGTTCTCTTGATAAGTTCGTTTAATATAACAGGTGTGGGAAACAGAATTTCATCAATCTTATTAGCAATCAGTTTCTGCAGCTAGAATCAGATTTCGCAACATATTGCGAATAAAAATGTCAAGAAACCTATCAGTTACGAAACTATGCTCTGTTTATCACTGCTCAAAATATAGCCTTTCTCTCGATTCAGATTTTGCCACTACATTGCAAATAAAAATGTCAGAACATCTATTTGATTACAAAATTCTGTTATCTCTGCTCCCGTAAAATTTATTCTTCCTGTCTTTAATATGTTCTAGTCACGCATTTATAAACTTTTAATTAACAACTGTTTAGACTCGTGCATCTCTATCATAACAGTACGAACCGGAAAGACTGGGAGAATTTGAAGGGAAAGCATATTTTTCAGTGTTTTGAGTGTTAGTGTGCAGACAGTTCAGCACTGTCCGTCGGTGAGTTATTAAGAGATATATCACTTGCGCTCCGCGCTCGTAATATGATCTACTTTACAACTGACCTCTAAATAAAAGAATTATTACTCAATATTTCACTACTAGCGCTAATCTATTTCTTAAGTAACAGTCTTTATATGCAAGGAACGTCAAGCATCATTATTTCTTCATTATTTGCCGATTTCGTGCGACTTTTCAATATAATTTGCATTTCGCACCACTGTCTAGGTGCATGTACCCACTAATCATGCTGTTTAACACCAAACTAACGCCAAATGACTAGGAAAAAAGTAAATTTTCTAAAGCGAGAACTGGAGATAAGAATTTTACTAAAATGCATAAAAGAAATAGAAACTTTGATTAATAACTGAGTGCAAGATCAAATTTACTTCCACTTGTGAATATCAAAAATACTGCTTTTAATGTTCAGTCAGCGGAACATAATATTGGTTCTTTCAGTGAAAAAAGTTCAAATATCGTCTACGTAAAACAAGTTACATATCGCCTTGTTTCGTCGCGAAACATTACGACGCCGTCCATTTAACAGCAGAAGATACTGAAAGTTTTCTGTGCACATGAAATAGGTTCATGTAGAATCTCTCACACCCATGGCGGACGTAGCATACTTTCTGAATATTACTATATAGTTCTATCTGCAAAGAATCTATAAGACGAGCAGTCCGTTTCTGTGGACGCTGAAAATCGAAAAATCGTAGGATTACCGTTCAAACATTGAACAAGAGGACCATTGGTCCTGTAGCTCACCCAAGTCCATTCAGCCTCAGTACTCTAGGGTAAGTTACTCTAAGGCCATCGGTCAACTGGTTCGGGTGAAAAAGATTTTTAAAGGTTTTAACCATATATGGGCATGGAGGACATGTTGGTCATGTGACCTGGACATTTGAAAAAAATTTCTTTCCCTCAACCCCCTGGAGGCTCTATATGAAGTTTGGTTTCAAAACTGGCCCCAGGGGCTTTTGAGGAGATGGTTTGATATTGTCAAAATGACAGAGTTCTGGGTCAAAAGTCAAAGAATGACCTTGATCTCTTGTACTCAAAAATCTTCATGTACTCATTAAGATAACAGTAGATATCAATTTTTAGGCATAAATCTTCAAAAAACTTTCCATGAAATCTTATGTTCTAGCATTTTCCCACATTTGACCTTGCCGTAAAATAGTCAAGGTCAACCCAAGGTCATCATTTTGAACAATCTAGATGGTACTGGAGATCCCAATGCTACATACCAAGCTTCAAGGCCATCGGTCAATTGGTTCTGGAGAAGAAGATTTTTAAAGGTTTTTACCATATATGGAGCCTGGCAGCCATGTTGGTTATGTGACCTGGACCGTTTGAACTAATTTTCATTCTCTCAAACCCCTGGAGGCTCTATATGAAATTTAGTTACAATTGGCTCAGTTGCTTTTGAGGAGATTGTTTGATATTGTCGAAATATGAGAGTTCTGGGTCAAAGGTCAAAGAATGACCTTGACCTCTTGTACTCAAAAATCTTCATGTACTCATTAAGATAAGTGTATATACCAATTTTTAGGCATAAATCTTCAAAACTTTCCATGAAATCTTATTTTCCCATATTTGACCTTGCCGTAAAAAAGATCAAGGTCAACCAAAGGTCATAATTTGAACAATCTTGTACCCGAGTACCCAAAGCTACATACCAAGTTTCAAGGCCATCGGTCAATTGGTTCTGGAGAAGAAGATTTTCAAAGGTTTTTACCATATATGGGCATGGCAGCCATATTGGTCATGTGACCTGGACCGTATGAATATTTTTTTGTTCCCTCAACTCCTGGAGGCTCTTTATGAAATTTGGTTTCAATTGGCCAAGGGCTTTTGAGGAGATTGTTTGGAATTGTCAAAATATGAGAGTTCTGGGTCAAAGGTCAAAGAATGACCTTGACCTCTTGTACTCATAAATCTTCATGTACTAATTAAGATGACTGTAGTTACCAATTTTTAGCCCAAAATTTTCAACAGTTTCCAAGATATCTTATGTTCTAGCATTTTGCCATAGAAAAACACAAGGAAGAAAATTTGACCTTACCGTAAAAAAGGTCAAGGTCAACCTAAGGTCATAATTTGAACAATCTTGGTAGTACTCGCGTACCCGATGCTACATACCAAGTTTCAAGGCCATCGGCCCACTGGTTCTGGAGAAGAAGATTTTTTTAGGTTTTTACCATATATGGGCATGGCGGCCATGTTGGTCATGTGACCAGGACCGTTTGAACAACTTTTCGTTCCTAAGGTCCCAGGAGGCTACATATGAAATTTGGTTACAATTGGCCCAGTGGTTTCAGAGGAGAAGTTGTTTGAAATTGTTGACGGACGGACGGACGGACGGACGGACGACGGACGACGGAGCCTGACCATACTATAAGCTCCCCCGGAGCCTCTGGCTCAGGTGAGCTAAAAATGTAGTTCAACTGGAGGCAGCCAGATAAGTGACCTGTGAAACTAGACTGGTATCTCTGAAGCTTTTGTTAACTGATACTGGATGGGAGACTCTGGCCTCAAGTAGGGACAAACACAAGATAATCTTGTTCTACAAAATGAATTCTGGTCTTTCCCCAACTTACCTATCTTCACTTATTCCTCCCACAGTCGGTTCCAATGCAACATATAATTTGCGTAACCCAAATAATATACATACAATACATACTAATTCCCCACTCTACTAGAATCCTTCCTCCCTTCTGTTAAACGAAAGTGGAACCTGTTGCCCGAAGATGTGAGAAATTCTGCTAGTAAATCAGCGCTCAAATAATCCCTTAATTCAAATTCAAATGTGAATTTTCCACCGCGTCAATTTCGTGTAGGAAAAAGAACTGGCCAAGTATTACACACGAGATTTAGAATCAAATGCAATTCACTAAACTACTACCTCTTTACTAACAAAAGGGCCATGAAGCCCTGAATTGCTCACCTGAGCAATTGGCAAAGAGGCTTTTTCTTATGTCTGAAATTGTCAAACTATGAGTGTTGGGTCAAAAGTCAAAATGACCATGACCTCTTGTACTCATAAAAGAGACTGTATTTACCAATTTTTAGGCCTAAATCTTCAAAACTTTCCATGAAATCGTATATTCTAGCATTTTCCCATATTTGACCTTGCCGTAAAATATTCAAGGTCAACCTAAGGTCATTACTTTGAACAATCTTGATAGTACTGGAGTACTCAATGCTACATATGTTTCAAGGCCATCGGTCAATTGGTTCTGGAGAAGACGATTTTTAAAGGTTTTTACCATATATGGGCATGGCGCCATGTTGGTCATGTGACCTGGACCGTTTGAACAAAATTTCATTCCTTAAACCCGTGGACGCTCTATATGAAATTTGGTTACCATTGGCCAGCTGGTTTTTGAGGAGATTGATTGAAATTGTAAAAACATGAGAGTTCTGGGTCAAAGGTCAAAGAATGACCTTGACCTCTTGAACTCTCAAATCTTCTTTTACTCATAAAGATGACTGCATATACCAATTTTTAGGCCTTAATCTTCAAAACTTTCCCAGAAATCATATGTTCTAGCATTTCCTATATTTGACCTTGCCATAAAAAAGGTCAAGGTCAACCCAAGGTCATAATTTGTATAATCTAGATAGTACTCGAGTACCTAATGCTACATAACAAGTTTCAAGCCATTGGTCAATTGGTTCTGGAGAAGAAGATTTTTAAAGGTTTTTACTATATTTTGGCATGGCGGCCATGTTGGTCATGTGACCTGGACTGTATGAATAAATTTTCATTCCCTAAACCCCTTGGGGCTCTAAATGGAATTTGGTTACAAATGGTCCAGTGGCTTTTGAGGAGATTGAAATCGTCAAAATATGAGAGTTCTGGGTCCAAGGTCAAAGAATGACCTTAGCCTCCTGTACTCATAAATCTTCATGTACTTACTAAGATGACTAGATACTAATTTTTAGCCCAACATCTTCAACAGTTTCCAAGACATGTTATGTTCTAGCGTTTTGCCATATAAAAGCATAAGGGAGCGAATTTGACCTTACCGTTAAAAAGGTCCAGGTCAACCCAAGGTCATAATTTGAACAATCTTGGTAGTACTTGCGTACCCAATGCTTCATACTAAGTTTCGAGGCCATTGGCCTATTGGTACTGGAGAAGAAGATTTTTAAAGGTTTTTACTATATATGGGCATGGCGGCCATGTTGGTCATGTGACCAAGACCATTTGAACAATTTTTCGTTCCCCCTTCCTCTGAAGGCCACATATGAAATTTGGATACAATTGGCCCAGCGGTTTCAGAGGAGAAGTCGTTTGAAATTGTGGACGGACGACGGACGGACGACGGAGCCTAACCATCCTATAAGCCCCCCGGAGCCACTGGCTCAAGTGAGCTAAAAATGTAATAAAGAGTCCGTGTTGCGATTGTGGGGTTGTTAAAGATAATAAACATTTTCTTCTTGATGTCCCCAGTACACTGTCACGTGAAAAGAGATTATAAGAGCTTTATCAAATCTGTGCAGACCTAGTTTAAACGGGTTTTTTTCCTATATGACGACCAGGCTCTTTCTTATGACACCAATAAGAAAATATTCATTATAGTACAAAAGCTTATTATCCAGTCCAAACTTGTCCAGTTGAATCGCTAACCATAAACACCTAATTGTTATTATTAATATAGAACACGTGCTTAGAAGCTCATTTTGTGTATTCACAAATAATAATGTCAGACGATACAGACTACACATACTCTCCTCTATCCCTTACCAACGTCTGTAAACTTGCTTTTCAAATGGTTCTGTTTTTCTTTCTTCTTGAAATCTATCCTTTGCTTTTACTCCACGTGGAAATGATTTTTTTTATCTTTATACTCTGTTTGCTCAAGCGCCAAGCCAGGAAAAAGTGATAAAAAGCCCTGTATCTGCATTCTCGATAGAAATGTATTATCTAATTGACTGCATAACATGACAGATATTTCAGACTATAGGATGCATATAGGGCTGCATTATAAGTGTCACTTCAGGATCAAAGGTTTGAGCCGATTTTCAAATTTTGAATTGTTGATAGTCATATCAATGCTGTTGTTGAATTGTTGGGACATAGAACTGAATCCAGGCCCTGTTTCAGAATGCTCGACTACGTCCGTTAGTACCGATACATCTGTTGATGAATCTTTAATAAGGAATAAATTTTCTCTCGTTCATTTTAATGTGCAACGCTTGGCAAATAAAAAAGACATTTTACTATCCGAACTTTCTAAATTTGAAATCATCAGCATAACTGAAACTTGGCTTAACCATTGAACATCTGACGACGATATCTCACTCCATGGTTATAATACATATAGACGTGATCGTGAAGGAGATTATCATGGAGAAGTGTGTGTATATGTTAATAACAATATGTTTTCAAAACGTAGGAATGATCTGGAACTTCCCAATATTGAATGTATTTGGATTGAGGTATTTTCACATGGCAAAAAGCTATTGATTGGAACGTTTTACAGACCCCCAAATTCTACATCAGCAGTATTTACAGATATTAAAGATTCTATCGGACTGGCCACGGACACAAATGCATATGACATATTAATCACAGGAGACTTTAACTTAGACACGACAGATAATAGAAGTGGCAAGAAAATTAATGACATGTCAAGAATACAATTCATCTCAGCTCATTTCTGAACACACTCATTTCACTGAAAATTCAAGGTTTTTAATTGACCTAATAATGACAAGTAACGTTACTGATATTCTCTTAAGTGGAGTGGGGGAGCCTTTTTTTCGATCATAACATTAGGTATCACTGCCCTATATTTAGTGTCCTAAATTTTGAGAAACCCAAAACCAAGGCCATTAAAGGACACATTTGGTTATATGATCGAGGTGATTATCAATCTCCTGCTAATTACTTGACATATCCTAACTGGGAAAATTTAGAAAAAAATGACATAAATGAATATGCAAATAACATATCAACACATTT
Source organism: Ctena decussata (assembly GCA_963989385.1). Classification (NCBI taxonomy): domain Eukaryota; kingdom Metazoa; phylum Mollusca; class Bivalvia; order Lucinida; family Lucinidae; genus Ctena; species Ctena decussata. The sequence goes on from OZ022501.1 coordinate 18,260,819, forward strand.
ATTAAATCTTTCCAATAAACATATACTCCGAATAAAATATTAACTATTAGACAATCAGACCTCCCTGGATTAATAATCGCATTAAAAACTGATAAGGAAAAGAAAACGACATTTTAAGAAATATAAAATTACTAAAACTAGTTCTGATTTTGAAATATATAAAAAGGAAGAAATAACGTAACTAATGAAATTCGAAAATCAAAACAAAACATGTACGATAAACTTGCCGAAAAACTTAAAAGTGGTACATTGGGACCCAGGGACTGGTGGAAAACATTAAAACATGTAATAAACCCCTCTGAATCAAAAAGCATACCGCCCCTATGCAAAGACGGCAACATCTATACAGAAAATGAAGACAAAGTAGAAATACTAAACGATTTTTTCAGTACACAGAATATACTAGCCGATGCGAATGCATCGCTTCCAAACAGTAATTTTGATAGCCCTAATACTCTTGGCAGTATTGCCCTAACAACGTTTGAGGTAGAAACTGTTCTAAAAGCCTTGCAATCAGGAAAGGCTGTTGATCCAAACGCTATAAACAACAGACTTCTTGGTCCAGACGCTAAAAACAACAGACTTCTAAAGGAACTTGCAAATTCTTTATCTTCCCGTCTGTGTGACCTGTTCAACTACTCTTGACATCAAGAACGTTTCCTACCGCATGGAAGCAAGCCTACATCACACCTATTTTTAAAAAAGAAGATGCATCAAACCCATCCAACTATCGTCCCATTTCACTTCTAAGTAGTATTGGTAAGGTACTTGAAAAGCTTGTTCATAAATATGTATTTAATTTCTTTCGTGATAATCAAGTAATCACAGCACTTCAGTCTGGTTTTGTCCCTGGTGACTCTACTGTCAACCAGCTTGTTGACATCTATAATACCTTTTGCAAGGCTCTCGATGAAGGCAAGGAAGTACGGGCTATATTTTGCGATGTCAGCAAAACCTTCGATCGGGTGTGGCACAGAGACCTTCTTCATAAGCTTGATTCTGTAGGAATAAAAGGTTCTCTTCTGAACTGGTTTACTGACTATTTGAGCAACCGATCACAAAGAGTTGCACTTCCAGGAGTAAGCTCTAATTGGAAGGCTATAAATGCAGGAGTGCCCCAGGGCTCTATACTAGGTCCCCGTCTCTTCTTAGTCTATATCAACGATATTGTGTAAGATATAAATTCTAAAATAAGACTCTTTGCTGACGACACAAGTTTGTGCGTAATTGTAGATAACCCAGTTGAAACAGCCCAAATACTAAACGCCGATATGGAAAAGATCCACGAATGGGCAACTAAATGGTTAGTTACATTCAACCCTTCTAAATGTGAGTCTCTTTTATTCTCTAGAAAGCACAACAAACCGTATCATCCGCCCGTTATATTGAATGGTGAAACAATACCTGAAATTGACATGCATAAACACGTAGGTCTAACTTTTTCCAAGGATTGTACTTGGCATGAACATTTATCAAATATTAAACAGAAAGCTTGGCACAGAATCAATATCATGAGAACTGAAATTCATTTTAGAAAGAAAATCTTTACAACTCATATACTTTTCATTCATTAGATCCCTTTTAGAGTATGCAGATGTTGTATGGGAAAACTGCACACAATATGAAGCAAATTAACTTGAGAAAATTCAAACTGAGGCTGCAAGAATTGTGACAGGAGCAACCAGACTTGTATCGCTGAAGCTTTTATATACTGAAACTGGATGGGAAACACTGGCCTTAAGAAGGAATAAGCACAAACTCGTCATGTTCTATAAAATGAATTCTGGCCTATGTCCAACTTATTTATCTTCACTTGTACCGCCATCAGTCGGTGCCAATGTAGCATATAACCTTCGCAATCCAAATAATATACAGACAGTGCATGCTAATTCTCAACTCTATTTTAACTCGTTCCTTCCATCCGTTATTCGTAGCTGGAATGAACTGCCAGTAAATCGTAGAAACTCTAACAATACAACAGCACTAAAACAATGCCTCAACACAGACCTGAATCCCCCCCCCCCCCTCGATATTATTTTGTAGGGAAAAGACTCCGCCAAATCCTCCATTCTCGACTTAGAAATAAATGCAGCTCATTAAAGCAGCATTTGTTTTCCAAAAATATTATACAGAGTCCCCTATGTGACTGCCGAGATATTGAAGACAACCAATATTTCCTTCTTGACTGTTCTTTATATCTTAATTTTAGGCAGGAAATGATAGGAGCTATTTCTAACCTGTGCACACCTACCTTAAACGTTCTTCTTTATGGTGACCAGACATTACCGTTTGACTTTAATAAACAAATATTTTAGCTATACATAACTATATCATTAAGTCTAAAAGGTTTGAAGTCAATCGATAATTCATGTAAAGAACTATCAGAATTCACCCCCCCCCCCCCCCCCCCGCCCGCGCCCCTCCCCTGTCCAAGAAACAAAAAAAATACATGAGGTTACCAATAAGTACGTTATGTGACCTTTATATTTGTTCCATTTGTAGGTATAAACTAAGAACGATGTCCAAATACTGCAAGAATGAGTCTATCCAATTAACACGGCCAGCCAATTAACACTGCGAGCTAAAACAATAAGAGTAAAACCAACTTTTATTCTCGAAAAATTCAATTACATAAAGCCATGTCATTCAAACACTAATCAATACTCAGTCTTTGATTCTGGCATGTTAAACGCGGCCCTTGAGCAAATGGAGTGTCCATCCATTCCCTGTGGAGCCTCAGTTGTCAGATTGTTCACTGTTATACTTCCCTGAAGTAGTATTACAAACGTAGCACGTTACACTGTTATAACGGTTATCTGTTGTTGTTTCTCTCTCTCCTTTCTTTCCTTTCTGTTAAACTTTAACTTACTGGTATCACTACCTAACGGAACATTTACAAGATTTTCAAAAATACTGTATTGATATTTATTCGACTATCACACTTGTTTGAAATGTGCATGTATTGCAATCATGGGATACCGATTCAAATAAGTCATTTGACTTTCTTCTGAATCCCTTTTGTATATCAATTGTATCTGTAGTACTTGTATTTGTTGTGTCAGGAATATATTATACAAATAAAATACTGTTTAAACCAAACACCTTATATAACGTATTCATACCAATTTTAGTGCGACAGACGCGCGTTTCTGTATTTACCTATGAATAGTCACTTTATAAAAATTCTTATTCTAGCCGCTATTCTTCGTAATTCATTATTGAACTCTGGTATCTTATATGTAAGACAACAACTAGTATCAGATTCAGCCTCTTGTATCATCCAGATATGCTAAATCAGTCCGCGTTATCTTTACACACGTTATTACATTCCCTGTGGAATTTTCCCTACTTTTTCTTGACTCTTTATAATGTGCCAGAACATTCACTTCTATAACACAATCGACAAGAGTATCTCCTCCATTTCTTTCTCAATTTCTAACTGTCAATTTTTATCATTATTTTTTATTATGCCCCCAACTTCGGTGAAGTTGAGGGGGCATATTGGTTTGGGCCTGTCCGTCCGTCCGTCCGTCTGTCCGTCCGTAACACTTTTTGGCAGGTGGGAAACTCAAGAACCGCTTATGCTAGGATCTTGAAATTTTATATGTGGCATGTACATGAAAAATAAGCAGACCCGTATTTTTTCTTTTTTTCGCCGGTCATGTATTTACAGAGTTATGCCCCTTTTTCAACTTGGTCTATGGAACCTTGTGAACAAAATATCTCAAGAACCCCTGATGCTAGGATCATGTAATTTTACAGGAAGACATTGCCCAAGGTGTAGATGACCTGATTAACTTTTGTAAAAAAATTGTGAATTTTTGACCGAGTTATGCCCCTTTTTTGACATAGTGCATTGTAAGCCTATGGAACCTTGTGAACAAAATATCTCAAGAACCCCTGATGCTAGGAGCATGATTTTGTGCAGGAAGATACTGCCTAAGGTGTAGCTGACCTGATTAACTTTTGAAAACAAATTGTGAATTTATGATTGAGTTATGCCCCTTTTTCAACTTAATGCATTGTTAGCCTATGGAACCTTGTGAACAAAATATCTCAAGAGCCCCTGATGCTAGGATCATGTAATTTTGCAGGAAGACATTGCCCAAGGTGTAGATGACCTGATTAACTTTTGAAATAAAATCGTGAATTTTTGACCGAGTTATGCCCCTTTTTGACTTAGTGCATTGTAAGCCTATGGAACCTTGTGAACAAAATATCTCAAGAACCCCTGATGCTAGGAGCATGATTTTTTGCCAGAAGATACTGCTTAAGGTGTAGCTGACCTGATTAACTTAAGAAAAAGAATTGTGAATTTATGATTGAGTTATGCCCCTTTTTCAACTTAATGCATTGTTAGCCTATGGAACCTTGTGAACAAAATATCTGGAGAACCCCTGATGCTAGGATCATGATTTTTTGCAGAAAGATATTGCCCAAGGTGTAGATGACCTGATTAACTTTCGAAAAAAAATCATGAATTTTTCACTCAGTTAAGCCCCTTTTTCGACGTAGTGCATTGAAGCCTATGGTACAAAGGAACAAGCATTATTGGATGAACCTTCTTTAGAGGCAAGCATATGGTTGGGGGCATAGTGTTTCATAAACACATTTTCTAGTTTCATTAACTTCCGCTCTTGGATTCAATGTACAGAAAAAAATTGTATATACATCATGTATGACAACCACGTTTAAGAAGTACCTGGACTTCCTTCTGAATCCCATTTGTATGATTATTATATTGGTTGTATTTGTGTTTGTTGTATGGTGGCTCCACGTAACGTTCGATTGACGCCACGTCATGTCAACGGCTGTTAAATGTTATGGCCGAACACGTCATTACTAACTTTTCTTCGACCCATATTTTGCATATTTTACACTAAACTACGACAAAAAACGGCACAGAAAGAGTCTGAAATAAAGTGTAAAATTCGTAAAAATTAATATTTGATTTTTTTTCTAGAAGAATTTAAAGCGCTTCGTGTAGAATTTTAGCGATTACCACTGGCTTCTTCACACGTTCAGTCTGAAGGACTTACGGTTTTCCATCACGCACATTTGTGATGGTCAGCCATAACTCTTAAATTTTCAGTCCAACTCACAAAAATGGCAATTTAATCCACTTGCAGAGTTCATTATGGCCTGTCTACGCTCAAAAATGATATTTGGTCCTGCCCTTAACTATTCTTTGTATAAACAGTCTTAATAGGACAATAGACCTTTTTCTCATTGTTTCTGCGCATGCGTGTACCGCTTAGGTAACGCGATATTTTCCGATAATCGGCGAGACTTTACATAAATGGGGCAATTGGATTTTAAGGCATTGAAACTTTCTATGTGATGAGTTAAAATTAATTGTTTTAATCATTTCTATCTGATTTCTTTTCGTTTTGGCAAGGCTTGGCACAAGGATCATGTAAAGTGAAAGGCATTTCGCAAAGAGAAATATTTCTTCCTAATTTATTTTATCTACTACCTGTCATCTACCGTCCATTTCTTTGAACGAGGTCTGAACAATCAGAAAATAATATATGTGGTTTGATATTATACTAAATAAATAAAGGAAAATAAATATTTAAAGGATTAAATAATCCCTATATAATTGTCTTGTCTCATAAATTACTCTAATTGTTTGTTGTTATTGTTCTTATTTCAATAGTCATACCGGCGCATCCGAAGAGGCTCAACGTATCCATTGCCGCGTCCGAAGTCTGTTTATCAATTACTTAATTATCTGAGGGTCTATTAACAATTAACTTAATCAATAGACCACGTTATTCGTTGACACCTCTTATTAATACTGACGATGTTGACGATTTTAATTTCATTGCGGGGGTGGTGGTCGGGCGGGCGATGTTTTTTCTTTCTTTTCTTTTGTTTTACAGAACAGAAATTTTATTCACACGTAAACTATACTGTTTCTAGTATGTCAAAATACATTTCGAATATATAAATAGATCACACACTAAATGGCTGTCACATGCTGCTGGTTATAACTTCCAGTGCCGGGGCGTGCTACTTATTTGGATAAAAGTAGGGCAAGGGCCTACTGTGCTTGCAGTATGTGCGGCCGGGGTTGTTTGGTTATCATTTTCTATCTTTTTTCTTTCTCCCCCTCTTTGGGAGATGGCCCGATATAGACTGAAACACAGTCTCAAAGGCCGTTAAACCCCTAACAACAACCAACCATTTATTTCATTGCATATCGGTAGGCAAATCATACTCATTTATCCAGTACAAATTTACTTGCAAGTCAATTGATAATGCAACATAGACATATTTAAAAGCTACCAATTTTCACGTTTTTAGCCAATAAATGTCATAATGGCAGGAATAAAAATAAAAAATAACAAGAGCTCCGCAAGCGGTGCAATATACGCCCGTTTCTGAATGGACTTTTTTTGCACCGTTTCATCCTTGTCTACATTGCTATCAAGTTTATCAAGACATTCCAAACATTAAGGTTCTCAAAAGAAAAGCCTTAAAAAGTAATCAAAGGGATGTAACTAAAAAAAATAAGGAAGGAGAAGCAATTATTCTTTTATTAGACATACTGTCTCAACCTAATACACATTGCTATAAAGTTTCGTCAAGATTTTCCATACTGTTACCTAGTAATGACTTGTCCAAGAATAGCAGTAGAAATTAATCAGAGGAATGTAACTCCATAAATAAGGAAGGGGGAGCAATTATTCTTATATAAGACACACAGCCTCAACCTAATACACATTGCTATAAATTTTCATCAAGAAGAATAGCCTTAGAAAATATTCAAAGGGAGGTTATTCCAAAATAAGTAAGGGGAGGCAATCGTTCTTATATGTGACATATTGTGTCAACCTAATATACATCACTATCAAGTTTCATCACACCAGTCCAAAGGGTTAGTTAGATATGAGGTGTACAAATATAGTCTGACAAAATAATCAAAGGGAGGTAACTCAAAATCTAAGTCAAGGAGAGTAACCATTCTTGTATGAGGCACGTTGTCTTAACCTCATAAAAATTGGTATAAGTTTCATCATGATATTCCAAAGGGTAACCAAGTTATGGAATGCTAAAGGATTGCCATACAAACTGCCATAGAAGAGTTTTTTCAAAGGACTGTAACTCCGCTAAAAATCATCGGAGGAAAATTTCCGTAAAATGTGCGCTACTCCACATCGTAGTCTTACTATTTACAAAGTTTCAGCTTAATTGGATGAAAACTGTAGGAGGAGTTATCCGGAAACGAACACCCCAAAAATTCTGAGTAAAGGGCTGTAACTCCGTTAAAAATCATTGGACCGTAACCTCGAAACAATATGCGCTGGTCCACCTCATAGTCTTACTATATACCAAGTTTCAGCTCGATCGGATGTAAACTGTAGGAGGAGTTATCCGGGAAACGAAAAGTTTACGCCGGACGGACGGACGGACGCCAGCGCCATAACAATATACGTCCCGTTTTTTCAAACGGGCGTATAATAATATATTTTCACTTTTATTATTATCATCATCATTATGACTAATATTATAAATGCAAAGGACACATCAAACATTTAATTTCGCATTTCGAGAAACCCGAAAAGTGAAACTGGCTATTTGCTTCATAATCCGCCGAACTTATTTCCTCAAAACTAATTTGATTTCAAAATAGAAAAATTAAATAAATAAATATATATATTAATTAATAAATACAAAGCATCTATTTAATATTTATAACGAATTCATAACTGTTGTAATAATTACGAAATGCCTAGCTGCATGATTTTTTTTACGTAAAATATTAGTAATATAATTACTTCTAAAATTAAATGTGTAAAATCGCAGAAGATTATACGAAAATAAAAATATGAATGAATATCAAAACATGTAAGAAATTTTGAGGAAAAGAAAGAATGTTAGAAATAATAGATCCCATATTTGTAAAATGATTACTGGTGCATGACACGCTGATTGGAACATTAATTTTTTGTGCATTTCAAATATTTTCTATGCTATTGTTACTGTAATTATATTCTTTTCGTTTCAAGTTATGTTTTGAAATCAAAATGTTATAATAAATCTCGTTTTTAATCATTTAATTTATATATTATTCGATTATTATCAAAAAGTCTATTGACATGTGTTGCTGTGTCAAAGGTTATGCCCCACGCGTGTGACGTAACGCGAAATCTCGCCAAATTACGGGCTGCGAGACTAGGGGAGATAACAATGTGAAAAAGGTCTATTGCTTTCGGCATTTTCATATGATAAAGTGTTTTATATTGTTTTGTTTTGTTTTGTATTTTATTGTATTGTATTTATATTAGCTATTCCTATAGTTTCTCTCTTAAATCCGAACGATATATTATTATCGTCACTATTTCACTGTCACGAGGCCTCATTCATAGTTTTGCCTCAATGAAACTGCAACGTGCCAAGACACGACTCCCACGGACTAGGCATATAACCATAACGCCAGTTTCATTCATAATAACTGAACGTTGAATGCAATCTCATGCGTAGACATATAGGCAGCCAATACAGTTCTAAGTAGATTTATAACTGCGGGTGCAATGACAATTCTCTTTAGTCCTCTTTAGTGAACGCATTACCATTTCTGTCATTACTATTATTAGTACCTGTATAACATGTTATGTCATTATAACTTGCTCCTGTATCTTACACATATCCCTCCTCCCCACTCAGCTCTTGTATCTCTGTTTTCCCCTTCCTACTATTTTAGGTTCTGTAGGCCGCAATATGTTACAGTGTACCCTCTCTCTCCTTCTTATATCCTTTCTTTCAGCCACACATGTCTGTATCTTGCATAACTCGTTTAGTTTATTATTGAATATTTACATTCTTGGTGTATTTACTGAAAAGCCCTATAGTAAACCATTGGAACTTAATGTAGTTTACATTCCAATAATTACATTGAGACACGCGACGTCAATGACGTCAAAATAAACAATGGCTCTCTAAAACCTGATTGGACGTCAACAACGTCGTGACGTCATGCATGCCGTTCTGCTGTTAGCCCAAAAACTGCGTGTACATGTTTTACTGCTTCAATTTTAGCGCTAATATAAGATTTTTCATTAAAGATTTGATTGAAACGAATGTAAATATAGGCAATGAACTTAATTTTTCTGAAGTTTATCGAAGTGTAAACTACATTGGGTCACTAGCAAAGTTTACATGAACCCCATTCGGGGTTCATTCACTTTGCACGTGACCCAATGTAGTTTACACTTCGATAAACCTCAGAAAAATGAAATTCATTCCTTAAACAGTCTGGGGACTTATGGTTTTCCATCACGCACATTTGTGATGGTCAGCCATAACTCTTACACTATATTTTTCATTTCATCTCACTGAAATGGCAATTTAACCCACTGGCAGTGTTCAGTATGACCTGTCTGCACGTAAAATTGATTTTTGGTCCAGCCCTTAACTATTCTCAGTATAAATAGTCTGTATTTTCATTATTTCTGCAGAATTATGGTCAAAATTAGACAAAATTGCTTTTCATTTGACGTGTTTTATTTCCAAGAAACATACAAGTTTACTTTCTAATTTTAACAAAGTGTTACGAACAAAATTTTCGACAGTGCTTGCTTTTCTGTAACGTATGCTAACTGTACGAGTTACGCAAGGTTTTGCTACAGTTACTCGACAGAAAAGTATTTGGGATTTTTTTAAATTTGTTATGATCAGCCATAACACCAGAAGAAACTTTCCATCAAGTTTCATCCTTCGGACATATAGTGACATCTTGTGGTAAAAAGTTCAGTGATTATATTATGGTAAGCCTCATGTCAGTTCATTTCAAACGGTGCATTGTTTACCATCACAAATATGCGTGATGGAAATCCACAAGTCCCCAGATTGTTGATATGCGATAATATGTCAATTTTTTTCTGTATTCTGTATGGATGTACTTATATGTCACTTTATTGTGACATTAGTTTAATAAAGCACCAGCTGAGGTGAGTTTGATTTTAAATGTTAATATCTTATTTTGGTCATTATTTTCTTTGTTTTGCAATTTAATTGACAGATTCAGTGACTGAATGATTTATAACAACCAAGGCCAACACTTTCGAAAACTTTTCTCATGCTGTCATAATTGTTGTTTTCGTCAGCTAAGCTCATTAATTATGAACAGTATCTACATGTTTCGTTTGATAGGTAAAAGATGCATTCAGCCATGAGAATCACCATCAGAATTGAGATAAAAATGATGTGAGAATGAAGTTTCTCATTATTTCCCTCTATGCGTGTAATACTTTTGGAATTGCAGACTGTCTTATCAATGATAAACGTGCTCTATACTCTTGAATTCCTGTGGATAACATAGATATCCTGAAAGATGCAATCTGTTCAATTGATTCTGTGGAGATAATTTCATGAAACAAGCATGCTTCTGATATAACTCTGAAATTTAGTATCTCTTGCTTTATTATTTGATAAATCGAATCGGTATCAAATATCGCAGTAAAACTTGCTGTGCATTCAACACATTGATATATATGACGTATTTATTTTCATTTTATAAAGAAATTCGATGAGAATTTAGCAAAGTGGGCAAAGAATTCGCTGCTCCATACGGCACGCATACAGGGGGTTAGCCTACAAAGTCACTCTGTTCGAATCAGTATAATTATCGCAGAGCAAAACATTTTGCAATTCGTGACTTAAACCATTTATTGTTCGGATTCTTACAACGTAACACAGGAATAACATGATTTTGTAGCAAGGCGCATCATCTACAACAATAAGTGATAACGACGGCACTAACGTCAACTTCACGTTCACAACTGCTTCATATGGAAATGTTATCAGAGAATGCGGTCTGCTTCTTTCAGACAAAAGGAAAACAATACTCGGCTGCAGAACTTAAAGTATCCATAGTCCTATTAGTGGTAAAAACGTCTAAATTCAAATAATTGAAAAAAAGCGGTTCAACGTTCGCGTTTGGTAAGAAAATGGGGGTTGACGTGCATATATTGAGTCGAATAAATGGCAAAAATTTTTTGAAAAATAACAATTCACTCCACAAAATACAATTTCCTGGTCTGGTTTCCCGTCTAGCAAAACTATTAAACATAGGTGGGATAGTGATTGGAGCTTCATGCCTGTACATTGTATTTTTACCATTTTAGTCAACTTTTTGAAATCGAAAGTATGTCATTTTAGTTGCCATCTAAAATGACGCAAATATTTTTTTAAACCCGTTTTAAGTGAAACTCAAGGATGTTTATGTGTTTAAAGCTGGCTAATCACGGTCATTTTCATTGACGAAACTATAGCGCGAAGCTTGCGGCGATGCCTCATGATGAAATTTTGCATGCTAATAGAGCAATGGGGCCTTTAAAGGCCCTATTGCTCTATGAGCATCAAAAATTTTATGATGAGATATCGCTGCAAGCTTCTCCCTACAGTTTCGTCATTGTATATGATCGTGATCGGCCGGCTTTAAAAATAGAAACGTCTTTGAGTTTTGATTTGAAAAAATATCTAGGTCATTTTAGTTGGCAACTAATATGACCTACTTTCGATTTCACAAATTTCATAACGTGAGCAAAATACAAGGTACAAGAGGTAAAAATACAAGGTACATGTGTTTTAATAGATGGTATAAATACAATTTATCATATGACGTCGCATGTGAGAGTGTAATAAAGCCATGAATTAAAAACGATAATCCACTAGTGGATTAAATATGCAAATAACGTCGTAACGTTATGCGTTGACGTCAATAAAACATTGCCTTTTCTAATGGTGAAATCGTGACGTTTTAGTGCAAAATTTGCTTATAAAATGCAATTTTAGTGTCATATGATAAAAAGAATCTTGCATTCGTACTCGTGTATTATTGAATTTATTAAACTCGTTGGGGAAAACCGATAAGATGCTCGGCAAGCCTCGCATCTTATCTTTTCCCCCAACTCGTTTAATAAATTCAATAATACACGAGCACTCATGTAAGATCCTCTGTGTAAGACTTTAAAGTCTCCATAGTCCTACCAGTGGTAAAAATAAGTCTCCATAGTCCTACCAGTGGTAAAAATCGACGAAGCACAAATCATTATAAAACTTGTACAGCCTTCAGAAATGATGATAATATGTCGATTGATGTGCTTATTTGTGTCATATAATTGGCAAAAAAGGGAGAAATAATGGTTTTTGGAAAAATGACAAGGCTCTCCATAAAAAGACAATTTTCGTTTCTGGTTCCCCGTTGAGCAGTGAAATTTCGCAACAGCGAGACAATAAATGGGATTCTTGCCTTACATTGTGTTATACCATCTATTAAAACACATGTACCTTGTATTTTTACCTCTTGTACCTTGTATTTTTATCACGTTATGAAATCGAAAGTAGGTCATATTAGTTGCCAACTAAAATGACCAAGATATTTTTTTCAAATCTATTTTTTGAGAAATTCAAAGACGTTTCAATTTTTTAAAGCCGGCCGATCACGATCATATACAATGACGAAACTGTAGGGAGAAGCTTGCAGCGATATCTCATCATAAAATTTTTGCTGCTCATAGAGCAATAGGGCCTTTAAGCGTTGAGCCCCATTGAGACAGTGAATTCCCATGCAAGTGCACCTATTCACCATAAACTCCAGTGGGTTGCGGTCGGGCGATGGTGTTGGATAACTTGCAGTGCTGGGGCGTCCGACAAATTTGGATAATAGGAAGGCAAGGGCCCACTGTGCTTGCAGTAGGTGCGGGTGGAGGTTGTTGGACATTTTCTCTCTCTCTCTCTCTCTCTCTGGGAGACGGTAAAGACTGAAATACTGTCTCAAAGAGCCGTTAACCCGTAAAACAACCAGCAAACCAATAAACTCCAGTGGCCTTGCTTCTGACAAATCTATAACGTCTTCAAAATGGGTTTGTCTGTTGTGCCAGTTGAATTGTTCCTTTGTGTAATTTATTTTTCCTTCGGTGTCTTAGATGGGATGTGCTTTATAGTAGCGTTTCCGTATGTTGCGTTCCGTCTCCAATTTAACTCAATGTTTATTCAAATTTTCATAAATAGTCATCCTTAAAGATTGAATATAATCGCAAACAGTGCAAATCTTAAGATCCGATTCTGTATGTTTATACTGCTTAACTACACTGACGTTAAGGTGAAGTCAGTGCTGCTCACATGGTCTAGAAAGTGTGAAGATTTTTCACAGTGACCTTTTCAAGTTATCTCTGTATCCATCATTACTACCACATGCCAGACTCCCAAAATGTTTTGATAATGAGATAAAATTTTCAAACTCCTTGTATCCTTGCAGTAAAATAAACAAATACTGCTTAAGTTGCAAACATATTACAGGGCTAAATAAATACCAGCACTAAATGTACTGTTACAATCACAGTCGAAAATGAGTGATGAGGTCAAGCAGAATCTGCTGGATATGTGTGGCCTGTTGCTCTTGTGAGCTGGGCTGAAGTGGGAGTAATTGACAAAACACATGATTTTATTCATACTTCCATATTTTGTACATTTTCAGTCCCTCTTTCAGAAAATGTAATAAAAAGGGGGGCGGGGGGGGGGGGGGGGTTCGCCGATGTCGTTTTCAAGATACCTGACCTCGAAAACGTCAATTTTTCCACTTTTTCGACCCGACGTTATAATTGCGTTCTATGGAAAAAACGCTTTTTTGCTCGTAACTCTTCGATAAAAACCTTCATTCTGAGAAAGCAAACCATATTTTTTTCTTCAAAAACTAACACAGTATGGCCCTATGATAGAAGTTTACATTAGAGCAATAAAAATAGTAGGTCGCCGACATAACTTTCGAGTTAAAGTGCATTAAATGCCCGGCCTGCCGTCTCTTTACACTGAAATGTTGACCTTGCGCATGGTGACGTTAACGTTACTTAAATTTTCGCGCTACATATCAACTTTCGCTTTTTGTAGGCTACCGGCAGTCTGGAACTTTCATCACTCATGATTGTCATTGTCTGGAAAGTGCAGTATGAAGGCAGATGTAATACGTTTCTCTCAATCTCTGCATAATCCGTCTTAACTAAGTATTTTTAATTTTAAAAAATCGAAAGCATTTGCCATTATGTCCTCCCACACAGTTGACGGGCACCCGAGTTGGGGCGGGCTTCCACGTGTTATGACATTTGAACAATAACATTGTCCACTTGGCTTTTGTACAGTGTAAGCGAGTCAAGTTTTCCATTTCCTGACCCGACCCAAAAAAGAGTCTATGATATTGTGCACTATAACCTTGTGTTCCAACGACTGGACTTCGGCGACTCTCTCTTTCTCTCTCTCTCTCTCTCTCTCTCTCTGTAAAAATGATAGGCAGCTTTGATTCACTTTAGCGTCCAGGAGATACTTTGATATTCACTTGAAACAGAAATAAGAACTGAAACACAGAATGGTGAAAGAAAGGCAAGGAAAAAGAAACGCCACATTGTTTTTAGCTTATTGACAGAACAGATCGTTGAATTTTCGTATCATAGTCGATAAAAGATTCTGACGACATTGCGTCGACGTTGATAAGGCTGCCTGGCGTTGTTCAAATGCTAGGGACAGTCTAAGAATTTTTTATATAACTGAAATTTGGCAAAGCTTATGCTGATTTTCAGTGTGGGTGGTATGATAACGACTGTCTGTGGCTGCTCTCATGTTAACTGTTAAGTACGTGGTGGAAGTAGAGACAGTGATCTGACTATTCATTGTACGATTCTGGATTCAATTTCACGAGTCTTTGTAACTGCAACTCAACAGCTGCGAAATCCGTCTAACAAACTGATGAGAAACTGTCAGAGAACAGCTTTCTACAAACGGAAAACTAACTATATATTTTTTTTCAGTTTCTTTACGGCACTTTTTATTTCCTTTTCTTGTCGAATGAAATTTATAATAAAATTATTGCAACTCAATAGCTGCGAACTGTTAAGAAACTGTCAGCTATCCCACAAGTAGTCTTCCGCACGGAAAACTATCCTGTTTTTCAGTTTCTCCTCTACGGCACTTTCTATTTCCTTAAAATTTCACCCAGCGCTCAGCCTCCTTGCATTTTGTGAGCAGACCATGACGTGATCACAGAAGCGGCTAACGTTGACGCCATCTTGTTTTTGTCAAACGGAACGTTGACGTCATTACGTAACGTAGTGACAGAAACTGCCGCACGGCGGCGCTGAATTACTCCCACCTCACCTTTACTAACAGAAATCAGTGAATGAACACCCATCTTTTCAAGCACATTTGATGGGTTGCTGACGTTATGTCGAATATAGCATTTCTTCAACAAATTTACAGAAACGGTCGTGATTGTTTTAATAAGGCTAAGTCGCGTAATCAAGTTAATATCTCCTCTTACGACGGAAGATCTATCAAGCATGGTCCATACACATTATAGCTTTATGTTTGTCATTAACTTACACATTACAGTACTGTCGTATTTGTTGATAAATAGGTCTTTAAATCCATGTCTGATTTCCTGATGTCTGGGCAAGTAAAATTAAAGAGATAATGTGAAGAAAATGAACACCCAGAACTGACAATCCCTGCAGGCAAACAACGTTTATTCAATGCTGTCAAGGGCGTAGCTGTCTATACGCAAATACGCAGCTGCGTATTGAAATTTCAAAACGCACCCGCATATTTTGCAGGCTGAAAATTTATAAATTTTACAAGCTTCCAATACCTACTGCCAAATAACATGACAACTAGACATACATAAGTTGCTGAAATACTACACTCCCTATCAAGGAGTATATAACCTGACTGTGCGCATCATTAAATTGCTCATAGCTACGCCCCTGGCTATGCCCACTGGGATGCTTTCTTACAGACAATACAACAATTTGGCCTATTATATCTTGTTATTAAAATCGCAGCACGAGGAAATGCTCTTTTCTCATGACACGGCTCAAACGTAAATAAAAATAAAATTAAAACTTTTGTGCAAAATACGGTATGCGACCGAAAGCACATTTCCTTTGATGCGGCACAGTTTCTGGAACTGGTTGTAAATCGCTTCTTATATTCAGGCAGGCCCTAGAGAATGACAAGAATTTTCTGGACAACAGTAATTTGCGAAGGAACGCAAAACGTAATAACAGGAGCCGCGACGTGACAAAACCAACAATGTGGTCGTGCGTCCAGCGCAGACTCAGATCAGCCTGGGCATCCGCCCAGTCTGATCAGAGTCTTCGCTTTCCGCATGAAGGTAGCTTAGTCCCTCAGCTACCCTTTAAGCGCTTAGCAAAGAGTCTGATCAGACTGGGTGAATGCCCAGGCTGATCTGAGCCTGCGCTGGGCGGACGACAACATTGTTGGTTTTCACGCGTCGCGGCTCAATTATAATAGTTGAAGCAGAAATGAGACGCGACACGACAAAACAAACACATCCACTTTGTTGGTTTTCTTGTGTCGCTCTTTTCTCCTGACATTGCTCATTTGATCTGCGTCACACCAATAGGTGGTTTAACGCATCTGTGGGTTAACGTATCTGCGACCACTGGCGGTTCAAACCCGTCTGTGAATTCGTGCAGTCTAACAACATCCTTCCTTTTATGCCTTAGATTGCATGGGGTCCTTGCATGGTGTTTGCGAATAGCATCTGCTCTGATTAAACTGCTCAGATGCGAAAGCTGCCTGATCTAAACCTTTTCTGTTCATTTATTAGAAATTTCTTGACAACATATATATATGAGTCAAAGGATTGTACGTAGTCTAGACCTATATTTGTCCTCTCTAAACCCATTCTGTGTCCGCATATTTTGCGTGTTGCGGCTCATACAAGGAAATGACCTCAATAAGCTGAAGAACCCTCTTGTTTTCTTCTATTTCGAGTTTCGGTCAATTGTTTAAAATTAGCTAGAATAATTTGAAAACTCTTATAAATACATGCACTACTGTATAGTATAACGACACGACACGACAAAAGCAACAAAGTGGCATGTGCACCCGGCGAAAACTCAGATCAGCCTGGGCATCCCCCCAGTCTGATCAGAGTCTTCGCTGCCCGCATGGAGCTAGCCTAGATCCTTGCTGCCTTCCAGCACACATTCAAGACTGTGAATAGTTTGTGTGGCTGCCAAAGCTAATCTGAATCTTCGCTGGGCGCACATGCCACTTTGTTGGTTTTGTCGTGCCGCGGCTCAATATAAGAAGACAATAATGATTAATCAAAATGAACATGTACTTACATGTATATATTCTGTATAGAAACATCTCTGTATCCATCTGTATCTACTAATAATTATGAAGCATCTGTTTAAATTGTATCAAACACTCTGAGCCAACATTTCTTTCCATTTCATTTCGTCAGAAACTGCAAACCTAAATGTCTTGATCTAATTTGAATATCATGTATTCCTAGGACTTAAGCAGAGTTCCTTTGACACGCTCATCTATTGAAAAAGTGGCTATCATTTTAGCAAAACTATGTTAAAATTAATTTAGTTAAACATGAGCTATTCGAATGATGTCCTGTTGTAAATAATGTATTTATTTTAAAAGTTTAAGAGAAGCAATATATCCTGCTGTATCCTTCAGTCCGAGTTTATATCATTCACTATATCAATAGTTTGACACATACTTAACCTTTAGAAATAACTATTTTCACCGAAAATGTTTCAGACAGGTCTGCCTGCTTGCCTGTATTTGAGTGATATCGCGTGCAAAGGGACTTCAGGTCAAGCGTGAACTACCAGAACTCAAATAACTTTACTGGTCAAAGTGTTAATTTTTTACTTCTGATGTTCCTTCAGACTCAAAGAGTGTTAATGTGAACGGAGCGGCGTATGTTGATCTGAGTATTCACGGTTCATATGACGTAAGGTTTTTTTTCATGAACGTCATTCAAGCATTTTCCTATCAGACTGAGCATGTATTAGTTATCACCAATAACAAACAGAGGCGAAATTAGCCGGTAATACCGTAAACTACATGGATATTTGGTCCTTTGAACCACTTAGTGTAATTATCCAAAAATTGAAGTCGATTTTACTATTTATTAGGCGATGTGTCAAAATAATACTGGCAATGCAGACCCGATCGACCGCCGATTTGGACGTATACTGGTTTCTCATACACTTTTGTCGGTCATAAAGGTGTTATTGTTCTGCATGCTCTGCTCAGTAACATGGTAGAGAAATCACATACATAAGCGCTCAGATCTGTCTGTATCCATTCTGAGGTCAGTCAGACAAACCTTCAGACTACTTCAACAGCGTTACTCTGCCATCCAAATTCTACAAACATACTTTCGATTGCCAGAATATAAGAAATCATACTGACTGGAGTCAGTCAAGACGTCGTCGCTTGTACGACCAAACCTATATACTA
Source organism: Ctena decussata (assembly GCA_963989385.1). NCBI lineage: Eukaryota > Metazoa > Mollusca > Bivalvia > Lucinida > Lucinidae > Ctena > Ctena decussata. Next base: position 18,279,110 of record OZ022501.1, read on the forward strand.
TTATTCTCAAATATACTGGGTTGTTTGTGATGAGATGTTTCTGAGCAGAAAACAATAAGAGACGCTGCAACTGATTAGAAAAAAAAATATTTCCGAAGTTTCTTGCACAATAAAAAGAAGTATCTTGTAACCATTCCGACATGACGAATTTCAAGTTAATCCAATGAGCTTTCTTGAAAATTTTTACAAAAAAGGGATTTGTCAATGACTGACTGAAGACTAGTTTTCTGTATATTGTTTTCAAATGCAAGCAAGCCTGTAAGCCCCGGATATTTAAGTATTTTACTCTGTTAGATAAAAGTATGCCTTTCTGCAATCGGGAAAATGCAAACTAACATACATGAGCCGCAACACGAAAAAACAACCAAAGTGGTTGTGCGCCCAACGCAGATTCAGATCAGCCTTGGTATCCACCCAGTCAGAACAGTCTCCGCTGTCCGCATGGAGGTAGCTTAGACCCTTAGCTACCCTTTAAGCGCTTAGCGAATAGTCTGATCAGACATGGCGGATGCCTAGGCTGATATGGGTCTGCGCTGGGCGCACAACCACTTTGTTGTTGTTTTTTCGTGTCGCGACTAAATTATCATGTCAAACAGACATCAATGACTGACATATTTTTGCAGTGTTGTCATCACCTGATTTATTAATGTACATCATAATAACAGTTGTTGCAACTTACCAGAGTTTTATAGTACAAGGTAGATTTGTAAAACATCATTCCTAGCAGGCAAATGACGTCAAAATGACGTCATACTGCCGTCGATGCGACGTCATCACATTGCATGGACGTCAGTACGACGTCTTTTCGACCTTGTATCCCCACTGGGTTTAGGACCAGAAAAGGATCTTCCAAGTTTATTTGTTTCTGTGTTTGATTCCTAAAGCTCAACTGTTGAGAATATTGAGAGAACGATGCTTAAAGATGTACGCCCTTGTTTTTTTATTACAAAAACGTTTTCGTGTAATATTTATACAGTAACTCCGAAATGGCCCATTTATACATTTGACAATAATTATTAAGAGCAATTTTTGTGAGAAGTAACTTTATTCCAAGAAATAGAATAGATTTTGTAAAATTGCCGTCCCTATCGAAATCGCTTCTTTGGACAGAATTAATTTGCTCTGACGTCACCCAGTAGCGCGTGCACGAATAAGAAAAGTACCTAGGTATCGTCATATGATCTAAGGCATGGTATCGCTTCTCCTATTGGCTGACGATTGTGTTCATTTACATTTTCAATCTCGATACTTTTTTTAAATAAAAACTGCGTCAAACTGAATCACCCTTGAATCACAACTTTTACAATGGATTTACATATGATAAAATATTATCTAACGAAATTAGTCATATTGATTATTTTAAAGACGGTGAAAAAATGAGGAAGTATACTTTTAAAGAAAGATGGGTCAGTAAATTTATGTTAATATAAAAAATAGTGCCTTGTCTGAAGTCAATGGTTTTGCATTAAAATGGAAAACACTGACTCAATAATTTCTCCATCACTTGCTTATTTTCAGTACATCTTTTACGCCAGTGTTCGTATAGAAGGTATAGGCTGAATATTAACGCACAACTAATGATCTCAAGTAAATAATATTGTTACTGACACTTGCTTACCACTTACCTGATGTTTATTAAGATAACTGGTCAAGATAACAGGTCAGGTAAGACGTCCAGCCAGGCTCTTAAAATATACTACACCTCAGAAGTAACGCACACCTTACTGTTCAAACTTCAAACTCTGAAACCTGTTCTTTAAATAATTAAAAAGTATACAGTCTTTAAAGTATCTTTATTGAGTCCTTCAATGGCATTTAGTTTCACTGAATAGAATTATTCCAAAGAAAACAAGCGTGAAGAGGACGCTAGGCTAAATACCCTTGAAAAGCAAAAGCTGCAAATAATGGGAACTGGTGTGACTTTCATTGATGAATTATATATATATGACTTCCAATGTTAGCGTTGTGCTACTCCGTTTAAAGTTGTATGAAAATAGAAAAAAAAAAAAAAAAAAAAAAGCCGAACCTGCAGCAAGCGCATCATGCTCTCCACTATCATATCGGTTAGGCAATGTTCACGGCACCTACGACAAAGAACAAAGACAAAAAGGGAACAAAAGAGACGCCCGTACCTACTACAAGCACAGCAGGCACCTGTCAGTCTATAGTCAATATCGGAAGGGCGTCGCATATGCATCCGGTTAACTATCCCCTGGAAGGTATGCTGGAGTTGTGAGGCAGTGTTTCAGCCAATTTCGGACCGTTTCACAGAGAGGGAGAGAGAAAAGAGTAGATAAGAAGAGTTAATCCAAACAACCACATGCCGCACGTACAAGTACAGCAGGCCTTTGTGCGGCATTACCAACTGTTGTGAGACGGTTTCACGGCATCATTGCTGCTCCCTACCATCGCTTCAGGGACAATACGAGGTCAGTCGCCCCATGCACTGATACAACCATTTTTTCAGTCCTAGTCACCCTTGTTGATACCATGAGGTTGTATGGTATTCAGTCGTTGGATTCAGTCGTCGGATCCAGTAGCTCTTTATATATAGTTGAGAAATGAAGAACGACCGACTGGGACTCGAACCCACGCCGACTACCACAACTCCGCATAGCCATTCAGAGACTACAGCTTAACCATTTGCGCCACTTCGCTCCTCAAAAAAGAAGTTTCATGGAATAATGTTAAGCTTGATTTCTCTGAATGACCCATCGGATAGGGCTATTCGATTAAGTTGTGCATACGAAATATCATATGATAAAATTTAAGATTTAACAAACTTCAACAGATATTCAGGCCCAGGACCATTTTACTGATACAAGTCCATCCGGAAAAAGTGTCAAGTTGAGAAATAAAGAAGTACCCACTAGGACTCGAACCCGCGCCGACTACGACCACTCCGCATAGTCATTTCGAGACACCAGCTTAACCACTTGCGCCACTGCGCTCCTCAAAAAAAGAAGTTTCATGGAACATGTTAAGTTTGATTTCTCTGAATGACCCGTCGGAAAGTGCTTTTCGATTAAGTTGTGCTAACACCATCAGGTATATACATGGAATATCTGGATCATACGATACCGAAGCTTGGAAATATTAAATGACGAAAGGGGGGGGGGGGGTGCCTATAAGGCCATTTTTCTGCCCAAGAGCAAAATGTTTTATTTTCAGCTGATGATTAGACTATAGTGTCCGCTATAGTGAATCAATAGTGGTTAAGCTCCGTAAGCCCTACTTTTGAAATAATGGGGTTATTAAAGTGGGTAGGGTAAATCAACACGAATCAGGGGTGTCATATCATAAGCTATATTTCTCCTTCAAATTTAATGACATTCATAAATACCTTCCTTTATAAGTTGAAGTATTGTCTTTGGTGACATCTTTTCTCAAATTCTATCTTTTAAAGTAAAATCCTATGTCTGCAGAATTTCTTTTAGAGACACTGTCAACTTTCATTAATTTTGGTACTTTGAAATCAATATATTCTACCATATCTCTAGAACCAATGGATGACTTCTTACCAAACTAATATGGGTTCGCCCTTGGGAGAGTGCAAACTGTTGATTAAATTTTGGTGACCTTGAACTTTGTTTCAAGGTCACAGTAAGACTTATAGGGCCGATTGCACAAAACTATTTTAATTTATCCCTTGACTAAGGCTTATCCTGGGATAGTTAGAACTGAGTACTAAAGTGGATTGCAGAAAAGAAGTTTAAGCAAGGAATAGCTATCCCTGGGATAGTTATCCTAGAATAAGCGCAAGGTTAGCCCAGATAAAATTATTGATGCAATTTGTCTCATATCACCTGTGTTGCCATTAGTAACTGGGTTAAACAATACTACCAGGTTGTATATATGAGCTGTCCCTGCTGAATAAAGGTGTTTTTCTTGCATATGTATGAAAGAAAAGAAGAGCCCATAGTACTAGAATGCTTTTGCATTCAGAGTATTGATTAACAGTTGCTTATAGCGATATCATACTCAGCATCAATGAACTCACCACTTTTAAAAAATCATATTTTTCTCCAAAATCATGGGGCATACCGGATCAACATCATACATGTCTTATTTTGAAGGGTTTCATTATGCCTATGATAACAAATGCTGTGGGTGTGTGACGTAAGCTATGGAATCAAGAAACAAATTACGCCGTATAAATTTCATTTTACAGAAAGTCATTGCTGTTGAACTTAAAATGCTACAGAAAGGCCCCATAGCTCTATTTATGGTGAAATGCATATATAGTTTAGCATGAGATTCTCAGTACAGTTTTGTCATTATAAATAACAGTGAGTAGCCAACTTTTAACCAATAAAATGTCCCCGAGTTTCATATAAAAAGGTTTATCAATTAAGTGGGTCATTTTAGTTGAAAAAAAAATGGTAAAAACACAATGTACAAGCATGGGACCCGTTAATTGTCCCACTTTTGTTTATATTCCATTGCTCAACAGGGAACCTTTTACTTTAACTGTGGGCATGGAACCTGAGTCTTACACTGACATATGTTCTCTATTTCCTTTTTATGCCCCCATGACGATAGTCAAGGGGCATTATGTTTTATCCCTGTCCATCCGTCCGTCTGTCCATCTCGCTTAAAAAGTTTGTATAATCAACTCCTCCTACAGTTTTAAGCAATCAATCTGAAACTTTGCACAAATGTTGCAGGCATATTGAAGATATGCACCTGGCATTTTGAAGGGAAAAAAATCATTTCTGACAAAGTTACAGCAATTTCGGACTTAGAAATTTTTACAGGTTCTGGCTAAAACAGAATGGCAAGTTTGTATAATCAACTTCTTCCACAGTTTTTAAGCTATCAATTTGAAACTTTGCACAGTTATTTCAGACATACTGAAGATGTGCATGTGTTTTTTTCAAAGAGGAAAAAATAATGTTTGACAAAATTACGGGCTTTTTTATACTTAGAAATTATTTTGGGTTTTGACTATAGCAGTATGACAACTCCTTCCGTAATTTATTACTAATCAATTTGAAACTTTGCATAGATATTATAGACATATTGAAGATGTGTGTATGCCGTGTTGAAGAGAAAAAAATCATTTTAAAATGACAAAATTACGACCTTTTTAAACTTTAAAATTCTACAGGTTCTGGCTAATACAGGATGGCAAGTTTGTATAATCAAACTACCCCAGGGTTTGTAAGCTATCAGGTACAAATTTAGCACAGATGTTCCAGATATATCCAGATATATTTAAAATATGCATGTGGCATTTTCATGAGGAAAAAAGTATTTTTGACAAAATTACTGCCTTTTCAAACTTAGCAATTTTTCAGGTTTGTCTAATACAGGATGAAAACAGATAGTATAATCAACTTCTCATATAGTTTTAACGCAATACAATTTTGTATATTCAATATTGTCAACAGCTTTTAAACAATGTCTGAGACCTGTAGCAGATGTTGCCAAAATATTGAAGATATGCACATGCCTTTTCTAAGAACAAAAGAGGGGGAAGGGGGAGAAGAGGGGAAGTGGGGGACACGCACAGCACAAGGGCATCGTCTGTGGCTTACAGACACAATTTTCTAGTTTTTTTCTGTGATGTTCAAATGCACTTCAGAAGTCGAAGACTATACATGGTACATCTTGAGCATGACCCTCTCATCATGTGTACCTTTCTGTGAAGTTTGATCGAATTTGCTTCAGCTATTTTCGACTTAGTATATAGAAATCTTATGTCTTACCCCTGATTGTGACATTGACATTGTGGCATGGGATCCTAAAATTTGCAAAAAAATACCATTTATCATGTTTTACCTTTCTATGAGGTTTGATACAATTTGCTTCAGCAGTGTCGAGTCAGTTCAAAGACATGATTTGACCTCTGAGCCCTGAATGTGGCCCTGACCGTGGGCAATAGAACCTTAATTTTGTTTGTGACATACCATCTTATTTTTTTCGCCTTTGCATGAAGCTAAATCAAATTTGCTTTGGTAGTTTTTAAGTTAATGAAGAGAAAGCCACATGACCTCTGACTGTGACCTCGTCCTTGGGGTGGGAACCTATGTCTTGTGCTTGGCATACCTTCTCATAAGGTTTTATCTTTTTGTGAAGATTAAAGAAGTTTGCTCTGATACTTTTCTGAGTAAATGCCAAGACATGATCTAACCCCATATTGTAACATTGACCTTGGGTTTGGGAACATATATATTGTGTGTGAATATATTCTCACTAGAGCAAGGGAGCAGGGCATCAAATATACCCCCGGCCAGCGCCACCGCCTAATAAAAACACACTTAATACAAAGAAATCTTTAAACGAAATGTTAATAACGAACAGAAAGACAGATGGAAAATCTATAACAAACCCAGTCAAAGGCATATATAGACAAAAGCCAAAAAGTCCCATTTAAAATTTGCAAAAAACAATAATAAAAAATAAAAAAAATTAACACAAAGTTTCAACACAAATTTACATCAATTTCTATGTCTGTGACCTTGACCTAAAGTCAGCAGCAGCATCCAGACGATGTCAACTAATCAGTTTCAACCAAGAAGTAAACCTAGTAGCAAAAACAGCTTAACACGAAACTTTAACACATTGTTAATGCTATTAGTCTGTGACCTTGACCTTAGGATAGCAGCAGCAGCAACTACATGATGCAAACTAATCAGTATATAGCCTCTACTAAAATACTAAGCATCATTGAACAAGGTCTGGATAATAGAAGCAATTGAAAAAAAAACTTAACACAAAACTTTAACGCAATTGTTAATGGTATTGTACTAATAACAAAGTCTGTGACCTTGACCTTAGGACAGCAGCAGCAGCATGTAGAAGATGCAAACTTATTAGTATCCATCCTCAGCTAAAACACTAAGCATCATTGAGCAAGGTCCTGACAATAGAAGCAAATGAAAAAAACCTAACACAAAACTTTAACGCAAATTGTTTACTTACGTACGGATTGACAAACGAACGGACGAACCAACGAACGGAAAGACGGTCGAACGGATGGAAAGACGAAAATTATATATCCCTCAACATACTTCATATGCCGGGGGTATAATTATGGTTTACCTTTCTTTGATAAACTTTGCTTGAGCAGTTTTTAAGTTATTGATGAGGCACACTTTGGCCTCTTACCCCTGATTGTGGCATTGACCTTGAATGTGGGAACCCAAATCTTGTGCGTGACAAATTTTCTTATTACGCTTTATCGTTCTATGAAGTTTCATTAATTGTTTCAGTATTTTATAAGTAATTGCTGAGACACGATTTGAGACAAAAACTGACATCTCGACGGGTTGTTTACCTTGACCTTGACCTTGTATGCAACACACTGCCTTATTATGCTGCATCTTTCTGTGGAGTTTCATTTAATTTTCTGTTGCTTTTAAGTTATCGCTGAGACATGATTTGTAACGGATAACCAGACGGATGAACAGTGTGATTTTTAACATGCCGCCAAAATTTCCTTTGGGGCATAAAAATGGCAAACATCTAACCACAAAGTCCTTTTTTATTCTACTTCCCTTTTGAACGAAAGCAAGACAATGATGGTATACTTCACCTGTTTATTATACTTTTAGGATATATGAATGCCCATAATACCGAAAGACGGTCATTTCGATGAGAAGGTCAATGCTGTTTTTTTCCTATTTTAGTTGAAATCTGGCCATTCACGGTAATAACTGTGACAAACTGTTTAGAAATTTTGTAATGATACTGCAAGATAAAATATTAAATAAATTAATACCACTGGGAGGGCAATGAGACATTCAAATACCAGCAAAATCCATCTGTGTGCTGTGAAACTGTACACTCTTAGGATACTTAACCTAAATACTAATTTTCTAAGTCAGTTTTATGGAGAAAAATAGATAGATGGGTAACATACAATTTTACCTTCTTTAAACAGTATTTCAATATTCTCAGAATGATTGGAGGGCAATAATGAAATGCTGTGTGTGTCAGAACCCCTTCGACGGTTGAAAATAATGTTCAAGGTAGAAATATGATATATGTTGAACCACTGCAGTCTGCTGCAGTATTTACAAATTCCATCAAAGGGTCAAGGATAGATACATACACAGATCTTTAAAATTGCATGCCAAATCTTCCAGACCGAGTGACCTGATGCAGTATTCCCACACCATGCCCATCTGGATGCTAGACCTCAGTTACCTGCAGTAGCTCTTCCTATACATGTACTTTTATACAAATAAGCCAAAATGACAAATTATCATTTTACTGAAGCTCTGTTTTATGACATGTTGGTCTTCAAATGATTATTTAAAAAAAAAAAAAATACATTGTACATCAGATCTTTGTATTTAGTGTTTGGGATGGGACACATGAAAGGCATATATCCTTGTTCAGAATATAGTCTTTTGTCTGAAAATTTGATTCTAAAATTATATTTTTATCTCGTGTTTGTATTTATTATTTTTTTTACTTTCTCATGATTTTTTTTTAAGTCGCTACGTGGAATTTGCGCATATTTCTTCCAGTACATTCTGCAAGTTTGACATAACTTGAAAAATGTCTTAAACTACCCCCTTGGCAGGTTTAAATATTCAGTAGGTGACGGATAGATTACACCAAGGTTTAGCTAAAATAGTTTTGTGCAATCCAAAAAGTTAATCCTTTAGCCAGAGGATAGTTAAACTACTTTTGTGCAATCCGTCTGCGTTAAACTTTCACTTAACCCTGAGGTTAATATAAACTGCAATTGTGCAATCCAAAACCCTTAAACCTGAGGATAAACCCAAGGTTAACTCTTAAACTAGCTTTGTGCAATCGGCCCTTAGTGTCAATTTTAAGTCAAGTTTTGGCCATTGTCTACACAGTAGCTCCTGAATTGATATGCATTTGTTCCCAAAATGGCCTAAATTAAACATTATGAGGAGTTAGAGCACTAGTTATGATTAAATGGCCATGACATCATGATTAAATGGCCATGACATCATCTTCAAGGTCAAGGTCATGGCTAGACTAAACAGGATTTAATCATAGATTTCATCAATCAGGCGGCAGAAATGTACCAAATCCGAGTGTTTTCATTTGAAAATCAATGTTTAATATGCACAGAATGACCTTGACCTTGGTCTGAAGGTCAGTATTAGCCAAACATGATGAAACAGAATCGGGTTAAACTTAAAGGTTATAGAAAAGTCTATTGTAAAATAATGAACTTCTGAATGTATTGGTGACCTTCAGATCAAGGTCAAGGTCATTATATCCATATTAAGCATTGTTTTACAAATAGAAACATACATATTTGTTAAATTTCTGCTTACTAGCTGTGTGAGATCTTTGGTTAAACTCTGTCTAGTCTAACCTTGACCTTGACCTTGAAGATGATGCCATGGTCATTGGATCATAACTAGTGCTCTAACTCCTCATAATGTTTAATTTAGGCCACTTTGGTCATGATTTCATATCAGTTTAGGAGCTACTGTGTAGACAATGGCCAAAACTTGACTTAAAATTGACATTATAAGTCTTACTGTGACCTTGAAACAAAGATCAAGGTCACCAAAATTTAATCAACAGTTTGCACTTTCCCAAGGGTGAAACCATGTTAGTTTGGTAAGAAGTCATCCATTGGTTCTAGAGATATGGTAGAATATATTGAATTCAAAGTACCAAAATAAATGAAAATTGACAGTGTCTCTAAAAGAAATTCTAAAGACATACGATTTTATTTTTAAAGATAGAATTTGAGAAAAGATGTCACCAAAGACAATACTTTACCATTTGCGCCACTACGCTCATCAAAAAAGCAGTTTCATGGAAAAACGATGAGTTTGATTTCTCTGAATGACCCGTCGGATAGTGCTATTCGATATGTTCTGACACAGTCAGGTACATACATGGAATATCTGGATCATATGATACCGAAGCTCGGAAATATTTTATGATTAAATTTAAGATATAACAAACTTCAAAAGATATTCCGGCCCAGGACCATTTTACTGATACAAGTACATCCGGAAAAAATGTATAGTTGAGAATATGCCTATATACTTTATTACATATTATTTTTCTTTTGCCGACATGGCTTACCTTTTAAACTCTTTCAATTTTAATGAAACATGGCTAGATTGTTGACAATGTAGTATGTTTTCAATTACAAATGCCCAATCACAAGATCATCTTCGATACCAGTAAGCCAGAAGTTTCCAGCTGTCCAATATACATGATTATGGCCTCAATGAGACTTGGTTGGATTGTTGGCTAGATAGTATGCTTTCATCTACAGATAGCACAACAGATGCACTATCACAGGTACCTCCGCGGAGGTACCGATAAAATGTTGTGACAGGCATCCGGAGCTACCTGTGACGAACCAAAAACAAACAAAAACCGGTAGGTATTCGTCTTTTTTGATAAAATACATTATAACCAGGGAGTTTATTGAAAATCAAAGAATGCTATTCGACCCTTATATACATTACGTTTTGTCACACAGTATATCCCCGGGAATTTTACATATATACAGAAGATATGACTTTTGAAGTGGCTTTAAGGTCAGTCGAAAGTACTCAAAACAAGAACAAATCGGTTGTTTTAGGTCCTAAATGCACTTTTCTTGCATAAGAATCTGTTGATCTGGATACACTGACGTAAAGTAAACCTCCTTGTCCAAATATAAATGCCGATAAACTCCAAATAAGGCTGTATCGTTAAAAAACAACTGGAGGTGCCTGTGATGCAATGGAGGTGCCTGTGATGTAAGAAAATATAGCGAAAATCAGAAGAATAGCGGTTGCAAATATTGATATTATTCATCTCTAGACCACTGCCTTGAAAGAATCGTTCATTCAACGTCGCAATTTAATCTATCATAATGCGAATATCAAGCACAGTTTTGTTAAAACGACAGGCAATGATCATGAACTTATACAATCAGATTCTACATCCTGCTCTCAAAACCAAGATGGAAGTAAGTATACGTTGACAATAGTTCATAAAGACCACACATGGTAAACCGAATAAAGAGCTCTTTCCCCAGACAGGTGGAAATTCACCTACCCCAAATGAAAACAACGCTAACTTCTGTTTACCTATTTTATATTCTAAATTACAAAACAAACCAGAGAGCAAAGTGAGCAGCTGTACAGGTGACCTTATTGCCAGAAGACTACAGACAAGCGGACATAAGAACACGTAACATTGATGCTTCACAATAGAAATCCAAAATCCAAAGCAGATCATCTCAAAGAGTTACTGTCCGTTTTGTGTCCATATCTGTTAGTCAAACATTGACGAGTTGTACGTAGCTGTTGAAAATTTACTTCCTAATTCAGTGTTAGAATAGTTATGAAATGCGCTTAAATAAGAGGCAGCGTTTTTGTGAATGGTGATGACTGCCTGTTAGCCATACCAAATCGTCAGAAACTGTCGAGGTCACACGCCATGCTCTATTCGAAACGTTTGCAAAAAAACAACGTTTCAGAAGATGACTTTTATGTAGTAAAAGTGCTCTTTTGTTACCAAATTTGATGCAGTGGCTATTCGGAGACTTTGAATTACACGTTATTTACAGTAAGATTCCGATCACTTCAATATACTAAACGGTGTAATATTGAGAACATGTCACCTGCCGATGATGTAATCTGTAGGCCTTACGGATGTATTTGGATTCTAGTGCCAACAATTCAAAACTACCGAGACTGAATCACTTGTAGCACCTATCACTCCAGTTACCACAAAGTTAACACATACAGCGAGCACCATACGACACATGCGAGCGACATATATGAGGTACAAAAGGATAACACTGTAGATACCTGTACGTGTATGTCTGTTGACGGGTATCGGCAATTTTGACAATTTGATACACCATGTATGTGTAGCTGGCATGACGTGTGACCTCGACAATTTCTAACAAGTTGGAATGACTCACAGCCAGCACCTCCCGATCACAGTCATCACCAGTCACAAATTGTTGACTCTTATTTAAGCGCACATTTAATAACGATTCTAACACTGAATTAGGCAGTTATTTTTCAGCAACTATGTGAAATTCGTCAATGTTTGACTAACAGAAGCGGAAACAAATTGGGCAATAACTCTTTGAGATGGTGTTTTAGAAATTTTAACATGGAATTTCATGATATACACATTATGATAGCTTAATGGGACGTTGAATGAATTATTCTTTCCAGGCAGTGGTTTAGAGAGGGTGTCAATATTTCCAGCTGCAATAACTATTAAGATTTTCACTATATTTGCTTACATCACAGGCACCTCCACACCATTGCAGGCACCTCCAGTTGTTGTTTTGAAAAATCAAGCATTATTTGTAGTCAATCTACATTTATATTGGAGCAAGGGGGTTACCTTAACACCAGTGTGCCGAGAAAAACAGATTCGTAAGCAAGATCACTGCATTTAAGACCAAAAACGTCCGAATTCTTTATGTTTTGAGTACTGTGGGCTGACACCAATGCCACTTCAAAAGTCGCATCTTTGGTTCATATGGAACGTTCAGGGGGATATAATGTGTGACAAAACTTTGTGTCTATAAGGGTCGAATAGCACTTTTTGATTTTTACTAAACTCCCTGGTTATTTTATATTTTGTCAAAAAAGAGGAATACTTACCGTTTGTTGTCATTTTTTGGACAGTCACAGGCAGCTCCAGGTGCCTGTCACAACATTTTATCGGTACCTCCGCCGGAGGTACCTGTGATAGTTTACCAGGCGTGATTTGGGCCAAGTTTTCCTCATTATTATTATGTCCGCTTCAGAGTCCTGACTCACCCAGTCAGCCTCTTTCAATTTTATGAAACTTGGCTTGATTATTGACTAGTTAATATGCTTTCACCAATGCATAGTCCAACTGAAGCAGACTTTCTGCAATATATGATACCAGTGAGGTCTAGCTTTCCAGCTTTTCATCATATTTCATATTTATTTCATCATTATGCCTTCTACAAGGTCTTGTGTCAACCTACAATTTTAATGAAACTTGGTTGTAATAATATGCTATCATTTACACACCGTCCGATTCAAGCACACAACCGTCTTTAATATATGTAAGGCATATGCTTAGAGCTTTTCAAAGTATTTATATTTTTAACTGTATGCCTTCAACCAGATCTTGGCTAAGACTGCCAGCCTCTTGCAAATTTTAATGAAACTTGGCTATGTTAATAACTATGTAATTAATATGCTGATATCTATAAAAAGTCCAACTGAGGCACACGTTCATCTTAAATACCAGTTAGGCCTAGGTTTCCAGCTTTCATAATGCCCTCTTGGCTCATTGCGTGAGCCTTTTTTCAGTTTTCAGTTTTATGGTTTGAGGGCTGGATTTGGATTTGGATTAATTCAGTTCCGGGTCTTTGCATACTTTTTACTTAATGAAGCTTAGCTCGATTGTCGACCGGAAAAGAGATACGTTATCTGCACAGAATGAAATTTAGACACACAACCGTCTTCGATACCATTAAGGCCAAGGTATACAGCCTTTCGTGTGATAATTTTAATGTCATCGCTAACCGTCTCAGCTACTTTCAATGTTATTGAATCTTTCAGTTTGCACTGTTGACTAAATAATATGGTTTCTTCTACACATAGTGCAGTGGAGACACAAGACTGTATTCGACACAAGTTAGGCATAGGTCTATAACATTTCGAAATATCTTGTATTAATTTTATCGTTATGTCCTCTTGGCTCATCCTATCATCATTTTTAATTTTAATGATATGCTTTCATCTACACATAGTCCAGTTGTGGCACACGACCATCTTCGATAGCCGATGGGCCCAGGTTTCAAGCGATTTAACATCTTTATTGATATCATCGTTATGCCCTTTGCTCAACCTGTCAGCTTCTTTCAGTTTAATGAAACCTGACTAGATAATAGTCTTTCAGCTACATAGCAATCTTTAATACCTTAGCTTTTCATTATACTTTATCTCAGTTTACTGATTATGTTTGCTCATCCTGTCGGCCTCTTCAATTCTAATGAAACTTTACGGAATTGTTAACCAGTAAATATACTACATATCATCTACGCATAGATCAATTGATGCACTCGACCATCTTCGATACTAATTAGGCGTAACTTTTCAGTTTTTCAACATTTTATATTAATTTTATCATCATGCCCTATTCAAAGTATGGGTTTACCCTGTCAGCCTCTTTCAATTTTAACGAAGCTTGGATAGATCGTTGGCCAAATGAAAGGCTATCATCTATACACAGTCCAGCTGAGACACACGACCATGTTCAGTGCCAGTTTAGGCCTAGCTTTCAAGCTTTTACGTTTATTAGTGATTTAATCATTATGACCTCTTGGCTTACTCTGTCAGCTTTTCGTTGTTTAATTTAATGCAAAATATGTTATCAAGATTTAGATCTTTCTAATTTCTAGCACATCAAGGTCCAGCTAACGTTTGGTTTGGTTTAAACAGTATTTTATGAAGGAATGAATTTCATTTTTCTTAGGTTTATCGAAGTGTAAACTACATTGGGTCACGTGCAAAGTGATGAACCCCGAAGGGGTTCATGTAAACTTTGCTAGTGACTCAATGTAGTTTACACTTCGATAAACATCAGAAAAATTAAGTTCATTGCTTATATTTACATTCGTTTCAATCAAATTTTTCATGAAAAATCTTATATAAGCGCTAAAATTGAAGCAGTTGAACATGTACACGCAGAGTTTTCTGCTAACAGCAGAACGGCCTGCATGACGTCATGGCGTTGCTGACGTCCAATCAGGTTGTAGAGAGCCATTGTTTATTTTTACGTCATTGACGTCGCGAGTCTCAATGTAATTATTTAAGGAATGAATTTCATTTTTCTGAGGTTTATCGAAGTGTAAACTACATTGGGTCACGTGCAAAGTGAATGAACCCTGAAGGGGTTCATTTAAACTTTGCTAGTGACCAAATGTAGTTTACACTTCCATAAACATCAGAAAAATTAAGTTCATTGCTTATATTTACATTCGTTTCAATCAAATCTTTTATGAAAAAATCTTATATAAGCGCTAAAATTGAAGCAATAAAAATGTACACGCAGTTTTCCTGCTAACAGCAGAACGGCGTGCATGACGTCATGACGTTGCTGACGTCCAATCAGGTTGGAGAGAGCCATTGTTTATTTTGACGTCATCGACGTCGCGTGTCCCAATGTAATTATTGGAATGTAAACTACATTACGTTCCAATGGTTTACTATAGGGCTTTTCAGTAAATACACCAACAATGTAAATATTAGAATGTAAACTACATTACGTTCCAATGGTTTTCTATAGGTTTTTCAGTAAAAACACCAAGAATGTAAATATTTCGTGATAAACTAGGCCCTACATACAAAAACAATTTACAAATCAGTTCAATATAGGATCGTACGATCAGCGTGAAGCTTAAATGATTGTTATCTCCGCTAACGTTTTTTAAAAAATGCATGTATGTTTCTAGCTTACAACAGCTGACAGAGTCTCATTCCAATTCTGAATATAAAATATATTCCAGTCGTCTTTCAAAATTGATAATAAAAGTGTTAACTTTCCTTGTTCAAATAACCAAACCCGTTGGCATATAACAGTTCTCTCAATTCAGTAACACAGTTTCTTCGTCCATATCCATCTTCATTCAGTAACATCAGATAGTATTTCTTTACATACCCATCCGAGACATGCTCAGTACCACCTATATTTCAATGCCACTTGGCTGTCTCAAAAGACATGTATACCTACATTATGCATCTGCTGCAAAATTCACCTGATTACAGGGGCATGATAACATGATGTGATATCATGTCACTTTAAAACTGCGCTTGCGCGAATGTTATCAGGCGATGTCATTAGAAGCGAACTCTGAAGACGATTGACTACATACTGACTTTGGCCATAACAACGTTCGATAGGTTAAATTACGTCACCGGCTTAGGTCATAACGTATTCGAAGTTCGCACAAACTGCGTTTCCGTTTCATTTGTTTGACGCTTTTAGCGCCTTAAAATCTTTTAATAATGCATGATAAATAGAAAACTATGTAAGTGTCTTTTGATATCAAGTTTATCAGGCTCGTCCCGAAACACGTCGGACTGGCACGGCAAGCCTCGCCATTCCTACGCTGTTTCTGGTCTCGCCTGATAAGACAGTAACATGGTATTCTCTATGTATAAGGCAAATCGATTACAATACCTTTACACTGCCTCATTGCATGCTGACGCATTATATGCTTCCCGACTAAGAGTCATATACCTTTTGCAATCGTTAGTAATCATTCATATTGTTAATGTTCCTATACTTGAGCCCCATATAATAACTGTGACATCAAAATTTCTTAAAGGCCCCATTGCTCTATCAGCATTTGAAATTTTTTCATGAGGTATCGCTGCAAGCTTCTCACTATAGTTTTGTCATTGTAAATGGCCGTGGTTAGCCAGCTTCAAACAAATAAAACATCCTTCAGTTTCACATAAAAAGGGTTTGAAAACTTATTTGGGTCATTTTAGTTGGCAACTAAAATGACCTACTTTCGATTCATAAAATGGTAAAAATACAATGTACAGGCGTGGAGTTCGAATCAATATCCCGCCTATGTTTATATAGCAACTCTAGACGGGAAACCAGAACAGGAAATTGGATTTTGTGTACCGATTTGTTATTTTTCAAAAACTTGTTCGCTCTACTTTTTGCTAGTTATATGACTCAATATATGCACACCAACCCGCGTTTTATAATTAAACGTGAAGGTTGAACAGCTTTATACAATGATTTGAATTTAGGCGATTTTACCGCTGATAGGACTATGGAGTCTTTAAGAAAACTCAATGGATATGTAGAGGAGATAAACTAGATGTGCAAACACGCTAGTCCTTAATACAAAGTTCATTAATCGTTTTTCTTTTTTTAAGACAATTGTGTCATCTGGAAAAATTAGTAACTGAGTGAGTGAATCATACTTGATGTCCAACCAACATGAATGTCATACGCAGACAGAAACCTCTGTTTAAAAGCTCATCCGACAGACCGGTGGACCGGACAGTTCCTGTGTCAGCGTGCAATGACAGTTTGTACTCTTAAGAAATTTGTATGCCAGAATCAGGTCTGTGTGAAATTGATATTTCACTTGGTTAATGGGCTAAAGAGTAAATGCATATTCAGTATAGGACTGAATGTACAAATTAAAAAAGAAGATCTTGAATTAAAATATTACGTTTTTGGCATTTGGGATTACAATTTTATTGTAGTGAATTTCTTGTTTATCATTATCAGAAAGACCAGTGCGAATGATAGCCTCTGCAATTAAAAACTGTCATCATGAAAACAAAGATTTAATTTCAACAAGAACGAATACACAAGCTTTACCATTAGAAAAGATGCCTCACATGTACAAACATCAGTCTGCGCATTCAGGGAACTTATAAGTACTGTGATGTGATTTTAAAGAATAATTGGGATTTGGAATCCTTAATTCATAATACCATTACAAACTGAATACATGTACATACATATCTCCTATTACAACAATGGTAAATGGAGCCATAGTGTTTGAGTTCAAAACACAAACACAGTGTCTAGTGAGACAGTTCCTCCCTTTTCTTCTGTCAGCAGCGTAAACGCTTAATAGAAAAGTAGTTCTGATGTATGTTTTAAAGAGACACTGGCATTATGAAGGACCTTTGTTCTCATCATTGCATAAATATGATCCCTCGTGAGCATAGAAAAATATCGTCTGATGCAAACAATTTTGCAATAATCATTTTGCAATTAATTTATATCATAGTCTAGGAATAGCACTGCATGAGTGCATACAAACATATAAAGTAAAAGAATATATATATAATTGATATTTTCGCATAGCTAACGCTAGAAAAGTCTAGAGAGATCGTATTTTTCTTGCAGGTTATGCTTCTAAACAGTTAGTTAGTTTGTACTTTATGAGAATTGTTTACAGTTACAACTGAATTCTATTGCTATTCCCATGGTCACAAAATTACTTGAAATAGCGTTTACAGATGAATAAAAAGCACGAGCAATGACACGTATAGAATGAAATGCAGGCGAATCAACTAATGTAGTTTACATTACCAAAGTACATGTAGTATGTTAGCCATATATTTAAGTGTTCCTAGATTCTGTTTATAGCTGTTTATAGCTTACACATGGTATTATGTGTTATCCATAGGTCAAACATATGTTTACAAATTATATTTATGTAAATTTAGAAAATTGGCTGGTAAATGATAAAATGATTTTCAGGCAGAAAATTTGCTTATAGAACATAAAATAGTGTTGTGAATTACTTTTCTTGTGATGAAGGATAAATGTATAGGTTCAATTCAGATAATTAGAAACTGTCAGGCATTTCCAAAGTTCTCAAAATAATAATGCTTTTGATTTGAAAAAATGTTTATGTCATAAAACCAAGCATTAAGAGAGATGACATATAAAACTCTTGTTCGCCCCTTTCAACCGTATGGAGCCCCTACACTGATCAAAATATTGACAAACTTGAAATGATCCAACATAGAGCGGCCCGCTGGACTCTAAATAATTATTCCACATATGCAAGCGTGACAGAGATGCTTCAATCTTTAGGCTGGCGATCTCTCTCTACTGACCATTCCAAGGCGGTAGTTCTGTTGTGGTTCTCTGTTGCCTGTTTTTGGTGTCAGAGTTTCTGTGATGTTTTACCTTATGTATGTTTTTATGTATTATTTTTGGTTCGGTTTGGGTTGCTGAGTGGCCACCTTTTGGGAACAAGCTGCTCACTCGGTTGACCATATGTTCTCTGTATCTTAATTATTTGTAATCTTAGTTGTTTCCAACTATGGTTTGAGGGCTGGATTTGGATTTTGATTGTTTCAGTTCCTGGTCTTTGCATACTTTTTACTTTTACAATTTTTATATAGCGTATGTTAAGAGTCACTTGGTAAGTGATGCGCTTGGCTTCGTGGTCGAGTGGTTAGAGAGGCGTCGTGATTGAGTGGTTAGAGACGCTCGGTTATGGTACAGAAAGTTGCCGGAAGGTCGTGAGTTTGCGCCCGGGTCTCGCCATCCGATGACTGGAAAACTCTGTCAACGCAACAGTAAATGGGTACTTGCTTTGAATCAGGGAAGGATATGGCAGCGAAAGGAGAGGGATGGGGTCCGCCTTTCAAATGCTGTGCCCAGGACACAGTGGGCCTCTAACCCCCACTGTCCCCTACGGCTACCAGGCAATGGGAAACCTTTACCTAAATTTGTGTTGAAGATATAGTTCAAACCAAACTATAACCACAAGCAGATTGGACTTTTGGTGAGAGGCAATATGTTCTATAAAAGGTTTATCCTTTGGAAGCAAGGATCACACCAAAGGTCTGAAAACTGTCGAGTGTACAAGTTTTCTGGGCCAGACTAGCTAGTTTCGGCCAATTAGGCCTCATCAGTGACCCTCAAGATGTATGTTTCACAACAGAACAGATATGCACCCGTATAAATACCTCAATCAGAAACAAGATCTGAATTTCAAAAAGACTTATGATAGATTTTAGCACGCATGTCTCTGGGCTATCATGAGCATAAAATCTTGTCCATACTTTTCAACAGATGCACAGTACAACAAAATGTTGAAGAGTATGGACGTTATTTCATTCTACTTGTGGCCCAGGGACTTGCAAGTCATGCTCTGTCAAAAGCCGTTTTGATGTCTGCAGCTACTGTTTCTCGTCGAATGCGTTAGTAAATGGGGCTCGGAGTTGCCTGCCCAGACCTACCCATCACTTTTTTTCTTTCAAATTTTCGGGTTAAGCGACACTGAAGAAGTTAAATACAGAACCGCGCGTCTGTCGAACTAAATTACGTTTTTATTTTGAAGTCTATGTACATGTGTGCACATTATGTATACATGCCTTGTTTGTGTTTGAGGCGTTCTTAGAGATTTTTTAAGTTATCTGTGGCGCTCAATTGCCTACGAAATCTGCATTTCCTTAGCAATGACCTCTTTTGTTCACAGTCTCTGTCTATTAAGTACGATTTTCAACAATACTAGGGTGACCAATTAAGCCGATTGTTCGGTAGAATATGTACTGGCCACAGGACATTGAAGTTTTATATGTTCCGTCTTGATCAACTTATCAGAAACCCCACAAGACCTGATTTTCTTACAAAGTGCATCGAGTCTTGTGGGGTTTCTGGTAAGAACATATAAACAGTCAATGTCCTGTGTACTGGCACTGTTGACGGTTTGCTTTCTCAGAAGTTTGATAAGTGGTGAACTGTGTGGCCGAAATGGAGAGTACAATCCAGACAGAAATGAAAATTGAGCCGCAACACGAGAAAACCAACAATGTGGTTGTGCGCCCAGCGAAGACTCAATCAGCTGGGCAGCCGCCCAGTTTGATCAGACTCTTCGTTAAGTACTCAAACGGTAGCTAAGGGTCTTAGCTACCTCCATGCGGACAGCGAAGACTCTGATCAGAATGGGCGGATGCCCAGGCTGGTCTGAGTCTGCGCTGGGCGCACAACCACATTGTTGGTTTTGTCGTGTCGCGGCTCATTAATGCTATCGAGAGATCCAGAGATGATGTCCATTCCTTATTATGGTGGTGGGAAAACGGAATATAGTGATGAGGAAGACATGAATTTATAAGTAAAAAATTTATTACACAACGTATGCAACAATTATCACAGCACAACAACATTTACATGTATGTCTTTTTATGTTTTTGTGTGTGTTTTTTTCAAACAGTTTTTTATTTTTACCCATTTAAATCAAACATAATGTTCAAGTAAACAAAGAGTATTTCAGTACTAAAATTTACGGAAAGATGAAGTATTTCTTTGGTTCAAAATAAGTCAAAAATTATATAAGTCAGCATCCTGATAATTCAGTTTTCGTTATCTGTCACGCTGTACCATGATTTTCAATCAGTAAAAACTTAAAGTGCATGGTACACGGTTCTGATCTGGAAAGAAACTAATCTCGAACCGTGCAAGATAGTGGTTACATCTTAGGTCCATCGGAACACCGCTTGGCCAATTCCGAGAAACCGATTGATCTTAGGTCATACGAGGCAAATCTAAAGGTGATAAAGATATCCTATGACTGTTGCATTTCATCATTTTATAAAATGAAGACAGCCTTCCGTATACTTCGAAACAAAGACCGCAAAGGCTGGGAAAGATTGTCGCTTTGCAGTATCCTGGTAGCTGACTTCACAAGGGCGTAGCTACCTATACGGCAAATACGCAGGTGCGTATTGAAATTTTGTCAAAATTGACAAAATTTCAAAACGCACCTGCATATTTGCTTGCTGAAAAATTTATAAATTAGAGCAGATTTCAATACCAATTGCCAAAGTGGCTGAAATACTAGCTTTCCCTTCAAGAAGTAGAGAATAAAACATGGTTGTGCGTATAATGAAATTACCTCTAGTTACGCCCCTGCTTCATCGCATAAAATGACAACGTGAGTTATGGACATGGGACATAATTATTGGAGAAATGCAGTGTGCGGCATTAAAATCGGCTTCGTGAAACCTGAAATATAATCTAGCTCGACATTTCCTTTCTAAATATGAGACATTCACTATTTGAGTCTCATGGTCATGACATACAATTTCCACACTGATAATTCATATTCACATTTTCTCTTTTAAATGTTTTTTTATCTTTGAATTCAAGTAAAGTTATTTTCGTGGAATTCATGTAGGCTTAAGTGCTCCTTAAATTCAAGTTCACGAAGTCATTTTCCTAGTCCAAAAAGGCTTTTAAACTAAACGGTCTACATTCTGAGCAACCACAGCAAGAAACAAGGAAAACACATGGTACTAAAAATATAAAAGAACATAAAAGTAAAAGAAATAAAGAATAAAAATGTTAAAAGAAGACAGTTATAACATTATAGGGTTGTGAGCAAGGATTTCTTTTTTTTTCTGGGTTTGTCCTTTCTAAGGTTTGTCAGGATTACACAAATACACGCTTATTTCGTCGATTTCGCCCACAAAAGTGTCTAGGTCATCAGCGTCACCAATATGTAGACCACACTGGACGTTTCTCAACGTACCTGGGACATCGATTGTAGTTTCATTGACTCCATTAGTTCCTGAAAGGACTCCATCTTCGAATACGTAGGTCAGTTCCTGTGACGTCACTGGCCCGGTAGCAGTTTGCCCACGTGGAATTGAAGTGAATTCAAAAAACTTTGTTGACGTTCCTACACCAAAGTAAACATTGCTAGAGTCTTCAGAAATCATTATGGAGGGAAGGTTTCCACAGTCGCTGTTGGAAACGATGGCATGTGCAATGGCTGGATCAGCAGCAGTCGACGTGTACTTGATCTTGATGACGACTGTGTTACTGTGCTCAAGGTTGGTGAATCGTGGAATTATCAGCCGGCTTTTTCCGTCGAATTCGGCGACGCCATTTTGAACTTTAACATTGTCATTTCCTACATAGTAGCCGTTTCCGGACATATCGTCAGTATTCGCAGTGAAGGGTAAATAAATTTCAGGTTTGCATTCTCTCTCCTTAATAATGACCTTTGTTTCTTCTGCGCATGTACATTCATCCTGAATATAAACAGTCCCTGGGGCACAAGGCATTGGGACGTATCCATGGCCCGGAACAAACTGCCTGAACCAATTAGGATTTCCTGGCATTTCCTTTTTATCACATTTTTGTTTCTTCACTTTGTCATTAAAGCATCTGTCCAAACATAATTCATCTTTATCTTCGATACATCCTGCGGCTACTTCATATCTGTAACCCAGGGGGCAGCACTTAGGAACAGCCTGACCACCCGAACACTCCCAGTATCCCCGGCAGTTACCCTGAGCCCCGAAAACTGTTAAGTCGGGAAGACCCGCACATTTATCATTTTTACAGGTAGTATTAGCATAGAATAGACATGTCATTTTATCCATATTCCAGTATGTTGAAAAGGCACATTGTTGAATTTCTCCTATGAGTTGACCAAAGTGGTTAAAGTGACACTGGACGAACTTGTCGCAGTCTGTCGGGTGACTGTTATAGGCGGCTCCATTAGCTATTGTACAGTTGGCACACAGATCAATCTTAGGTAATTGTCCATTAGTAACATGTGTGGCGAAACCTACTGCCAGAATGTAGGAAAGGATCTTTGCACCGTGCATTTTGTCTTTGATAAAGCGTCTCTGTCTGGAAATATTTTCTGAAAAATAAGTTGAAACATAAAAATTAAGTTTATCCCGGATTTAGACCTACCGTATTTCTTCGGTTGTAAGAAAGGCGTTTTCTTTACTATGAAACAATCCCAATAGTCTGGATCTGTTAAAGTCTCCATAGTATTATTGTAAAATCGCCTAAATTCAAATCATTGTAAAAAGCTGTTCAACCGTCACGTTTGATTATAAAATGCGGGCTTGTGTGCATATATTGAGTCATATAACTAGCAAAAAGTAGAGAAAACAAGTTTTTGAAAAATAACAAATCGGTAAACAAAATCCGATTTCCTGTTCTGGTTTCCCGTCTAGAAATGCTATATAAACATAGCCGGGATATTGATTCGAACTCCACGCCTGTACATTGTATTTTTACCATTTTATGAAATCGAAAGTGGGTCATTTTAGTTGCCAACTAAAATGACCCAAATAAGTTTTCAAACCCTTTTCATGTGAACTTGAAGGATGTTTTATTTGTTTGAAGCTGGCTAATCACGGTCATTTTCAATGACACAACTATAGTGAGAAGCTTGCAGCGATACCTCATGATAAAAATTTTCATGCTGATAGAGCAATGGGGCCTTTAAACTTTTCTTTTTACATTTCAGTCTCAATTTATAGTAGAAATAACTTAAAGAATTAAAAAAAAAGAGTCGCAGGTATGAGAAAATCACGTTTCTATTGTATGAAATTCATGTAGGATCTACCTTATAATTTGAGGGGAGCATGGTATACCCTGTTTGTCCTAGCAGATACCTATGGTGTCAAAGATCTGTTACCATAGCAACTGTGGAGTTAACAACTGTTTTGCTTGCTTCTTTGACAGAATGATGTCTCGATGACATCACTGTGATATCAATAGAAGCCGCGACACGAGAAAACCAATAAAGTTGAATGTGCACCCAGCGAAGTCTCAGATCATCATCCGCCCAGTCTGATCAGTCTTCGCTGTCCGCACAGAGCTAGCATTGACTCTTAATTAGCTTTTAAGCGCACAACGAAGACTCTGATAAGTCTGGGCGGATACCCAGGCTAATCGAAATCTTCGCTGGGCGCACATGCAACCTTAATGGTTTTTTGTGTTGCGGCTCATATGATGTTCTAGTTGCTAGGGTGGTGGAACCTTAACATCATCCATGTTTGCAAAGGCAAACAGTGTTTGCCATGCTCTATCAATTTTTCAATGACATTACAAACTGAAATTATTTCAATAGGAACTTAAGATTTTTCAAACAATTAATTATTGTTAATCCATTTAATTCAGTGTTTCAATATGTTTCAATATTTCCCCTACCATTTTGTTTTACTCGAAAAAAGTAAACTGAAATTAAATGTAAACATATTGCAAGGCTAATGAAGTTTCTTTTACCTCGTCTTTGTAGAAGTTTGTTCTTCTCTTTCTTGTCTCAGACCAATACTGAAATCTGTAGCCGAAGACATGCTTTTATATACAGCCTGAAACCACCGTCCAAAACACTTTTTTTCTGTTTATCCGCCCATTTTAGGCTCGACCGACCTCAAAGCCACTCGACTGACGTTACGTTTGGTTTGGCGCGCGCGCATTAATTAGCGTAGGATAAAATCCTGTTTAAAATCTGAATAATTAATTTTGTGGTCCAACTCATTAAAAACACGTATCCTATCATAACGCAGTACAAGAAAAGGTATTCCAAATGCATTCATTCATAAAATTTCACGCTTGTAACTTGTCAAAGTAACATTTTAGATGTCATTTGTAGCTATGACTGTATTTTTAGACGTAAACGGATTCGCCGTTTTGTTTCATATACGCATGAAAGACGCTGAACTTTGTTTACGTAAAAAATCACTTCGTAAGTTTACATAGTATTTTCAAGGATTGTTGATTAAAGGTGCATCTTTCTGCACTTTGTGGTCTTGAAAAATCACGACAAGACAAACAGATGAATGTTTAAACAATTAATTTATATTTACTTTCATTCGATCATCCAAAGAAATAGATTGTTTACTAATATATACAGATTTTATTAATGTTCGTGTTTCTGTGCCAGTCGGTAAAGACACCGAGCATGAAACTACAAAATATTTGAAAAGATACGTACAAAATAACATTAAAAAAGCAAGTGCCTACAATGAGAAAATAAAAAGTATTATCAAGATTTATGTTAAAACCTTTGCTGCTAAAAAACATGCGTGCTCTGGTTTGCTAAATATGCCTTACACAAGGTAACACCAGAGCGTACTAATTTAGAGTACCATACCATTTTCTTTATTCAGTTTAGCTTACTGCAAAGGAAGTAAAACGTATAACTTATCAGTTCACTCGTTTGTTCATCTGAAGTCCGGTACTTGTCTTCAGATGCATCTATAATCCTTGCCAAAGACTGTCAAGTATCCAGACACATGTACAGGTCAAAACAGGAACCATTTCAATGCAGCCACATTTTTTATGCTGATAGGAACATCAAAAATATAAAAACTGTTGAGCAGAAGTTCCTCATTTCAAGGCATACACAGACTTTCAGTGGTTGGGTATTTTCTCTGTAAATTAAATGGCGTTAGAATTCTGTTACTTTATGCAGGAAATCACTAGAAATCACTAGATATACATTCTCTCTGGGCATTTCTAAACTTACCCATGCGAAAATATCAGTTTATTCATTTTAATTCATTTGCACTCATACAGATCTCATTCGGTTAATCGCAAAACGATTATTTCAAAATGATTCTTATTCCTTTTTTCTCTCTCAAATTCATGATATTCTTAGCCGCGACATGATGAACCAACAAAGTGGCATGAGCGCGACGCGAAGACTCAGATCAGCCTTGGCATGCGCCCAATGTGATCAGACTCTTCGTTGTTGGCATAGAGGTAACTTAGACCCTAGCAACCCTTAAAGCGCCTAGCGAGGACTCCGATGAGACTGGGCGGATGCCTAGGCTGATCTGAGTCTTCGCTGGGCGAACATGCTACTTTGTTTGTTTTAACGTGTCGCGGCTCAATTATGGAAAGTACAAAGGTCGTTGCAGTACCAGTACTTATTGGGAAAAGGGCATTAAGGTAGTCAGATACAGAATAACTGTTTTTTTCTTTGCTAAAACAAAAGAGAATTATTGTTCATGGTGAAATCGAACAACTGTGGAGTATATACACACAACAATGTCTACCGTAAAGATCCTTAGTTTTCCGGCAGAAAGGTCTGTACAAACAGTGGAAACCGAGATCAAACTGTTCCTCAGGAACCAGAATGATCAAGGCCTTCACAGTTTCTATTCCACCAGGCATTACTCTATGGTAGAAGCGAAATAAAAGCAAACTAAATAATAGGGCTAGGACCGTCTGTGCTTGCAGCAGGTGCAGAATTTGGCAGTCTGATTTAGGCATATTTTTAATTAAGCATTGTTTTTCCAGGAGACCAAACGGTGAAATGTGTTTGATTGTTTTTTGTTTGTTTTATTCTGTATCATACAATGTAAGTTTTACTAAAATATGCATGAGCATGCCCCATCGATGGAATATATTTTTCATGAAGTTTTTCATGAAATTCAATTTTATTCAACGTCATTTCAACATCATGTGCAAGGGCGTAGCTACCTATACGCAAATACGCAGGTACGTATTGAAATTTTGTCAAATTGATAAAATTTCAACACACACCTGCGTATTTTCATACTGACATGTTGTTAATTGGGCATAATTTCAATACTAACTGCCAACAGACAGAAAATTTGAAATATCTTAGCGGATTAACCACCTATCATTGCCATCAGTGAGTATAAAGCATAATTGTGCGTACATTGTAATCGCCCTAGCTACGCCACTGATGTGCCTACTGAGCCGGTGTTAAAGAGATACTTGTCTCCTGCTGCATCTGTAATACTTGCCAACGACTGTCAATTACGTCAGTCTGTCTTCAGACACATACAGAGGTCAAACCAGGAACCAGCTCATTGCAGCCACATTTCTTTATGCTAGATATAAAAACTGTTGATTAGAAGTTACTCATTTCAAGGCATCAACAGATGGAGTGTGATTCGATGCACATGGCCATCGAATTTTTCAAAAGGAACACACCAGTTTCTGTTCCAAGTCAATGGGATACCAACCATTCTCAGGATGGCGAGGATGAGAAATCATTGTGTGGTGGCTCTAATTAAGCATCACCACATTCGCACTATAACACAATTTAATATGCATTCCAGCAGCAACTGCAAGGTTTTCACATATGGCTCAAAGGTAAACTGGCTACAAATTAAAAATTGCTCCGTGTTACAGCAGACGAACCAGATAGTGTTAGGATAAAAATCAAATTTGACGATGACTAAAGTCATTTGTGTTGTAAAGCCAATCAGAGGTCGACCAGTTCTAAAGGCAGAAAAATAGACAGAAACACCAAATCGACTTTCTATCTCTGAAAAGAAAAGAAAGTGATCTTTTAAACTTGTGCATCTCTGTTGTCATTCAAAGCCAGTATCACAACTTTTCTAAGAAGTTACCATCAGTAAAGGCAAATAGGACAAATTGTCATCCCAGATGTTTTACATCAGAAACAGAAGACGTTGAAATGACGTCGTATTGACGTCGATGCGACGTAATAACGTCGCATCGACCTCAGTATGACGTCATTTTTTACGTTATATGCCTGCTGGGAAGATCCCTAGCCTGTACAAGAGAAGTGAACTCTGTAACTGAATCCTCTGCAGACTCAGAGCTCTATCTGCCAGCGAGATCTTATCTCTAATAAACTGCACTTTTAAATGTAAGTCCCAGCCAATGGGGATGCCATGGAATGATGCTTTCTGGTATGCCTGCTTAAGGGAACAAGGTCATTTATGGGTAAACTGACTGCACCTTTCAGACCTTTATAAAACATTATGAGTCTGTTATCTTTTCTTCTCTTTTTCAGAGATTCCCACTTAAGGTTTACTATAATGCTAGTCAGAGAGGCGCAGTAGCCGAGTGGTTAGAGTGGCTCGGTTATTGTGCAGAAAGTCGCCGGAAGGTCGTGAGTTCGCGGCTCCCGTCGCCATCCGACGACTAGAAAACTCTCTCTGTCAACCCAGCAGTACATGGGTACCTTTTTCGAATTAGGGAAGGATAAGGCAGCGAAAGGAGAGAGATGGGCTCCGCCTTTCATCAGCTGTGCCCAAGATACAGTGGGCCTATAACCCCCACTGCCCCTACGGCTATTAGGCTATGGGAAACCTTTACCTTTTTGGCTCACCTGAGCCAGCGGCTCCGGGGGAGCTTATAGGATGGTAAGGCTCCGTTGTCCGTCGTCCGTCGTCCGTCGTCCGTCCGTCGTCCGTCCACACTTTCAAACAACTTCTCCTCTGAAACCGCTGGGCCGATTGTAACCAAATTTCATATAGAGCCTCCTGGGACCTTAGGAACGAAAAGTTGTTCAAACGGTCCTGGTCACATGACCAACATGGCCGCCATGCCCATATATGGTAAAAACCTGAAAAAATCTTCTTCTCCAGAACCAGTAGACCGATGGCCTTGAAACTTGGTATGTAGCATCGGGTACACGAGTACTACCAAGATTGTTCAAATTATGACCTTGGGTTGACCTTGACCTTTTTTACGGTAAGGTCAAATTTGCTTCCTTATGCTTTTATATGGCAAAATGCTGCAACATAAGATATCTTGGAAACTGTTGAATATTTTGGCCTAAAAATTGGTACATACAGTCATCTTAATGACTACATGAAGATTTATGAGTTCAAGAGGTCAAGGTCATTCTTTGACCTTTGACCCAGAACTCTCATATTTTGACAATATCAAACAATCTCCTCAAAAACAACTAGGCCAATTGTAATTAAATTGCATATAGATCTTCCAGGGGTTGAGGGAATGAAAATTTGTTCATACGGTCCAGGTCACATGACCAACATGGCCACCACGCCCATATATGGTAAAAATCTTTAAAAATCTTCTTCTCCAGAACCAGTAGACCGATGGCCTTGAAACTCGGTATGTAGCATTGGGTACTCAAGTACTATCAACATTGTTCAAATTATGACCCTGGGTTGACCTTGCCCTTTTTTACGGCAACATTGTTCAAATTATGACCCTGGGTTGACCTTGCCCTTTTTTACGGCAAGGTCAAATATCAGAAAATGCTAGCACATGAGATTTCATGGTAAGTTTTGAAGATTTTGGCCTAAAAATTGGTATATACAATCATCTTAATGAGTACATGAAGATATGTGAGTACAAGAGGTCAAGGTCATTCTTTGACCTTCGACCCAGAAATCTCAAATTTTGACAATTTCAAAGAATCTGCTCTAAAACCACTGGGCCGATTGAAACCAAATTTCATATAGAGCCTCGAGGGGTTAAGGGAATGAAAAATTTTTCTAACGCTCCTGGACACATGACCAACATGGCCGCCATGCCCATATATGGTAAATACCTTTATAAATCTTCTTCTCCAGAACCAATTGACCGATGGCCTTGAGACTTTGTATGTAGCATTGGGTACTTGAGTTCTATCAAGATTGTTCAAATTATGACCTTGTGTTGACCTTGACCTTTTACAGCAAGGTCAAATATGGGAAAATGGTAGAACATAAGATTTCATGGAAAGTTTTGAAGATTTTGGCCTAAAAAATTGGTATATACAGTTGTCTTAATGAGTTCATGAAGAATAATGAGTACAAGAGGTCAAGGTCATTTTTTTACCTTCGATCCAGATCGCTCATATTTTGACATTTTCAACCATTTCCTCAAAAGCCAAAGGGCCAATTGTGAACACATTTCATATAGAGCCTCCAGGGGTTGATTGAATGAAAAATTTGTTCAAACGGTCCAGGTCACATGACCAACTTGGCCGCCATTACCACTTATGGTATAAATCTTTAATATTTTTCTTCTCCAGAACCAATACACCTATGGCCTTGAAACTTGGTAAATAGCATGGAGTACTAGAGTACCACCAAGACTGTTCAAATGGTGACCTTGGGTTTACCTTGACCTTTTTTGTGGCATGGTCAAATATGAGAAAATGCTAGAACATAAGATTTCATGAAAAGTTTTGAAGATTTTGGCCTAAAAATGGTATATATGGTTGTCTTAATGAGTACATGAAGATTTACGAGTACAAGTGGTCATGGTCATTCTTTGACTTTTGACCCAAAACTCATATTTTGACAATTTCAGACATGATAAGTAAAAGCCACCTTGCCAATTGTTCAGGTGAGCGATTCAGGGCCTCATGGCCCTCTTGTTTATAATGCTAGTCATACTCCCAGTTTTATAGGTGTAATTGCCTGTTACAAATCTAGCCGCCCTTTTCTGTACCTTGAAGAAGAATAACTTTGGGGGCACCAAACTGAAGTGCCATACTGCAGGACCCCTTATATTCCGACTCTTTAACGTCCAGTGGACATGCTGACAAGTTAGTCGAAGACAGCTAAGGGTTCGATCATCATATCGGATAAAGACACTGTGCAGAGACTTTTATGATAATGAACATTGTTTTCACACTACATGTATAAAAAAAATTTACAGGCCTAACAGAACATGTATACTTTTGATCCTCATAATGGTTATGATTTGAAATAAGTTGAGTGGGGCTGTGCCTAAAGCGTACATACACTCACTGAATGCATGGTTTGGTATATTCTCTGTAAATTAAATGGCCTTTTGAAACGAGTTTAGAAATCTGTTACTTTATGCAAGAAATGTTTAATAGATATGCATTCTCTCATGACATTTCTAAACAATATCAGTTCATTCGTTGGAATTCATTTGCACTCATAGAGATCTGCTGCTATTAATCGCAAAACGATTATTGCAAAATGATTAACGTTACATCAGACTTATACATTTTTCCTCTCTCAAGAGATCAAATTCATAGCATATTGACCCGCGACATGACAAACCAACAAAGTGGCATGTGCACCACGCGAAGACTCGGGTCAGCCTGGGCATGTGCCCATGCTGATCAAAGTCTTCGCTGTTGGCATGGACGTAGCTTAGGCCCTTAGCTACCCTTGAAGCGCCTAGCGAGGACCCTGGTCAGACTGGGCGGATGCCTAGGCTGATCTGAGTCTTCGCTGGGCGAACATGCCACTTTGTTTGTTTTAACGTGTTGCGGCTCAGTTATGGAAACTACAAAGGTCGTTTCAGTACCAGTACTTATTGGGAAAGGGGCATTAACACGAATATTATATAAACAGTGCATGATGCTGATATAAAACATAAGAGTCCATATAACCCCGAATCGCTCATCGAGCACATATGTAAATCTAGAC
The DNA here is from genome assembly GCA_963989385.1 of Ctena decussata. Taxonomy (NCBI): domain Eukaryota; kingdom Metazoa; phylum Mollusca; class Bivalvia; order Lucinida; family Lucinidae; genus Ctena; species Ctena decussata. Next base: position 18,310,477 of record OZ022501.1, read on the forward strand.
TGACACATTAAAAAATTACTGTCATGATGGCTCTCTTTCATAACTTGAAATATCATGCTTAAGTTCTCTGCTGAATTTTCAAAAAACAAATCAAAGAACAGCCTAGACCAGCGGTCAAATCACTGATCATTAACGAGTGGACCATAGTGATCTGATACCATGAAGTAAGCTTGCGCTCTTGAGTCACTAGATGTATGCACTCGGGACGATGAAAGCTTGGTGGCTGTAGGAGGGCTGTAGGAGGACTCACAGAATCCAAAGTATGTTGGAATTTGTAAATTGCAGGTATTTTATGAGGCCTATAATGACCTAGTTTTGTGTCGTAGCACCTTCTGTGACAAGATAATTGCGCCGACATAGGTCATCTATGCGAAAATTTGTTAAAACTGGCAAAAAACATGAAAGGAGGTCATTTTCACCTATGGTAACCTAGTTTCCAGCTATATATACCTGAGTGGCTAGGCGTTTACGCCCAGTCTGATCAGAGTCTTCGCTTAGTGCTGAAAGGATAGCTAAGGGTCTAAGCTATCTCCATGCTGTCAAAAAAGATTCTGATCAGACTGGGTGGATGCCAAGGCTGATCTTAGTCTTCGCTGGGCGCACAGACCACTTTGTTGGTTTAGTCGTGTGGCGGAGCCCCGGTTGCTCAGTAGGTAAAGCGCTGGCATACTGAATTGGCCCGGATCGGATTCGAGACCCGCTAGAAGCGGAAATCTCTCCGACCGTAAACGGGGTTTCATTGCACACGGCTTTCCATTATCACCCGACCTTCGTCCTGATATGACTGAAATGCTGTTAAAACGGGACGTAAAAATCATCCATTGTGTCATGTCGCGGCTCAAATACTGCACAGTAAACCCTTAAGTATTGCGAGAAATATCAAGCTCAGATAGGACTGCTTTAAAAATAGCAAACAGCGATTACCCAGACAGAATCATCCTGGTCAAAGTATGCATTCTTTTCTAGTCAGCCAACAATTTTATAACATCTCACAGAGCAAATGAGCCAGTTCAAAAATCAAGTTACAGAAAACCTCAGTTTCTGTTAAGTGTCGTTCGGATCAGTTCGTAGTGTCATCGATAACTTTGAGAGGACGATTAATGAATTTAATTGTCAAAACGTGTTCTCAATGTTTTTCATTAACATCCAGCAATTTTCATTTCAAGCAAGATATAACTTAAACTGTGTCATAAGGGACATCACCAGCGAACAGTAGAGTCTCTGATCAGACTGCGAATCCACACAGTCTTCGTATTCGCTTTACAGATTCTACCGGATCGATATGATGCACGGATGTTCAGAATGAGTGAAGATGTATGCTACTTGTTGAAATATCAAAACGGGGAAAGTCTATGGTCCCGAAGCAATTAAGGGTCATCTTTCATCAACAATACCCTCCCGAAGGCAAAACTTCCACATTTAATTAAATTTAAAATGATAAAGCTGGCCCCGAGGTTATAAAACTTTTTTCGTGCTCAACTCACCTGAGCATGAAATTTTCTCTGCTGATAAATATGAAAATGCCAACTAATGTTGGCATTTTCATATTCATAAGCAGAAAAAATTTCATACTCAGCTAAACTGAGCAAGAAAACATCTGTTCTAGTAGTAGTAATTCAATTTTCATATCGACGTTGCCCCCGCACCTCAGCGGAACGAATCCATCTGTTCTTATCAATGATTTGCTATTTATTAGCAGGTAAAATTTCATGCTCAGTTGAGTTGAGTATGAAAAGAGTTTTATAACCTCGGGGCCTGGTCTCGAGCATTGAAACCACGCCCTGTCGATTTCAATGCTGTATTCTAAGCAGGCCGTCAACGAAAACTTCTATGTGTGCTAACTACAAAGTTTCTTTGCAGAGCTGCATCTCCCCTGCTGCATATTTCAGAGCCCTCAATTCAGTCACTAACAGAAAGCAGTCAAGACATTGAGACATTACATCTGAGCCGCAACACGACAAAACCATCAAAGGTAGTTTTGGAATGATGTCCAGAAAGCAATCTCTCTCAATTAGTCTGGGAACCAATTAGCCAAGGATAACACATTAGGTAATCAGCTAATTACTGGGTTAATTTTACCATAATTGCTTCTTAACACTGTTATTTCACTGTGCATTCTTTTCTACACATGTAGACAGAATTCAGAAAATGTTTCCTACGTCCGTGTTTCATTATTATCAGCCCAGTATAGTTCTTTATAGAAAAGATAAAGGTGAAGAAAAAAAATCTTCATGCGTTTGCGTGCAATTAAGTATTCCAGACCACTCTAGACTATATGATGTGCGATTTACACGTGATGACTAACTAGCGCGATCATATGCACTGACTGATCTCGACATATGCACGCAGGTTTCCTCACTACCTGACTGAACCATAAACCTGCAATATCACCTTCAGTGACACATGAAACTGTGAGGACTGATAATTATATGTGTGGCATAGATAGTGCTATAGATGGTACTGTAAATTGGCAATTATCGAATCGCACCCTATATTACCTTACGTCAAAGAGCTATACATAGGTCACAGATAGAGTGCGACACGTACACCAAGCCACTTTTTAAGTACCTTTCCTGACAGGGGCGTAACTAGGGGCAATTTCATGATACGCACAACCATGTTTTATGCTCTACTTCTTGAAGGGAAAATACGAATTTCAGCCTCTTTGGGAGTCGGTTTTGAAATCTTGTCTAATTTATAAAATTTCAGCATGCAAATATGCAGGTGCATTTTGAAATTTTGCCAATTTTGACAAAATTTTAATACGCACCTGCGTATTTGCCGTATAGGTAGCTACGCCCTTGCTAAGTACCTTTCCACAAAGAGAGCTAGTGTCATCGTCTAATATGCCACGTCTGAGGAAGACATCTTCAAAACGTGGCACAGAAAATAGAATTTTAGATTACTGTTTTTCTCGAAAATTGCAAATATTCAACGTTACACACTGCACATATGAAGTTATGTACCCCCTCTTGTCCGAGTCCATGAAAAAAATCTAGCACTAAGAAATGATAGGTGAAGCTCCGTTGGTAGGTTAGAGAGTTTCAACAGTAGCTCAGCATCTGGGGCTATTTTCTGAAATGAGCGGCAACAGCACAAAGCTAACAAAGTGGCATGTGCGCCCAGCGAAGCCTCAGATCAGCCTGGGCATCTGCCCAGTCTGATCAGAATCTTCCCTGTGTGCTAAATGGGTAACCAAGGGTCTATACTCTGACTAGAATGGGCAGGTGTCCAGGCTGATCCGAGTCTTCACTGGGTGCACACACGCCACTTTGAAAAAAGTATTAGGAGCTTTTGCAGTGCAGTGTATTTTGTCCGGCCGCGGCTCAAATGATGACTAGTATTCTAAAGAGGGGAAAAGAATCAATACCTGAGCCACCAACCAATCTACCTTCGTGAGCATGACTAGGCCTAGCATTGGAATACTTTGTGTTATAAATTATAAATTAGCAGGAAGTTGCTGCAAGAATACTGAAGCAGAGCTGTCATAGGATCTGACTACAGCCCCAGTACACCCCTTTTATCATTGTCTTGTCATCTGAGAAGACCAGGGGCCGAATTCATAAAACGACTTAAGTGGTTGCTATGCGGTTGCTAAGGCTAAAGATCTATAAAGGAGATTCCCTTCAACTATGAAATTTGCTCTGGAGGAACAGTCTTTGTAAGACTGTTCCTCCAGAGCAAATTTCATAGTTGTAGGGAATCTCCTTCAAAGAAATTTAGCCTTAGCAACAGCATAGCAACGTCGTTTTATGAATACGGCCCCTGGACCTAAGTTGTTCAAAGCAGCATTAAATTAACGAAGTTGTTAGTCTAGGACTTGTTAAGTCTTCTGTAGTTCTCCAGATATGGACAGATAAGAGGGATACTTAAGGGATAAATCCATATTTCTTTATAAAAAAATATGCTGTGACCCCTCATTAGAAGGGACTTGCCGAGATGGTTCTAATGAGGGGTCACAGCATATGTTTTCATTGCGAAATAAGAAAAGTTATCTCAGTATTATCCTCAAAATTCCACCTTATCTGAAGCTCTGGGGCCTTATTCATAAAACGACTTAAGTGGTTGCTATGCTGTTGCTAAGGCTAAATTTCTTTGAAGGAGATTCCCTACAACCATGAAATTTGCTCTGGAGGAACAGTCTTACAAAGACTGTTCCTCCAGAGCAAATTTCATTGTTGTAGGGAATCTCCTTTATAGATATTTAGCCTTAGCAACCGCATAGCAACGACTTAAGTGGTTTTATGAATACGACCCCTGTTCTAATACCCATAAAATCAAGTGTACTTTTGCACTGCAAAAGCTCCTCACACTTTTTTCAGCTAAAATGGCAGTGTTTTTTTTTGTGTATGATACATCCGAAATTTGAACGCCTCGTTAACAGCGTAAATTTTGAACAAATGGGCCCAGGTGATAAACCTTCTATCTAACAAATCAGAACAGAATTTTTTTCAAGTATATATCCTGGTCTAATTTTCTTAAGGTAAATGGGTAAGTTTCAGCCAGGAGCATATATACTGTTGCAATGACAGGTTATACTAAACTCTGATAGGTGCAGTATGAATCCCTCTAATATGTTCCATCACTAGCATCCTGCATAAGAATGCTTCAAGGGAACAGTTTCTGTAACAATTGACTTTTTGGCTTTTCTTCTATATGTCAGCGGGTGAAGGTTAGGTATATTATACTTATACTGTCTTTTGGTACAAGCCAGCTTTTATAGTGACATGGTAGAGTGTTTGCCTTGAGATCAAAAGGTCCCGGGTTCAATCCTCGGCTGGGGCACTGAGATTTTTTAAGAGTCTGTGGCAATTGGCGCCCAATGTAAGTGACCCACACATGCATTAGAAGTCCTGAAGACTCATTTCAAGTGGTTCTTGTACTCCTGAAATTCAAGGACAAATTCAATATGGAAGGGGAGAATGTCACCAGGTATAGGTTAGGTATATCATACACTTGTACTGCCTTGCAGTACAAGCCAGCTTTTATAGTGACATAGTAGACAGAGCCCTAGATAAGGAGTATTTAGTGATAATTAGGGATAATTTTTGTTAATTTTGGATAAAAACATATGCTGTGACCCCCCATCTGAACCATCTCGACGAGACGGTTCAGATTAGGGGTCACAACATATGGTTTCAATGAGAAATAAAGAAAATTATCCCTTAATTATCATCAAATACCCCTCTTATCTAGGGCTCTGAGTAGAGTTTGCCTTTAGATAGAAAGGTCCTGGATGTGATCCTCGGCCCTCGGCTGGGGGGGGAGGGGGGGGGAGGGGGGGGGGAGATTTTTTAAGAGTCTGTGACATGTATATATCTATATTTTTATCAAACAAGGCAGTTACACACCAAATATACCTCCCATAATGGTGACAATTGCTGCAGATCTAACCATTTCAAATTCTTTGTACCATGATCAGTGATGAAACTGAATACCACTGTGAAGTCATTATCAAACTTAACATCCTTGGCATTTGGTCCATTATTTTATTCTGGTGGACAGGCAAACAGTGCAGACCCTGATCAGACTGCTCCTCTGGGGAGCAGTCTGATTATGGTCTACTCTGTTTGTGCAGGTCAATATGGAAAACACAGAAAGCAGTTTGATTTGAGTCTACTCTGTTTGTGCAGGAAATATGGAAAATACAGATATTGCATTAAGTAAATATGGAAATGTAAGGCAAAAAAATAATCAGTGATTTACATGAATACCCAAAGGAATAACATAAAATATTGTTTTTATTAACTGATAAAAGGTCTACTCCCTTTTATCAATAAAAATACAGAGCCCTAGATAAGAGGGAGTATTTGGTGATAATTAGGGATAATTTTTGTTAATTCTGGATAAAAACATATGTTGTGACCCCTCATCTGAACCGTCTCGATGAGACGGTTCAGATGAGGGGTCACAACATATGGTTTCGATGAGAGATAAAAAAAATTATCCTTAATTATCATCAAATACTCCCTCTTATCTAGAGCTCTGATATGACATCAAACTTAGATTCCTCTGTTGGGAGTAAGGAGTAAATAAAAACACAACTCTCATTTATAAATAATTAGATCTTTGTCATTTAATACAAAATATCAAAATAATAAACACTGATCACAGAGATATCCTAATGGATGGACGGCATAAACTGAAAAATGAGGTCACAATAACACCATTTTAACCTAAGCCAGTAAAACTGACTCGCAACAACAAAGGACTATTGTCTTGATAAGCATACAGGCTGGTTACTTTCTTATAACATATCTAATGAGTGAGATTAATGCGAGTGTCAAAATAGCAGAGAACAAAATTTGTGTCAGCAAAATTGATCTCAGATTTATCATGTTAAGAATTCAAAGAATAGAGGGCAGTGTAGATCCAGAAGATGCCCATCACACAGAGCTGCGTCAATTGGATCTATGCTGTTTGAATTTCAACTACATTTATTTTCAATTTTGTACTTAAAGTTTTACGATGTCTACATACACCTTATCATGAAGTAGAGCTATACTTGCAAGAGAGATCACTCAGCCATGGAAATATTTATCTCCCTTACTTAGAAGCTCTCTTATTAAGTTTTCTTGCTGTGTAGGTACACCTGCCCGTTTTTCTGCCATTTTGACAAGGGGTAACAGCTTTTGGGACACTGTGTTTGCTTCTCTGGACCATAAAACCTACTAAATAGGGATCCACTTGAACGGAAAAGAATTGGCTCCTTGACAATGATGTAGAAAATATCTGTCTTAGACTATATCGAATCTGGGAATCCTTTGCCATGCAGTCAACAATATTTTGTTATAATCTTGGCCATCTCTGAAAACTGAAAACAGATTGTATGTGGACATGTGCACTTTTCATGTGCCTTAAGAAAAGTGTTCTCATAATGCTATTATGATGAATGAGCAAAACTTTCAGGGAAAGCAACTCTGCCATTTTTCATCCCTAATCAATGGTGGTAAACTCTTAAAGAATCTGCTCCTAAAAGAGTTCCATAAAGAGAACCTGCATGAGCAGATTCTTTCCTCGATTCAAAAGGGTTTTGTCTCAAAAGTTTAACCCCTCGGTAAAAATGACAAAAGAACATGAATGTTTACCCATTCAACTTTATACCACAAGCAACACTACTGACCACTAAGAAAGTTGCAAAACTCTTATACAAGAAAATCTGTTCAAACACTTTCTAACGCCTTTCAATATTGGAATGTTAAGTTTATATGATATGTCTGGCATGTAATTTTGAGTTCAATAAGTTAATACTGTAAACCATATGTTTTTCAAAGCAAAGAGCTTTTTGTTTTCATTTTACTTTTCTTGCTTTTTCAGTCTTTTGTCTAAGATAGTATCCTGAGATTGATATCAACACATCATCACATGCTGGGATTGTTAGCCATGTTTGTCTGTAGCATATTGTTGTAGTCCCCCACAGCATTGTAAACTCTCTTGCTGATTGGTCGATAATTACACTCCATTGTCTTGGCTCCAATAACTGTAGACTGAGTTAAGGAATTGTGGTACACTATAGATATGTTCTGCTGACCCTACTAGGGAACATTATTATGAGAATGGAAACAACAACAACAAGGAGTTGTGATATCAATGGTTAATATAACATTTGCACTTTACAAAAATGTATCATATTCTCTTAGCTTGTTCATCAATGTAATACTGCACTACTTGCAAGACAATTATGCAACCCTTTGGGAAATTTAGTTTAAACATATTTTATTTCAACAAACTCTAGATATACAATATTTTACAAGATACAATACTAATTAGGACGAGAACGGAAGCTAGTAGCTTATTTAGTTCTTCTCCTTGGGAAATTTGCCACTTGTACTAAAATGACTCAGCAGAAGTCATCAACTACATGAGAATATGGATGAAAAGAGACTTAATAATATAAGAATTTTTACTGAGTTTAACAAATGCCTCCAAAAGCATTTTAGAGTGAGCTTTGACTCCTATCATTCCCTCTGATCACAGGTAAGACAACCTACATCTTCTCATAATGCTTTACTCTTCTGTGAAGTTTGGTCGAATTCGCTTTTAGTAGCTTTGAAGTATTCACAGACAGGTAGTTTGTTGTAAACGCAATTCTAATGTGTCTGTTTTTGGAGGGCATAACACAAATACTATTTATGTTTAAAGTGCCAAAAAATTTAAATAGCTGAATTTGCAAACAGTGCAGATCCAGATAATGTGGCTCATAAAGTAATTGCAGTGACAGTTTGCAATGGACAATCAGACACCCAGATGGATGGTGCCTCCTTTTTTTTTTTTTTTGGTGGGGAGGGGGGGGGGGGGGAGATGTGGGGGGAGTTGGGGGTAACATGAATATAACTGAATATGAATAAGAACTACAGATTTATCACAAGCATAATGACCACAAGTAAAAGGATACAATCTTTCATAACAAAGTTATTTTGTTCATGGTGCTGCCATTTTCTCTCCAGATTTCCAAGCTGAAATAAAATAGTATGATTCATAAGCAAGGGCTTGAAACCTTAACCTTCAATGAGTTAGGGTACATCACTATGTTTTTCTGCAAACTTTACAAAGTAGAACAACTTAAATGACTTCCTGTTTACTCCCCTGGACAAGGTACCTCTTCCAAAATGGGGTCTTTTCTGAAAGGAAAGTATTTATTCTTAAAGGAGCATATTCTTTCATTTAAGAGTTGTCCCCCATTGACAAACTTGGCATAAATGAAAATGACTGAAACTTCAATAGCCATACCATAAGCTCAGAACTGCAATTTATGAGACCTGAATAGCTTTGAAGGGTGATTTAATAAAACTTGAGATTGTAACTAAAATTTCTTTTTAAGCTCATATAAACTGGTTTGAAGCCCTTGTTAGTGCTTTTATACAAAGAATAAATAACTGTGACTCTATACAAAGTCAGTAATGCTACCGAGACAGTGCCTCAATGTAACATAAGCAGGGCTCAAGATAAGAAGGGGTAACAGAGATAATTTAGGGGTAATTTTCTGTCTTTCTCAATAAAAACATATTGTGATCCCTCATTAGAACCGTCTCACTGAGACGGTTCTAATGAGGGGTCACAACATGTTTTAATTGAGAAATAAGAAAAATAATCTCAGAATTATCCTCAAAACCCTGCTTTAATTGGAGCTCTGATTAGTATGCAGTTTTTGCTTGGGTCTTCTTAAAATGTAAAATTGGATGAAGTATCCATCTAATTTTACAGTTAAAGAAAAACTGATCAAGCAGTGTATACCAAAAAAATAAGTAAGATGGGTGGATTATTTGCAATTTTACATCCTTTCCAACAGTATTTCAGTCATATCCAGATGGTGGGAAGGTGATAATGAAAGGCTGTGTGAACTGGAACCCCATTTACATTTGAAAAGTTTCCCCCTCTCCTCCAGCGAATCTCAAGCCCTGGACCACTAGAACTGTAGCCCAGTGCTCTAGTTGCTGAGCTACCAGGGCTCCTCAAATAAGTAAGAATGATTTGAAAACTTTATGGGAACCAGATGGCCAAATACAAATGAAATCTATCACAGAAAGACTTAGTATGTTTGGGCTTACCTGAGTAAATGTTTCATTTTCATTGAGCTGAGCCTTGAGTCCCTCATATTTTGAACTTAGCTGCTGCATCAACTTCTTAAAAGTGTCTCGTCTCTTCTGGAGGTTTACTCTGTCAGTCATCAGTTTCTGTAAACAAAACAGTGCTAAATAATTGTTGAAAAACATAATGACCATATGCGGTGGAAGATAAATGCCTGAGCAAACAGTGCAGACCCTGATCAGACTGCTCTTTTTAAGGAGCAGGCTGATCAGGGTCTGCACTGTTTGCCATGCCACGGGAAACGTCCACAACATTACTGGAATGTAAAATCAACTGTTCAAATTTTAGGATAATTTTGGCAACTGTCTGAAGTGTCCCAATTTCAGGTCATTATGGTGTATGAGCTACATCGAAGCAGTCTGACCATAGTCTTCCCTGTCTACATGAAAAAGCCTTTGATCCTTGGCTATCTATACAGCAAATGCTATGGCTCTGATAAGACTGTTGATGCATAGGTTGATCATAGCCTTCACTCTGTGTACATGCTGGAAGACACATTTTTAGCTCACCTGAGCCGAAGGCTCAGAGGTGAGCTTATAGGATGGGAGTCGAGCCGTCGTCCGTCCGTCCGTGGGTGCGTGAACACTTTCAAACATAAATATCTCAGAGACCAGTGGGCCGATCGCAATCAAATTTTATCTGAAGCATCATTGGGGTGGGGGAAAGGCTGCATTAGGTTTTGGTGCCGATCAGCTCAGAACTCTGGTTTCCATGGCAACAGATAGCCCCCATAGGGTTATAATGGGGAAAACGGCGTCATCACGTTTTCTCGACTGTTTTTGATTAGATCCTTATCATACTTGCAGGTAATGATGACATACACAAGAGCTTGGATGAGTTCGAAATTTGGCCGGATTCGAGCACAGACTACGGAGTTAGCTGCCCTTGAGCGTTTGAAAAAATCCCATAGGGTTATAATGGGGAAAATGGCGTCATCACGTTTTCTCAACTGTTTTTGCTTAGATCCTAATCATACTTGCAGGTAATGATGACATACATAAGAGCTTGGATGAGTTCGAAATTTGGCCGGATTTGAGCACAGACTACGGAGTTAGCTGCCCTTCAGCGTTTGAAAAAATCCCATAGTGTTATAATGGAGAAAACAACGTCATCACATATTTTTAGAAAAACTTTGTCATCGCTCTAATGCCTACATTTCTCAAATGGTTTTAAAATAACTTCACACAAATGTAGGGCGTGACAATATCCCGAGCAAGTTCGACTTTCAGGATGCTGCGCCCAAGGTCAAGGTCACTGGCTATTTTTAGAACAAGAGGGCCATGAGGCCCTGAATTGCTCACCTGAACAATTGGCAAAGTGGCTTTTTCTTATGTTTTGAAATTGTCAAAATATGAGTCTTGGGTCAAAAGTCAAAGAATGACCATGACCTACTGTACTCATAAATCTTCATGTACTCATTAAGGCAACCATATATACCATTTTTTAGGCAAAACTTTCCATGAAATCTTATGTTCTAGCATTTTCCATTATTTGACCATGCCGCAAAAAAAGTTAAGGAAAAACCGAGGTCATCATTTGAACAGTCTTGGTAGTACTCTAGTACTCCATGCTACTTACCAAGTTTCAAGGCCATTGGTGTATTGGTTCTGGAGAAGAAAAAATATTTAAGGTTTATACCATAAATGGGTATGGTGGCCATGTTGGTCATGTGACCTGGACCATTTGAACAAATTTTCGTTCAATCAACCCCTGGAGGCTCTATATGAAATGTGATTACAATTGGCCCTTTGCCTTTTGAGAAAATGTTTGAAAATGTCAAAATATGAGAGATCTGGGTCAAATGTCAAAGAATGACCTTGACCTCTTGTACTCATAATTCTTCATGACCTCATTAAGACGACTGTATATACCAATTTTTAGGCCAAAAACTTCCCATGAAATCTTATGTTCTAGCATTTTCCCATATTTGACCTTGCTGTAAAAAAGGTCAAGGTCAACCAAGGTCATAATTTGAACAATCTTGATAGTACTGGAGTACCCAATGCTACATACCAAGTTTCAAGGCCACTGATCAATTGGTTCTGGAGAAAAAGATTTTGAAAGGTTTTTACCATATATGGTCATGGTGGCCATGTTGGTCATGTAACCCAGACCATTTGAAGAAATTTTCATTTCCTCGACCCCTGAAGGCTCTATATAATATTTGGTTACAATTGCCGCATTGGCTTTTAAGGAGAAGGTTGAAATTGTCAAACTATTCTGAGAATTCAGGGTCAAAGGTCAAAGAACGACCTTGACCTCTTGTAGTCATGAATCTTGATGTACACATTAAGATGACTGTATTTACCAATTTTTAGGCCTAAATCTTCAAAACTTTCCATGAAATCTTATGTTCTAGCATTTTCCCATATTTGACCTTGCTGTAAAATGGCCAAGGTCACCCCAAGGTCATCATTTTGAACACTCTTGATAGTACTGGAGTACCCAATGCTACATACAAGTTTCAAGGCCATCGGTCAATTGGTTCTGGAGAAGAAGATTTTTTTAGGTTTTTACCATATATGGGCATGGCGGCCATGTTGGTCATGTGACCTGAACCGTTTAAACTACTTTTCATTCCCTCATCCCCTGGAGGCTCTATATGAAATTTGGTTACAATAGGCCGAGTGGTTTTTGAGAAGATTGTTTGAAATTGTCAAAATATGAGAGCTCAGGGTCAAAGGTCAAAGAATGACCTTGACCTCTTGTACTCACAAATCTTCATTGTACTCATTAAAGATGACTGCATATACCAACTTTTAGACCTGAATCTTCAAAACTTTCCCTGATATCTTAAGTTCTAGCATTTTCCCATATTTGACCTTGCCGTAAAAAGGTCAAGGTCAACCTAAGGTCATAATTTGAACAATCTTGATAGTACTCGAGTACCCAATGCTACATACCGAGTTTCAAGGCCATCGGTCAATTGGTTCTGGAGAAGAAGGTTTTTCAAGGTTTTTACCGTATATGGGCATTGGCGGCCATGTTGGTCATGTGACCTGAACCCTTTGAACAAATTTTTATTCCCTCATCCCCTGGAGGCTCTATATGAAATTTGGTTTCATTTGGCCCAGTGGCTGTTGAGAAGATTGTTTGAAATTGTCAAAATATGAGAGTTCTGGGTCAAAGGTCAAAGAATGACCTTGACCTCTTGTACTCATAAATCTTCATGTACTCATTTAGATGACTGTAGATATCGATTTTTAGCCCAAAATCTTCAACAGTTTTCAAGATATCTTATGTTCTAGCTTTTTCCCTTATAAAAGCACAAGGAAGCAAATTTGACCCTGCCGTAAAAAAGGTCAAGGTCAACCCAAGGTCATAATTTGAACAATCTTGGTAGTACTCATGTACCCGATGCTACATACCAAGTTTCAAGGCCATCGGCCTATTGGTTCTGGAGAAGAAGATTTTTTTAGGTTTTTACCATATATGGGCGTGGCGGCCATGTTGGTCATGTGACCAGGACGGTTTGAACAACTTTTAGTTCCCCCTTCCTCTGGAGGCCATATATGAAATTTGGTTACAATTGGCCCAGCGGTTTCAGAGGAGAAGTTGTTTGAAATTGTGGACGGACGGACGGACGACGACAGACGACGGAGCCTTACCATCCTATAAGCTCCCCCGGAGCCGCTGGCTCAGGTGAGCTAAAAACTTTGTCAGCGCTCTAGCACCTACATTTCTCAGCAGATTTTAAAATAACTTCACACAAATGTAGTGCATGACAATATCTCGAGCAAGTTCGACTTTCAGGATGCTGTGCCCAAGGTCAAGGTCACTGTGGCTATTTTTAGAAAAACTTTGTCAGCGCTCTAGCACCTACATTTCTCAATGGATTTTAAAATAACTTCACACAAATGTAGGGCATAACAATATTTCGAGCAAGTTCGACTTTCAGGGTGCTGTGCCCAAGGTCAAGGTCACTGTGGCTATTTTTAGAAAAACTTTGTCATCGCCCTAGCACCTTCATTTCTCCATGGATTTTGAAATAACTTGACACAAATGTAGGGTATGACAATATCTCAAGCAAGTTCGACTTCCAGGGTGCTGCGCCCAAGGTCAAGGTCACTGTGGCTATTTTTAGAAAAACTTTGTCAGCGCTCTAGCACCTACATTTCTCAATGGATTTTAAAATAAATTCACACAAATTTAGGGCATGACAATATCTCGAGCAAGTTCGACTTTCAGGGTGCTGTGCCCAAGGTCAAGGTCACTGTGGCTATTTTTAGAAAAACTCTGTCATCGCCCTAGCACCTTCATTTCTCCATGGATTTTGAAATAACTTGACACAAATGTAGGGTATGACAATATCTCAAGCAAGTTTGACTTTCAGGATGCTGTGCCCAAGGTCAAGGTCACTGTGGCTATTTTTAGAAAAACTTTGTCATCAGTCTAGCACCTACATTTCTCAACGGATTCTAAAATAATTTCACACAAATGTAGGGCATGACAATATCTCGAGCAAGTTTGACTCTCAGGGTGCTGCAATCAAGGTTTTTGTTTAGATCCTTATCATACTTGCAGGTAATGATGACATACATAAGAGCTTGGATGAGTTCGAAATTTGGCCAGATTCGAGCACAGACTACGGAGTTAGCTGCCCTTGAGCGTTTGAAAAAAATCCCATAATGTTATAATGGAGAAAACAACGTCATCACATTTTCATTTTTCATCGGATCCTCTTCATACTTGCAGGTAATGAGGATATGCATAAAAGCTTGGATTAGTTAGCATTTCGGCTAGATCTCACTACTGACTATGGAGTACCTGCCCTGAGCATCCAAAAAATCAATGTCACCACTTTTTCTTGGTTTCTACTGATCAGATCCTTTTCAAACTTGCAGGTAATGAGGAAATGCATAATATCTTAAACAAGTTCAAATTTTGGCCAGATCAGACCAACCACTACGAAGTTAGCTGCCCATGACAGCTCTGTCTATTGTGCTCTTGATGGGATACTTTTTAAACTTGCATATATTAAATGAGGGCATACATAATGTTTTGGATGAGTTTAATTTTCAGCCTGATTGGACCACTGACTGTGGAGTTAGCTGCCCTTGAGCATCTTGAATATCCCTATAGGTTTACAGTGTCTCTCAGGTGAGCAATTGTTGCCCTTTGGGCTACTTGTTGCTTGATGCAGCTAATATAATATCTGCCTGTGAAAATTTTTAGTGTATAGTAATGAAACAGTTGTATCTATAATAGCAAATGCCTCACTGACAGTAATTATGGAATATCTTTAAAAAGGAATCAACTTTAGTAGAAACAAATTTGCAAAGGGTTATCCATGTCCTTAAAAAAGGAGCTAATCATGATCAAGTGATCAGAGTGACTCGGTTATGGTGAAGCTTGCCAAAAGGTCACAGTTTCAAACCAGGGTCAGGACAGCTGGGTGACTGTCAAGCCAGCAGTAAATGAGTATCTGTTTTGAATCAGGGAAGGATAAGGCAGTGAAAGGAGAGAGATGGAGTCAGCCCTTCATCTCAATGCCAAAATACAGTGGGCCTCTAGCCTTCACTGCCCCTACTGTCACTAGGATATAAGAAACCTTTTACCTTTTGCTTTTTACTCTTAAAAGAAAAACTGCTCCCAAACGGATCAATGCTTTAGGTGTAACCTAAACACAGGGGAGGCAAACACTTCCACATCATAGTGGTCTTCCATGACTGTGTATCTTTTCATCTAAATTGGTCTCAAATGTACCATATTTATTTGGTTATAAGACGGGAGTTCCCCTTTCCAAAATTACTGCAAACATGTACATGTAAATTAGTCTTGTATAATTCAGCTACTAAATGCTTTTTTTCTTCCAAAACAATCCCAAAGATCTAGATCTATCTCACAAGATGGATCTAGATCTTTGGAAATGTTTTGAAAAAGGAAAATGCCATCTTATAACTCAATATATAAGGTACAATAAAACATCTTATTACCTGTTTTTTCTCTTCTGATTGTCTCTTCAATGAGTCTATATCTCTGAAGACAATAAGCTCTTGCTCCATTGTAGCAATTTTCTCTCGTAACATCACCAACTCAGTGTTTATTTTATCTTCTAACTGTTCTACTTTCTGCAGGTCTTCTCGAAGTTTCTCATTTTCTGAAATACATTTTCATATTTAGCCTTTGCTAATAATCTAACAATTGTCGTGTCACTGGACAATTTTCTTTAACTATGAATGAATATCTTTATTTCAGTGTGATACGGTTTTCTAACTTCCTTGGTACTTCATTGTAACCATGTATACTTGTTTCATCTTACTTTATTTCCTGATTTCCATGTGTGTCCTTATTTCCAGTGACTGTATGCCATTTCATTGTGACTATGTGGTTTTATTTCAATAGCAGTATTATTTTATTGTTTCTGTGTGTCCTGTTTTCATTGTGACAATACTCTTATTTGAGTGTGACTGTGTGCCTTTTAACTGTATTTTGTATCTTTATTTCAGACTTATTTCTAGCTACTGTGTGTCCTTAATTCTGTGGTCTGTGTGCCCTTATTTCATAGCATAAATCGTAGCTACATAATTTCCAGATAAAAAAAAAATCACCACAGGCAAAGCAATACTCTGGCGTATGAATTAAAATTAAGTGACTCACCTGAAGCCAGTCCAAGGGCAGTGTATTCAGATTTCTTCATTTCACCCTCTTTAAAAGCTAAATCTTCCTTCATTTCAGCCAGTTCGTTCTGAGTTGGCAGGGCACTGAACCGACCCATGTTCTAGAAGTAACAATTTTATGTATAAGCAACAGTTAATAAAACTTTAAATGAAGTTTTATATTGCATTTCAAAAAAGTATTGCCTCTAAAGCAATTCTTGGGGTCTAAAAAATGTTAAAGTAACTAATATGTTCAACTAATGTCTTGTTGTCAGTAGCTAAAGCCTCCTTCAACAATTTCAGCATTATTTAGTTTATTTACATATCAATTTTTTTCTCTCACCTATAGGTTACAGTCTAATTGAAGAGATAATCTGAGAAAACACAGAATTGCCCTTTGTCCACCAAACCATACAAAGAGGGAAATATCTAAAATCCATTTTGCCTCTATTATGAATACAGTCGAACTTCGATGGCTCGAACTCGCCAGGACCACCAAAAAAGTTCGAGCGATCGGTAGTTCGAGCCATTGAAGACCAACTCACAAGGTCCAGCTGTATGTACTATGCTTTTCTATCATAGCAAGGATGACTTCCTGTATATTGATCAGTAAAAAGTAAAGCCACTCGTTGACCCTTTTGCACTTTTTGGGAGAAAAAATAAAACACTTTCTAAATATCAAAGCATCTTATGACAATGATCAAACGTCTGAGTGACCGTTATTGAAATGGAAATTATTTACAAGGTAGTTAGATCGAGCCATCGGTGGGTTTTTACATAGAAAATGTACCCTAGGGACCGGGTTTGGGGTTCGAGCGTTCCAGCCATTGTAGTTCGAGCCAAAGGTGGCGGGTTAAGTTAAAATGAATGGGAGTTTTGCCGGGACTGGAAAGTCAGTTCGACCGAAGCATGGCGTTCGAGCCCTCCGAGTTCGAGCCAGTGAAGTTCGACTGTATGTTGAAATTACATTACAAAGTTATTACACTCTGGTATTGTTCTCACATTTTTACTTTGACACTTGAAAATATTGATTCCTTATACTTATTCATGAAAACAGTACAAAGAATACTTACCCTGCCTATATGTTCTAAAACAATGACAACATTCTGTTCTAATTCTGCTATTCTTTGCTGAAAAAGAAATATACTTCATACTCTTCTTATATGTACAAAACACAACTGAACCAACAAAGTGGCATGTGTCACCCAGTCGGCCCCTAGTTTTTGCTGTACTCTTAAAGAGTAGCTAAGAGTCTAAGCTACCTCCATGCAGACAGTGAAGACTCTGATCAGACTGGCCCACATGCCACTTTGTTAGTTTTGCTGTGTCCCAGCTCACTTATACACATTCCATAGTTCCATGTCTGATACAACACTAGAGATGAGAAATATTTTGTTGACTTTGGAAGATATTTCTTATTTCTCCATCTAAGCAGCTAAGCTAACTGTCCTTGTTTGATTCTCACTAGAGGCAGAATTCTTTTCAGTCACATATGGCACTCCTATTACAGCTTTTCATTATCCATTGGCTCAGTATGACTGAAATACTGCTTAAAGAGCTGTAAACCTCCAAGTCATCCATCTACCCTATCCATTAACGCATATATTGTAACTCCTCAAATCCCTCATAACCACCTTTCCCAGGCAATTTAAATGGGGCACTGAACAGGTTTTTTACAAAGTGAGTTTAAATACATTGTCTCTAAACTGTCACAAACCCTTGATTCAGTGCAATGGAGAACAAACAGAAATACCAAAGTGAGTGCAATACACCTCCTGCACTTTGTTATAATGTTATTAATTAAGAAATTTAGTATCAACCAAGTTACAGGTCCAAGGTCTGCTTTGATTGGCCAAAGGTTGAAGGACTAATGACAATTTTATTAATTAGCGTCACTGATATTGACTGAGTTGTATTGGCCATGTTTTGCTTGTATTGGCTGAGTTGGCCTGTATTGGCCGAGTTTGTCAAAATAAGTCCAGCTTATGACTGGTATGATGTGGACTGCTTTTGCTATATAAGTACTGTTTTACTTAAGTTAATTAGTAACAAAAGGTACATATCCATTGGAAGCCTTTCAAGTCTCTGCACAGCATTATGGGTCCATGGACCACCATACACTTTCCTACTATTGTATGGTAACATAATTTTGCTAAGAATATGACCCCCATGCACTTTCCTACTTTTCTATGGTAATATAATTTTTCCAAGAAGTATCCCCCATACACTTTCAAACTATTGTATGGCAACACAATTTTGCCCAGAACATGACCGCCATACTTTCCTACTATTGTATGGTAGCATAATTTTGTCAAGAACATTACCCCATACACTTTCTTTCTATTGTATCGTTACATAATTTCGCTAAGAAAATGACCCCCATACACTTTCCTACTATTATATGTAACAAACTTTTGCCAAAGATATGACCTCAATACAGTTTCTTACTATTGTATGGCAACATTAACTTGTCAATAACATCAATGTTTACTATTTTGAGCGTATATTGTTACTGCAGACTAATGTCCACAATATTGCAACTATTGGCATTTTAGTAAATTTCACTGAGGCACTATAATGTGGACAAATACACTTTCTGGGGAAGCAATTGTCATTTTACAGGATGGTCAACTCTTAAAGGAAAGAATTTGCTCCTCTAGGAGCAAATTCTTTCCTCAAAGAGTGGACCACATTTTGGAAGGGCTTTGTTTTCAAGGGAAGCAAACAGAAAGTTACAGAAGTTATACTCTTTCGTAAAAAAGGTGGGATAATGTGGAAGTGTATCTATATATTTTAAGGTGAAAAATGTTTGCCTCTGCTTTTGACAGGGGGCCTTCTAGCAGAAAATATTTTGTGTTTTCCTACTGTTCTCAATAGGGACTTCTGTTACATAAACATAGTGATTCTTACCAGTTCTTGAGCTTTTCCTTCCTCAAAAGTGTTTAAAAATTCTGGAAAACAAAAAGTAAATATCAAACTATAATACATGAAGACATCCAAAGTACCAAGTCAAAGCAGTTTTACAATTTCAACACCATTTGAGCCGCAACACGACAAAACCAACGTGGTTGTGCCCACAGCACAGACTCAGATCAGCCTGGGCATCCGCCCAGTCTGATCAGAGTCTTCGCTGTCTGCATGGAGGTAGCTAAGACTTAGTTACTCTTTAAGCCCTTAATGAAGAGTCTAATCAGACTGGGTGGGTGCCCAGGCTGATATGTGTCTGGGCTGGGCGCACAACCACATTCTGGTAACATTTTATAATACTAAGCCACATCTCCTTTAACCCTTTCAAGACTCGAAGCATGTTTTGGTGACATACACAAACAGTGCAGACCCAGTTTAGATGCTGCAGAACATGATATCTGATCTGGGATTACAATGTTTGCTAACAGGAATTTGTATGAAAAATACCATGAAAATAAAAACATTTACCGAAAACCACTTAAACTGGAAACCAACTTGTTCAAATGATATTCCCCTAGTCTAAAAAGGGTTAATATACATAAATATTCAAATACAATCCAAGACAGGTATCTTGACGGACACGTCACAGAGGTGTCCACATCTGGCAAAGTGAATTCTACAACAAAAGTGTGCAAACAAACATCATACAATCTTTACCTGTTTGATGCATTATGCTCCTTAACAAGACCTGTCACAGGGACAGGATAGTTCGCCTGACAGCACCTTGCCCATCACGTAAAAAACTTTAACGTAAAACTTTAACATTTTGCTAATGCCGACAACGACAGCACCTTGCCCATCACGTAAAAAACTTTAACGTAAAACTTTAACATTTTGCTAATGCCGACGACAACGCCAATGCCGACGCCGGGATAGTGCAATAGCTCTTCCTGAACCTCGTTCAGACGAGCTAAAAACGTTTCCACTGTATGTACAAACTTTGTGCCTTGACAGTATAATGAATGCTACTTTAAACCAAAGGGGTTTAGATTATAGTAGACCAACTCACCATCCATGGTTTCTTCCCTTTTCTTTAATTCTTTATATTTCTGGTTTCTTTCACCTGGAGAAAATAATAAAAACAATTTACCTGAGTACACACTTAAGAGATACAGTTTTGCATACACAAATGACTTTCACTGAGGAAAGTCTCAACTTCAGTAAGTCAAACATATCTGGAACTGTTAAGATATCATGAGCATGAACTATATAACAATGAACAAATACACAGACATAACCAGTGCAACATTATACACAGACTTCGCTAAACTAACAAGTTTTTAAAGTATCTAGCATAATGGTAACTGTATATGAGCCGCGACGCGACAAAACCAACAATGTGGTTGTGCGCCCAGCGCAGACTCAGATCAGCCTGGGCATCCCCTTGGTCCGCTCTGACTTTTGGCTAAGCGCTTAAATGGTAGCTAAGGATCTCAGCTACCTCCATGCGGACAGCGAAGACTCTGATCAGACTGGGCGGATGCCCAGTCTGATCCGAGTCTGCGCTGGACGCACAACCACATTGTTGGTTTTGTCGTGTCGCGGCTCATATAATTTCCTAGCACGACAGTATTTATGATGCTAATAAAGGCTATCTTGATGTGGATATAATAAGAACTGTCTTACCCTGATTTTCTTCAATATCCATGTCTAACTGATGACATTCCTCTTGAACTGACTCCATTTTCTCACGGAATTCATTTGTCCTGTTAACATAAAAAGACTGATATATTTACAGGTGCATATCACTTTCTACTCTTTTATATTAACAATATGTCAAGCTTACTACTAAGAATAATAACTAGGAGCATGCAATTTTCAAAACTTTCTTAATATATTTGCATTTTGCCAACTATATGTTATCAGACAAGATAACTTCAGACAAAGAACTGCATATATTAAGATACTCAGAGCCCTTGATAAGAGAGAATATATAAACCACAACACAGCAAATCCAACAAAGTGGCATGTGCACCCAGCGAAGACTCAGCTCATCCTGGGCATCTGCCCAGTCTGATAAGAGCATTCACTGTATGCATGGGGTTAGCTTACACCCTTAGCTACCCTTTAAGTGCTGAGCTAAGACTCTAATCAGACTGGGCGGATGCCCAGGCTGATCTGAGTTTTCACTAGGCACACATGCCACTTTGTTGGTTTTGTCATGTCACAGCTCATATGATAATGAGGTATAATTTCTATTATGGTGAGTGGGTACATCTCCATATTAATTGTTCATTTTAACAAAGGATAACAACTGCTGTGACACCCAGTTTGCTTCCCTAGGTGACGAAACTGTTCCTAAAAAGGTCTACTCTTAACCCTATTGCACTCAGAACAGCCAAAACTCTATGGAGTTTTGGCTAATCTGAGTGCAATAGGGTTAAAGGAAATAATCTCCTGCTTCTTTCCTTTAAGAAGTAACCCTGTCGAGAGAAGTAAGTGGCCAAGTAATTTCCCCTCATTGTGTGTCCATTCACCTTAATTGCTGCAAATTAGTCATCACAATTTCTTGTATTGCAATATTACCTACAAATTTATGTCTGAATGTTAGAACAGCAATACGACATTAATCTACTTGTATTTCAAAACAAGACCTGTCCCCGTACAGGATAGCTCGCCTGTAGTGCCTTGCCAATCACATAAAAAAAAATTAACGTAAAACTTTAAAGTGTGGTGCCCACGCCAACACCCACGTCTAAGTGACAACAATAGCTCTCTGTACTTTCGTACAGGCGAGCTAAAAATAATGGAGAATATTTATTTTCAACGAGGTCAGCTTACTGTCTCTCCATGCTAGCAATTTCTTGATTATCTTCTTTCACTTGTTTCAGTAATTTTTCTCTTTCCTCTGCAGGACTAGTTGTTGATTTAGCTTCTTCTATCAAGCTGTCCCGTTTCACTTCCATCTCATTTAGCTGCTCATATAATCTCACTAGAATAAGAAATTAAAATGTCTGACCAACAAAAAGACATAGCAAATAAAGACCAAGACAAACCCCTACATATCTGCTGTCTGATCAGGGTCTTCTTGTAAGTTATCTGCTACTTTTTCCTACATTAACACAAGTTATGCTGTCAGATACCTAATTTTACAAGTCAAGTTACTGTTCTTACAGAAATTCCATAAAAATTAGATAGTCTACCAAGAACTTACAGAAATCAATACTGTCAGTGGTGAGAGGTTCTCTCAAAACAGAAGGATGCACAATCTATTATGAATTCCACAGACAGATCTATCCCAGCCTTTTACATTAGTACTGACCATATGGTTTCATGAATATCACAATTACAGCATAAAAGCAATGGTCTAGACAAGTTTAGACAGAAATATGGAATAATGACTGGACAGCAAACTACAGGTACCTTTACTACACCTCGCTACAGTAGGTGCGATATACATGAAATACAGAGCTCTAGATAAGAGGGAGTATTTGATGATAATTAAGGATAATTTTTCTTATTTCTCATCGAAACCATAGGTTGTGACCCCTCATCTGAACCGTCTCATTGAGACGGTTCAGATGAGGGTCACAACATATGGTTTTATGCAGAATTAACAAAAATTATCCCTAATTATCACTCAGTACTCCCTCTTATCTAGAGCTCTGTGAATACATGTAGAAAAGATACTAAAGACCAGAAGAGGCTGTCATATCAGCTCACTGTCACACAGATAACAGAGCTCCAGATAAGAGGGGGTATTGAGGATAATTCAAAGATAATTTTTCTTATTTCTCAACAAAAACATATGTTGTGACCCCTCATTAGAACCGTCTCGCTGAGACGGTTCTAATGATGGGCCACAAAATATGTTTTTACGGAGAAATATGGATAATTATCCCAAAATTATCTCTGTTACCCCTTCTTATCTGGAGCACTGGATAAGCAAAATGTTTCTATTACCTGCTTCCTGCTTCACTTGCGACATTGATAATTCCTGTCAAATAGACAAAGTTACGATTAAAATTTTTTTTAAACATTAATAACTTTTATAAAAAAAAATCTCTCTGTCAGGCCAATGGCCCTTAATATCATAATATGCTACTGACTGCTTAAGTACAATGAACTCTTGGTATCTCACACACTGATATTTCAATTTATCCTCTTAATGTATCAGAACATACAGTTCTGACTAATGTCCTATTTTTATTTACATTTCAACTCCTACTATCTTAAACTACTGACATCTCAAAGTAAATTTTCTGGGACCAGAAACTTTACTTTGAGATATCAGTAGTTTGGGATGAACTTAACATTTGAGATATTGAGAGTTGACTCTGATTAGACTGGCATTTACAAAGCTCTGAAAATAGTTTGCTGCCAAAACAACTGGCCAGCTAGTCAATGCAGAGAAGGTGTATGCAGGTATTTTCTTTCAACTACTGCTTGACGATGCTTTAGAGTTTTACGGATATATATCAACAAAAAAAGGTCATACTGATTGTGTTTCGTTGTCATTAGAATGTACTGTTTCTGATGAGGCATTACCAAATGTCATATACTTACAGAAATATTTCAGCTATAGACTACTAAACATAAGTTAAGTAATGCAGTTGGTTGTGCAATAGTTAAATGCTGTGGGTCACGTTACTGAATTTCCAACAATGTATGGTCAGTGGAAACTGTTCTATCCTAAAGTCAGGTCGTCAGTCATCAGGTATAGAGAAATTAATCAGTGGAATGTCCTATTAAATCTAAAACTGAATACTGTCAAACTGCTCTCAGCTGCTCTAAACATAGAACATCAGTGGAATTTTCTTACCTCTTGCAAGCCTTCTATTTTGGAATTAAGGACATCCAGTTCCTGCTGACCATTTTCTAGTTGTTTCAGCATGTGTTCATTCATATCCTTCAGGCGGAAATATTTCTGCCTCATATCAGGATTCTGAAAAACAGGTTTTATTCACAAGAGTTTCAGCATGTGTTCATTCATATCTTTCAGACGGAAATATTTCTGCCACATATCAAGATTCTGAAAAAACAGGTTTTATTCACAAGAGTTTCAGCATGTGTTCATTCATATCTTTCAGACGGAAATATTTCTGCCACATATCAAGATTCTGAAAAACAGGTTTTATTCACAAGAGTTTCAGCATGTGTTCATTCATATCTTTCAGACGGAAATATTTCTGCCTCATATCAGGATTCTGAAAAACATGTTTTATTCACAAGAGTTTCAGCATGTGTTCATTCATATCTTTCAGGCGGAAATATTTCTGCCTCATATCAGGATTCTGACAAAACAGGTTTTATTCACAAGAGTTTCAGCATGTGTTCATTCATATCTTTCAGACGGAAATATTTCTGCCACATATCAAGATTCTGAAAAACAGGTTTTATTCACAAGAGTTTCAGCATGTGTTCATTCATATCTTTCAGGCGGAAATATTTCTGCCACATATCAAGATTCTGAAAAACAGGTTTTATTCACAAGAGTTTCAGCATGTGTTCATTCATATCTTTCAGACGGAAATATTTCTGCCTCATATCAGGATTCTGAAAAACAGGTTTTATTCACTAGAGTTAGCATGTGTTCATTCATACCCTTCAGACGGAAATATTTCTGCCTCATATCAGGTTTCTGAAAAACATATGAGATTTTTACTTCTGTGAAATTTATCAAGGTGGCATTCTACTGACTTTAAAAATATTGGGAAACAATGACAGTTATACCCGCTATGTGTATCATTTCATCAATTTTATCACTTTGTGTAACAAGGGCTTCGCAAGCGGTGCATAATACGCCCGTTTCAATGTCCTAAAAGAGTTACAGAATGAACAAGATTGTTTACAAAAGGATAGACAGGCAGACAAACAGGGGCAACCACTCTATAATTAACTAGAACTGTCAGCGAATCCGACTATACCCCCGCTTAATTGCTTAAATCAAATGGTGTTATTTTCGTAACAAAAAGCGTAAAGAGGGAGAGAAATCATTGTTACCATGTATACCAAATATGAACAGTTGCTGTGAAATCTGTTACAACAAGAGCTGTCGCCTGACAGCATAGCTCGCCTGAATTGGTGCTTGCCCATCACTCAGCCGCTATGGTGGTGTGGACTGCTATGCATAAAACAATGCAAGCATGTCCATAATGAAAACACATTTATAAACAAAAGCTATCTCAGAAATAAGTCTTAAAATAAAATTAGAATAAAAAAATGAAATGAAATTTCAAAGTCCATGAGCTTAAGGTAAAAAAAAACTGACGGGTGGGGGGGGGGGGGGGGGGGGGGGGGAAGGGGGGGGCTATGTGGACTGCTATGCATAAAACTTCATGCAAGCATGTCCATAATGAAAACACATAAGCTATCTCAGAAATAAGTCTTAAAATAAAATTAAAATAAAAAAAATAAAATGAAATTTCAAAGTCCATGAGCTTGAGGTAAAAAAAAAACTGACTGGTAGGGGGGGGGGGGCTAGTATGTAACAAAACCCTGAACCATTATCTAACATCAGCCCAAGTATTAGTATCAACTGAGTCCATCATCGTGGCACTGTGAAATTATGTCTTCATAAATATAAAACTTTAACCAAAATCTTTAAAACAAAATTCTAAGTCGATGACCTTGACTTCAAGGTCACCCAGTGGGGTAAGTATAAGGTGTTTTGTAAAAACACAAAAAAGAGTCTAACATCAGTTCAAGTATAAACTATATAAACTAAATCTCTGCAAAGCATTATGAATCAGTATGCAATTACAAAACTTTAAAAAAGACAAAAATTTCCTAAGTCCCTGACCTTGACATCAAGATCACTGAGCGGGGTTGGGGTAGTACTCTGTAGATCTAACGACAGTGCAAATATAAAAAGAATTCATCTCTGGGTTCAGGAGATATGTGTCTTTAAAAAACTTTAACCAAAACATCCAATCAATAAAAAGACAATATTCTAAGTCCATGACCTTGACATCAAGGTCACAGAGGGGGGTGGGGGTAGTACCTTCGAAAACTTTAGACCAATATCTAACTTTAGTGCAAGTATCAAAGGAATCCATCCATGGGTTCAGGAGATATTGGGCTTTATAAAACTTTAACCAAAACATCCAGTCCAAAAAAAACACCAATTTTCTAAGTCCATGACCTTGACATCAAGGTCACAGAGTGGGGTGGGGGTGGTACCCTGTTAAACCTTAGACCAATATCTAGCTACAGTGCAAGTATCAAAAGAATCCATCCATGGGTTAAGGAGATATAGGTCTTTAAAAAACTTTAACCAAAACATCCAATTCGAACGCCGACGCGGACACGGACGCGGACGCTGACGCTGACGCCGACGCCGTGGTGACAACAATAGCTCTTCCTGAACTTTCGTTCAGGCGAGCTAAAAAATTACATTATTCAAAGTCAGGAGAGAAAGAAAATTGGAAAAATATAGGGAAGAATAAGCAGAAGAAGACTGGTTCTCAATCCCATAATACAACAAGTTATCATCAACCTGCATACAAAAATCCCTACTCTAACTTACAGATGCATAGAAATCTTTTGCGAAAAAAAATGCATTATTCAAAGTAAAGAGAGAAAAAAAATCAGATAAATACAGGTAATAAAAAGAGGAGAAGTCTGGTTTTGATTGATTGATTTGATGCTTAACGTCCACAGTAAACAACTAAGGTCATGTCGGGAGGGTCAGTTAACCTAACCACACTATTCCTGGGCAGGCTTAGACCTCCTAAGCGGTTAACCAGTACTAAGTGCACATACTTGCGCCAGTAACTGACAACTGCCCTTCTAGAATGAGCGGAACGAGAAACGAAAGTATGTGGCCAGACCGGGTTTCGAACCCAGGACCTCTGACTTATGAGTCAGGTGCCCCACCGATTGCGCTACGCAGCCCGGCTGTTCTCAATCCCACAATACAGTAAGTAATCATTAACCTGCATACCAAATATGACTAATCTAGCTTGCATGGTTGTGGAGAAAACTTTGATGAAAAAGTTCATTATTCAAAGTATGGAAAGAAAGAATATTGGACAAATACAGGGAAGAATAAGCAGAAAAAGGCTGGTTCTCAATCCCACAATACAACATATCATCATCAACCTGCAAACCAAATGGGACTACTCTAGCTTGCTTGGTTGTGGAGAAATCTTTGACGAAAAATTTTATTATTCAAAGTATGGAAAGAAAGAATATTGGACAAATACAGGGAAGAATAAGCAGAAAAAGGCTGGTTCTCAATCCAACGACACAACATATTGTCATCAACCTGCATACCAAATATGACTACTCTAGCTTGCATGGTTGTAGAGAAATCTTTGACGAAAAATTTCATTATTCAAAGTAGGGAAAGAAAGAAAATCGGACAAATACAGGGAAGAATAAGCAGAAGAAGGCTGGTTCTTGATCCCAGGATACAACATGTTGTTATAAACCTGCATAACAAATATGACTACTCTAGCTTGTATGGTTGTGGAGAAATCTTTGACGAAAAATTTCATTATTCAAAGTATGGAAAGAAAGAAAATCGGACAAATACAGGGAAGAATAAGCAGGAAAAGGCTGGTTCTCAATCCCACAATACAACATGTCATCATCAACCTGTATGCCAAATATGACCAGTCTAGCTTGTATGGTTGTGAAGAAATCTTTGATACAATATCTTTGAACAAGGGAGATAACCTATATAACTAGATATAACATTTTTAGTTCTACTTTTTTCCCTTGACAATAAGTTTGTAAATTACACAAAAATTGCGGATAAGAACTAATGAAAGGGATTAACTCTAAAACGAAGAAAAGGAGAGCAGCCATTGTTGTACGCGACAAATCGTTAGGACTTCACACACATTGCTATGAAGTTTTATAAAGATATCCTTAACGGTTATCTAGTTATGGCGCGTACAAGACTTACAGGGAAAAAATTAATCAAAGGGGCATAACTTCAAAAGTAAGAAAGGGGGAGCAATCATTCTTGTACGCGACACGTTCCCCCACCCTAATACATATGCCTACCAAATTTCATGAAGATATCCCAAATGGTTGCTGAGTTATGGCGTGTACAAGAATGTTTACGGACGGACGGCGCCACGACATAATACGTCCGTTTTTTCAAAACGGGCGTATAAAAATCTGTTAGCTCCATGTTACTATCATCACTATTAAGAATCCAGAATAGTCCCTGCAGTAAAACATGATCAGCCTGCAAATATGAGCAGGGCACAGTTGTTCAAAGTGTCATTAGCTTAACAAAGTCATTGATCAAGGACTGGTAGTCTCAAGACTTCATGTACATATAGAATCAAGTAAGCTATTATTTTTGATGGCTAGATCTATGAAACATTTTTTCTTGAAGATCCAAAACAAGGAATATCTACATACCATATCATTAACTAAGTTATCAGCCATCCTTTTTTCTTGGTCCAGTTCCTGCTCTATCTGTTGTATAGTTTCTTCTTTCCTGAAATCAGAATTTAGTAAATACCTCACATCTTCAAGTACCTTAATTAGTATGGTTAAACCACTATGTTTTGCTGCCATTAGTTTATGATAGCTTACATTTTGTGAACTGTTTATGACAGTCTTTTGAAGTTTATTATAAAATCATTTTCTGAATTTAATGAGGAGGGACAAAACTTGTTTTAATGTATATACATATATACCCATGCTACATGAATGTGCAGTTTGTACAGATCATGCAAACTTTAGGCTAATGGGTATACTTTGAGGAAAAGCAACTCTGCCATTTTGCCTTCCCTCTCAATAGAGAGCAGAGTTAGAGAACAGAACACAGGCCTTTGAGATGAGATGCTACCGAAGGTTACTGAACATTTTGTACAAGGACCATTTAACCAATGAGGAGGTTCGCAGAAAGATCCAAGCAGTCATTGGAGAATTTGATGAACTCCTGACCTAGGTCAAGAAACGGAAACTGAGGTAGAGTGGCCATGTCTAAAGGTCTTCTGGTTAAGCAAAGACAACTCTGCAGGGCACAGTGAAAGGAAAGAGAACGCAAGGTTGACAGAAGAAGACATGGGAACACAATATTAAGGAGTGGACAGGGATGGATTTTGCTAGCTCAACTAGGGCAGCTGAAGACAGGACTAGGTGGAAAGAAATTGTTGTAGAGTCATCTGTGGTGCCCCAATGACCTCACAAGCTTATGGACTAGACTAGACTAGACTCAATAGAGGTCAACTCTTATGGGAAAGACCCACATTTTGGAACGGCTTTGTCAGAAAAAAAAACAGGGAAGTTTATCCATTCACCTTAATGTTTACATGGCTCATATATTGCCAGAATGCATGAAGTGAATGCATATGCTAAATGGTACTTTTTCATGTACCTTGAAACATGTTTTGTCACAGGCAGTTTGAACAGGGTTCTACATTTTTATTTTGCTTGGAAGAGTCATTTGGGTAACTTACTGTTTCTTAATCTCAAAAAGTTCTTCAATTTTTCTTGCTTCCCTCTCATTTTGTGTACGTAGCTAGAAAAAAAAAAAACATGAGATAAGTCATGGTGCTTAACGTATATGCAACTGGCATATGCTCAGATCAGCCTTGGCATCTGCACAGACTAATCAGAGCCATTTCTGTTCACACCATCATGTGTGGGTACTGAGGAATCTACAAGCAAAAAATAAAGGTTACAGCAAGACGCATAGATTTGTGGACTTGTTTGAGTCTTTGCTCTTGTAAGATATGTTAAGCCACTTTTTTCTGTGATGCAGCTCAAATGATTGGAAGACAATCGAGAAATGTATCAGTTCAGAACGACTGCTAAACTATAAGGACTTCAACACACCTGGTTAACTCAAAATTACATTCTCACCTGAAAATTAAACTGACAGAATTTTGATCCTCTTTCTATTGCATGAGCTGCATTATGGAAAAAAGTAGCTTTAGGTATCTTCAAACAGAAATGACTCGAGAAAGTCTGCAAATTATCAAAGATGAGTTGTCAATTCATGTCATCAACAAATTATCCAGGTATTATTTTAATCTAAATAAAAAAAAAATCTCATGTTATTCATTAACTTTCTGGTATATTCAAAGCATTCACTTTATAAACTCTACACCGATACCCTGCATAATAAAAAGATCTGGAAGACTTTTTTATTCAAAATTTGGGTGGTTTATTTTTCCACAGTTTACATTCTTTAACCCTATTGCACTCAGAACAGCCAAAACTCTATGGAGTTTTGGCTGTTCTGAGTGCAATAGGGTTAAAAGGAAAGAAAAAGCAAGATATGATTCTTGTGACTTACATCATTTAGATCAAACTCCACATCTTGAATGTCTTCATCTGTTGTCAGTTTGTCTACGAGTATGTTATAATCTCCCAATTCTCCTTGGAGATCTTTGATACTGGACGCTAGAGTCTCCGCTCTCTTCTCATATGTTAGGAAGCTAGCATTCTCCTCATTCCCATTCTCTATCTCTTTGTTCAGTCTTGTGTTCTCTACATTTAGTTCATTTATTTTACTCCTGTAGACAGAAATGTGAAGTTTGAAAGCCCATATGAGCCACAACAAGACAAATCCAACAAAATGGCATGTGCTCCATGCTCCATGCAAAGACTCAGATCAGTCTTGGCTGTAGCTTAGGGTCTATGATAGCTCCAAGCGGACAGCATAGACTCTGATCAGACTGGGCAGACACCAGGGTTGATCTTAATCTCTGCTGGGCGCACTTGCCACTTTGTTGGTTTTGTCATGTTGCGGCTCATATTGGACATGAAAGACAAACAAGGGTAATATTAATTGCAACAGCCCTCAAGAACATTCTAAGAAAAACTTGATGCCAGGTTTGATGATTATAGGTATCATAGTTTGTGAAAAATGGACTTAAACGCTAGGGTCGATGTAATTTTGAATATAAAAATTTTACGAAGTCAGCAGACCATGAAATATAGGTCAAAGGTAAAAATAAGAGTAACAGCCCTCAGAAGCATTCTAAGAAGAAGCTTTATGCTAGGTTTTATGATTGTAGGTATCATAGTTTGCGAGAAATGGACTTAAACACTTGGGTCAATGCTAGGGTCAACGTAATTTTGAATATAAAATTTTACGAAGTCAGCAGACCATGAAATATAGGTCAAGGGTAAAAATTAGAGCAAAAGCCCTTGAGAACATCCTAAGAAGAAGCTTTAAGCCATGCTTGATGATTGTAGGTATCATAGTTTGGGAGAAATGGACTTAAACGCTAGGGTTGACGTAATTGTTGAAGGACGGATGTACGGAGACGAATGGAATGACTGACGGACGGACAGAAAAGGGAACTCCTATACCGCACCTTGCTAAAGCAGGTGCCACAAAAATGGTGTCAAACATCTCCTCATTTAACTTTGGCATTATGAAGCAGAAATGTTTGTTTTACTCCAACAAAACATCAATTATGAACATATCAATGAAATCAATTACATAAAGTATACTCCTTGCATATCCATTTTTATTATGGCTCCCCTTCTAAATGGGAATTATGCTTGAAGGATTAGCCATTTTTGAAGGGCTTCCTAGCTGGGAGGAAGCAAACATGAAGTCACATACAGAGCTCTAGATAAGAAGGGGTAACGGGGATAATTCAAAGATAGTTTGTCTTATTTCTCAAAGGAAACAATTGGTTGTGACCCCTCATTTGAACCATCTTGGTGAGATGGTTCTAATGAGGGGTCACAATGTATGTTTCTATGGAGAAATAAGGGAAATTATCCTTAAATTATCCCTGTTACCCTTTCTTATCTGGAGCACTGAAATTTTTGTTATAAAATCGATGGTGGAAAAAGGTGGAGGTGAACCGATACACATGTACCTTAAAAAAAAAGAGCAAAACTATCATGCTCAATAAGGCATAAAATATGCAATATGTACAGCAGTTCACCTTTAACCTAGCTGCAAGTTGATAATGTACCTACCTGATTAGTCCAAGGTAGTATGTTCTGTCATGAACTTGGCGCTGACCTGTAAATATGATAAGTTTTGCCTTTAAACAAGTTCCAATGAAAGGAAATGACAATCCATGTAAAAATATAGAATATGGAGTAACATTAACATCAAGATGATGAATTAAGATTTGAAATCATTCTAAATTTAATTCTATTGCAAACTCACACAAAAACAAGAGGACATTGATTCAAGACCATGCCAGTGTGAAATTTCAAAGATAAAACTCTGATCATCATAATCATTTCTCCATAAAAATATATGTTGTAGTCCTTCATAGGTATCACCCCTTAGAGGCAGTTCTAATGAGGCTCTCACTTATGTATTATTCAAAATAACATTGTTACCTTGAAAACAGACAATAACCCTACCCGGACAGAGTTGTTCAAACCACTGCTAACAAGAAGTGATAATCAAAGATTTATTAAGTCTTCTAATGCACATAGATCAGGTGTGATAATAAGTTTCACACAAGTACGTGAGGAGATTTTTGCAAAAAGCACCTCACATTTTGAAGTGAAAATTATTATCACAAATTCAGCCAAACCATATGCACAAGTAAGCCAAAATTTGCTTTATTGCATACTAGTTTGCACTGTATGCAAAGCTACTGCCATTGTTCTGCTGTACATCTTATTAACTTAAGCACTGTTATTCTTGAAAACTTACTCAGTAGTACGGTAAAGAAGACAGAGCTCCAGATAAAAGGGAGTATTTGGTGATAATTAAGGATATATCTCTCAATTATCATCAAATACCCCCTCTTATCTAGAGCTCTGGAAGAGCTACCTGTGTTTGTCAACTTCAATTCTACCTTGAAAAAGAAAGGGGAAAAATCACTCTACACTACCTTTTATTCCCGTCTTCATGCCTCCAAGACCTTGCTGAGTCATTGGTCTGTCCACTACCGACACCTGGGTTGTCAGCGCTGGAAAACATAAGAATTATATCAAGTAAAAATAGAGTGTGATGACAAAAGTGAAATTTTTACTATATTCTAACAGATTTACATATATACCAGTCAAAAAATCTTAACCGGCTACCTTATTTTTATCATTTTACCTCAATGCTGTTAGCAATCTCACAGTTCAGTTTACAGCCACAGATAGGTGAATATATCGGTAAACCATACCACTAAAAGGTTTAGCAATATTCAGTACACTGTATCCAGGAGGCACAGATGAATATGGGTACCCCCATTTTCAAAATTAACAAGAATTTGCATTGAGTGGTGGGGTACGTTTTAACATTTTGATCCAAAGCGAACACTGTCATGCAGGAAGAGTGTTCATTTCTGCATAAATTTGTTTCCTCAGTCATTTGCTTTAGTAATGAGGTGGTTTTGTTCACGTAAATTGGATGTTTTAAAGAGTGATTTTTCACAAATTTTGTCGAAAAGCTGAATTTTGTGAATTTTAAAAATGGTGGTACTTGTGTTCATCGGCGCATCCTGGATGTAATGCTAAGAATTTTGTCAAACCTTTTGACTGCTAAGTTGACTGACACATCTGCCTATTTGGGGACATAAATAGAACTGTAAGATTGTTTGGGGTTTTGAAGAAAATCGATAAAATGTAAAAGTGGCCGGTTAGAACTTTTGGCTAGTATATTATGTCGTTTTTAATACATACTTGACAGGTATGGCTTCGTCAATCAAAAAAGATTAATAGCACACATTTTCTTAACTGAAACTTAATTTTGCATGCAGCAGTATTCTGGTCAGTCTGTGCTTTCCAAATGCATAAAACAGTTACAACTTGATGATAGACGAAGAAAAAAATTATAAAATGCCATTCACATGGGTATTGTAAACACTTAATATCTGTGTAAATTTACTGTGTTTGGATTACAAATTCAAGCCATACATGTATTTGATTA
This sequence comes from Ctena decussata, assembly GCA_963989385.1. NCBI lineage: Eukaryota > Metazoa > Mollusca > Bivalvia > Lucinida > Lucinidae > Ctena > Ctena decussata. Next base: position 18,344,392 of record OZ022501.1, read on the forward strand.
TGACAATTTCATACATTAAAATAGATGTCTAGCTATGTAAATCATGAAAACTGATTACTGATGCACTTTTATTTTGGCACTGTTCATCCATATCTCTAGCCCTAAGTTTATCGTGGTGCTGTGGGCCAAAAATAAAAGTTCTGTCACCATTCAATCTCTATAATCACAATTATTGAACAGATCTGCTGTTGCCTAACAAATAATAATACTTTTGTGTTAAATATGCAGGTTATGCAGTGCACAAATGAAACATTAGCCAAAAATTATGCCTTACCTACACCCCCAGCAGCTGCCTGTGCACCACGAGTTCCTGGACGAGCTGTGCCTGGATTCTGAAAAATTTGTGGCATTCATGATCATAGCATTATAAATTGTAGTTGTACATTCCAAATTTAATTTACAGGGCCCGGTTGTTCAAAGCTAACGATATCGTTAGTTAACGTTTCGTTAAAATTTTAAACGTTAATATCTCAAATACGCCAATTTTTTTTGTTGAAAAAATGTGAGAAGCTTTTGCACTGCAAAAGCTTCTCACATTTTTTCAACAAAAAATATCAGTATATTTGGTAATGAAGTTGTAAAAGACTTAACGAGTTGACCTCTTAACGAGCTCGTTAGACTAACGATGCTTTGAACAACTGGGCCCTGGTTTTTCAGTGTTTGGGATTTACAAAAAATAAAAGCTTTCATGAAACAGTAAATGAAACTGAGCCATGGATAACCTATCAGTGCATTGTGATCAGTCATATGCATTAACAATGTATGGGCCTTTAAAGAAAAATACTCTACTAGCAATGATTACACAGTGTGTTAATTATTATTTATGGCCCTATTATGTCACTATCTGTGTGACTTTGGTATTTCATTAGATAAAATAGCTATTTTACTGGGCCACTGCATGACAGAAGTATGGCAGTTAATATATAGGATTTGTCTTCAACGATCCTGTATCACATTCAAAAGTAAAGACAGGAGTAGGACTGACTTTTGACACTGTGTTGCTCAAAATGATGAAATACCACTGTGCCTTTTGTTTACCCACAATTTTTAGCAGCTGGCTACATCAGACCATTTAAGTTTTCCCCACACAGACCATTCTAATGATACCTGTGCCAGGTTACAGAGTTTTACAAACTTATCAAGCAATTTTCGTCACAGAATCTCTACTCTCCAGGGCCGGGTTGTTCAATGCTTTAGCTTAGGAAATTCATTAGTCAAGAATTCAAGTCTTCTAGTACACACAAAATCAAGTCTTCTAAAATTTTTGCTGACAAAATGTGAGAAGCTTTGCAGTGCAAAAGCTCCTCACATTTTGTCAGCTAAAAATGATAGCATTTTTGTGTACAGTAAGTCTGAAACTTTAATGTCTCCTAGCCATCAGTCTTATTGGTTTTGAATAAGTTGGCAAAGATCTGGTGTTCTTCTATAAACTGTTCAAGTCTTACCATTGCCGTCATTAATCTAGTGGCTGTTCCAGGCTGTCTTCCTGCAGCTGTAGAAAACAGAAAATAAACATGTTTACCAGCACAAAATATAAACATGTTTTAACATAATATTTCAAAGAAAATTTCTGTTCATTTGCCAGATGAAGATACTGCGCCTCTCATTCGAACCTCCCCTCTAAAGGTTTTCTAAAGATGAGGCAGTCGCCACAATGTGGTTTTGCTAAAATTATCAATATTCACCCTTCACTGAAAATTATATTCACTGCTCAAAAGGTATGATCATGTCTGTTTTTTCACAGCATGTTTTGTTGCTGTTTAAACCTATCTTTGCTTCAGGTAATGATTTTAATGGTTCAGTCATGGCTATATGTCTTTGTCAGTAAATATAACATTGATAAAAAATTTGTCAGTACCCAGAAAAGCATAACTAAAGTGCATACTGTTCCTTAATTTTCATAACAAAGGTATCTCTATCAAATGTTGCCTGAAGGCTGGTGAAAGCTTAAGAATAAAAAGTGACGAGCAAAGAGAAAGGTGGCCTTAAGATGTCAGAGTACACTGCCATGTTCTTCTGCCATTTTTATCAAGAGGAACAACTTCTGTGACTTCCTGTTTGCTTCCCTGGCCAAAAAGACCTTATAAAATGGAGGCTTCTCTTAATGGAATGAATCTGCTCCTGGGGAAGCAAATTCTTTCATTAAAAATTGGCCCCAGTTTAAATGGGATGCAAAAATGAAAATTGCAGAGCTGCTTCCCTATGACAGTATAAGCATCTGTGACCAAGAGGACTTCGAAATAATGAAAACTGATCAGCTGTGAAAATATGCAGACTGATACGAGTCTTCACCAATCAAAAATGCTATATCACCTTTTCTGGTATTGTTTCAAAAGATTTTATTTATTGTTTTTTTTTGTTTGCTTTCTTTCTTTTTTATGGGGGTGGGTCGGGATCGCTAATATTTTGTTGTCTTTAGACTTAAAATAAACAGTCATTGATTCAGACTGTAAGTGTAACTTTTAAGTCTCAGATCTACCATAATCAGGGTGGATGATCACGTGTTTTCTTGCGTCATTTACTTACGTCATTCTGAACGAGGAAACCCCGGGAATTCTTCATGTTTTAGTTGATAATTTCATTGTTTCTGTATGCATTCTTTCAAAATGCAGCGCACTGAATGTGTAATCATTAGGACTTTCTTATGATATTCACGAGTTTATCGTGGGTTTCACAGTTTTTGCTTTTAATCGCCCGCCCCCGCCCCCCCTCCAAACATCCAAAACCGAAAGTAGGCTGTAGCATGTGAATGATGTTGTCACTCTAAAACAGGGGGAGGTTTAGACGTGAAAACAAGTAAACTCTCAGTAAAAACAAGAATACCAGTTTAAGGTACTTACAAGCATGCATTCACTGCGCTATATTCTTAAAGACTGCATTCGGCAACAATGATGTTATTTGGAAAAAATACTAACCACGAAACAATTGTTCTGCTGGAACTCCCAGTATTTCCTGTGATGTGAAAACCACGTGATCATCCACCATGATAATTAACCTTAACATCAGGCACCAAAATCACTTCTAAAAGCAGGGTTCAACCAAGAGGGTGATTTGAAGTAAATAGTCTCCCTGAACTGGCTGACTTCTTATTTTGAGCTGAGGGAGAAGTTTGAATACAATCCAGGAAAATGGGTCTTCTCCCTGAAATCTGGATAGTATCAGAAAGACTTCAATACTTCTCCCTGTCTAGGAGCTCTTGCCTGAGCCCTGAAGATGGAACTTGTTCAGCTTCCAATTTAGTCAACGCTGTTTGTCCTTTAAGGGATTATGCAATAAAAATTTTTGTACACAGTGCTGACCTTGATCAGACTGCTCTAAGCAGCAACCTGATCTGGGACAACACTGTTTGCTCTCAGAAAGAATGCCTCAAAAAGAAAATGAGGTGATCTGACAATGGTTTCTAAACAACTATACCTGTTCCTATTGGTCTGCTGCCACCACGCCCTGAACTACTTGGTGGTCTGTTACTCCTGTAATAAAAGTTCAAAATGGTAAATCTTACTTAGCATGGTAATGTTAGTGTATATACCTATTTAGGGAGACCACTCAGATCCAAATGAACATGAGCCCCGACGTGACAAAACCAACAATGTGGTTGTGCGCCCAGCGCAGACTCAGATCAGCCTGGGCACCCGCCCAGTCTGATCAGAGTCTTCACTGTCTGCATGAAGGTAGCTTAGACCCTTAGCTACTGTTTGAGAACTTAAGAAAGAGTCTGAACAAACTGGGTGGCTGTCCAGGCTGATCTGAGTCTTCGCCAGGCGCACAACCACATTGTTGGTTTTCTCGTGTCGCGGCTCACATGTATTTGCCTCTTATCAAATACAGTCAACTCTTGTTATCTAGAATACTGATATCTCAAAGCACCCTCATATCAAAGAATAAACATGTAGTTTGGACACATTTCCTATTTTTCTTGACATCACAACTCCTTTTATCTCAAACAACTGGTATCTCAAAGTATTTACTTGAGATATCAGTAGTTTGAGACGAGCTTTGACTTTGAGATATCAAATGTAGACTGTATAACTGTGAAGGGCTTGTTTTTAAATTTACCTTTAGTCGGAAAACATCTGACAAATTTCTCTAATATCAGAAATGTTTCCCTGTATGTATAATTTCATTATTTTTTGGTAAGAACCAACTGGGACTGGTTATCGAAATCTTCAAGTGTCATTTTCCACTACAAATGGAGTGGAACATTTCAGATATTTGGAGATTTGTTTTTCCCTTTTTGATTTGATCTTGTCAATATTTATTTGAAAGAAGTATGACAGTATGAAAGAAACAAACTAGCTGTTGTTTACTATTCTAAAGATATGAAGCAGCTCGTTTTTTGTGGGGGTTTTTTCTCTGAGATTTACCATGCTACTAGAAGGAACACACAAGGCAAAAGTGATAGGGTAAGGTGTTTATATTTTTTAATTTTTATCTTTTTTTTTTTTTTTTTCCTACATGTTACCTATAAGTGGACTGTCCACTGCCGGATGTTGCTTTGCAATACCGGACCATACCCATATAAAAGGCACTGCAAAGTAATCATCCAGATTTCCTACTGAGCTATTATCCATTCCAATAAAAACTGGATAAGAAATATTTTTTCAGTTGATGTTAACTTGTTTGTGCCCACAGCTTGTTCAGAATGGTGTTTTTAGTGATGTCGTATTGATTTGTTGTTGTTGTGTTATTGTTTAACGTCCACGGTAAACAGCTACGGTCATGTCGGGATGGTCAGTTAACCTAACCACACTATTCCTGAATATGTGGCTAGAACAAGCGCGGTGGCTCAGTGGTTAGTGCACTGGTCGTGGGTTCGATCCTCACCCGAGGCAAAATCTTCCTTTGTCCAAACGTGTTTTTCTAGCATCATTTGCAGGGATGATGCTAACAAGTGTGCCGTCCTTCAGATCAGGACGTTAACTGGAGGCCCCCTGTGCAGGGAGAGTCATCCCCTGTGCAGGTCAAAGATCCCAACTCTAGCTACATGGCTATACAAAGGCTTTAATCCTGCAACAACAGATGTACAAAGTACACTGTCTGTATACCCCTGCGGGGTTATGGCATAAATGGAAGAAAAAAAGAGAAAGGCTTAGACCTCCTAAGCGGTTAACCAGTACTAAAAGCACTTTCTTTCACCAGTAACTGACACCTGCCCATCTTGAATCAGCAGAAGGGGAAATGAAAGTAAGTGGCCAGAGCGGGTATCGAACCCAGGACCACTGGCTTACAAGTCAGGCACCCTACAGACTGCGCTACGTGGCCAGGCATGCCGTGTTGAACCAGGAAAGCTCACATACTTTATAAATGCAAGTTAAAGAACTGATGCAGTCCATGGGAAAAAACTCCTCTGACTTGATGAGCTGACGTGGTCAAATCAGATTAGTAAAGGGGAATAAAATGACAGCGTTGCTGGGAAAGCCAGGTACCCCACCCACTGAATTTGGCTGCAACAACTGAAACATAACGCAGTTAACAGCTCATAATAAAATTCTTGCGTCTTCTTTTCTAATGCTTTGTCTTCAAATATATATGAACAAAGAACTTACATGTTTACTGAGAGATTCTACCAATAATTGGAAAGAAAATTGTCAAATAACAGACAAAGTTGGTTTCTGTTTACTTTCCTGTCAAGAATTTAGACTGGTACTGTTAAACGACAGTCGTGCAAATAAATATAAAGCGGGTAAAAACCAGTACCTCTTTTTCTGTTCTTGCTCATGTCACCTCCTTGAAAGAACCACAAGATGTATGTCTAATATTTCCATGTGTAAAAGTTATGATACAGTGACTTCTGATTCTGTATATCATGTTTATTATTATCATCATGTGGGTCATTTTCAAGAAAAAAAAGCCCATAATTTAGTTCAGATAATTCCCAAAAATGAGTAGTGACTTTGAAGTGTTTATGATTAAATTGCCTCTAGTTAATATTGATGAAACATGAACAAGTAGTAAGCACAAAGAAAAAACACAAATAAGACTTTATTCTTCTGATAATGACATCCTGTCACCTGCCAGTCGGCAGTGTCCATGGTGTTACTCTTACATATTCACCTCTTACATATTCACCTCCCATATTTCTAGATTTCAATTTTTGAGAAAAGTAACATACAGAGAGGTCTAAAGTAATGAAAACTTTGCCATATATAACAATTTTAATGTTTCATATAGGCAGAAAATAGATAAGGTGTGGCCTTTTTAAAGTTTTCTGCATATGACGAGCACACTGACCTTTAATTTTGCATCATGTATTGTATTGGTTTGAAGCAAGTACTTCCCACTCCCCTCATGCCTAGCACCTTTCTGTGTGGCTTCATATGTCAACATATTGCAAAAACATATTGCCATGAATAAGAAAACATTTCGTAAAATCACCTTCGTAACTACAAGGACATTACGGTAACTCCATGGACAGATAAGTAACATGAAAGACATTATCTGCGTATATGTTAAAGAAATAGGAAATAAATAAGGGCCAGCATGTATTTAGGAAGTTAAACAATGGAGATTTTATAATTTTTGGGTTAAAGCTCATAATAATCTACCTTTTTCAAGGACTCATGCTAGATGCTGTTTAGCAGTTTTGACAAGGACAAGCATGGTAACTACATGGACATATTTTTACGCAATATCTTTGAGAGATAAATTTTATTCATAACTGAAGTATTTTGATGGCATGTGGTCTACATATTGTGTCTTCTAAATAAAAATTGTCGTTACCTTACATCACTAAATAGTTTTTTAAAGCCAACTTACAGCTCAAATTTATGTAACAATACCAAAATTTGTTTGAAATATATATCAACTGTAACAGTGTTGTTTTCTTTAATGTAAAACTTACGTTAAATATTACAGTAAAAGCAAATAAAAGGAACAAGTTAAAATATTTTTTATTGTAGGAAATAAACTAATATAAACTAATGGACATTTTTCTTTTGCTTTCAAGCTAGTCCCCTTGCTTAAATAATCTGGCTGCTCCTCCTCCTATGCACCCCTCCCCCATCCCTGTATTGTATTTCCCTTTCCGCCGAGACTATATTCTGTGTCGAATGGCTTCCAGCAAAGACCCTCCCAGAGTTTTTGTTTTCTCCTTATGAGAATTTCAGCAGGAGACTGATTTTTTTTTCTTCAGAAAGTCTTGTCAGAAAGCATTATCAAATTGATAGATGGACACTAGTGTTGGCATGGAGCCAAAGGTAGGGGAACCACTTGGAAGAAACTAGTCCCAGCAGTAAAAAAATGATTTGTTTACTCTTTGTCTTGGAGCCAGTGGTTTCCTACATTTCTGATACAAAAGCATTTTATTATTATTGTTACTATCATTACTATATTTACCATTTCATTAGTAGTAGTAGTAGTAGTAGTAGTAGTAGTAGTAGCATTTGATTTTCCATTTTGTTATCTAATTTGTCTTTAGTGTTACTAAAATAAAGAATGGATGTACAACTTTTAAATATAAATACTTACACAATTTAATGTAAAACCAAATTGTACATAGTCAATGATTCTTGAAGGATACTAAATGACGGCATAAATTTAGTTGAACTTTACTTTAATGTCTGAGACCCATGAGTAATATGTCCATTGTGTTACCTTGACACTGTCACTGATGTTACCAGTTATGATAATCATTTCATGCACATGTAATAATCTGACGTATCTCATCCAATTTTTTGCCAAAGGCACTTTGTTTTGTTTTTAGAACTTGGTACTATTGAAATAATCGTGATATTACATAAGACATTTTTCAAGTGTGCAATGTCTATGGTGTTACTAGTGTCATTGATATAACCTTTATCCAAGATCATTGAATGCACTCAGAATCTTACTGATTATGCCCTGTAATCTACAATATATTTGATAATTGAAGCATACTTGAAATAAAAAGTAATCTTTAATAAGAGATACCTTTCAAAAAGAATATTATGTTTCCTACTTGTCCATCAAGTAACCAAACCTGTCCATTTTGTTACATCTTGAGATCTAATAAAAGCAGCGACACATGTTGGGCCATGACATATATTTCATGTTTAACTGGACATGGAACAACCAAATTCGTTGAATTTATATCCCCACCGAAGTAGCTCTGATTTGTGAATGTTGTATTTTAAGTTTCACAAAATTTCATTCATTGGTTACTTAGTTACGGCTGAACTTGTGGATTTCAAATTAAATCAAGGGCATTAATGCAGGCCAGTCTAAAAAAACGCTTTCCTCAACATCACATTTATATAATGATACATATTTATTTTCAGTTTCAACAACTTGCCTTGCCGATAACTTGCCGATAGTCGACGCCAATTAAGCTATTGCAGCTTCTCCAGGCGCATTTGGACACTGTTCTCCCCATCTTGCGCTGAAGCCGGTTGCGTGCGTTATGTAGCAGGATGGATCAAACTTGTTAGGGTGGTTTTTCCAATGGTCATTCAGTCTACTCTTAAAAGTATTAACGGAGGGTGCCATAACTACATATTCAGGTAAATTGTTCCATTTATCCACCACTCTGTTACTGAAGCTATTCATTCTTAAATTCCGTTTTGACCTTTTTTTGAACAGTTTGAGCTGATGTCCTCTAGTGGAGGAGTATTGTGCCATTGTGAATAATTTGTCTTTTTCCACTTTATCAATATTGTTTAGGATTTTGTAAACTTCTACCATATCAGATCGTTCTCGTCTGTATTCTAGTGATGGCAAACCAAGAGAACGCAAGCGCTGAGAATATGTTTGTCCATTTAAACATTTGACTAGTCTGGTGGCCCTGCGTTGAACATTTTCCAATGCAATTTTGTCTTTTTTATATTGAGGTGACCAAACAGATGAAGCATATTCAAGGTGTGGTCTTACGAGAGATTTAAATAACTGTAAGAACATCTCCGTATCCATGTATGTAAAGGTTTTAAAAATTAAGCCGAGGTTCCTATTAGCAATTTTGATTTTGCTGGAGATATGTTCTCTAAACGTGAGTTTGGTATCAAAGACCACACCCAGGTCCTTTTCTGATTCCACTCTGTCTATATTTATTTCAATGTTGTCATGGTGCATTTTGTAAGGGATTCCGAGGTCTTTTGTTCCGATGTGGAATTGTTTGCATTTTTTCTCGTTGAAAAACATTTCCCAGGTTCTAGTCCATTCTTCAGCTCGTTCTAAATTGTTTTGGAGTTCTGTTCCCTGTTCAATATTGTTGACCCAGGCATACATTTTTGCATCATCAGCAAAGAGCTTAATACAGCAGTTGATTGCATCTGGCAGATCGTTGATAAAGATCAGCAATAGGATGGGTCCGAGTACGCTCCCTTGTGGGATCCCACTTGTCACTGACCGCCAATCAGACGCACTGCCACAGACGACCACCCGCTGCTGTCTGTCTGTTAGAAATTCTTTTATCCATCGATACAGTTTGCCTCTAATACCATATGCATGTAATTTCATTAGTAACCTTTTGTGGGGAACCTTATCGAATGCCTTGCAGAAATCTAGATATATCACATCAACATCGCTACCGTTGTCAATCGCTTCTGTAAGGTCCTCCATGTATTCCAGCAACTGGGTGACACAGGATTTCCCCCAGACGAATCCATGTTGTGCATCACTAAACAGGTTATTGGATGACATATGCTCGACTAGTGCGTCTCTTATCAATTTTTCTAACATTTTACCGGGCACAGAAGTAAGACTGATCGGTCTATAATTCTCAGGTTTCTTACGATCTCCTTTTTTGAAGATGGCAGAAATGTTTGCTCGTTTCCAAATTTCAGGAATTGCAGACTCGTCTAGGGATTTCCTGAACAAAATTGCTAGGGGAATGACTAACTGCTGCTTAGTTTCCTTTAACATATGAGGATGAAACTGGTCTGGACCGTGGGATTTCGATGGGTTCAATGCGTTGATAACAGTCAGAACTTTATATTCATTAATTTCTACATCAACCACTGGTTCTCTAAAATGCCTATCTGGAAATTCTAAGTTATCTATGGAGCCTTCTTTTTCAAAAACACTCGAAAAATATTGGTTTAAGACATTGGCAGTTTCTTCGTCTTTCTCAGTCATTGATCCATCAGGTGCTTCTAATTTATTTACTTTTGTTGGTGTCTTTGTTTTTGAACGGACGTACTTCCAGAAGAGTTTACTTTCACTTCTGATTTTAGCAGCTAGTCCCTTTTCATATTGATACTTTGCTAGTCTCAATTCGAATATTACATTATTTCGTGCCAACTGGTAGTTCTTGTTTTTGTCCTCAGATCTACAGTACTTAACTTTAAGCCACTTTTTTCTCTTTTCCTTAATAGAACATAAGACAGTAGAGTTTACATATGGGTTGTGGTTCCCCATCCTTGTGGAAGCTTTACTCTCTGGCATGAATTTCTCTAGTAATTTGACATAAATTTCTGTAAAGCGGTCCCACGAGTTGGTTAAAGACAATCCACTGAATAACTCAATCCAGTTGTAAGAAGACAGCTTGTCATTTATCTCACCATATTTCCCTTTAAAGAAGTTATACTTTTTAGATTTACACTCACTGAGACTGATATAGCAATTGAAAACAAATGTTAAAACCTGATGATCACTCCTACCTAAACCTGAACTAATATTCAAATTATCCAGCATGTTCTCTTCGTTTGTAAATATGATATGGCAAGCCATTTTACTATTTATTATGCATAGTAGATATCTTATATAGTATAGTAGATATCTTAAATAGTATATTAGATATCTAATATGCCAATTAAGATATCTAATATAACATATAAGATATCTTATATCCTATATAAGATATCTGATATAGGATATAAGATATCTTATATAGGATATGAGATATCTTATTTAATTTTTCATATAAGATATCTAATATGTTATATTAGATATCTTATATGTTATATTAGATATCTTGATTGGCATATTAGATATCTAATATACTATATAATATATATCTAATATATTATATTAGATATCTTATATGTAAAATTAAATAAGATATCTCATATCCTATATAAGATATCTTATATCCGCTATAAGATATCTGATTTACTAAATAAGATATCTTATATGTCATATAAGATATCTTATATGCTAAATCAGATATCTTATATATTGTGTTGTGTCTTATGGAAAAGTCAAATAAGATATCTTATATACCTTTACTAGATATCTTATATAGTATATAAGATATCTTATATGACATATAAGATATCTTCTGTAGGAAATAAGATATCTTATATGGAAAATGAGATATCTTATTTAATTTTACATATAAGATATCTTATATAATAAATAAGATACCTTATATAGTATATTAGATATCTAATATGCCAATTAAGATATCTAATATAACATATAAGATATCTAATATAACATTTAAGATATCTTATGTGAAAAATTAAATAAGATATCTTGTTTTCTATAGCAGATATCTTATATAGAATATAAGCTATCTTATATGTTATATTAGATATCTTAATTGGCATATTAGATATCTTAATTGGCATATTAGATATCTAATATACTATATAAGATATCTTATTATATGAGATATCTTATATATATAAGATATCTTATATAATAAATAAGATATCTTCTATAATATATAAGATATCTGATATAATAAATGAGATATCTACGTGCCATAATAAATAGTAAAATGGCTTGCCATAATATGAGGTCCAAAATGGATGGTTTTTGATCTTTTCTATATCTAGTAGGCTGTTTGACATGTTGATGGAAACACAGTGGATGGAAAAAAGTATCCCTTATACATTCCAAAAACAGGGTCGCTATATGGTCCTCTCCTACATTTGTAGTACAATCATTCCAATTTATTTCCTTGAAGTTAAAGTCTCCCATAATTAATAGATGTGAGAATTTCTTATTCGATATATCTCTCAGAAGTTTAAATAATGAGTTTGTATTTTCTCTTGCAGAATTTGGACTACGGTATATGCACCCTAATAACAGGGTATCTGTTGCATTAAGTTTAATCTTTCCCCATACAGATTCTTTAAAATAGCCATCCTCACTTACAAATTCTTGTGTTGGGCACAAAATTGTTTTGACATAAATTACTACACCTCTTCCGCTATCAGGGTCTGAAATAAGCTTAACATAACCTTCAAGGTTGTAAAATTCCTCTACTGGATCAAATAGGGAGGTTTTTGGAAAAATTTCAGTCAGCGCTATTATGTCAGGTTTTTCTGTTAAAATCAATGCTTCTAGTTCTTGCTTTTTTGTTAATGTTAGGCAATCACAGTTACTATACAGAACTGATAACTTATTTAAAACTTTATTACAACTAAAAGTGCTCTTATGTCTTGGTGAGTCACTACTATTTACAATAAAACCTGGCTGCTAATATTCACCATTTGGTGGCAAAATGCTATCAGCATTTTCCTCTCCAATTGGCACGCCACCCACTACTGTATCGTCATTTACCAATGTTTCATTGTCGTAAGGCTGAGAAAATTGAGTTGATTGCTGACTCTCCAAAATAGTGTCAGTGAGCATATTTTCTTGCGATAAAACGTTAATTGGTGCCCGAAAGACAGGACTTGGCATTTGATTCTCAATTCTCATTGCTAATGGTGACTGGCGTTGCTCAACATCCATATCTTCTGCCAAACCTGGACTTCTATCCCTTTCCGCATTTTCTTGGCCTCTTGCATTATCTTCTCTGTTCCTGTTGTTTTGATGTCTGGACTTACGTTCCTTTCGCTGTTGGAGCGTCATATCCTTTACTATATAGACATTTTTGAAGGGCATTGGTACTTTCTCTGGAATTAATCTTGCATTGTCTAACAAAAACTTCCGATGAGATTTATTTTCCAGTACAACCTTGAGGGGGCGATTCTTGGCTTCGGTTTTTTTACCCAATCTATAAGCCATAGTTATTGACAAATTTTGTAGCCCCAATCGTGAAGCTATAGCACAAACGTCACTCTCGTCTTTGGCCTTATTCTCAGTTCCTATAGAACTGTTATGTTCTGGCAAGTTGAAACAAACAATGTTGTGGTCCCTCCTCCTTCTATCTTCTAGTTCTCTACTCCTACTATCAACTAGGTTATCAATGTCTTTCTTTATACTATCAATAATTTCTCCCTTCATACTTTGAACGCTTTGTTTAAGCTCTTGATGAGAGTTTTTCTCTATATTTGATACTCTTTCCTCCAAACTACTCATTCTTTTATCATTTCTCGTCTGATTTTCCTTTAAAATGCATGTGATATTTTCTAGAGATGGAAATGTTGCTTCACAACTAACACAGTTATAAAGAAAACTGTTAAGTTCACCCCTTTCTATACACTCGTAGATCGCTGTAGATACATGCGCACACTTCAAGCAAAATGATAATTTGCATCCAGAACAAGCTACACTTGCTTCAACCTCATTCTCACATTTCTGACAAAAAAGGATCGAGTCCTCCCTCGACCTTTTGCCTGGATTGTAGATACTGGAAGCTTGACCCTCAGTCATCGTTATTGTCTTTATGTTTAATTACAATTTACACTTGTTTACCTTGCTTTTACATAGCTTAATATTACTATTCAGTCTAAGGTTTATTAAACATTACTAGCATGGCGAGGCATTCCCCACTCACGCTACCTCCTTATTTTTTCCTATTTTCTTGCGTCTACTATTGACCCTCAGTCATCGTTATTGTCTTTATGTTTAATTACAATTTACACTTGTTTACCTTGCTTTTACATAGCTTAATATTACTATTCAGTCTAAGGTTTATTAAACATTACTAGCATGGCGAGGCATTCCCCACTCACGCTTACCTCCTTATTTTTGCCTATTTTCTTGCGTCTACTATTGTATCTAAAGTTATTTAAACATGGCTGGCATGGCGAGGCATTCCTCACACACGCCAATCACAGCTATATTCCCTTGGTGGCAGTAGCTAATCTCAGTATATGAGTCTTTAACATATGATCTCTTAATCTCAATCACGTTTGTAGGTAGCTAGTATAGCGAAGCAATCCTCACATACACTCAGCTAAACTGCATTAAACTTTTCTGACCAAAGAGAGAAAAAAAAAAACAAAAAAAAAACAATAATTTAATAACTATTTCTGGTTTTCAAAAAAAGTAAAACAAAAAAAAAAACAAGTAGCTGAAGGTCAATAACATTCACACTTTATAATTTCAGATATCCTTCTGAGCCATAGTTTAGATAATGTATCACCGCTGTGGACACCATCTAGATACTGAGTAAAGCTAGTTCTACATTTTGAGTTCCTTCTCTTGTTTTTTCTGTTCCTTATCAGATCCACATTAAATTTTGATGAATGGGTGCTATTTTCGGTATTTATCTTGCGGATTTCTTCATTAATTACCTGGATTGCTAACTGAAGCTTTTTGTCCTGTTCTTCAAAACTTTCCGGGTTTTTATGCCCTTTGGCCCTATTCCATTCTACAATCGAATAATGGGGGACTTCCAAGAATGTTACGGAGAAGTTTAGATCATTTGCTTGCCTAGCCAGTTTCCTGTAGCTAAACAAGTTTCATTCAACTGTACAATAGTTAAAGCTAATTTGTGGATTTGGACTCAATTTAGGGGCAACAACTCATGCACTGCTAATGAAATAATGCCATTAAACAAAATTTGATGTGCACTGCCCTATAATGACAGTGCACTATTAATTTAAGTTTCATGTAATTTCATGCATTGGTTACTCAGTAATGACTCAATTTGTTGATTTTTAAGTGATTCAAGGGCAGTAACTCATGCATTACGCAAGTGATTCCAACAAAACTTGATTTGTACCAGTTATGGTGATACATATTCAGTATAAGTTTCATACAAATCTATTCATTCATTTCTTAGTTACAGCTGAATTTGTCAGTTTTATATTGATTAAAGGGAAATAACTCATGCACTACTGAAGCAATTCTGATGAAGCTTGATGTGCACAGCTGTGTTATGGTGATACATATTTGCTAAACGTTTCATGAAATTCCAGTAATTGGTTACTTAGTTATGGCTCATTTTATCGATTCTAAATCAATTGAAGGGAGATAACTGGTGCAATACTGGAGCCAGTCTGACAAAACTTGACATGCATCAGCGTGTTAGTGATATATATTAAGTTTTATGAAATTCCGTTCAGTGGTTACTTAGTTATGGCTCCGGATTGATGGAAAGACGGATGGACAGACGGACATGAACAAAACAATATCCCTCCACCTTCAAAGGGGGATAAAAAATATTCACCTGTTGCGTTTAGCTCAGTTTCTAAGTAACCACAAAGGAAAGAGTCAAAGTTGCTCCATAGATATGCCTGGGAAAGACCTACTGAAGGCAGAGATGCATTACTACTGTGACAAAAGGTCGTGAAAACATTGTGAAGGTATAATGAAATTTCACGGAATAGTAAAAAGGCCGTGAAAAAATGTTGTGAAATTTGTTCAAAATACAACTTTGATATACCATGAAAATTTTGTTGTGAAAAAGACCTTGAAATTCACACCATGAAAAAATTCATGCAATGAATGTCATGAATATCAACCTGTAAAATTAATAAACCAAAATTGAATGCCCTGAAAACTTTCACCGCATTTTCAGGTGGCACCTCTTAATTATGCTTTCATCTATTTCATGATAGATTTTCATGGTCATATTTTTACGGCCTATCGTGACTTCCCTGTGAAAACTGTTACGGAAGTCACCAAACATGTCACCAAAATTTTCACGCCTTTTTCACAATACCTTTTGCCACTATGCATATAGGGCCATGAGCGCTATTTCATGGACTTTTTGTTTAACAAAAATAATTGCTTGGGATAATGACTCAGTACACCCAATGCTTGACCTCAAACCAACAGTAGGTCACAGTGACCTATATTTCATGGTCCAGTGAATTTGCCTTATATCTTGTTTATGTACAAACATGATTGCTAGGAATAATGACTCAGTATGTCCTGATATTTGACCTCAATTTAACAGTAGGGCACAGTGACCTATATTTCATGGTCCAGTGATTTTTGCCTCATATTTCTACTTTTTCATGGATTTGCATTAAACTTGGGCTCAGGGTTTGTGCTGACACTGTGAGGGACCTAATTCTTATTTTAGGTCAGTGTGACCCACTGTTTGACCTCAAACTAACAGTAGGTCACATTGACCTATATTTCATGGTCCAGTGATTTCTGCCTTATATTTTGAAGACTATTTGATGTATGAACATGATTTCTTGGAATAAAGACTCAGTATGACCAAATGTTTCACCTCAATTTAACAGTAGGTCACAATGACCTATATTTCATGGTCCAGTGATTTTGCATTATATCTTGAAGACTATTTGATACAGCATGATTGCTTTGGATAATGACTCAGTATGACCAGATGTTTGACTTCAAACTAACAGTAGATCACAGTGACCTATAGCTATATTTTATGGTCCAGCCACTTTACCTAATATCTAGACTATTTGTTGTACAAACATGATTGCTTGAGATAATGACTCCCTGTGACCCAATGTTTCACCTCAAACTAACAGTAGGTCACAGCAACATATTTTCATGGTCCAGTGATTTTGCCTCATATTTCTAATACTTTTTCATGGATTTGCATCATGCTTGGGCTCATGGTTTGTGCCGACACTGTGAATGGCAGCGTGACCTCATTTTCATTGTCAAGTGAGTTTAGTCAATGGCTCTAACAAAATTAAATGGATTTGCATCATACTTGGGTTAATAAATTGGGATGACACTATGGGTGACCTAATACTAATTGTAGGTCAGTGTGACCTCTGCTTCATGGTCCAGTGATTTAAGTCAATATCTCTTACACTATTTCATTAATCGTACTTGGTGTAATGGTACATTCAGATACAGTGACTGAACTCATGTCACTTCTACGTCACTTCGATCTATAGTTAACATTACATGAATATTGTCTTATCTCTGGCAATACTTAAGAGGTTTGATTTATTCTTAAGAAGAAAACTGTTTATTCTGACACTGCAGTCAATCTCATTTCACTTGGCCTGTAATGTCCATGATAAACTTGTGCTTGTTAAAGTCACGCTCCCATGTCATGCTTTATTTTCTTTTGACTATTCTTGTTTTTACAAAACTGTCAGCCAGGTGGGAACAGAGGTTATCACAAAGATGCTGACAGGATCGTAAAGATTGGAAAATAAATAATAAACTGCAAAGAATTATTTCTTTTGCCTTTATTAAACAAAAAGTTAGAGGACAAGAAAATCCAAAATGAGCTGCAACAAGACAAAACTAACAAAGTGGCATGACTGCCCAGCAAAGACTCAGATTAGCCTGGACACAACAGAAACAACAAAGTGGCATGAGCCCCCAGGGAAGACTCAGATCAGCCTAGGAATCCGCCTGTCTGTTCAGAGACTTTGCTGTCAGCATGGAAGTAGCCTAGACCTTAGGTGTCCTTTAAGTGCAATAGGAAGGCTCTTATCAGACTGGGTGGATGCCAGGCTGATCTGAGTCTTCCCTGGGTGCACATGCCACTTTGTTGATTTTGTCTTTTCACAACTCACCTTTCTTATATTCCTCCATAAACTCATTTAAACTGAGATCAGACTGATCGAACTGCAAGGATATTCTAATGCCCCAAAATATGTTTCTGTGGAGAAATATAGCAAACCTTTCAGTCTATACAACATTTGGCTATTCTAAAGCAATGTAAATACAAACCAAAACATTTTTCACTTCTGCAAGATTCATCAATGCCATGTGTAAACAACACAATTCAGAATCAGCTGAAGCATTCAGACAGAGTAGTTTTACTAGCAGTCTCGGCTAATCTCTGTCTACAGCATCTATATGATGAACAGTTTAGTTTGAGTGACTGCATATGTGCTGAGTCTCCTTTTTAAAGTCGTATGAGCCATGACACGAGAAAACCAACAAAGTGGTTGTGCGCCCAGCACAGACTCAGATCAGCCTGGGCATCCGCCCAGTCTGATCAGAGTCTTCGCTGTCCGCATGGAGATAGGTTAGACCTTTAGCTACCCTTAAAGCGCACTGCCAAGACTCTCATCAAAGCGCACTGCCAAGACTCTCACCAGACTTAGTGGATGCCCAGGCTGATCTGAGTGTGTGCTGTGCGCACAACCACTTTGCTGGTTTTCTCACACCGCGGCTCATTTATTGTAAACATGAGGACTTGCAAGGCTGCATGTGTGCTGCTTACAGATGTAAGGCACTAATGAAGAATACTGAGCGAACTAAAAAACTAAAGATTCTGACCAGACTGTGCAAAGCCCTGTAAAGCATTTGCTTGTGTGTTGCATCTCTGCCTAGCTACGTTATATGTGTCCAGTCTGAGCATACATAAACATTTGAAATCAACAAGTCAATGGATTTTATGGCACATGAAAAAATAACTAAAATCATCAATGGCAATAATACTGAAAACAAACACTGAAACAAATACAAAACAGACAAATACTTAACATACATGTTATTGCAATCTTCTTTTTTGTTTTTCATTGCTGAAAAATGGAGGGACTAGAATTACTAACAATAACATTAAATAAGAATCACCTTTAAGATAAATTTGTCAATATATATTTTGTTTTATTTCAGCAACCACATAACATATGAAATGTACACAGGACTTTTTGATAACTAACTTTTTAAAACAGCATATTCTAGCAACAAACTTCGTAACACAGGACCCCTGTTCAATATAATCATTTTGAAGACTTAGTAATGCTAGCCACATTACCAAACCAAGTCATCATAAAACAACAGTAACAGAATAAAATTTGATAGTACTCATTCAGATCTATTGTAATGGACGGATTTTTAATACATTTACCCGTAATCAAAATGGAAGAGATTGATGTACCACATACTTTGGAAGCCCCCGAGGTTCTTATTATTAGCTAAGCACAATTGCACATGCTCTGGCCAGACTGCATGCTAGCAGGCTGGGCTTGGCATGTATAAATTGGATATGCATTAAGGTGAATGGGCACACTTTCAGGAAAAGCAATTCTGCCATTCTAATGTTTGCCTCCCTTTTCAGTGTGTTTGTGTGTGTGTGTGTGTGGGGGGGGGGGTCTCAGCTCTTAATACCTGAAAGCACTCACTCCTTTCGAAGCAAATTCTTTCTTTTAGAGTAGACCCCATTGTGAAAGGGGCTATGTCATCCAATGAAGCAAACACGCTTCCTGTTTGCTTCTCTGAAGACAAGCCTTTCCAAAAAGATGGTTTACTCTTAAAATACTCTTCCAAAAAGTGGTTCACTCTTAAAAGGAAGAATTAGCTCCCATAGAGAGCTTTTTTGGCTTTAGGAGTTGACCCCTATTGAGAAGAGAGGCAAAAATGAAAATGGCAGAGTTGCTTCCCCTAAAAAAGTACACCCATTCACCATAAGCAAACTTATTACTCTCCTATCAATATTAAGGGAGGTTATTAATCCAGTACCAGTTTTGCCAATTATCCCCCATTTCAAAATTCCCTGACTTTTCCCTGATTTTTCACTGAAATTTTACAGTTTTCCATACCCTTTTATGGATCAAAATGTCATTTTTACTCTTTACTGCCATACTTCAACAGCACTAACTGTATCACTTAGAAATTGGGGTTACATTTCAAGGAAAGAAATTGCTCCCCCAATGGAGAAGTCCCCTATGGGGAGGGATCGAGGTGTGCCTGGAAAATCTCTCTAGAAAGTATATTCTTTCTCATTGAACAGAATAAGTTTATTTTCTGAAGACTGTTGTAGCCACTAATTTTCCAATTCCCTGACTTTTCAAGTCCTTTCCAAACTTCCCTGACCAACCAATACATTCCCTGACTTTTCCCTGACCTGGAAAAATATCCATTTTTCAGATGTTTTTCTCTGACCGTGGCAACCCTGCATGAGTAATTAAAGGTGTTCCAAAATAGTGATATAGGAAAGGGAAGCCAATGTTTTGCCAAGGGGGACAACTGAATTGCCTCCCTTTGCAAAATATTTATTTCCTCAGCTACACCGATATGGGGAGGTATTCCAGTGATTTAATATGTCCCAAAATATATTTATATCATGGTGCTATATTTCCAGTGTGTTAAATTTTTGTAGTTTCTTTGTTCCTTGGTGACTTCTTCATCTGGTTTGCTGCTTCAGCTTTCTCAGAGTCATCTAAGAATTTCTGGAAAAATACGCAGTTATGATTTTAATAAAAGCATGCAGGCACTGCATGATACCCCGCCACTGCTGGACATCGTAACTTATTTTTTGAGATATATAATAGCTGAATAGCCACAGAACTGGGATAAACAGAGATATGATGTCCTTACAGATATTAATATAAACCACTCATACATAGCAGTCTTATGAGATTTTTAACAATGTGGGGCATTCAGACCAGTGTAGATTTAGATCAGGCAGTAAAACATTTCTTTGAGCTGAGAAACTCTGTTTCTTATTCTATGGTTTTAAACATATCTGTGAAGTTTCATTCAGACATTCCATATAGTGGAGGAACTACCATAGGTAAATAACTCATGAACTGGAAAGGTAAGAGTGACCATCCTTATTCACAAAATGTAAGCTTTGATGTTAAACATACCTGTGAAATATTTAGACGTTCCATACAGAAAAGGAATAACAGGTCATAAACCATTTTTCAGAACTATCAAGGGCAAATAACTAATAAACTGGAAAGGTACGAGTGACCGTCCTTAGTCAGAATATGTTACCTTTGATGTTCAACATACCTGTGAAGTTTCATTCAAATATTCCATATAGTAAGGAAACAACAGGTCAAAAAAAAATTTCAGATCAATCACTGGTAGAAAACTAACAAACTTGAAATGTTAGAGTGATGGTTCTTAGTCACAATATGTAACCTTTGATGTTCAACATATCTCTGAAGTTTCATTCAAATATTTCTTATAGTATAGGAACTACAGGTCAAAAACCATTTTTCAGACCTGTCAAGGGTGGATAACTCATGAACTGGAAAGGTCAGAGTGATGGTCCTTAGTCAAAATATGTAACCTTTGATGTTCAACATATCTGTGAAGTTTAATTTAGATGTTCCATATAGTACAGGGACTACAGGTCAAAAACCATTTTTCAGACCTATCAAGGGCGGATAACTCACAAACAGGAAAGGTAAGAGTGACGGTCCTTAGTCACAATGTGTAACCTTTAATATTCAACATATCTGTGAAGTTTCATTTAGATATCATAAACAGTAAAGGAACTACAGGTCAAAAACTATTTTCAGACATATCAAGGGCAGATAGCTCATGAATTGGAAAGGTCAGAGTGACGGCCCTTGGTCACAATTTGTAACCTTTGATGTTCAACTTATCTGTGAAGTTTCATTCAAATATTCCTAAAAGTAAAGGAACTACAGGTCAGAAACTATTTTTCAGATGTATCAAGGGCAGATAACTCACAAATTGGAAAGGTCAGAGTGGTGGCCCTTAGTAACAATATGTAACCTTCGATGTTCAACATATCTGTGAAGTTTCATTCAAATATCATGAACAGTAAAGGAACTACAGGTCAAAAACTATTTTTCAGACCTATCAAGGGGGGATAACTCATGAACTATAAAGGTCAGAAGGACAGCCCTTGGTTACAATATGTAACCTTTGATGTTCAACATATCTGTGAAGTTTCATTCAAATATTCCTTATAGTAAAGGAACTGCAGGTCAGAAACTATTTTTCAGACCTATCAAGGGCGGATAACTCACGAACTGGAAATGTCAGAGTGACAGCCCTTGGTCACAATATGTAACCTTTGATGTTCAACATATCTGTGAAGTTTCATTCAGATATCATAAACAGTAAAGGAATAACAGGCCAGAAACCATTTTTCCAATATGAACAAGGACAGTACCTCTGTTAAAAATGGACGGATTTTGCCCATTAACAATCCCATACCACTCATCGCCGATAACAAAATGTATGCAAAATTTGAAAAAATTCCGTGAATAAATACTCAAGTTATCGATCGGAAATGGTGAGCACGGACGGACGGACGGACACCGAAAGGTATAACATAATACCCCACCACTACAGTGTGGCGGGGTATAAAAACTGGAACAGAAGTGTCTAAACAAACAGTGCATATGCTGATTAGACTGCTCCTTCAATCTGATCAACTTCTGCACTATTCTCAATTCTGTCAGCAATTTTTGAGGCATTTTTTCCAATATTTACCTGTAATAAATCTCAAAATTTAAGTCCAACCTTGTCATACTGATCTTCTCCAAAGTTCTATGTACATGGACATGTATTTCTTAAAACTTGTCACTTATCTGTTAATTTTAACCAAGGATAACCGAGTGTCTAATTGCTGATTGTTTCTATATTAAATCTGACTGATATTAATCAAAATAAAATAGATTTATTATTATTTGAGTCTATATGAGCTGCGACACAACAAAACCAACAAAGTGGCATGTGCTCCCAGCAAAGACTCAGATCAGCTTTGGTATCCACCCAGTCTGATCGGAGTCTTAGCTATGCACTGTATGGGTAGCTATGAGTCTAAGCTACCTCCATGCCGACAGGGAAGACTGATCAGACTGGGCAGAGGCCCAGGCTGATCTGAGTCTTTGCTGGCACACATGCCACTTTGTTGGTTTTGTCGTGATGCGGCTGATATATATATGCATTTTACACACAATTTTTTAACCTCTATTCCAAGATATTTCTGTATGTTTACCTCAAGACACACCCAGCTTACCCATCAGCTGATGAAGATATGACTTTATCATATGACGTCGCATTTGCGAGTGTAATAAAGCCATGCAAATCCACTAGTGGATTAAATATGCAAATTACGTCGTTACATTATACGTTGACGTCCATAAAAACGTCGCGTTTTCTAATGGCGAAATCGTGACGTTTTAGTGCAAATTTTGCTGATAAAATGTGATTTTAGTGTCATATGATAAATAGAATCTTGCATTCGTGCTCCTGTATTATTGAATTTATTAAACTCGGGGGGGGGGGGGGGGGGGGGGGGGGGGGGGAAACTCGTTGGGGAAAACCGATAAGATGCTCGGCAAAGCCTCCCATCTTATCTTTTTCCCCAACTCGTTTAATAAATTCAACAATACATGAGCACTCATGTAAGATCCTCTATAAAGGAAAGAGGATCTCGTCCACTTACCATGAGGTTTTTACTCATGAAGTATGGTTTAGAAACCCCATCATTTCTCTCACAGTCTTCACAGAAACACAGGAATATGGTGTCTATAGTTATCTGAAAAAGCAACATTCAAAGGATCACATGCTGTACGTTCTAAACAGAATCTTTTATATATGGTGAGATCTGATAAAATTGAGACTCTAGTGAAAATTTTTTCAAAGCTAATCTAGACAGGTTTTAAACTGTTTATCTGTCAAGACACTTTAATGCAAGAAAACTTATGATAGTTTGCAAGTCGATTTTGTTTACTCTTCTTTAAAAAAGTAAATCTGAATGGAAAACTCATACTGATAAGAGAGAAGGAATTGGGTGCCAGTAAAACAGTAATGTTGTGATACAATATGAGCTGTTTAATTATTGTTTTAGTTCATGTGGACTTTGAAAATTTATCGGAATGTTCACATTTCATGAACATGGGTGTAAACTAGTTTAGCTTCTGACTTTGAAAAGATATATGCATATACATGTAATTTGGATAATCTTATAATTATCAATACAAAATGGAGCTAGGACTGCTAATTAAACATCACTAACCTCATAGACTAGTAGAAAACAGTGTGCAATGGCAAAAGAGAAGGCAGCAGCTACAGTAATGGGCACCCAGATGTAGTTGATATCATCATGGCTCTGCAATAAATAAAAAGTGAATCGGCATAACAGAATGTGGCCAAATGCTCCTGTTTTAATATAATTAAATCCACTGTTACAATTACTGACACTGAAACAATGTTGATTCAATTTTATATAGGCCAACTAGACTGCATGAAATGCTACCTGTATAACTGTAACATCATTTTCTTCTCTGTATTTATTAAGGAGAAATGGGAACAGCTCAAGGGGAAGCAACTCTACCTTTTCATTTTTGCATCCCTTCTCAATGGAAGTCTACTCTTGAAAGGAAAGAATTTGCTCCCCAAAAAGCAAATTCTTTCCCTTAAGAGTAGACTGCATTTGGAAGGGCTATTTCATCCAGGGAAGCAAAAAGGAAGTCAAAATAGCTGTCTGCCCTTTATAAAATGACACAGAACAAATGGAGGAGTACCCATGCATTGTAAGGTGGCCAAATATAGCTATTAAAATACACCTGTTTTACATAAAAATTTGATATTACCTTAAGAAGCTCTCTCCCTATCACTATGACAATAGCAACAGTAGAAATCTTTCCGAGAAAGAGAACAAAGTCTCCTATAGAGTTGATGGCTGCCACTCTGAGAGCATTGTTCAAGATCAGGAAAAACGCTTTCTTTGCTGAGGCACAGAAGTTGTAACCATAGATAGCTGAAATATATAGTCAATACTCCAGATAAGGTAGGGCTTTGAGGATAAATCTTAGATATTTTTGCTTATTTCTTGTCAAAAGCATGTGTGGTGACCCCTCATTAAAACTGTCTCTACGAGATATTGCTAATGAGGGTAACAGCGTATGTTATATGTAAAAATATGGAAAATTCTCTCTAAATTATCCCTGCTACACATTTTTATCTGCAGCATTGTATTAGTATTGATAATATTAATTTTCAAAGGTGAAACAGGAATCATATTCATTACATATACAGTGGACCCTCTTTACAACAACAGCATTTGTTCCCAAACATTTTGCTGTTAAGCTGCATTTCCCATTGTAAAGAATACATATTTAAACAATATAGTCATTCCCTGCATACCAAAATGACAGAATAAAGGATTTTGCTGTTTTAATGAATGCCCTTATAAAAAGGGACTATATGGTTTGTGAAGAGTTGTGGGACCACATTAATTGAAATAAACAACAAAGTTTATGAAAAACAGCTCATTCAAAAGACTTTGGCATGATAATATGGGTTACGCAGAGCTTTGCACACGATTTGGAGTTTTATCAACTCATTTAAGTATATTTATTGACACAGCATCTGTTACTGTCTCCATTATTTTGATAAAAGCATTGCAAATGACACGAAACCCCACCACCACTGGCGAGACAAAAATAAATGTAGTGCATGACTATGGTCAATATTACCTATTTCTATGTAAGCATTCCTGTTCAAATATCTCAGAAATCTCTCAAAGCACCACAGACAGCACTGCAGCACCTTCATTATAAAATCTGCAATCTTGCCAGCTTTACCTTGCAACCTTTAACAAAAATAAAAACAGAAATATGACTTGGGTTTCTTTACTCATTATTTCATTTACATGAAAATATTATCTAAAAGTGACAAGCATTTTAGGATGCTACAATATATGTTCTTCAACAATTTTGTCATCTTCCGATTTAGCAAAAACTGACAGATGGCTGGCAGTTGGCTTATCATTACAAAGATATCAGCTCTCACTGTATGCTCTGAAGACATGCTTGTGCCAGAGCACCCAAAATACTACTATTTCATAGATTATCAGGACCCCTTCAGAAACAAGAATTTCGCAGTATGATATTTTAAAATGTATCTGCCTTTGACTTCCACAGAAATAAAGATCATGGTGAAAAGAAACTGTATGCAATGTTTGATGAATATATGTACCTAAGTTTGAGAGATGGACTTATAAGTTAGAACTGATGCAATTCTGGATGTAAAATTTCCACCATTCCAAGGGAACAACTTATAATAACAAACTGAATGCCAGGTTTGATGATTGTATGTATAGTGGACCCTCTTTACAACGACAGCATTCGTTCCCAAATACTTTGCTGTTAAACTGAATTTGCTTTTGTAAAGAATACATATTCAGAACAATATAGCCATTCCGTGCATATCAAAATGATGTTATATGAATTTTGCTGTTGTAATGAGTGCTGTTATTAAGAGGGTTGAGAAAAATGGACAAGTGCTAGGGTCAACATGATCGTGACTGTTAGGAATGGAATGACTCATTGACTGATGGAAAATTTGTTGACTATATCACACCTTCCTAAGGCAGGTACGATAAAATGACCTCAATTCCTTACCATGAAAAGCACAGAAAAATCCCAAAACAGCATCACAATAAGCATGTTTTCCTCTACCTGCACCAGTAATTTGTGAAGAAACTATTTTATTCAGCTTTTGATTTCTAGAATGTTGATAATACCAAACTGTTCTAATTTTGAGGTGAAATATGTCTTATAAATCTTACTTTTTCTGAACATAAGCTAGAATGAGCCTAGCCAGTCTCACTACAGCTATGATGAAGGACCCAAAAGCCACAGAACCAAGATGATATCTGTAAAATCAATAAAATTTTAAGGTGAATGGATACACAAATTTTTTCCACCATTTTTGCAAAGAGAAACAACTTTGATAATTAAGTCTTTGCTGCTTTTCTGGTTGAGGAATAGAGCCTTCCAAAATGGGGTCTACTCTTGAAGGAAAGAATCTGCTCCTGCAGGAGCAAAGTCTTTCCTTTAAGAGTTGACTCCCATTGAAAAGGAAGCCAAAAATGAAAATGACGGAGCTACTTCCCCTGGACTAGACTGGAAGGGACACAAATTGTTCCCTTTATAAAATGTTGAAAAAACATGCTGGTGTACTCACTCACAATTAAAAGTGTCCTTCTGTTCCTTAATTCTCAATTTCCAATAAACAGAGGGTATGTCTAAATAAACAGAGGGTATGTCTAAATAAAAGACAAGCATGCAACAAAATCCCTTTGCAGTCAAGTGAAACAAAACCCATGACTGTCATAGGTTTAATAAGATTTCATATTTGTAGTCTATATGGACCTTTAATGTCTGCCTATATTAGATCTTAAGGAAATAAACAATTCAAGCTTGATCTGACAGAACAGGTCCTAGCTGCAATTATTACCTCTTTCCAGCTATAAACAGGCCCGTGGCAGCAAAATGATAAGCCAGCCGGTGCCAGTGGTGGCTCAGCACATCTGCAATCCAATCTGAGCCTACCTATATAGATCTGGCAAGATCCACACCTAGGTCAAATGCCATTGAAACAAAACTGAATCAACTTTAATTCAATGTCACTTTGTGTGCCTGCAAAGACTGATTGTTAGAGCCGACAGAATATAATTGTATATATAGAATCTGATCAGACAGGGAGGCTAGTTTCATTCATGGCTGCTTGCCGCACGTAAAAATGTCTCTTGCTGACCACATTATGGCCAAGACATTCAGAATGGTATTTTGATACAGGATCACTATATATATTCTTTACCTGATTAATCGTTTAATTGCCACCAGTATTGGCCAACCAAGATTTTTCTTGTCCCTGAAATACAACCAGATAATGTAAACTTTTTTAATTCAGAACAAAAGAAAAATTATTGGCAATTACAGACTTACACTACATTTTGCTTTCTACATCAGTTTAGAAACATTGTTTACATTTTAATTGCTTTAAACACTGTTTATCATTTACCTTTTTTTTTTGTCTACACCTTATTGTCTTTAAATGCTCACTAAAATATATTAACTTCTTCCATCTTTTCTTTATGTTCATGCAAAATTCAGTGAAATTCAACATGAGCATATCAAAATACAGCACACTGACCAAGCCAGCTCATCAGGTATTGATTGAGTGAGTGAGCATGTGTGCAAGTGGGAGTGAGTGAGCAAGTGTGTAAGTGGGTGAGGAGTGAGAAAGCAAGCATGCAAGTGAGCATGGGAATGTGAGTGATGTGTGCAAGTGTGAAATTGAGTGAATGAACATGTTTAGGACTTTAATACCTATCACAACTAAATTGCAATAAAAGTAAAACCACTTAAACATGCAATATACAGGCTGACAACAAAAGTATATTACTATAGTATTTTTTAAAATATCCCTGAAACGATACCACACAAGTAAACCTACATTGTAAAGTACCACCGAGCCACTGCTCCAGCTATCACCAGATCTTGACAAGCAATGATGAAGGCCGATAACCAGAGAATACCAAACAGATGGTACCAGCGAACATACTGAAATAGATATAGTCCTTAATACACCAAAGTGCTGAAATATTGGGACAAGTGTTCCAAATGAAAAATTAATGTTTTTTCTGGTAGCCCAGTAGTTAAGCACATTATCCTAATTTTGCTGTTCAGTGATGTGTCAGAAAGACAGTCGATGAAATGGCAATCAGAGCTCATTTGCCCTTTTTTAAGTTTAGTTGCAGTATGACAAATTACTTATAACACTATCTCCAGACGCAGCACAGACGCAGCATAACAAAGACACTGAACTGTACGAGTAACTTACATTCCAGTATTTCTCCATTTCATACTTCACATACCCGGTAGTAGGGTTCACCACTGGAACACCTGAACAATAGAAAAATAACATTTAGTCCTGTACATCATATGCTACTGTCAGTTGTATGGCTGAGTTAATGATTCTTAATCCATTGATAAATTAATACTCGTTAATGCTATCAGAATGTTCAGAGAAACTGGACATATGAGCTGCGTCACACCAAAACCAACAAAGCGTCATGTGCCCCCACTGAAGACTCAGATCAGCCTGGGCATTTGCCCAGTCTGATCAGTCTTTGCTGTCCCCATGGAGCTAGCTTAGACCCTTGGCTACCTATGAAGAGCATAGTGAAGAATTTGATCAGACTGGGCGGATGCCTATGCTAATCTTGATTTCGCTGGGGGGGCACATGCCACTTTGTTGGTTTTGTCATGTTGAGGCTCATGTATCTTCTTAAGGGAACTTAGAATGTTTTTGCTGTTGAATTCTAAGGTATCCACATAGCCAAAATTTTCACAATATATGTAAAGACAACTAAGTTGATTTAATTATATATAATTATAAGGATTTTTTTTTTTTTTTTGAATTGATTTTTCAATGTTAGCACAATGATAAAATTCACAAAAAGAATTCATTCTTATAATGAACTCATTCCTGTAATATCTAAGAGTTAGCACTGCTCTCATTATGTAAAGCATATTGGCTGAAGCAAAGAATCTGCAGCTTATCATTTAATACTTCTCTATAGATAGACCTTCTAAAATGACATTAGGGTGAGACAAAAATTGAAAGACAGAAGAATACAAATTTACATACACATGCACACAAGCTTCTTCCAACTGGACTTTTTCTAGCATTTACCTGATGTTTCTATGAAGAAGGCAATAAATATGAGCACAGCTAGACAAATAATCAACACCAGCAAAGTCTAGAAATAAACAGAACATGCACACTTGAAAGTTCCTGTAGCGTGGCTCCCTATAACTCAATATTAATTTTGCATGCAACAATCAATCTAAATTTGTTACCAAAATATACTTAGGTTTTCAAACACCTAAAACCATTGATTTTCCATTTGTCCCAATTGAAAAATTAACAGTTTTCAGGTGTCCCAATATTTAGGCACATTGGGGTCATTTTTGTATATATATGTACCGTCAGCCCTCTTTATAACAGCAGTCATTACAACAGCAAAATTCTTTACAACATCATTTTGATATGCACAAAATGGCTTTATTGTTCAAAAGATGTATTCTTTATAACACCAAATTCAGTTTAACGTCAAAATGTTTGGGAACAAATGGTGTCGTTGTAAAGAGGGTCCACTGTAGTGCAATAACAGATTTAAAGGAAAACATTGCCCAATACATGCACCCTAACAATCTTTTGGCATATAAAATTTAGTAAATGCATAAAGAAACAAGCACAAAGACATAAGCAGCATGCATTTCCCACTTTTTAAACTCTAGAACCTGTTAATGCTGAATGTCAAGTGCAATTTCTGTCCTGTCAAGCCTTATCTACGCGCTTTCTAAGGTGTGTTAATACCGTATAGGTGGTAATTTTCACAGGTTCAAATTTTCGCGGTTGAGGGTCAAAAACATAAACCTTAATTTTCGCGATTTTTATTTTTTGCAGTTAGCAACATGCTCGAAAAGCAAAACTATTTCTTTTCACTTGAGTCAGTTTTTTCATTAACCTGCGGCAGGGCTGCCACAGGTTAATGAAATAACTGACTCAAGTGAAACGTACCAGCTACTACCGGAGCAAACACAAACAAAATATATGAACACTGTGTCTACAGAAGACACTTTGTAAGAAACAGGAAATTATTCGCGATTTTAATATTTGCGGTTTCTAATCGACAGCGAAATACCGCGAAAAATTGGAACACCCCGAAAATTACCGTGTATACGGTATCTGCATGTTTTTTGTGCCACTTTTGCAATGCATGGATAACAACTGTGACTGTTTGCTTCCCTGGATGATGTATCCCTTCTAAAACGGGGTTTACTCTTACAGAAATGAATTTGCTCCTGTAGGAGCAAATTCTTCCTGTAGGAGCAAATTCTTTTCTTTTTTATTGACCCTTATTGAGGAGGCAAAATTGAAAATGGAAAAGTTGCTTCCCCTTAAACTGTGCCAGTTCCCTGAACAATGTTTCTGCATTTGATAAAACCAACAAAGTGCATGCGCCCCCAGCTAAGTCTCAGCTCAGATGTGCACTTAAAGGGTAGCTAACTCCAAGCAGACAGTGAAGACTCTGATCAGACTGGGCAGATGCCCAGACTGATCTGAGTCTTCCCTGGGCACACATGCCACTTTGTTGCTTTTGTTGTGTCGCAGTTCAATTGTTTCTGCATTTGACAGATTTTCATAGCAATATAATACTGGCAGATCTTTGTCTGTAATTAAGTAAGTACGAAAGTGAAGACCTCATTTAACGAGGGTGACAACCTTTAGCATAACCAGCTTAACTTCCATAGGCCCATCAAATTGTATGAGCCAGTCAGAGACATGGCTGCTATACACTAAACCTGTTGAGTATGTCTCTCAACTACACGTTAGAATAATTACTTACACAGGCTTTTCTAAATATGAAATTAGCCTTTAAATATAGAATATGGGAATTACTAGGATGTGAGTATATTCTTGACTGGTGCAATGCATGTCTCAAGAAACTGTAATTCAATGATACATGGCAAGTAAAGAAAGTCTTTTTCATACAGCCCAGCAGGCACAAGATGTCAAAAATGACGTTAGTAAAACCTCAATGTGATGTGATGTTGCACTGACATCATACTGATGTCATTTTGACGTCATGTGCCTGCTGGGACATTTTTTCCAGTCAACAAAGCAGCCAGAATCTGCCTTTCAGCAATTTAGCTACCCATATTCCATATTTAACCCTTAAAGCGCCAAAAAATTAAAATTGTTGAATTGGCAAACAGTGTAGATCCAGATAAGGTGGCTCATGATGAGCCAAATCATCTGAATCTACACTGTTTGCCCTCTAGTGTTCGAATTCTCAATATGATATCGCTTGGACTAAACATTTTTTGAAATTCTGCAGGTGTAAATTTTGTCGTCTGCTTTTTGGCGCATTAAGGGTTAAAGGTAAATTCAAAATTTATAAAATCCTGTGATTAATATGACAGGACTGGGTTTAGACAGAAACAAATAATTGTGAGCTTTACCCATATTGGCTGTAATAAGAGTAGAGGTATGGAACCAATAGCTCTTCCTGCTTCAACATACAGCTGTATTACCTAATAAACATGAAGAAATTAAGTAAATATATGTGCATTTCAGTAAATGATTAGAAGTAAGTTTCTTTCTCTTTTTTATTGTTTTTTTTTTTTCTCCAAATACTTTTTCATTATAGACTTAAAATTAGAAAATGTATTTCACTTTTTTTTTATTTTACCAGCTTAAATTCATTGTTATAATATTCTTTAATCACAGAAATTTAACCAACCAGTTCAACTGAACAATTTATTCTGAAATGCAGCAAAAACTTCTGAGTTTTTACTCATAACTTAATCTTGGGTGTGGGAACCTACATCTTGGGTGTGGTAACCTATATCTTGCTAAACAGCCTCTCTTTTTACTCTTCTGTGAAGCCTGACTAAATTTTTAAGTAAATAATCTGCCAATATTCGAAAAGACTACCAGTAATTAGATACAGGATACATCCTTGCAAAGTATGTTTCCAAAATTAGACTCAAACAGAAGTTCATTTGATAATTAAACTTATCTAGCAAATAAATTTTACCAGTGCAATACGTTTCCTCAGTACCAGTAGAATCAGCAGCAGAATAACCTGAAAGTGTAATAAGGGACAATTCCACAGAACTATAGTCTCCCCCCGTGTGGGCATTATCACTATTAAAACAGAGCTAATTTAAAACAAGAAAACTTTACATTTATATTGCCGTTGCCATAAAGTCTCACTTTCTGCTAGTCACAGACTCTTCAAAGAAAAAGATTTGCTCCCATGGAGCAATTTGCTTTGTTTAAGTGCAGGCCCTATTAGGGAAAGGCCTCTTGGTTCAGGAAAGCAAACAGAAGGTCACAAAAGTTGTTCTCCTTTGTAAAAATGGTGAAAAGGCATAGAAACTAAACAAAAACCTTAAGTTTTGCAAAAAACATTTTTCGTGATTTTTTCTCAGTATTTGGTTTATCAAAAGATCTGTCTGAAGAAGTGTCTATGAAACTCTTTTTGCCTGGGTTGCAGTTTCCCAGGTTTCTTATACATATGTCTATTATACTGTACCTCTTTACTCAAAATCTAATGATTCAGCTGAAGAAATGCAGTAGATTATGACAACAGCACAAAATGCTAGATAGAACTGTAAATCTGTTGCACTCCACTGATTTTCAACAATGCTATAGACTGTCAATCAGTCAGAGATTCTGAAAAAGTTTTGCAGTCATTCAGTCAGAGATATTAAAATCAGTCAAATATCTGAAAACAGTAAACTTCTTAGTCAGTCAGGTAGTCAGTCTGTGAAGAGCTCCTGAAATACTATAATGTGCGTATATATTGGGACACCTAAAAATAATGAATTTTCCATTTGGGACAAATGGAAAATTTATTATTTTAGGTGTCCCAATACTTAAGCACATTAGAGGTACTTACAGTTATGACTGTGGCAATGGCTGAGTATATAAGCCAAGTTCTGACAAAATCAGCAGCCTCATCTGTCTGTCTGTTGGCTGGCAAGGCCTTGAATTCTTTATCTAATGAATACCAAGAATACCTGAAACAAAAAGACTAGAATCCAGCTGTGACACGGCAAAACCAACAAAGTGGCATGTGCACCCAGGGAAAACTCAGATCAGCCTGACAAGTACAATGTACTAAGTATCCATACTTTTGCCAGTAACTGACAATTGGCCTTTTTGAATCAGTGGAAGGAAAAAAACCAAAGCAAGTGGCTGGACCGGGTATCGAAACTGGGACCTTTGGCTCTTGTGTCAGATGCGCTACCCACTGTGCTAAGCAGACCAGCCAAATACCAAACATAGTCGGGCATATGAACATGTCCGTAACTGGATCATTTAATTTCAGAAGTCATGGCCACAAGCAGATGATCAACCGCCATAACTACCTCTCACAGAAAGCACTTGATCATATGATCAACATAAAAACAGTTGCTGAATTCAATTTCAGGCAATTAAGTTTCTAACAACTGAGTTGAAATTTGGCTTGGGAGTTACTTATGTAAGTTACAAGTCACAAATCACGGCTCATAACTAGGGAAGAAAAAATCATGACCAAGATAAAATATAATATCTTTACCACTGATGAGAACAACTAAAATATAGAACATCTACCGGTACTAAAAATCATTTGAGTACTTATGGAAATTGCATAAACAGATAGATCAAGGGCTGTGACTCTGGCAGATCTAATCCAACTGTGAGCTGGATGAAATATGAACCATTTTAGATAGAAGAAACTATTTCTTGAAAGTTTAATGAAAAGCAGTAGAAAACTGAAGAATTAACAGCCACAAGATTTGCATTGCCAGATCACATTGCCAGATCAATCAAGGGCTGTAACTCTGACATAAGAAAGATACACTTCAGATGATGAAAAATGTATAACCTGAAAATTTCAAAAGCAAAGGAGCATCATTTTGTCAAGATGAAAATGAAGTCATGGTTCTTGTTCTCAGTGCATCACCTGATAACACTTTTGTCCACAGACTACAAGTTCAAATTCTGGTGAACTTTTCAGCATGAAATTGTTTGTTTACATAGATGGCTGATAAGCCGCTGTAACTGTTGCTTAAGTGGCATCCTGCTGCCAAACCATGGTCAAACTGTTTGATGTTAGAGATTTTACAAGCTGTCTTTGAGCTTTTTGTTTTCTTATGCTATTAGAGGCTAGTTAACAAATAACTATAACAATTTTATCTGATCCTTGACTCAAGGGACATTCCATAGGCTGGAGCATATAGTAATAATGTTTTATGTAAGAAACAAGAGTTGCAAGAACCTATGTTCAACCATTCCACAGTTATGGAACAGGCATGATTTATATTACAAACTTGAGCATGTGAGCAGGGGCTCACGTATATCCCCGGCCAGCACCACCGCCTAAAAGAAACACTGCCACACTTAATACAAAACTTTAAAATAAATGATAATGAATGATAAGCAGAAAGAGGCTCATATACTCTCTTACTTGATACAACTAGTCATACCCAATGTTTGGCCTAAATATCAAAATACTAGCAATAGTGATTCCTGAGACATCTGTGACAAAGATTAAATTGGAAAGAAAGAAAAAATGATCAAAAGAGGGAATGATACATATATGGAGGCTGATACTCTCTTACACAATACAACTAGTCACACCCAATATTTGTATCAAATTTCAAAATCCTAGCTGTAATGGTTCCTGAGAAATCTTCGACAGAAATTAAATTGGACAGAAAGAAAAAAAGAGGAAATGATAAGCAGATAGAGGCTGATGGTCTCTTATATGATCCAACTAGTCATACCCAACTTTGTAACAAATTTCAAAAACCTAGGTAAAGTGGCTCCTGAGAATTCTTTGACAAAAAAAAAATAATTGGAGAGGAAGAAAAAATGGACAAACAAAGGAAACAATTAGAGAAGGAGGCTGAAGTTCTCTTACACTATACAACTAGTTATACCAAACATTTGTACAAAATTTCAAAATCCTAGCTGTAGTGGTTCTGAGAAATCTGTGACAGAAAAAAAGGTTAATTTAATTGGATAGAAAGAAAAAATGGACAAACAAAGGGAATAATAAGCAGGAAGAGGCTGATGTTTTCATACACATTACAACTAGTCATTACCAAGGTTTGTACTAAATTTCAAATACCCTTACAGTAGTAATTCCTGAGAAATCTCTGACAGAAATATAATTGGAGAGAAACAAAAATGAACAAATGAAGGGAATAATAAGCAGCAGAAGGCAGATTCTCTCTTACACTGTGCAACTAGTCATACTTTACATTTGTACCAAATTTCAAAATTCTAGCTGTAGTGGTTCTGAGAAATCTTTGACAAAAATTTAATTGGAGAGAAATTGGAGAGAAAGAAAAACTGGACAAACAAAGGAAATGACAAGCTGGAGCAGGCTGATACTCTCTTACACAGTACAACTAGTCATACCCAAGGTTTCTACCAAATTTCAGATACCTTCCTGTAGAAGTTTTTGAGATATCTTTGACAGAAAATTAATTGGAGAGAAAGAAAAAATGGACAAATAAAGGGAATGATACGCAGCAGAAGGCTGATTCTCTCTTACAACGTACAATGAGTCATACTCAATGTTTGTACCAAATTTCAAAATTCTAGCTGTATTGGTTCCTGAGAAATCTTTGACAAAAATTCAATTGGAGAGAAATTGGAGAGAAAGAAAAACTGGACAAACAAAGGGAATGATAAGCTGGATCAGGCCGATTCTCTCTTACACGGTACAACTAGTCATACCAAACGTTTCTACCAAATTTCAGATACCCTTACTGTAGAAGTTTTTGAGATATCTTTGACAGAAAATTAATTGGAGAGAAAGAAAAAATGGACAAATAAAGGGAATGATAAGCAGCAGGAGGCTGATTATCTCTTACACGGTACAACTAGTCATACCCAACATTTGTACCAAATTTCAAAATCCTAGCTGTAGTGGTTCCTGAGAAATCTGTGACAGAAAAAAATGTTAACATACACACAAACATATTAACGGAAAAACCAAAAACTATATACCCCCTATATACTTCGTATACCGGGGGTATAAAAACTATATACCCCCGGGGGTATAATTAACAAAGGGGCATAATTTCATCCAAAATGAAATGGAGATAACAGTTCTTCTCTGCATATTATTCAATGGTGCTTCATACTTGTACTAAGTCTCATGAAAATACGTACCCTCAACAGTTTTAATCTCATGAAGCGGACATTTTGCCAACATTAAACATTAACAAAGGGACATAATTCTATTCCATCAGAAATAAAAGTGGAGTTATGAATTTTTGATATCCACACTTTCAAAGTTATAGCATGTTCATAAGAGGCATAACATAAATCATGAAGAGACATGATTTTCATATAAAAAAAATTCATAAATTGGCATAGTTTTTTGTAGTCCAGCACCAAAACTAAATTATTTCAGAAACAAAGTTAAATTGAAAACTGATTTTTTTTTTTACATTATTATTTTCCATCCCAGTGCTGTGCCAAGTTTTCTGAAAATACCTTTGATAATTTTAAAGGTATGGAGTGGACAAGATTTGAAATGAACAGACTAATCGATAGATAGATAAAAATATAAACAGACAATAGTCAGGATTGGTTGGTTGGTTGATTTGATGCTTAACCTCCACTGTAAACAAGTATGGTCATGTCGGGACCGTCAGTTAACCTAACCACACTATTCCTGGGCAGGCTTAGACCTCCTAAGCGGTTAACCAGTACTAAGTGCACATACTTTCGCCAGTAACTGACAACTGCCTTTCTTGAATCAGCGGAAGGAGAAACGAAAGTATGTGGCCAGACCGGGATTCGAACCCAGGACCTCTGACTTACTAGTCAGGTGCCCTACCGATTGTGCTACCCGGCCCGGCCAATAGTCAGGAAAACAATATCTTCCCAGTGGGGTGGGTGATAGGGGAAGGGGACAAGCCATAATGACTATTTTCACACCTTAACTTATATAGAAAATACCATGTGTCTTTTGATATCAAGTTTAAGAGGTGAGACCAGAAACAGCATAGGAATGGCGAGGCTTGCCAAGCCAGTCCAACATGTTTCTGGTCGAGCCTGATAAACTTGATATCAAAAGACACTTACATGGTTCTCTAGTTATCATGCACCATTAGAAGGTTTTAAGGTTTAAAGAGACTCAAACAAATGAAAAGCAAACGCAGTTATGTTCAAACTTGCAGACATCGCAAATGCGTTATGACGCAAGTTATCAAAAGCTGTTATCACGACGAACGTCAGTATACAGCCAATCGTCTTCAGAGATCACTTCTAAAGGAATGACCTGATAACATTCGCGCAAGCGCAGTTCTACAGTGACATGATATCACATTGTGTTATCATACCCCTATTATCAGTGGAATTTTGCAGCAGGTGCATGATAAATTTCTTTATTGGACTTGTTTTCCTTCCAATGGGTCCAACCAATCACATCAGAATAACTGAATAATTTGGATTCGATTGAAGGTAACTGGAATGGTTTGGGACTGGAATTTTGCCTCATTTTATGGTGACTGGGGGTGTATCACTAGCTTTTAGGTCCAACTCATTGTCTTTTTTAAAATGACAAATTAAATTTACAACCTTCTGAATGTAGACAATGTACACAAAATTGAACACTGTTTGTTTCACTTATTTACAGGTTGCTTTCATGTTACAAGGTCATGTTAGCTGACCAGCTGAAAAATTGATCTTTAATATATTTTCAAGAAATTCAGTTTAACTTGTAATAAATACCGGTAATGGACTAAAGTTTGTAAAGTTAATAAGCATGTGTACACTAACGAAATTTCTAGAATATTAAATGTGATAAGTACGTCAACAGAACTTAATTTGTAGTGCAAGAAGAAGATAATCAATTGAAGGAGTTACTGTATTAATTCCAATAAATGCCCCGGCCTAAACGCTCTCTCCCTCTTTTCAGAAATGAATGTTAAATTAACTTGCATTAATTCCTGTTTGCTTCTCTGGATAAGGTAACACTTTATCATGGGGTCTACTCTTAAAGGAAAGAATTTTCTCCTAAAGGAGTAAATTCTTTCCTTTAAAAGTAGACCCAGCTTTCCTTTAAGAGTAGACCCCTACTGAGGAGGGAGGCAAAAATAGTAGAAATGCTTCCTCTGTGAGTATTCCCATCACCGTTATATTGATTATTAGAGGCTGATACAACACTCTGTGCTGTAAAAATGCACCCCCCCCCCCTCTACTTCCTAAAATCCAACTCTCCCGGGTGTTAAATAGGAGTGATATGGTACCATGTTCTTTTCCCCTTAACCATTAAGGTTAATGGCTACATTGCTGTGGAATGGGAATTCATTTTTACAACAGAGATAGTTTCAGCAGAGTAATAATTTTGCTTCCCCAGTAAGAAAGCCCCATCCTTCTTTGGGAATACGATCTTGCTCTCTACATAGAACAAGTTTTTCTTTTCTTTAAATGGTAACTTAAAGAGGTAGACAAATACCATATTAATCCTAATAAAAACACCCCTGCTCTAATAAATGCCCCCTGCCTCTTTTCGAAAAATAATGTTCTATCAACTTGCATGAATTCCTGTTTGCTTCTAAGGTTAAGGTAGCTCCTTGAAATGGTGTCTACTCTTCAGGGAAAGAGGAGCAAATTCTTTCCTTTAAGAGTTGACTTCCTACTGAGAAGGGAGGCAAAAATAGTAGAGTTGCTTCCTCTGAAAGTATACCCATGACCTTTATATTGCTTATAATAGGTATTCTCATTTATACATTTTAGGCTCTAAATAACGCCCCCTTTTGCAAAATGCAACACCCAGTGGCGTTTAACAGGATTAATACGGTATTTGTATGTCAGATCAATGATCCCCAAGGAAATGTCCCATGCCTCTACAGTGCAAAATTCTCTCCTATAATGTAAAAGGGTATACATCCATGTTTTTCCGCAATTTTTTGCTAAAGGGAGACAAATTTCATGACTGCCTAATTGCTTCCCTGGATGATGAAAACCCTTTCAAGATGGGTTTTTAAAGTCTCCATAGTCCTATCAGCAGTAAAATTGCCTCAATTCAAATCATTGTAAAAAGCTGTTCAACCTTCACGTTTGAATATAAAATGCGGGTTGGTGTGCATATATTGAGTCATATAACTAGCAAAAAGTAGAGAAAACAAGCAAATTCGGTGAATTTATATCCCCCGCCGAAGTGGCCCTGATTTGTTTATGGTTTATTTTAAGTTACATAAAATTTCATTCACTGATTACTTAGTTACGGCTGAACTTGTGGATTGTAAATAAAATCAAGGGCAATAACCCTGGGATAAGTGAGATACAAGCTGAAGCTGTTACACTTGTCTCAGCATCACTGCACAATGATGATACATTTTTTATTCAGTTTCAAGAAATTTTGTTCACCGATACCTACATGTAAGTAATTATGGCTAATTTGTGGATTTTAAATCCATTCAGGGGCATTAAATCATGCATTAATGCAGCAATTATGACAAAACTTAATGTGCACTGCTGTGTTATGACAGTACCTAATTATTTTAAGTTTCATGAAATTCCATTTATCAATTTAAGTTTCATGAAGTTTTGATAATTGGTTACTTTGTTATGACTCATTTTATTAATTTTAAGTCCATTAAAGGGCAATAACTCATGCATTACTGAAACCAGTCTGATGAAACTTCATGTGCATTAGCGTGTTATAGTGATACATATTTATTTTAAGTTTCATGAAATTCCGTCCAGTGGTTATGTAGTTATGGCTCTGGACGGACGGACGGAAGGACGGACGGACAGACAGAAGGACGGACGGACGGACATGGAGAAAAAACTAGATCCCTCCGCCTTTTTGAAAAATAACAAATCGGTACACAAAATCCAATTTCCTGTTCTGTTTCCCGTCTAGAGTTGCTATATAAACATAGGCGGGATATTGATTCGGACTCCACCCCTGTACATTGTACTTTTACCATTTTATGAAATCGAAAGTAGGACATTTTAGTTGCCAACTAAAATGACCCAAATAAGTTTTCAAACCCTTTTTATGTGAAACTGAAGGATGTTTTATTTGTTTAAAGCTGGCTAATCACGGTCATTTACAATGACAAAACTATAGTGAGAAGCTTGCAGCGATATCTCATGATAAAATTTTTAATGCTGATATAGCAATGGGGCCTTTAACTTGAAACAAGAGGGCCATGATGGCCCTGGATCGCTCACCTGAGTATCCTGTGAACTTAACCTCAGAAACATCCATACGTCCAACAGACAGAGTTTCACAAAGATTCAATGGAAAATGAACCCTTTATTGTGTACCTTAGGTTTTTATAAGATTTAACCTACCGGTAATGACCTTGTTCTGACCCCACAT
This sequence comes from Ctena decussata, assembly GCA_963989385.1. Lineage (NCBI taxonomy): Eukaryota > Metazoa > Mollusca > Bivalvia > Lucinida > Lucinidae > Ctena > Ctena decussata. The sequence goes on from OZ022501.1 coordinate 18,384,758, forward strand.
GACCCAGTTTGAAACCTGGTCTAGATTTCTTGGATATAAACATTCTGCAAAAGTTCATGAATATCGGATCAAAAATGTGCCCTCTAGAGCCTAAACAATGCTTTTCTAAGGTTTGACCTAGTTTTTGACCCGACATGACCAAGTTGCACCCTTGGTCCAGATCTGTAGGAGAAAAACATTTTGACTAAGTCTCATGAAGATTAGAACAAAACTGTGTCCTCTAAAGCATTCACATGGTGTTTCTAAGAACTGACCTAGTGACCTAGTTTTTGATCTGACATGGCCCAGTTTCAAATCAGGTCTAGATTTCATAAAAATAAACATTCTGACAAAGTTTCATGCAGATTATATCATAACTGTGCCCTAAAGAGTGTACACAACGTTTTTCTAAGATTTGACCTAGTGACCTAGTTTTTGACCCCACATGACCCAGTATCAAAGTTGGTCTAGATTTCATTCAGATAAACTTTCTGACCATGTTTCATGATGATTGGATCGTAACTGTGCCCTCTGATTCATTCTAAGATTTATTTCTATTTTTAGCTCTGGTGGCCATTTTGTAGAGCAGAGTGGAACCGTTTCAGCAATTTTTGTTTAGAACCATGAGTCAAACACTTCTGTGAAATTATTTTGAAATCGAGCCATTGGCTTTAGAGGAGGTGTCGTTTAAAGGTTTTTTCTATATTTAGCTCTGGTGGCCATTTTGTTCAGCAGAGCTGAACCATTTTAGCAATTTTGGTAGAGGGTCTCCTAAGGAACATTTCTGTGAAATTATTTCAAAATCTTCCTAGCAGTTTTGGAGGAGAAGTCGTTTAAAGGTTTTTCTATTTTTAGCTCTGGTGGCCATATTGTTCAGCCGAGCGGAACCGGTAGAGCAATTTTGGTAGCAGGACTCCTATGGAACATTTCTGTGAAATTATTTCAAAATCTACCCAGCAGTTTTGGAGGCGAAGTCGTTTCAAGGTTTTTTTTTTATTTTTAGCTCTGGCGGCCATTTTATTCAGCAGAGCGAAACCGTTTTAGGAATTTCGGTAGAGGGTGTCTTAAGGAACATTTCTGTTAAATTATTTCAAAATCTGCCAGCAGTTTTGGAGGCAAAGTCGTTTAAAGGTTTTTCTATTTTTAGCTCTGGTGGCCATTTTGTTCAGTGAACTGGAACCGTTTTAGCAATTTTGGTAGAGGGTGTCCTAAGAAACATTTCTGATAAATTATTTTAAAATCTGCCCAGTAGTTTGGGAGGAGAAGTTGTTTAAAGGTTTTTCTATTTTTAGCTCTGGCGGCCATATTGTTCAGCGGAGCGGAACCATTTGAGAAATTTTGGTTAAGGGCCTCCGTAGAAACATTTCTGTGAAATTATTTCAAAATCTGCCAAGCAGTTTCGGAGGCGAAGTCGTTTAAAGGTTTTTCTATTTTTAGCTCTGGCGGCCATTTTGTTCAGCCGAGCTAACTCGTTTTAGCAATTTTGGTAGAGGGTCTCCTAAGAAACATTTCTGTGAAATTATTTCAAAATCTGCCCAGCAATTTTGGAGGAGAAGTCGTTTAAAGGTTTTTCTATTTTTAGCTCTGGCAGCCATATTGTTCAGCGGAGTGGAACCGTTTGAGCAATTTTGGTTAAGGGCCTCCTAAGGAACATTTCTGTGAAATTATTTCAAAATCCGTCCAGCACTTTTGGAGGCGAAGTCGTTTAAAGGTTTTTCTATTTTTAGCTCTGGCGGACATTTTGTTCAGCAGAGCGGAACCGTTTTAGCAAATTTGGTAGAGGGTCTCCTAAGAAACATTTCTGTGAAAATACATCAAAATCTGCCCAGCAGTTTTGGAGAAGTTGTTTAAAGGTTTTTCTATTTTTAGCTCTGACGGCCATTTTGTTCAGCGGAGCGGAATCGTTTGAGCAATTTTGGTAAAAGGCCTCCTAAGGAACATTTCTGTGAAATTATTTCAAAATCTGCCGAGCAGTTTTGGAGGAGAAGTCCTTTAAAGGTTTTTCTATTTTTAGCTCTGGCGGCCATATTGTTAAGTGGAGCGGAACCATTTTAGCAATTTTGGTAAAGAGTCCCCCAAGGAACATTTCTGTGAAATTATTTCAAAATCCGTCCAGCAGTTTTGGAGAAGAAGTCGTTTAAAGCAAAAGTTGACGACGGAGGAACGACGGACGACGGACAAAGACCGATCACAATAGCTCACCTTGAGCACTTCGTGCTCAGGTGAGCTAAAAACATTGCTCCAAGGGATTTTTTTTTCCTTTAAAGTTGAACACCATTTAGAAGGGAAACAAAAAAAAGAAACTGTAAGAGTTGCTTCTCCTGAGAGTGTACTCAGACACCTTAACAGTTACGCTTTGAGGAGTAAGTCACAAATATTTCCATGTCAGAGTGTCTTTCCTGTGGATAGGTTATAGGTTGATATTTCAAGACATTCATGACAGCAACCAGCCGATACCTCATAGCACTCATGCAGTTAACCCATTGCATTCTGGGTATTTTTTGTTGTCTGCTGAAATTATCGTCTGCATCAAAATCAAGAAACTTTTGACAATATTGGTCTAACTAACTCTTGTAGGAATGATGTCTAGGCATCAAACAGTTTGGATCTCAGATCAGGCCCCAGGTTTGTGGGGCCTGATCTGGATCCAAACTGTTTGCCAAGATACCCCTGGGGTATCCCGAATGGAATGGGTTAAGGTGTATGGATACACCTACATCTTTTGCCTCATCTTTACAAGGGACACAACTGTAATCTCTTTGGTGGTGAGTTCCTTCACCAGTGTGAGGCTGTTCATAAGAACAGATTCTTCTTTTAAAAGTAGTCCCATAAGGAGGCAAATACTTCCAGATCAAAGTGACCTCACGTCAGTAATGGTTGTCTTTGCTGCTTTTTGTATATTAGTTTCAAGGCCATACTCCATCAAGTTTGAAGTTCAGTTATCGATAAAAGAATTGTATACGAAGGTTATACAGACTTGACTATTACAAAAATTTAAGAGCAAGGGACATCAAAGTGAACAAGGGCTTCGCAAGCGGCACACAATATGCCCATTTTAGTGTCATGAAGGAGTTACAGATTGAACAAGATTGTTAACAAAAGGACAGACAGGCAGACAAACAGGGGTAAAACTCTGTACTTAATGATTGCAACATTATTTAAACATTTAACACATCAAATACTATTAGTATACTAATAAAAGCACCGCAGGCACTGCATGATACCCCGCCACTGCTGTGCATCCTAACTTATTTTTTGAGATATACAATAGCTAAAGAGCCACAGAACTGAGATAGACAGAGATATGATGTCCTTACTGTAAATAAATATTAATATAAACCACCAAACAACGTGGAGCATTCTGACCAGTGTAGATTTAGATCAGGCTGTAAAGCATTTCTTTGAGTTGAGAGACTCTGTTTCCTATTCTATGGTGTTAAACATATCAGTGAAGTTTCATTCAGATATTCCATATAGTATAGGAACTACAAGTCAAAAAACATTTTTCAGATCTATCAAGGGGGAATACTCATTAACTGGAAAGGTAAGAGTGATGGTTCTTTGTCACAATATGTAACCTTTGATGTGAAACATACCTATGAAGTTTCGTTCAGATATTCCATATAGTAACGGAACTACAGATAAAATAAAAGCATCGCAAACGACTGCGTGATACCCCGCCACTGCAAACCTTTTTTTACACACCGATTTTTCCAGAATTATTTTTTTTCTCTGTATAACCCCAGGGCAGGGGCAACCTAACCCCACTGAACAAGGATAAAAATCTTTGTCATGACAGGACACAGATATCATCATTTCATGCATGTATATAGCCCCGGGGGGGGGGGGGGGGGGGGGGGGGGGGGGGGGGAGATAACTCACATGGGGTAAATTTGAGCATCGCTGGAGGCTTGCATCGCTCTGATCATTTGCTGTAAGTTTCAGAAAAATTGCTTCAAATTCTGATTTTATATGACATTTTTCATGATTTTATACATGTATATAGCCCCAGGGCAGGGGCAGATAATCCCTGATGATAAAATTTCTGTGCTCATATCAAGCTTTTGTTACTTCGATCATTTTCGTGAAGTTTCATCATGATGCTCCAAGTAGTAAAGGAACTAGAGGCCAGAAACCATTTTTTGTACATTGACAAGTGCCATAAGAGTTAGAAATTCAGAAATTTACACATCATGAGTTATTTTCGCCTTGATTGTTTTAATTGCACTTTCATGTCTGCTCCATATCTTCAGTACTAGTTGGAATACTTCCATAATATTTCACTGTTTGGTAGAAAAGGTCATGATGATATGTCACATAAATGGTCATAAATGGTCATAAATGGTCTCACAGCCATTCAGAAATTATCGAAATTTGCCCATTAACAATCCCAAGCGAGACATTCTTGATACAAATGCATATGCAAAATTTGAAGGAAATCCGTTGATAAATACTTAAGTTATCGAACGGAAACGAAGTACGGACGGACGGACGTACATACTACGGACGGACGGACGGACACACGGACGGCCAACGTGAAAACATAATACCCCGCCACTAACGTGTGGCAGGGTATAAAAAGACAAAAATTTCCTAAGTCCCTGACCTTGACATCAAGATCACTGAGCGGGGTTGGGGTAGTACTCTGTAGATCTAACTACAGTGCAAATATAAAAAGAATTCATCTATGGGTTCAGGAGATATGTGTCTTTAAAAAACTTTAACCAAAACATCCAATCAATAAAAAGACAATATTCTAAGTCCATGACCTTGACATCAAGGTCACAGAGGGGAGTGGGGGTAGTACCTTCGAAAACTTTAGACCAATATCTAACTTTAGTGCAAGTATCAAAGGAATCCATCCATGGGTTAAGGAGATACTGGGCTTTATAAAACTTTAACCAAAACATCCAGTCCAAAACACTACCAATTTTCTAAGTCCATGACCTTGACATCAAGGTCACAGAGGGGGAGTGGGGGTAGTACCTTCGAAAACTTTAGACCAATATCTAACTTTAGTGCAAGTATCAAAGAAATCCATCCATGGGTTAAGGAGATACTGGACTTTATAAAACTTTAACCAAAACATCCAGTCCAAAACACTACCAATTTTCTAAGTCCATGACCTTGACATTCCATGACCTTGACATCAAGGTCACTGAGTGGGGTGGGGGTGGTACCCTGTTAAACCTTAGACCAATATCTAACTACAGTGCGAGTATCCAAAGAATCCATCCATGGGTTAAGGAGATATAGGTCTTTAAATAAAAGCACCGCAGGCACTGCATGATACCCCGCCACTGCTGTGCATCCTAACTTATTTTTTGAGATATATAATAGCTAAAGAGCCACAGAACTGAGATAGACAGAGATATGATGTCCATACTGTAAATAAATATTAATATAAACCACCAAACAACGTGGAGCATTCTGACCAGTGTAGATTTAGATCAGGCTGTAAAGCATTTCTTTGAGCTGAGAGACTCTGTTTCCTATTCTATGGTGTTAAACATATCAGTGAAGTTTCATTCAGATATTCCATATAGTATAGGAACTACAAGTCAAAAAACATTTTTCAGATCTATCAAGGGGGAATACTCATTAACTGGAAAGGTAAGAGTGATGGTTCTTTGTCACAATATGTAACCTTTGATGTGAAACATACCTATGAAGTTTCGTTCAGATATTCCATATAGTAACGGAACTACAGATAAAAAAACGTTTTTCAGATCAATCAAGGGCGGATAACTCACAAACCGGAAAGATCAGAGTGACAGTTCCTAGTCACTATATGAAGCCTTTGATGTGAAACATATCTGTGAAGTTTTATTCAGATATTCCATATAGAAAGGGAACTACAGGTCAAAAACCATTTTTTGGACCTATCAAGGGCAGATAACTCATGAACTGGAAAGGTAAGAGTGATGGTTCTTTGTCACAGTATGTAACCTTTGATGTGAAACATATCTGTAAAGTTTCATTTAAATATTCCACATAGTAAAGGAACTACGGGTAAAAAACATTTTTTAATTCAATCAAGGGCGGATAACTCACAAACGGGAAAGGTAAGAGTGACGGTTCTTAGTCACAATATGTTACCTTTGATGTGAAACATATCTGTGCAGTTATATTCAGATATTCCATATAGTAAAGGAACAATAGGTCAAAAACCTTTTTTCAGACCTATCAAGGGCGGATAACTCACAAACTGGGAAGGTCAGAGTGACGGTTCTTAGTCACAATATGTAACCTTTGATGTGCAACATATCTGTGAAGTTTCATTCAGATATCATGAACAGTAAAGGAATAACAGGCCAGAAACCATTTTTCCAATACGAAAAAGGGCAGTAACTCCGTTAAAAATGGACGGATTTTGCCCATTAACAATCCCATACCACTCATCGCCGATAACAATATGTATGCAAAATTTGAAAAAATTCCATGAATAAATACTCAAGTTATCGATCGGAAATGGTGAGCACGGACGGACGGACGGACGGACGGACGGACGGACACCGAAAGGTATAACATAATACCCCGCCACTAAAGTGTGGCGGGGTATAAAAATCAGTTTCCAAGGTGAAACGGCTCGGAAGCTGAGAAATAAACTAAGTAAACTAGAGATACCATTCTTAGTCCTAACACATTCCTTTGACAATATACAAATCACCACTAAGTTATGTTAAAATATTTTTAATGGTTAAGGAGTTAAACGTAAACAGAAAATTTATACAACGGCTGATAATTCAGGAGTTAAGTAAGCCAGAGCTGTGGTTCTTGCTCAGGATACATTAATTGCCTTATTAATACAGCCTAAAAAAGGGATCAAAGGGACATTAATCTTAAATGAGCAAGGGTGAGCAGCCCTTGTTGTACCAAACACATTGTTTGGACTTCATACATTTTTCCAAACTTGCATTAAAATATTTCAAAAGGTTAAGGAGTGAATGGGAATAAGCTAATAATACTAATCAAAGGAGAGTTACTCCAAAATTAAGAAAGGGAGAGCAACTATTCTTATATGGGACACATTGTCTTGTGATCAAGCAATTTGCTATAGAGTTTCATCCAGACAATCAAAACAGTTACCCAGTTATGGTATGAGCAAGATATACACACAACTAGAAGGTTGTCCAGGGACAACTGGTCGAGCCCACTGTTTGTTATAGTGACCTATAAGTATGTCTAGACTGAGTAAATGCTTCAATCTCAAGAAGCCAAACAACATCATGCTTAGCCAGCATATTTCTTCTTTTTTTTTTTCAAATTTTCACAAAGGAAAATAAGCAGAAGTGATGACCCAGACAAGCTCAATTTATGACAATTACAATATCTGACCTTCAAGTGTGACCTTGACCTTGGACCTACCCAAACATGTATGTCACTTGACACTTCCACTCATCAAGAAGAACAATTGTGTGAAATTATTTTGAAATCCATGCATAAATGTAGAAGTAATGGCTCGGACAAGCTCAATTTATGACCATTTTATCATTTGACCTTCAAGTGTGACCTTGACTTTGGACCTACTAGAACAAATATTCTAAATGGCACTTCTACTCATCAAGGAGAACAATTGTGCCAAATTATTTTGAAATCCATTCAGAAATGTTGAAGTTATGGCTCGGACAAGGTCAAATTATTGCCATTTTATCATTTGACCAAGTGTGACCTTGACCTTGGACCTACCTGAACAAATATTCCAAATGGCACTGCTACTCATCAAGGAGAACAATTGTGCCAAATTATTTTGAAATCCATCCACAAATGTAGAAGTTATAGCTTGGACAAGCTCAATTTATGGCCATTTTATCATTTGACCTTGGACCTACCTGAACAAATGTTTCAAATGGCACTTCTACTCATCAAAGAGAGCAATTGTGCCAAATTATTTTGAAATCCATCCGTAAATGTAGAAGTAATGGCTCAGAGTGACAAGCTCAATTTATGGCCATTTTATCATTTGACCTTCAAGTGTGACTTTGACCTTGGACCTATCTGAACAAATGTTTCAAATGGCACTTTTACTCATCAAGGAGAACAACTGTGCCAAATTATTTTGAAATCCATCCATAAATGTAGAAGTTATGGCCCGGACAAATCCGAACTGAAGTTGTAACAATTATGTCTCACTCACCGCAAGCGGGCTTGACAAAAATTGCCTATAAAACTAATCAAAAGGACGTAAATTGAATACGAAGCAAGGGAGAGCAGCCATTGTTGTAAGCAACATATTCTTTGGACTTCATACACATTCCTATGAAGTTTCATCAAGATATCTCAAAAGGTTATCTAGTTATATTTGCACTTGCCACTGACTTCCCATACATAAACCGTATAGAGCAATTGGCTTCATACACTGATGAACGTCAGCTGATCATGTGACGTTGTCGTCAAGCGACGTCTAAGGTAAACAAACGTCTTGATTGGTCCATGTAACGTTCGATTGACGCCACGTTATGGCGACGGCTGTTGAACATTATGGACCAATATGTTGTTTCTGTCTTTTCTTCGACGCATATTTTGCATATTCTACATTAAATAACCACGAAACAGCACAAGAAGGGCCTAGAAATAAGGTGTAAATATAAGAATAAAAATTTGAACTTTCATCGTTCATCATGTGAAGAAGCCAGCGGTTGTCGCTAAAATTCTACAAGAAGCACTTTGCGCTTCATGGAATTTTAGCTCCGCAAACTGGCTTCATCACACGATGAACGCTGAAAAATCAAATTTCAATTCTTAAATGACGTGCACAAGACTAGTCGGGGAAAAAATAACCAAAGGGGCATAACTTGGAAACTAAAAAAGGGGGAGCAACCATTCTTATAGTCATGTACATTCTCTTTAAAAACTAGATGAGTCTACAACAACAAAATAGCATTTTATTTGAATTTCAAATACAACCTGCACATACAGTGGAATCATAATTTGTCAACTAGCAGCCATCTGAAATAATCCCAATCAAAACTAAATGTTTTTTTTTATTTCTACTTTGCTGAATGTGCTCAAGTTTAATGTGGACACTTCATGTGTCAGTTGGATCATAACTCTGTTACATCTGTTATTATTGGTTGTTCACTGATGTCACATAATAACACTAAATGTCTTGTGATGCACACCTCAAAAAGCCCAAAAATTAATTGATACATGAACATTTCCATGACATCAGAGCAGTTTCAGTCAATATTGCAGCCAAAAACTGAGTTTCAGGAATTCACTTGTATCTATTGTTTACTCTCACATTCCATGTTTAGGAGTGAATATCAAGTTTAGAAAGCTCTGTGATTTATATACATCTGCTGCACTTGCTAACTTTATTTCTTTTTACTGAAAATTGAACTAACAACAGAACTGAGAGAAAATGCATAAACAAACAGAAAATCAAATTATTTTAATTACTGTAATGTGCTTACTTATTGGGACACCTAAAAGTAGTTAATTTCCCATTTGGGACAAATGGGAAATTAATCATTTTTAAGTGTCCCAAAATTTCGGCACATTACAGTATAAAATTGAACTGATGTCTATCTTCCATATATTTGCTAAAACAATTGGCTTTGCTTTTTCTTAAAGATCTACACACATAAAAGTATGAATTCATTACCAAATAACTTTTCATGTGTATGGGTACCCCAAGTTTTTTCTGCCACTTTTACAAAGGAGGACCACTTTTGTGACTTTATGTTTGCTTCCCTGCATGAAAAAGTCTTTCCAAAAATTGAGACGGGAAGCACAAATGAAAATACTCAAGTTGTTTCCCCTGATTGTGTACCTATTCAACTTAAGTGATAAGATGTTCAAGAGATGTTATGATAACATGGGGTAATGCAGCACAGACTTGATTATATGGACCCCACTTGGTCATGATCCATGTAAATAGTATATACATGATACTTATAGCCAAAAGTAACTTCAGAACAGAACAGAACTTTATTGCATATAAAACTCAGGCCACTCGCAGGTGGCATAAGAGCATGCACATACCAGTATACAAACATATAGCATGTAAAAATAGACATATTCAAGCATGACATATATAGATAGAAAGGAAGAGGGAAAAAAAAAATAATTAGCACTTGAAAACTTCTTCATTATAATTTCTACAAAATTGGATAATTTGATGAGAAGTTTAACATTTTCAGTAGATAACAGCTCCTTAAATTTAATTACATTGGGACTTTTATGGAAATATGGTTTTAAAAATTGCTTTCTATCTGAATTAAAATGAGTACATACAAAAAGATAATGAAATTCGTCACCAATATCATTTTTATCACATAAATTGCATTTTCTGTCCTCTAATGGGATATTTTCCCGACGACCAGTTTCAACTGGAAGCCTATGGTTACTCAATCTGAACTTTTGTACGTCACTTTTCTTTTGAAATCATTTGTATTTATATAAAATATATGTATTCTTGTCACACATTCTCTGAAGAAGTCCAACCAAATCACCATTAATAAATTCAAATGTTATCGCAGATAAGGTAATAAGAATTGGCTAATTTTTACTATTGTTTTAATTCAATTACAGTGTGACACACAATAAGTTACCTCAATTGTTAAACTAGAATGTGTCCATAGGACACGGATGCCCCTGCCTAGTGCCCCAAGTAAGATGGCACCTTGTTTAAGGCACTGGCACTTGTAGGATAACTAGGTTCCCAAAGGCAGACTTGTGTGGTACATGTTTTGTTGTTTTCCTTATGCAGATGTATTGTGCTTCTCGGATCAAGAGAAGTGTGTGTGTGGTGGTGGTTGGGGGGGGGGGGGGGGGGGGGGGGGGGGGGGGGGGCACTTGTAGGATAACTAGGTTCCCAAAGGCAGACTTGTGTGGTACATGTTTTGTTGTTTTCTTATGCAGATGTATTGTGCTTCTCGGATCAAGAGAAGTGTGTGTGTGGTGGTGGTTGGGGGGGGGGGGGGGGGGGGGGGGGGGGGGGGGTTGAAGGGTGGGGGGTCATGACTGTGATATGTGACAACATTCTCTATCTTATCACAGGAATGGATGCCAAAAGAAATAGCCCCGAAACAAGTAACTTTTCAAAAACAAACAAACAAAACCATTTTTTTATGAAATGAAGTTGAAACTAGAAAATGTGTTTATGAAACACTATGCCCCCAACCATATGCTTGTCTCTAGAGAAGGTTCATCCAATAATGCTTGTACCTTTGTACCATAGGCTTACAATGCACTAAGTCGAAAAAGGGGCTTAACTCAGTCAAAAATTTACTAATTGTCTTCGAAAGTTAATCAGGTCATCTACACCTTGGGCAATATCAACCTGCAAAAATCATGATCCTAGCATCAGGGGTTCTCCAGATCTTCCATAGGCAAATAATGCCCTAAGTTGAAAAAGGGGCATAACTCAATCCAAAATTTACAAATTATTTTCAAAAGTTAATCAGGTCATCTACACCACAGGCAGTATCTTCCTGCATAAAATCATGCTCCTAGCATCAGGTGTTCTTGAGATATTTTGTTCACAAGGTTCCATAGGCTTACAATGCACTAAGTCGAAAAAGGGGCATAACTCAATCAAAAATTCATGATTTCTTTTCAAAAGTTAATCAGGTCATCTACACCACAGGCAGTATCTTCCTGCAAAAAATCATGCTCCTAACATCAGGGGTTCTTGAGATATTTTGTTCACAAGGTTCCATAGGCTTACAATGCACTAAGTCAAAAAAGGGGCATAACTTTGTCAAAAATTCACGAATTTGTTTCAAAAGTTAAACAGGTCATCTACACCTTGGACATTCTCATCCTGGAAAACCTCATGATCCTAGCATCAGGGGTTCTTGGGATATTTTGTTCACAAGTTTCCCCAGGCTGTCGAAAAAGGGGCATAACTCTGGAAATACATTGCCGGCGGAAAAATAAAAAAATACGGGTCTGCTTATTTTCCATACTGATCATGTGCATAAAGTGTCAAGTTCCTAGCTCTTATTGTTCTTGACTATATGTAAGGGTACCTTTGTACCATAGGGTTCAATGCACTAAGTCGAAAAAGGGGAATAACTTGATCAAAAATTCACGAATTTTTTTCAAAAGTTAATCAGGTCATCTACACCACAGGCAGTATATTGCTGCAAAAAATCATGCTCCTAGCTTCAGGGGTTCTTGAGATATTTTGTTCACAAGGTTCCATAGGCTTACAATGCACTAAGTCAAAAAAGGGGCATAACTCGGTAAAAAATTCACGAATTTGTTTCAAAAGTTAATCAGGTCATCTACACCTTGGGCATTCTCATCTTGCAAAGCCTCATGATCCTAGCATCAGGGGTTCTTGAGATATTTTGTTCACAAGGTTCCACAGGCTCAGTCGAAAAAGGGGCATAACTCTGGAAATACATTGCCGGCGGACAAATAAAAAAATACAGGTCTGCTTATTTTCCATACTGATCATGTGTATAAAGTGTCAAGTTCCTAGCTCTTATTGTTCTTGACTATATGTAAGGGTACCTTTGTACCATAGGTCTCAATGCAATAAGTCGAAAAAGGGGAATAACTCGATCAAAAATTCACGAATTTTTTTCAAAAGTTAATCAGGTCATCTACACCATAGGCAGTATCTTCCTGCAAATAATCATGCTCCTAGCTTCAGGGGTTCTTGAGATATTTTGTTCACAAGGTTCCATAGGCTTACAATGCACTAAGTCAAAAAAGGGGCATAACTTTGTCAAAAATTCACGAATTTGTTTCAAAAGTTAATCAGGTCATCTACACCTTGGACATTCTCATCTTGCAAAGCCTCATGATCCTAGCATCAGGGGTTCTTGAGATATTTTGTTCACAAGTTTCCACAGGCTAAGTCGAAAAAGGGGCATAACTCTGGAAATTCATTGCCGGCGGAAAAATAAACAAGTAGCCCAAAGGGCAACAATTGCTCACCTGAGAGACACTGTAAACCTATAGGGATATTTAAGATGCTCAAGGGCAGCTAACTCCACAGTCAGTGGTCCAATCAGGCTGAAAATTAAACTCATCCAAAACATTATGTATGCCCTCATTTAATATATGCAAGTTTAAAAAGTATCCGATCAAGAGCACAATAGACAGAGCTGTCAAGGGCAGCTAACTTCGTAGTGGTTGGCCTGATCTGGCCAAAATTTGAACTTGTTTAAGATATTATGCATTTCCTCATTACCTGCAAGTTTGAAAAGGATCGGATCAGTAGAAACCAAGAAAAAGTGGCAACATTGATTTTTTGGACGCTCAGGGCAGGTACACCATAGTCAGTGGTGGGATCTAGCCGAAATGCTAACTAATCCAAGCTTTTATGCATATCCTCATTACCTGCAAGAATGAAGAGGATCCAATGAAAAATGAAAATGTGATGACGTTGTTTTCTCCATTATAAGACTATGGGATTTTTTTCAAATGCTCAAGGGCAGCTAACTCCGTAGTCTGTGCTCAAATCCGGCCAAATTTCGAACTCATCCAAGCTCTTATGTATGTCATCATTACCTGCGTATGATAAGGATCTAATCAAAAACCTTGATTGCAGCACCCTGAAAGTCAAACTTGCTCGAGATATTGACATGCCCTACATTTGTGTGAATTTATTTTAAAATCAGTTAAGAAATGTAGGTGCTAGAGCGATGACAAAGTTTTTCTAAAAATAGCCACAGTGACCTTGACCTTGGGCACAGCATCCTGAAAGTCGAACTTGCTTGAGATATTGTCATACCCTACATTTGTGTCAAGTTATTTCAAAATCCATGGAGAAATGAAGGTGCTAGGGCGATGATAAAGTTTTTCTAAAAATAGCCACAGTGACCTTGACCTTGGGCACAGCACCATGAAAGTCGAACTTGCTGGAGATATTGTCATGCCCTACATTTGTGTGAATTTATTTTAAAATCCATTGAGAAATGTAGGTGCTAGAGTGCTGACAAAGTTTTTCTAAAAATAGCCACAGTGACCTTGACCTTGAGCCCAGCACCCTAGAAGTCAAACTTGTTTGAGATATTGTCATGCCCTACATTTGTGTGAAGTTGATTTAAAACCGTTGAGAAATGTAGGCGCTAGAGCGATGACCAAGTTTTTCTAAAAAATAGCCACAGTGACCTTGACCTTGGGTGCAGCACCCTGAAAGTCAAACTTGCTCAAGATATTGTCATGTTTAATGTATGCTGACGATATTGTTTTACTTTCAAAGTCTTCAGAAGGTTTGCAGCAAAGACTCGATGGATTAAACCGTTTTTGCAAAGATTGGTGTCTAGATCTCAATGTCTCAAAAACAAAAATTTTAATCTTCAATAAGGCAGGGAGAATACTTAAAGACAATTTATATTTTGGTAGTGACCGTCTAGATTGTGTCCAGCATTACCGATATCTTGGAGTTTATTTTTCAGCAAGTGGTTTATTTAACTATGGCCAACAAGATATTTTTAATAGAGCCAAGAAGGCATCATTCAAATTAACAAAGACTATTACTTCGGCAGAGCCAAGTATTAATACAAGTTTACACCTGTATGACCATTTGATTAAACCTATTTTGTTATATGGATCTGAAATTTGGGGTGTTTTTAAAACTAACTCAAAAGCTTGTAAAAGGGACGAATCTTTCTTGTTTCCATCTATATACAAAAATAGTATGACTGACAAATCGCAAGTGAGTTTCTTGAAATATATCTTAGGAGTGAATAAGTATTCTTCAAATTTAGCTGTATTGTCAGAAACTGGTCGACTGCCAATGTACTTCTCAGTTATTATTTCTATTGTGAAATATTTACACAGATTAGAAAATGCTCCTGATGGATTACTTAAGGACTCTTATATTTCGTCAAAGCATATGCATAAGGAAGGTTTGCAGTCGTGGTACACTTCCGCAACGTACATTCTTCAGTTGTTAGGGTTGAAAATTTCGTCTTGCACAAATCTTACTATAAACCACTTGAAAAATATTGTAAAAAGCAAATTAATAAAACGATACACATCTTACTGGAATCAAGAGCGGGATAAACATATGCTTTCGGGTAAACTTGACACATATTTTAATATAAAACAATCTTTTTGCATGGAGCCTTATTTATCTTTATCAAATTTTCACCACAGGCGAGCAATTTGTAAGATTCGCATTAGTGCTCATAATCTTATGATTGAATTTGGAAGGTATCATAAACCAAAACCCTTACCAAGAGAAGAACGATTATGCCGAAATTGCAGTTTAAATGAAGTTGAAAATGAGATACACTTTTTAACACAGTGCTCCAAATATGAAACAGAAAGAACAGAATTCTATAAAACTATATGTTTAAATAACCCAAACTTTCATTTGCTAAATGATATGAATAAAGCTCAGTGGTTATTATCACAGGAAAACGAAGGTGTTTTAAGTGAGTTAGCTTATTATATTGTAAATTGTCTAGATAAAAGGAATATCAACCATATATTGAAATAGAATAAGTAAATAATTCCGGAACATGAATATAAATTAAATGATTATTTTTTTTAACGAACCATCTACATTCCTTGAGCATTGATGCACGCAAAGTCGTATAGATATGATCAGCTAATTGTTTTGTAATGTTTGTTATATGTAGTCAATATATGTGTGTTTGTGTGTGCGTATTTTTGTGTTTGTGTATATTTTTGCAAATCAAATGTGTACTTTTTTTTTTAACTACCCGAAAGGGTCCTTGATTTGGAAATCAAATATATTCTATTCTAAATATATTCTATTCTATTGTCATGCCCTACATTTGTGTGAAGTTATTTTAAAATCTGCTGAGAAATGTAGGTGCTAGAGCGCTGACAAAGTTTTTCTAAAATTAACCACAGTGACCTTGACCTTGGGCGCAGCATCCTAAAAGTCGAACTTGCTCGAGATATTGTCATGCCCTACATTTGTGTGAAGTTATTTTAAAATCCATTAAGAAATGTAGGTGCTAGAGCGCTGACAAAGTTTTTCTAAAAATAGCCACAGTGACCTTGACCTTGGGCGCAGCACCCTGAAAGTCAAACTTGCTCGAGATATTGTCATGCCCTACATTTGTGTGAATTTGATTTAAAATCGGTTGAGAAATGTAGGCGCTAGAGTGATGACAAAGTTTTACTAAAAATAGCCACAGTGACCTTGACCTTGGGTGCAGCACCCTGAAAGTCGAACTTGCTCGAGATATTTTCATGCCCTACATTTGTGTGAATTTATTTTAAAATCCATGGAGAAATGTAGGTGCTAGAGCGATGACAAAGATTTTCTAAAAATAGCCACAGTGACCTTGACCTTGGGCGCAGCACCCTGAAAGTCAAACTTGCTCGAGATATTGTCATGCCCTACATTTGTGTGAATTTATTTTAAAATCCATTGAGAAATGTAGGTGCTAGAGCGCTGACAAAGTTTTTCTAAAAATAGCCACAGTGACCTTGACCTTGGGCGCAGCATCCTGAAAGTCGAACTTGCTCGAGATATTGTCATGCCCTACATTTGTGTGAAGTTATTTTAAAATCCGTTGAGAAATGTAGGCAACAGAGTGATGACAAAGTTTTTGTAAAAATATGTGATGACGTTGTTTTCTCCATTATAACACTATGGGATTTTTTTCAAACGCTCAAGGGCAGCTAACTCAGTAGTCTGTGCTCGAATCCGGCCAAATTTCAAACTCATCCAAGCTCTTATGTATGTCATCATTACCTGCAAGTATGATAAGGATCTAAGCAAAAACAGTCGAGAAAACGTGATGACGCCTTTTTCCCCATTATAACCCTATGGGGGCTATCTGTTGCCATGGAAACCAGAGTTCTGAGCTGATCGGCACCAAAACCTAATGCAACCTTTCCCCCACCCAAATGATGCTTCAGATAAAATTTGATTGCAATCGGCCTACTGGTCTCTGAGATATTTATGTTTGAAAGTGTTGACGCACCCACGCACCCACGGACGGACGGACGACGGCTCGACTCCCATCCTATAAGCTCACCTCTGAGCCTTCGGCTCAGGTGAGCTAAAAAATACGGGTCTGCTTATTTTCCATACTGATCATGTGTATAAAGTTTCAAGTTCCTAGCTCTTATTGTTCTTGACTATATGTAAGGGTACCTTTGTACCATAGGTCTCAATGCACTAAGTCAAAAAAGGGGAATAACTCGATCAAAAATTCACGAATTTTTTTCAAAAGCTAATCAGGTCATCTACACCACAGGCAGTATCTTCCTGCAAAAAATCATGCTCCTAGCTTCAGGGGTTCTTGAGATATTTTGTTCACAAGGTTCCATAGGCTTACAATGCACTAAGTCGAAAAAGGGGCATAACTCGGTCAAAAATTCACGAATTTGTTTCAAAAGTTAATCAGGTCATCTACACCTTGAGCATTCTCATCCTGCAAAACCTCATGATCCTAGCATCAGGGGTTCTTGAGATATTTTGTTCACAAGGTTCCACAGGCTAAGTCGAAAAAGGGGCATAACTCTTGAAATATGTGACCCGCGGAAAAAAGAAAAAACACGTGTTCGCTTATTTTTCATACTGATCATGTGTATAAAGTTTCAAGCTCCTAGCTCTTACGGTTCTTGAGTTATAGATAGAGGACAGACGGACAGACGGACAGACCCAAACCAATATGCCCCCACAATTTCTCCGAAATTGGGGGCATAAAAAGGCCATAACTCCAAAAGTAACCGACGGATTTTACCCTAAATTGAACCTGACCTGTATTTTATAATTATATATCTGTGTATAAAATATGAATCCAATACATTAATCTTTTCAAAAGATAATGAATGGAAACCATTTTTTTTTACAAAATAAAATCGAAAAGGGGCCATAACTCCCATTATAATTGACAGAATTCACCCTAAATCGAACTTGACCTGTATTTTATGATTATATACTTGTGTATAAAATAGGAATCCAATACACTTATCTTTTCAAAAGATAACAAACGGAAACCAGTTTTTCATACAAAATGAAGTCCATAAAGGGCCATAACTCCCACAATAATAGACGGATTTTACCCAACATTGAACTTGACCTGTATTTCATGATTATATACCTGTGTATATAATATGAATTCAATACACCAATGTTTTCAAAAGATGATGAACGGAAACCAGTTTTTCATACAAAATGAAGTCCAAAAAGGGCCATAGCTCCCACAATAATAGATAGATTTTACCCAACATCAAACTTGACCTGTATTTTTATGATTATATACCTGTGGTTAAAATATGAATTCAATACATCAATGTCTTCAAAAGATATCGAACAGAAACCAGTTTTTCATACAAAATGAAGTCGAAAAAGGGCCATAATTCCAACAATAATAGACGGGTTTTACTCAACATCGAACTTGACCTGTATTTTATGTGTATAAAATATGAATTCAATACACCAATGTTTTCAAAAGATATAGAACAGAAACCATTTTTGTACAGGATGTTAGTATGTATGTACATACAGGATAGGACAGGACGTACATACGGCTAGTGGTGATACTATAATAAATTATGCCACACACACACACACACACACACACATTTTTAATGGCTGGGGCATAAAAAATGAGAAAGACCAGGTGTTTTGCAGGCAATTCATTGACAATCAATGGTCTTTAAAGTTTTGAGTCCAAAACTGAAGAATTTTTGAGAAAATGCAAATTGTTCATGTTAATGCAAGCACAGACAACTCAATAATGGAATCACTTAACTGCATTAATCATCTTTCCTGAAATCTGTTTGGACAAATCTTTGAAGCTATAAACTGAAATATACTTTTATTAAATTGATACAGGAATAAAAATATTCAACAATAAAAACTGTCACTAATCACTGCTAGAAGTGACGATTTTCATTCACTGTTGCCAATTTTTACCGCTGCTATCACTGCAAGTAATCAGCAACTAGCCAAGGTTGCCATTTACCACATCTACCACTTCAAGATTCACAGACTTTTCCTTGATGTTTTCCGATTTTCTATACCCTTTTATGGATCCAAAAGTTGAGTATGATATTCTTTTAACCCTTTTTAGACCGGATACCCGTTTTGGGGACATTATGCAAACAGTGCAGACCCAGTTCAGACGCCGCAAAACGCGGCGTCTGATCAGGGTCTACATTGTTTGCTTACAGGAATTTCTGTGCAAAGTACAATAAAAGTGATAATATTCACCAGAAACCCCTAAAACTAGTAATGGGATTATCTGAATGATAAGAATGGACAAGTCCACTGGTCAAAAAAGGGTTAAAAACCTAAAGGTACCACTTGAGAATTTAGGGTTACCACTGAAGTTAAGGTCTTGATAAAGGGCTATCCAAGGAACATTACTGACAGTATATGACTTTTTCAAGGTTTTCAACACAGACAAGGAAAACTAGCCCTATACCCTGGCATCCATGTTTCTAACAGAAATCAGTCAGCTTGAATAATCTTGGGATAGAGTCATCCCAGAAAAATTCCTGTCAAATTATTCTAAAATCTGGTTAGTGATTTCTTGCCTCTTCCCAAAGGGTCCAATCCATACCAGTCAGTGATTTCTATCTCTTCCTAAAGGGTCCAATCCATAGAAATACAGTTTACCAAGTTTCAAAATCTGATGAAAAATGTAGAAAATTTTGTAGACTCAAGCATATATAAATCTCACTCCAGAATCTATTAATATACACATCTACATATGAGCCGCGACACAAGAAAACCAACAAAGTGGTTGTGCCCCCAGTGCAGACTCAGATCAGCCTGGGCATCCGCCCAGCCTGAGCAGACTCTTCGCTAGGCACTTAAAGGATAGTGAAGGGTCTAAGCTACGTCCATGCGGACAGCAAAGACTCTGATCAGACTGAGCGGATGCCTAGGCTGATCTGTGTCTGCGCTGAGCGCATAACCACATTGTTGGTTTTCTCGTGTCGCGGCTCATATTATAACAAGACATCTTACTAAGTTTCAAACGAATCCAATGAAAAACTGGTAGAAGGGGATGCACTGACAAACTTTTTTACTAAATGATATAGTGACTGACATGTGGGTAGACAGACAAAGGCAAATGCAAAACTCTGGTGGAGCCATAATAATTTTTTTTAAAACAATTGAAACTAAACCCTTTCTGGGGATTTAAAAGGCCTTCTTTCAATCCCAGACAATCAGAAGTTAGCAGGTGAATTAATATTCACACCATTGTTGATTTTCTTTTCAAAATAGATTTTGTAAAACTTTTTCGAAAGGATTTAAAGTTCAAGCAATCTTTCTGAGTGCGAAAAATGGGAGCAGTAAAAACCAACCAATATTAACAATTTTTGTACAAGATAAAAACTTAAAATGCAATAACTGCCAGGTGTCCAACTGTAGCGAAAGTAAAAAATATGACAAAGCCAATGATACTGAGTCTGTCGACAGCATGAGCCACATCTTTCCAGGTAATATCATCATCGTCATCATCTGACGAAAAGTCCTGTCCTCTTTCCTTGAAGCCACGAAGATCTTTTTTGTTGTCGCCGAAACCATCAATATTGTTGGGTTTGCCAATCACTTCAACCACAGTTGTGTTTGGGTGAACAGTGTCGCCATGGCAACCTCTTTTCCGGAGTACAAAAGTGGTCAGCGATCGTAACTTTGGGGATATTTCCTTGTTTGGACTGGTATAGAACAATTTGAGATTAACAATCGTGCTGATCATGATCAAGCCACTTCCTGTGAAGACAGAGATCAGATAGTAGCAGATGAGGGACATGGGAGCAGACGTCTTTGGTATGTTGTCACCGATCAGCGTCATAAACACCGCAAACGACAGGAGTACAGTGATAGAATAGGAGACACGTTCTCCCGATTCCACTGGGATGCAGTAGACGAGACAGTCCAACAGACTGAGGAAGATGATTGGCAGTATCACATTGAAAAAGAAGAACTGTGGTCTCCGTTTGAAAGTCAGATACCACTGGGCAACTGCTATTTGACTCTCATCATAGGTGTGAGTGTGGGATTTCACCAATATCCATTCACCATTGTCAGTGTAGAAAGGTGTGAAAGCTTCTGGGTCAGGAATCTTCAGAAGCACCTCCTGTTCAGTGTATCCTGAGGCTATTATGGAGATGCGGCACTCCTGATGGTCAAATGGGTACTTGTATATGTCAGGATAACAGTTGGTGCGGAACACGTCCCCAGGGCGCCACCACGTTAGACCATTATAGTAGACTCTAACTGGTGATACATCTCCGTTCAGTTTGCCCACTTTCATTGAAGGGTTGCCCACCAGAAGGATGGGAGTCCACACCTGCAAGACAATGTTTGAAGAAATCACCTTAAAATATCAGTTTTCTCAAAAACTATTATAAGCACAAATTTTGTCTGCAGTCAACTCTCTTAAAACGGCACTCATTACAACAGCAAAATTCTTTATATCATTTTAACATGCAAAGAATGCCTTTATTGTTCAAAATGTGTATTCTTTTTAACAGCAATTTTAAATTAAGCTTGGCATCAAAATATTTGGGAGTGAATGTTTTTATTGTAAAGAGGGTCCATGGTAATATAAGAGAAATAGAATATACACTATAGATGTATGATACTTTTTCAGCTGAAAAGAATATTTGGGTCATTTTGGAAGGGGACCCCGCCCCTCTTTTATACTAAATAAAAAGAGGCCTTATTTCACGTTTGAACAAAAAAAAGTCTGATCTATCTTTAAACACTGAGATCAGTGTGTACCCAGCATGCACATGACGTCATAAAAACATTGTACTGAAGTCAATTTGACGCAATGGCATCGCACTGATGGCAGTACAACATCATTTTGACTTCATGTGCCCGCTGGGTACATCTGCAGTGTGATCAGTCATCCATATTCATATCAGCAGCATACTGATCTTCAGCAAAAAGAGACAAATCTAGATTTTGGGGCCTGTTTTGGAAGAGAAAAACCCATCAAAGACAGAAATAAAGAAGACTAATTTAAATATTTGGGGCCATTTTAGAGAGAGAGGGGGAAGGAGGGGGGCATATCCCAGTATTATAGCCAAATAAATATGGTAGAGGCAAAGCCCAGGGATTTATTCTCCTAAAAGAGGGTGATTAAGATACCCCAAATAGGTAAATCAATCTTGTATAATTCGACTGCTGGACATATTTTTCTCTTTCAAAATGATCCCAAAAGTCTACAGCCATCTTGTAAGACAGATCTAGATTTTCGGGATTATTTTGAAAGGGAAAACATGGGTCTTGTTATTAAATAATTACGATAAACCTATATTTTAACACAGCTGAATCACATACCTTAGAAATAGGCAACACAACACTGATAACCCCACCATAGTCCGCTGGGTTCCATGTCATTCTGTCTTCCATCCACATCACGATGAGATAACCGACGGTATGCATTTCCCCATGGACTTCATCCAGTTCATTGAGCGAATTGAGATAGAAGGAGAGGTTGATAGGTAGTGGACCTGGACAACCAACACATGGTCGAATATCCACATTGTAGTGGGACAGGAGATCTTCATGAAGTTGCATCGTTTTGTTATTTACAAGCGAGCTACATTTACCGTAGTCCAGACATACCAGTACCAACACAAATATTATGTAACTAGTACACATGTTTGTTTCGAATACAGTTTTAAACATGTTTTCTTTAAATACAGTTTATAATTCTCTATGTTTTTTCAATATTTATTTAAAATGTTTTAGATAACGATGTATCTTTCAGTATGTCAGCAAGGAAGAAGTTTTTATATCAACTATATCACAAATTCAGTTTAATAACAATATCTTAACAGTCAGAACTCATTGATAACTAAAAGTACATGTAATTTTAATTCATATCAATATTAAAATGAATCTATCACTTTCTATCCAGCTTCAAAGCTGCAATTTATATAAGACAAGAGTCAATATAACAATTCAGCCTCTTTTTCAGTCAGTAAAGTTCATGACACATTATTTTTCAACTCGGTTTAATTAAAAAGAAAAAGTACATCCCAATTAGGACTTCTATTTTTTTTCTGACAAGAACAGAGTCCATTCAATAAACACACTGTTGCTGTTGCAACCATGCCAAGACTATTTTGGATATTTTGGTTCTGAAACAGAGCTGTTTCATTTTAAATTTGAGCCTCAAAATGGAAAAGGGTAGTAGTGAATCTGAAACAGTGTAAACTCAAACCAGCCTGTGCATGCTTGCATCCCTGGCTGAAGTCTTTATAGTCATCTTGGTCCAAACTTAAAAATGTCTATGTGAACAGCAAAGACTCTGACCAGACTGCACAGAAGTGCAGTCTGGTCTGAGGCTTTGCTGTTCGGGTACACCCTACGGCACACTTTCCCAAGACAAGACAAACTTAAGAACAATATTTACTTTTCTAAATTTACCAATAATAAACTGTACAAAGAAAAGTAATGAATAAATTACTTAATATTTATATATATTGATTGCAATTAAGGTAATAATACACAGCATATGTTACTTTCCCACTTATTAAGTCTTAAAGGGAGTGCTCTATTTTTCTGAACCTATTTAACTACAAGTAAGTCAACATTTATTTGCATTTCACAAGACGTTTATACACTTTTTGACTTAAATTGTATTATTTTACTTATTAATGAGCCGCTACAGGCAAAAATGGTGCTTAGCACATATGCCACAAGCAAATACCTAGACCAGCCTGTGTGTCCTAGCAGTCTGATCAGAGCCTTTGCTGTTTGCACACAACACAGGGACCCTAAAAAAGAAGCTATAGGCAATAAAGGCTCTGCGGCTAAACTGCACAGATTCACTGACAGGTTTGTCTTTGCTGTACTTAACATACATTTTTATGTTAATTACTAGGCTTATTCGATTTTTTTCTTCACCAAAGTATTTATAATGGATCTCTACAGAATCACCTCTGCAGGACAAATGAGATCTAAGATCACTGTTCTTATGGTGAAAAGAGAAGAAATAGCATAAAATTTCCCCAAAAAGGGGTTGTTGATCTGGGCCTTTGACATGGATATTAAGTTTAAAAATTTCAAGGCTGACACACCATATTTGTTTAAAAAAAGGCTGACACACCATATTTGTTCAGCCATAAAAAGGAAGGTGTTTTTTCCATCTCATTGCATTCAGGTATTTTTGTCGTCTCCTGAAATTGTTGTCTGCATCAAAAATCAAGAATATTTTTCCAATATTGGTCTAACTAACTCTTGTACAAATGATGTCTAGGCAGCAAACAGTTTGGATCTCAGATCAGGCCCCACGTTTGTGGGGCCTGATCTGGATCCAAACTGTTTGCCACGTTTGTGGGGCCTGATCTGGATCCAAACTGTTTGCCCAGATACCCCTAAAGGGGTATCCCGAATGGAATGGGCTAGAATGACCCAACATATCGAAATCAATACTGAAATTCTGCTATGAATTTGTATTTCCCCTACTAAACCACCCAACTTTTTAATTAAACCGAGAAAATTGTGAAAAAAAAGACAAAGTGATGCCCCAGTGCCTTGTGCCAGTCCCATTCCCTTGCCCCTTCCCCACCCAGGATCCCTACACACAATCATCCAATACTAAGGACAGATGTCTGAAATGTCACAGTTGCAAATGATGTAATTTTGTCAAAAGATATTTTTTCCATCTTCAAAAAGTCACATGCACATCTTCAATGTGTTTGTAACATCTTTGCATAGTTTCAAATTAATTGCTTATAACTGTTGGAGTAGTTGATTACGAACTTTCTACCCTATATTGAAATGAAACCTCAAAGATATTTAAGTCGAAAATGTCATAATTTTGTCAAAAATTTAGTCACATGCACATTTTCAATATGCTTGTAACATCTATGCATGGTTTCAAATTCACTTCTTGAAAACTCTGAGAGGAGTTGATTACATAAACTTGTTGCCCTATCTTGAAGCCTAACCTCAAAATTGTCGAAGTTGAAAATGCCATAATTTTGTTAAAAAATTATTTTTTCGTCAGCAAAAAGTCAAATACATGTTTTGATTACACAAACTTGCTACCCTATGTTGAAGCCTAACCTCAAAATTGTGGTAGTCGAAAATGCCATAATTTTGTTAAAAAATTATTTTTTCATCAGCAAAAAGTCAAATACATGTTTTGATTACACAAACTTGCTACCCTATGTTGAAGCCTAACCTCAAAATTGTCTAAGTTGAAAATGCTGTGATTTTGTCAAAAATTATATTTTCAGCTTCAAAAAGCCACAAGCACATCTTCAATGTGCTTGTGATATCTGTGCATAGTTTCTATATGATTGCTTGAAAATTGTATGAGGAGCTGATCAAACAAACTGGTTTAGGTGTGAAGGACAGATGAACAGATGGATGGACTGACAGGGGCAAAACATAATGCCCTCTGACGTCACAGGGGCAAAAAAAGTCAAGATCGATAAATATATCTATTCTGGAAGGACAGAACTCTCATCTTAAAACTGGAGAAATATGTTAATATGGGGTGACAATGGTCTTACCAGTGCTACAGATAAGAAGGGGTAACAGGGATAATTCGATGATAATTTTTCTTATTTCTCATGAAAACATACATTGTGACCCCTCATTTGAACCGTCTCGGCGAGACGGTTCTAATGAGGGGTCACATTGTATGTTTTAAAGGAAAAATAAGGAAAATTATCCCTAAATTATTCCTGTTACCCCTTCTTATCTGGAGCACTGCTTACCACATGTGCAGAACCAAGGTTATATCACCTGATCATGATGCAGGGCAATCCAATAATGTTTTTTTTTCTATTGTTGCTTATTAAAAGAACCAGACTTCAATATCAGACACCTAGCACATACAATGTGCCGTTCCTGTCATTGTGAGAGCTATATATAATCCTAGGACATATTTTTTAGATATAAAAAGTACATACAAGGGTTTCATGCCCTAATCAAACATTTGCATTCATGTGAAATGCCTTCAAATATTCTTCAGGGTATCCAAAGAACAGATCTGCAGACCTGATCAAAAGAACTTTACACGCAAGGCCCCACTTTTCCAAAACTATAGCGTTATGTTTTCAAATACATTGTAAGCAAAAACATTGCCAATTTTAACTGAAACAAGACCTGTCACCGGAACAGGACAGATCACCCGACAGCGACTTGCCCATCACATAAAAAACTTTAACGTAAAACTTTAACATTTTGCTAATGCCGCCAACGCCGGAGGTAGTACAATAGCTCTTCCTGAACTTCGTTCAGGCGAGCTAAAAATGTGAGGAGATTTTGCACAATAACAAACAATCTTAGCACATTTGACCAATGTTTGTCCTGGCCAGTGCTAACACTTTAGGTGCAAGAGACAAAAATAGCTGAATTTGCAAACAGCGTAGATCCTGATGAGGAGCTGCCTCATACAGACCTACACTGTTTGCCCTCTAGTCTTTGAATTCTCAATATGAAATAGCTTGGACAAGACATTTTTTTTTTTTAATTTTGCAGACACAGATTTTGCTATCTGCTTTTTGACACTTAAAGGGTTAAACGAAGCTGGCAACACTAGCTGTTTGTCAGTGTTTGGCTGTTTTTACCAGTTTGTTTATTTTTGCTGTAACAGGCCTACAACTTTGACAGACTGACACAGACTCACCAGCAATAAGATGTGGCTCCCAGGGATAACACAACAACTCCAATCACCAGACTCCATACTATGACGCAGGCAAGAAATTTCAACAAGACCACTATGATTAGTGCAACACCTGGAAATAAACAAGAACTCAATAAAAGTTAACAAATAGGATGAAAGGATGTGCCTAAAAGACAAAGCGAGTGTAATTGATAATTTAATTACACTCAATAATTTAACAGCGGTAATTTCCATATTTCTCCATAGAAACATACATTGTGACGCCTCATTCGAACCGTCTCCATGAGACCTTTCTAATAAAGGGTCACAAGGTATGTTTTTGTTGAGAAATAAGAAAAATTCTCAAAATTTTCGTCAATACCCATCCTTATCTAGAGCTTTGCAAAGCACTACAAGTTAAAATATTTTACACCTTTTTAAAAGAAATTACCTTATTTCTTCGATTTTCATAACGTGATTTCTTATTTCTGACAAACTTAATAGTTGAAGAACTTACCCACTGATATAGCAGCCAGATACAAAATTTCTTTCCAAGAGTTCTTCAGATCAGACACAATTTTCTACAAAAAAAAAGTACATGTACCAAATTTAGACAAAAACGCTCTTAACCCTTCCACCATGAAAATAATGAAACAGACTAATCTGTAATTAAACAGGTTGGGTCAGCTGACAAAAAAACACACAGTCAGAATGGCCTTCAGATGCAGCAGATACAATCAAGGTTCATAGGTAGTTATTCCAAATGACATTGGTTGTAGATGTTAATTGCATGTGAGGTTAGAAATATCATCCATGTGAGGTACGATTTAGATCATCTTAAACATAATCTTGATACTTATATATACACGGCCGCTTATCTCCGTCAGCACAACACCGTGTTGTGTATTGGAAAATGTGCAGGAGATTTCCGGTGGTTCTGCAGGCGATTCGAAAATAAAGGTCACGAAAGGTAGGTGTCTCGGTTTAAAAGGGATATATTCTTTTCCAGCGTAAAACAAAAGAAAAGGAAAATGTCATGCAACCCTTCAATCGTTTTTCTATGAATACGAGTCTTGATCGAAGCCAGATTCTCAGTTATACAACAGATTTCCATTTTTTCCCGGAGCGAGGTCATGGAGGTGGCCGTTTTGTTTCAAATTTGCAGTCCTGAAGTCGCCGAGTATTTATGTTTTCATCTATCACCTGTATATTAAAGGTCTCTCATATAAGTACCAGTTAAGAGCCTAAACAGCATTTGCTACCTTTCTTCAGCCCAGATAATGAAAGTTGTTGTGGAATTCGTGATCCAGGATATCGGTGGTGCTGAAGGCGATAGGTGGCAGTGCAGGAATTTGTTTTATGTTGTGCCACCAATGACCGTTTTCAACTGTTTTATAACGTAAATAATGTAGTAGCATGGCATGGTACAGATTCGCACAGCTTTCAGATTCGTACACTTGGCTGTACAATGCCTCTGCTGCATTAAGCATGCTCATTAAAATGCACAGCTTTCAGATTCGTACACTTGGCTGTACAATGCCTCTGCTGCATAAAGCATGCTCATTAAAATGAAAATAACGACTCAAGCAATCAGGGGATTGAATTATCAGTCAATCATTGGAATTTTGGATCTTGAATTCAATAAAATTGTTTTTTTGTTTTTTTTATATATAAACCAATACCTGTGTCCAAAATTCCAATGAATGTCCCATCGCATAGCATTACCTGTTTTATCGAATTTTGGTCTCAAAAATAAGGAACAGAAAGTTTTGCCCCATTGGTATAAGCGATGAATGAGCTGGATTGGTGGCCGTGTGCACAATGTAATTAAACAAAGAAAGTGGGACGAATGTAAGTACCCAATTGACAAACTAGCATTACTTTCGTACCATTTAGTTCTAACAGAAGCTTTGCAGTGCAAATGATTGACTGATAATTCAATCCCCTGATTGCTGGAGTCGTTATTTCCATTTTAATTAGCATGCTTAATGCAGCAGAGGCATTGTACAGCCAAGTGTACGAATCTGAAAGCTGTGCGAATCTGTACCATGCCATGCTACTACATTATTTACGTTATAAAACAGTTAAACACGGTTATTGGTGACACAACATAAAACAATCTCCTGCACCGCCACCTATCGCCTTCAGCACCACCGATCTCCTGGATCACGAATTCCACAACAACTTTCATTATCTGGGCTGAAGAAAGGTAGCAAATTCTGTTTAGGCTCGTAACTGGTACTTATATGAAAGACCTTTAATATACAGGTGATAGATGAAAACATAAATACTCGGCGACTTCAGGAATGCAAATTTGAAATGTTTGCATGTCAACAAAACAGCCACCTCCATGACCTCGCTCCGGGAAAAAATGGAAATCTGTTGTATAACTGAGAATCTGGCTTCGATCAAGACTCGTATTCATAGAAAAACGATTGAAGGGTTGCATGACATTTTCCTTTTCTTTTGTTTTACGCTGGAAAAGAATATATCCCTTTTAAACCGAGACACCTACCTTTCGTGACCTTTATTTTCGAATTGCCTGCAGAACCACCGGAAATCTCCTGCACATTTTCCTATACACAACACGGTGTTGTGCTGACGGAGATAAGCGGCCGTGATATAGGCAGTTTAATACTGCAAATGCATCTGAGAAGAGAAGGTCTTGAATGCACAATCAAATTAAATTTTCTAGGCTATTGGTATTTTGCAGAATGGAACACTAGCTTCCATCCTCTGCCATACCCATCCACCCTCCTGGTCTCTCAAATTAGTAATTATTTACTATTATGATAAAATTGATAGCTAAATTTGTATACTATTTTACAGAATAAAGCACAATGATTTTTGAACCTCCCTTGTCTATCTTATAAATTAACATGTGATTTATTCTGTAGAATTTCTCTGTTCCGTTCCGCAAAATACCAATAGCCTGTTTTCTATTTATAACCCTAGCCCTGCTCAAAAAGTTAATGAAATTGTATACCTGTGTGTATCCTTTGCCCAGCACACTCTGCCCTAGAACTGATGTAAATGAAGAAGCCAGAGCCTTGGCCATCAGTAAAACACTCTCAGGTATACAGCGGTTGAAAAAGCTCACACTAAAAGAAGGTGAGAAATAAAAGGTGACTATGAACTACTTCAAAACATAAAGAAAAGTTCTGCTATAAAACTAATATCTAACTTGAGAGCTGTCTAGAAAAATTCATAGTTATACATAAGTATTACAGCAATTCTTTGTTCTCAGTCAAAATTACAGTGAATATGTAAATCAGTAATGTGTAATTCATCTACAAATTTGTTTTTTCTCTTCCAAAGCAATCCCAAAGATCT
Organism: Ctena decussata; assembly: GCA_963989385.1. Lineage (NCBI taxonomy): Eukaryota > Metazoa > Mollusca > Bivalvia > Lucinida > Lucinidae > Ctena > Ctena decussata. The sequence goes on from OZ022501.1 coordinate 18,414,565, forward strand.
ATATTTGTCATATAAGACAGATATAGATCTTTGAGACTGTTTTAGAAGAGAAAAAACTGTTTTGGAAGAGAAAAAACCTACATAACAGCCGAATTACATACAATTGATTGACATATTTGGATATTTTATTGAGAGAGAAACCCATGTCTTATAGCTAAATAAATACTGTATGTGCATACACTGCTGTGCCAAAGGTCGTGAAAACATTGTGAAATTATGATGAAATTTCATGGAATAGTGAAAATGCTGTGAAAAAATGTCGTGAAATTTGTTCAAATTACAATTTTGATAAACCGTGAAAATTTTATGCTGTGATAAAAAGACCACGAAATTCACAATACCATGAAACAAGTTGCCAAAGGGCAACAATCCCTCACCCATCAGTATATCCTCAATTTTTATAAAATTGGTAGTACTACAATCCCAGATGCTACATACCAAGTTTCAAGGCAACTGGCCCAGTGGTTCTGGAGAAGAAGATTTTTCAAGTTTTTTGCCATATATGCCCATGGTTGCCATCTTGGTCATGTGACCTGGACCGAATATATAAGTTTTGTTTCCCGCTTTGCCTGAAGGCTGCATATGAAATTTGCCCAGTAGTTTCAGAGGTGAAGTCCTTTAAAAATGTTGACACATTACAGACAAATGACCTTTAGCCAAAATCACTAAATGACCTTGACCCAAAGAATTCCTAGGGGTTCAAGTTGTCTGCATTTCCATATCCCAGAGCACTACAGCAACAAAAAAGTGCACTTTTTTAGCATTTCCCATTCAAAAGCATTAGAGCCCAAATTTGACCTTGTAGCAAAACAGGTCAAGGTCAATCCAAGGTCATCATTTAGCAATTGGCACAGTGGTCTTGGAGAAGAAGAATTTTTAAGGTTTTTGCCACACATGGGCATGGTGGCCATATTGGTCATGTGACCTGGACCCATACATGTATATGAAGTTTCTTTCCCACTTTGCCTGAAGGCTGAATATGAAATTTAATTAAAATTGGCTCAGTAGTTTCAGAGGAGAAGTCCTTTAAAAATGTTGACACAAAACAGACAAATGACCTTCAGCCAAGGTCACTAAATGACCTTGACCTCTAGTATTCATAGGGGTTAATGATGACTGCATTTCCATATCACAGAGCACAACAGCAACAGAAAAATGCATTTTTTCAGCTTTACCCATTCAAAAGGCTAAGGGACCAAATTTGACCTTGTGGTAAAATAGGTCAAGGTCAACCTAAGGTCATCATTTACATAAACTTTGTAGTACTGGAGTACAAGATGCTACATCCTAAGTTTCAAGGCAATTGGCCCAGTGGCTCTGGAGAAGAAGATTCTTTCAGGTTTTTACCATATATGGGCATGGCGGCCATCTTGTCATGTAACCTCGGCCAAATATATAAACTTTAGTTCCCCTATCCTGTTAAAAGTCTATATAAAATTTGGCTTCAATCCCCCCAATGGTTTCTCAGGAGAAGATGTTTGAAAATGTTGACTCCCAATGGACAAATGACCTTTGGTCAAGGTCACTAAATAATCTTGACCTCTAATATTCATAGGTATTGCAATTGACTGCATTTCCATATCACAGAGCACAACAGCAACAGAAAAATGCACTTTTTCAGATTTTTCCTTCAAAACCCTTAGGGACCAAATTTAACCTTACCATAAAATAGATCAAGGTCAACCCAAGGTCATCATTTATATAAAATTTGTAGTACTGGAGTCCAAGATACTACATACCAAGTTTCAAGGCAATCGGCCCAGTGGTTCTGGAGAAGAAGATTTTTAAAGGTTTTTACCATATACAGGCATGGCGGCCATCTAGAACATGTGACCTGGGCTAAATATATCAACTTTTGTTCCCCCAGCCTGTTAAGGCTCCATATGAAATATGGCTTCAATTGGCCCAGTGGTTTCTGAGAAGAAGATGTTTAAAAGTGTGAACGCCGCCGCCGACGACAGACGACAGACCTAGGCTATACTATAAGCTCGACTTGATAGGTGAGCTAAAAAGAACATTATGTTGTGAAAATCAATTTGTGAAATCGATGAACCATGAATGAATGCCGTGAAACCGTGAAACCAAAACTTGGTCACATGACCAAGATGGCTGCCTCGCCTATAAACAGCTTCCACAAGGTTGCTCAGAACAAATTATGTCAGGTGAGCTAAAGGACCACCAGTCTTCCGGTTTATGATAGCAGCTTGTTGCAGTATTTTCATCTGATATTTCACAACAGAGTTTCATGGTCTTTCAATCTTATTTTAGGCCAGTAGTGTATAATGATTTCATGGAAAAGTAAGACAATTTTTTCTATGCCCCAACTTTGGAGAAGTTGAGAGGGCATATTAGTCTGAGTCTGTTCATCTGTAACACTGTGAAAAACTGCTGCGGTTTTGAGCAATATATCAACTTTTGAGCCTATTTCATAAATTTTTGGAGCTATTCCCCTTTTTCGGACATAGGCATTTTGTATAGGAACAAGCTTGTGAACACAATATCTGAAGAATGCTTCAGCTGAGTTCCTTATATTTGGCATACAGTTTCAGACTAAGATATTGATGAACCCACTAACACCCCTTTCTGACTTATACATTATGGGATGAACCTTCTTTGGAGGTAAGCATAGGGTTGGGGGCATAGTGTTACATAAACACATTTTCTAGTTAACTAGAAGACCATAAAAAATTATATTTTCATGCCTTAAATATACAGTCGTTTCATGGAATAATTTTACAGATTTTTTACAGCAATCTTTTCACTGTAATTTCATGGACATAAATTCATGGCATTTTCACTGCACTTTCAGGTGTAACCTCATGGTGTTTTCAACTGTATTCTCATGACAAATTTCATGCTTGATATATATGGTCTTTTCATGGAACATTTTTACAGGGTTTTCAGGGCAATCTTTTCATCATACTTTCACGGATGTGAAATCACGAAATTTTCTCCGCGTTTTCAGGTGGCACCTCTTATGAGTGTTTTTACCTATAATTTCATGATAGATTTTCACGGTCATATTGTCACGGCCTATCGTGACTTCCCTGTGAAAACTCTTATGGAAGTCACCAAACATGTCACCGAACGTTTCATGGTACCTTTTGCCTGTAGTGATACACTTAATTTATGGGTGGAAACGTCTTTAATCACCAGTTGTGTTGTGAGCTCATTTCATATCATATTTCCGCTAGTTTCTACCAATAAACACCCTGTAGACATTGCAATTAGATAAGTCCCATAAATTGCAAATGCAATCTCAATTCAGTCTCTAAATACTAGCTCATGTTAGCGTTCAGTCAAGTTACGGTATGCACCAGTCATTGATGTTACCCTAGCAAACCTATATACAGAGCTGATGACTGGGCTCAAGAAATGAGCTTTCACCTTAGTGGTGTGCTGGCAGTGGCATGCATATGAGCCGCGACACGAGAAAACCAACAATGTGGTTGTGCGCCCAGCGCAGACTCAGATCAGCCTGGGCATCCGCCCAGTCTGATCAGACTCTTCGCTAAGCACTGGAGGGGTAGCTAAGAGTCTTAGTTACCTCCATACGGACAGCGAAGACTCTGATCAGACTGGGCGGATGCCCAGGCTGATCTGAGTCTGCGCTGGGCGCACAACCACATTGTTGGTTTTCTCATGTCGAGGCTTATATGCAGGGCCTTTGATTTCCAGTCAAAATAGTCACGACAATGCTGTTGTACAGTGGGGGGTGGGGGGATTTTTACAGGGATTTGATCAACAAGGTATCAACAAGGGCTCTCAGAGAGAAAAGTCAAACTCTCCAGCCCTGAGGTAGCAGGGGCTGAAAATGATTGTTGCATTAACCATCAGACAAATAATGCATAAAACAACTATTCTTTAATGCAGGTAGACAAAGGTAGATTATATTTGAGCCGCGACACCAAAACACCAGCAAAGTGGCATCTGTCCAGTCTGATCACAGTCTTTGCTGTGTGCTTAAAGAGTAGCTAAGAATCTAAGGTAGCTCCATGCCAACAGCAAAGACTATGATCAAACTGGGCGGATGCCCGGGCAGATCTGAGTCTTTAAATTGCTGGGCACACATGCTAGTTTGTTGGTTTTGTCATGTAGCAGCTCATTTAAACATCAAACAATATTAACAAAGGCTTCGCAAGTGGTGCATAATATGCCTGTTTTAATGTCATAAAGGAGTTACAGAATGAACAAGATTGTTTACAAAAGGATAGGCAGGCATACAAACAGCAGAAACACTCTATAACTAATGACAGCAACTTTAACACATCAAATACTACTAGTATACCGAAAATCAGCTTCCAAGGTTGGTTGGTTGGTTGTTTTGGGTTTAACAGCCCTTTGAGACAGTATTTCAGTCTATCAGCCCGTCTCCCAAAGAGAGGGAGAAAAAAAAGAGAAATGATAGATGAGAGAAAAAATGTCCAAACAACCCCCATCCGCACCTACTGCAAGCACAGTAGGCCCTTGAAGAGGCTCCTAAGATGAGTAATGCCAAAGTCAAACAAGGGAGATAATTCATAAACTACATATACTAGAAATACCATTCATAGTTTTAATACATTCCCTTGACAATATACACATCACCATGAAGTTGTGTTAAAATATTCTAAACGGTTTAGGAGTAACATAGTAAAAAGGAAATTTATGCAAGGGCAGATAATCCAGTAAGTAAGCCATATTTGAGGTTCTTGCTCAGGATACATTGCCCCATTATCATACACAATCCTACAAAAGTTTCATTCTAATATTTCTAAAGGTTAAGGAGACACTGAGTGAATGGAAATGCCTAAAAATACTAATCAAAGGGAGGTTACTCCAAAATTAAGAAAGGGAAAGCAAACATTCTTATATGTGACACATCATCTTGTGATCATGCACATTGCTTTAAAGTTTCATCATGATATTCCAAACAGTTACCAAGTTAATGTATGCACAAGGTAAGTATACACAAAAATAGCCTGAAAGAACTAATATAAAGGATGTAACTCTGAAACGAAGAAAGGGAGAGCTACCATTGTTGTAAGCGACACATTGTTAGGACTTCATACACATTGCTATGAAGTTTCATATCCCAAACCGTTATCTAGTTATGGCGCGCACAAGACCTGCAGGGGAAAAACAACAATCAAAGGGGCATAACTTGGAAACTAAGGAAAGGGGAGCAACCATTCTTGTACGTGACACGTTCCCCCTACTTAATACATATGCTTACAAAATTTCATGACGATATCCCAAATGGTTACTGGGTTATGGCACGCACAAGAATGTTTAAGGACAGACGGATGGACAAACGGACAATGCCACAACATAATACGACCGTTTTTTTCAAAACAGGCATATAATTAAATTCCACAGACCAAAAAAACAGGCCATGTAACCACCACTATTCATCCTTCAATCTGTCTTCCTCATGAAGGCAAGCTGTTTTGAATACAATTATTATACAACTGACTTACTGCTTTTGCACACGTGTGTTTGGGCATTTCTCAATATCACTTAGATGAGGTTCAACAGGCTCTGTGTCGTATCTACATAAATTGATGCCTTCGTCAGTGTACAAGTCGTTAACTTCTGTTGTGTTGGGACAACTCTCTATACAGATATGGACAAAGTGATCATCATCAGTAATGCTGGGAAGATTCATGTCTGGTATCATAGACATGAAAAACGTTGGGTCAAAGTAAAACAGCTTCCTGAAATTATACAGTGCAGACTTTGCCAAGTCATGCGTGGTAAAAGTGTATTTCCAACTCCACCTGTAAATTAAAATTTCAAGCTTCTGCAAATTGTAGAGCCAGAATATGAAAATGGTGCAGGATGCATATGTATATGATTACATTCCCTTTGATTTTCCTTTGATGAACCTATTTCTGAGAAACAGTGTTCATACTTCCACGAATAACAGTCGATTGTTGTTTGTGGAAGTATGAACATCAACTTCCATGAACAACAATCGACCGTTGTTCATGGAAGTATGAACACTGTTTCTCACTATTTTCCTTTGATGAACCTATTTCTGAGAAACAGTGTTCATACTTTCGCTAACAACAGTCAATCACCCAACGTCGCTGGTACACAGCGTCACATCTAAACAAAAGACGACATTGGCCATTGTAATGTTCTACTGGATGTCACGTCATGGTGACGGACATTTAACATAAATGACTTACCTGTTGGTTAGTGACAGCTTTTCGTTGTATATTTTACAAATGTTGCTCTCAAAAATCGAATATGATGCTCAAAATAATTTTAAAATTAAATGTAACTATAAGAGTTACATTTCATTTTTCGGAAATGCCCTTTAGGCGTCACTTCCTTTACACGTGACCCACTGTGTTCATACTTCCATGAACATTGGAAAAACGAAATTTATTTCTTAAGTAAAGTTACTGGAACTAAAAATCTGTCTTTATAAAAGATAAACTGGAAGCATTCTCACAAATTTCCTGAGTGACCAAACTGAAATCTTGACCCACACTTTCAGTAGTTTTGTGCTAACTCAACCAGTTCTTTTACTAATTAAAGCTAAATACCGTATATGCATAAATGAGCTGCAGCACTACAAAACCAACAAAGTGACATTTGTACTCAGTCAAGACTCAGATCAGTCTAAGCATTGGCAAAGTTTGATCAGATTCTAAAGGGAGCTAAGGGTCTGAGCTAGCTCCATGCCAACAGTGAAGACTCTGATCAGACTGGGCAGATGTCCAGTCTGATCTGAGTACCCTTAGCAAAATGAAATGGATTTTTTACATTGATTTGCTATTAGTTCACCATGGTTTCACCATTTTCCATTGTTACACTCTTTAATAAGAAGTTAAATTTCATATCTGTTCCTTAAAACCATTGCAAATTGGCTATTATATTTCGATTTTGGCAGAAAATAGTATAAAAATGGGGATTTTATACAGCTATGCCATTTTTTTATCCATTGGCTTTCTATTTTCTAGCTCTAAACAGAAATGTCTACCATGACAAAATGATATTATTTGAACCATTTATTTTCTATTGAATTTGATTGACAGGGAAATGGGCCTTAAATGATAATTATCAAGGTTTGGGGCTAGAGAAAGAATGTGGTTTCTATAGTGCTCAATAACTATATATCAGTAATTTCCTGTCAGCCTCTCAGTACACCAGAGTTAGTTTTAAATTCTGGCGCAATTATTTAGCTAAGTTTTAAAACAGTTGTATGTTTTTAACCAAACTTTCTTGCATAAAGTTTTGATAATGTTTTGAGGTTTTGGAATATATTGTGGACAACAAATAAATGGATCTTGCACAGTATGTGAATTAATACAAAAAATTACAGCAAAGTAAGTTTCTATAGTTAAAATTTGCATGTTTTACTTTTTGGCTAATGTCAGATTCACTGTAACATATTATTTACCCAGGTTGCCATGTCTAATGATGTATCTTTTATTCATTCATTGAACCAATGATTTAAAACAGTAATGACATTGGAAAACTTATGAGTGCCAGAGTTTTAGGTTTTAATTTTTAAAAACATAATGAAACAAGAGGGCCATGAGGCCCTGAATCGCTCACCTGAATATGGTGGCCATGTAGGTCATGTGACCTAGACTGCTTGATAAATTTTTGTTCCAACAGCCCCTGGAGGCTGTGTATGATATTTGGTTAGAATTACCCTTGTGGCTTTTGAGGAGGCGTCTTAAATTGTCAAAATATAAGAGACATGGGTCAGAGGTCAAAGGATGACCTTGACCTCTTGTACCCGCAAATCTTCCATGTACTACCCAAGATGACTGTATATACCAATTTTTAGGCCAAAATCTTCTAAACTTGCCATGAACTCTTATGTTCTACGATTTTCCCATACTTGACCTTGCCTTAAAAAAGCTCAAGGTCAGCCTAAGGTTATCATTTGAACAATCTTGATAGTACTCAAGTACCTGCTGATATATACCAAGTTTCAAGGCCATCGATCACTTGGTTCTTGAGAAGGAGATTTATAAAGGTTTTTGCCATATATGGGCATGGCGGCCATGTTGGTCATGTGACCAAGACTGCTTGAACAATTTTCGTTCCCTCAGCCCCTAGAGGCTCTGTATGAAATTTGATTACAATTGGTCCAGTGGCTTTTGAGCAGATGTGTAAAATTGTCACAATATGAGAGACCAGGGTCTATCAAAGGTCAAAGAATGACCTTGACCTCTTTTCATGTACTCATTAAGATGACTGTATACGCCAATTTTCAGGTCTAAATCTTTGACAGTTTCCAAGAAATCTTATGTTCTGGCATTTTCCCATATAAAGGCTAGAGAAAGCAAATTTGACCTTACCGTAAAAAAGGTCAAGGTCAACCCAAGGTCATAATTTGAACAATCTTGGTAGTACTCGCGTACCTGATGCTACATACCAAGTTTCAAGGCCATCGGCCTATTGGTTCTGGAGAAGAAGATTTTTCTAGGTTTTTACAATATATGGGCGTGGCGGCCATGTTGATCATGTGACTAGGACCCTTTGAACAAATTTTCATTCCCTCAGCCCCTTGAGGCTACATATGAAATCTGGTTACAGTTGGCCAAGTGGCTTTTGAGGAGATGTGTGAAACTGTCAAAATATGAGAGACCAGGGTCAAAGGTCAAACAATGACCTTGACCATTTGTACGCATTAATTTTCATGTGTTCATTAAGGTGACTGTATATACCAATTTTCAGGTCAAAATCTTCAACAGTTTTAATGAAATCTTATGTTCTGGCATTTTCCCATATAAAGGCCAGAGAAAGCAAATTTGACCTTACCACAAAAAAGGTCAAGGTCAACCCAAGGTCATAATTTGAATAATCTTGGTAGTACTCGTGTTCCTGATGCTACATACCAAGTTTCAAGGCCATTGGCCTATTGGTTCTGGAGAAGAAGATTTTTCTAGATTTTTACCATATATGGGCATGGCGGCAATGTTGGTCATGTGACCCAGTCCGTTTGAACAACTTTTCGTTCCCCTGCCCCCTAGAGGCTCTGTATGAAATTTGGTTACAATTGGCCCAGTGGCTTTTGAGGAGATGTGTGAAATTGTCAAAATATGAGAGAACACGGTCTAAGGTCAAACAATAACCTTGACCTCTTGTACGCATAAATTCTCATGTACTCATTCAGATGACTGTATATACCAATTTTCAGGTCTAAATCTTCAACAGTTTCCAAGAAATCTTATGTTCTAGCATTTTCCCATATAAAAGCTACAGAATGCAAATTTGACCTTACCGTAAAAAAGGTCAAGGTCAACCCAAGGTCATAATTTGAACAATCTTGGTAGTACTCGCGTACCCAATGCTACATACCAAGTTTCAAGGCCATCGGCCTATTGGTTCTGGAGAAGAAGATTTTTCTAGGTTTTTAATATATATGGGCGTGGCGGCCATGTTGGTCATGTGACCAGGACCGTTTGAACAACTTTTCGTTCCTAAGTCCCCTAGAGGCTACATATGAAATTTGGTTACAATTGGCCCAGCGGTTTCAGAGGAGAAGTCGTTTGAAATTGTGGACGGACGGACGACGGACGGACGACGGACGCCGGACGCCGGAGCCTTACCATCCTATAAGCTCCCCCGGAGCCGCTGGCTCAGGTGAGCTAAAAAGTCTGAAAATTCGGACACCTAGACTAATTACCAAAATTGTCCTAAAATTCAGACATTTTGGGCTTACAAAGCAGTGATATGTGTTTAGAAGATGCAAATGGAATGGAAAGCAGTATAATTCCTGGTGAGACTGATCAGGGCCTGCACCTTCTGCTTAGCCCTGTCTGTCCCAATAGTTAGAATTCTTACCATAGGGTTCTTCCAATAAAATATAATAGCCTAAAATCCCAGTGAAAATGGACCTGGGTTACTATAAGGTCTGTTTTTTTAGCTTGTATGCATAGTTATCATCTAAAAAAATACTATGCTGGAAGAATACATATAGCAAGAGGCAGTAGCTCTGATCAGTCTGCACATCTGCATATAAGTGCAGGATGGTCTTATATGTAGTATCTGTTGTTTGCATGTGACATCAGACTTCTTTTCTTGTGCTGTGACTCAATTAATTAGAGCTTATCATTATTAAGGTAGATATGCCATAGCAACCAGACAGCAAAGAGCAATGTGTGCAGACCCTGACCAGACTGCCAGAACAAATAGTGTAGCATTGTCCCAGCAAACAGTATAAACTCTGATCTGACTGCTGGGCAACAGAAACTGTGTAGAGCCAGATCTGACTGTCAGTATAGACCCTGATCAGATTGCCACTAGCAAACATTGTAAACCATGCTCAGGCTGTCCCAAGCAGACAGTGTACACTACTGCAGACCTGGATCAGGCTGCCCAAGCAAAACTTTGACATGCTGGTTAGACTACTGATCTGGGCCTTCTGACTGTTCAAATGGAAAGTTTTTGTCTGCTAGTGGACTAGTACAACTAAGGCGACTAAGACTAAAGACTAAACGCTATGCCAAAAACTAACGATGGCGGCTTGTCTGACAAGTTTGCGAAAACGAAATTCCAGACTTCAGAAACCTTTGGTGGCATATATAAGGTCTCTAAGTTCGTGAACGAAGTTTTCCAGTTTCTTTCTTGAATAGTAATCAAATAATAAATCATAATCCCTTCTTTTCAAATAAAGCAAAAAAGGAAAACGAGCTAGATCCGCCACGCTTTGTTATTTATTTAACCGTGTCCAGTCACGTGTATTTCACCGTTGCGCATAGTTGTACATCTTTACTAAAATGAGTTGTTGTTATTCATTTGTGTGATTGACATTTGGGTTGAAAATGGCTGAACAAGCCAGTGGAACAAGCATGAGTAGGATGAAAATTCGAGTGGAAAAGTCCTCCGAGGGCGAGAAAGCCTTGGAGTGTTTTCTACCTCTAGTGGGTTGACTGGGCAGTCGGGTCGGGCGATGGTGATGGGTAGCTTTCAGTACTGGTGCGTCCTACTTATTTGGATTATTTTTGGGCAAGGACCGGCAGTGCTTGCTATCTTGCAGTAGATATGGGAAGGGTTGTTTGGACGTTTTTTTCTCATCTGTCCTTTCTCCTTTCTCGCCTACTCTCTGGGAGACGGCTCGATATAGACTGAAATACTATCTCAAAGGGCCGTGAAAACCTAAACGACCAAACAACTAATTACCTCCTGCTGTCATTGTCATTGTCGTAAACAAAGAAATATTTTTTTTAAAAAAATCCTACAACTACATATAGTACCCTGGTGCAATGGTATGAGAGTCGGACCTGTATATGGGCTCCGGCTGAAAGTAAATATTTTTAAACATCTTAACGCGTTACAGCTCTTTATTTTCCTTCTCTCTCTCTCTCTCTCTCCCCCCCCCCCCCCCCCCCCCCCCCACACACACACACACAAAAAAAAAAAAAAAAGGAAAACGAAATTATAAATGGAATGGTTTCATTAGTTTTCATCACCTCCAGAGTCTTCAATTTTTCTCATTGTTTTGCAAAATTTCGTAGCATGCGGGGCAAATCGGATATTTTGCCAATTAAGTAAGCTAGTAAGCTCCTAACAGTGTAGAGCCTATATAAATATACTGCGATAGTGACCTAGCATACACATTTTTCCCCAATGCCTCCAACAACGGGTCCTTCCCAGCGGCTCCGCGGAACGAAACCATAATAGAACCGTCTGGGTGCCCGAGTCCGTCTGTCATCTGTGTCAAATTCAAAGATAGTGTGCACGTTGTTCCTGGGATCGGTATCCGACCTAGCCGCCCCAAAACGTGCCTTAGTATGATCGATTGATTGGGGCCTCGGTTTAAATTATTATCTGGAATAGAAGAAGAACGAAACGTCGAAATTTATGACAAGAACGCTCATACGAACGGCTAAGCAATGCTTTGTGTAAAGCGCTCAAAAGACTTACAAGACCAGCACCACTATCCGAGGTATAGGTCCAAATGCAACATAATTGCATGTAAAACACTTCGAAGAAAGCTCCAGAATAGAATAGAATGACGACATTAGGAGAATAAGTTGCAGAGTTCTAGATGCGAGTGGGCAATGGGTGACAATTTTAGTCAGATCTGCTAATAAACCCCTCATCCGAACCGCCTCAACGAGGCTGGATGAGGGACTACAAGCCTGTCAGTTCATCTGCCGTCACACTGTATCTGGGCAGGCTTAGACATACTAAGCGGTTAACCTGGTTACCAATACTGAGTGCACATACTTCCGCCAGTAACAGACAACTACCCTTGCCGGCAGCCCGCTAGTGCAGTCGGCAGCGCGTCAGACTGCAGGTCAAGGGGTCCTGAGATCGATTCCCAGACAGGCCACATAACGCTCGTGGAGACTGATCATGAAATATTTTCTATGGTCATTCATTCCCTTCTGCTGATTCAAGAAGGGCAGTTGTCATTTACTGGCGAAAGTATGTGAACTAAGTACTGGTTAAACGTTTAGGAGATCTATTTAAAATCTTAAAGAGCTTCTTCGAGAGCAGAGAACACCTTCGAAAGAATGAACATGGGCCATACCATGGAACAGTGTCATGGAATAGTTTGAGTAGGTTAACTGACCGCCTAGACATGACCTTAGCTGTTTATTTGGCCGTAAATGCTCAACAAAACAAACAAACTCACAACTGCCCTTAAGTCAGCGGAAGGGAGAGAATGAGCGTAGAAAATATTTCATGACCAATCTTCACGACTGTTCAGGGGCCTGGCTTTGGAATCGAACTCGCGACCGCTTGATCTGCAGACCGACGTCTGCCGACTGCGCTAGACGGCTCGGTAGGACACATGTCAAATTCTGAGGGTACCAAACTCTCTGCATAGGGTAAAGGTGATTTCTAGAATCTCCACATGTAACGCCTTTCGTGCCTGAACTGGTCCTCCATGTGTGAACGAGACCTTGGCATGTAAATGGGCGGTTCATCAATGAAAACAACGAAAACAACAAAAAATAAAACAGGTAATGTGAATTGAATCTCCTCCAGTGACCGGGTCCTCCATGGCCGGAAAGGATTCACAACGACTGAACGAAACCGTTATAGGTGAACCAAACAAGAAGATGTAAACTTGATCTGCACGTGTGAACATGTATTCTACGTCTGACAGGGCCTCAATGTATGAACATTTCTGCTTGTTAGAATGGCTTCTCCAGGTGTGGACGAGATACCCACATATAAACGGGACGGGACGTGTGAACGAGATAGATACATATGTACGTATGAACGGGACACCCACCTGTGAAAAGGTGCTGCACGCTAGATGGAGACCTTCGCGGGTCCTGTATTTTTCAAAGATCCAGCACGTAAAACGGGACATGCAGTCTGATTATCCAAGTATGCAAGGGATCGCCACAGGCGAACGGACAATCCATGGTTGAACGGGCTCTGCGCCTGTGAAGTGTAAACGGGACCTCCACGTGTTAACGGGATCCGCATGTGAGAAAGGAACCTTCATTTGTGAACGGGTCGTCCATATGTGAGCAGGAACTGCATTTGCGAACAGGACCGCCACCTGTAAATGGATCTTCCACAAGTGAACGGACCTCCACATGTGTATTGGACCGCTACATGTGAACGGGGCCTGCACAAGTGAACGACATCTGCAAGGCTGTACCTGCGAAAGGGAACTACATATGCGAACGGGATGTCCATATAGGAACGGGGCTTGCATTTTTCAACGGATCCTCTACGTGTTAATGGGACTGTCCATGTGTGAACGAAACGTGAATGTATGAACAGGACCTCATTCCGATGTAACATTTAGGCCCAGATGCGCAATACGTGAATATTATACAAGTTTCTATCACAAATATGTTTGGACTGTATTGACAAGTTTCAAGGAAACATAGCGAGTTGCGACTCTAGACTGACGCTAGATGAATCCCCCTCCCAAGGAAAAAATGCTATACAAGATTCTATCACAAATATGTTTAGACTGTATTGACAGGTTTCAAGGAAACAAAGCGAGTTGCGACTCTAGACCAACCCTAGATAAATAAAATAAAATTCACCTGTCTTGTCTAAGTAATGCAGAAGACAACTTTTAAATGAAGGGACCATTTGCCTTTTAAAATTGTCCAGGGGTAGCAAGTTTTTCATTTTAAAATGGTTCCTAACTGGCTAAGTAATGACTTTCATCAGACTGCCACTGTTTGGTGTGATGGACTTTCGAATAGGGACAAACTACATCTTCAAGACTAAAATGCTTGCAACAGATCGGCGCGGAGAGTTGGGGAGGGCGGAGGGGTTGGGTGTCCTGTGGGATTATAATTTTCTCTGCCTCGTCTTCGTCTCAACCCTATCTTTCCTTTCTACTATCGCGTTGTGAGACGGCTCGACGTAACTCAAATATTATTACTCAGTAAAACAAACAACAAACCATCAAACCAAATGCCGATTCAAGTATTGGCATCAAGCCAGTTATATTTTAGGTTTTCATTATTTACTTTCACTCAACGTTCAGGACCGCCGTGCAGTGCAAAGTTAATGTTGACGTCGGCTTAACGAAAGCACTCGTACATCGCATAATCTATCTATCACATTTTGAAGTCATCCAGGCAACAGCTCTAGCAAAAGAGAGAGCAGTTATCGCTTTGGGCTCGGCCATGTCGTGACGTTACACTTGAACGTTTTGAAGTTGGAGTGATAGAAGTTACGTTTAACAAATAAGAGTCAATGTTTTACCCTAAGGTGAATGGGTATACTTTCAAAGGAAACAACTCTGCCATTTTCATTTTTTGCCTCCCTTTTCAACGAGAGTCAAGTGTTAAACAAAATAACTTGCCCCCCCCCCCTCCCCCCCCACGTGTAGAAAAGTTCTTTCCTTTAAGCACAGACGCCATTTTAATGGAATTTATCTTCCAGGAAAGCAAATAATAAGTCACTAACATTGTTGTTGTTCCCCTTTCCAAAAATGGCGGAAAAACATCAACGTGTACTCTTTTACCTACATATTTTTTTTTCAGGTGACCTTTAGCCTTTCTTACTTATTGTTGAGGATTGGGGAAATGTTGAGTACAAGTTCTAAACATAATTCACACTGAGGTTCAAACTTTCCACGCGTCTCGTATTGTTACAAAAAGTCCAGGCTTCCACTCGTCTCTGTAGGCCTCGTTTTAATTTAGCCATATACCTAAATCTTGGGCCACTGCTCACACCGGGTAGGCGGCAATCGAAAACGCTCTTAACAATCGATTAACGCGGGTCAAAAACCGTTAGAAACAGCGTTTTCGATTGCAAATTGGGGACAATTTGCAATCGAAAACGCTGTTTCTAATGGTTTTTGACCCGCGTTTGTCGACTGCATGAGCGTTTTCGATTGCCTCCTACCCGGTGTGCTGATAGTGTAATATTAAAATTTGAACCTGTTGAAAAAATGACCCAACTGGCCACTTTTCAATGTTGAATATCGACCCATAGAGCATTTTTCAGTGTTGAAAATTGACCTGGGTCAAGTTTCAACATTGAGAATTGACGCGTGGGGTCATGTTTTCACGGGGTCAAAATTTAATGTTATCCGGCTCAAGAACCTCGGGGCGAATACCCCATCATTTAAAGTTTACATTGTAGTATACAAATCAGTTTTCCCGATTCAATATGATTTATATTTGATGTGACGCAAAGGATGTAAATTTTTATCAGGTTTGGCAACGTCGAAATCTACAGTCACATTGGACGCTTCAATGGATATATATATATAGCCGTTCACTATTCTAAACAGTGAGTTTAGTCTTTAGTCAATAGCCGATAGCAGCATTAGTTGTACTAGTCCAGTGCTAACATAAATCAAGCTTGTTATCTATTACTAGTTACCCTGCAAATTACATCTGACATTCTTATGCATTATTTTTATTTGTTTGTACTAGAAAGGAATAAGATATTAAGGCTGCCATGAGCAAACATTATAGACTCTGAGCAGACTGCTTCCCAAACAAATAGTGTAGAATCTAATCAGACTGCCAGTGCAGTGCAAAACCAGATCAGACTGCCCCAGCAAAACCGATACATTTGTACAAATACTTTGTAAAGATCAGAAAATTTAAGGGCACCTTGTTTTAATACTGCTTGGTCCACTAATTAAAAGATTAGTGTAATCATAAATGCTTATTACTCTGTAAAAATGATAAAAATCGGACACTTGAAATAATTACCATAGCTGTCTTAAATATGGAACAGTTTAGATTTGAAGGTGAAGATGGAATGGCAGACAGTGTAAACCCTGATCAGATTGTTCATTTATGAGCAACCTGATCTGAGTCTGCACTATTTTCTGATCTATCTGTTCCAGATAGTTGAAATCTTTATGGGGTTTTTTATTATCATTTTAAAGAAGAGACAAGAAATGGTGCTTGAAGCAACAGAATTCTTCTGGTACATATTTACCAAATTTTAAGGTTTATGTCGGTGCTTCTGGATAATATACTTTATGCTGCATATAGCAAGGGTTCAGGGTCTTTGTTAGTACCTTCATGAAGGACTTTTGGAGTCTAATTTTCACACAGAGTGCACAACAAGGACACTTTACAGATTGTGCGAATTTGCAGGCTTGTCTGAGTTACTTACATATCGAAGATATATTTCATTAGAATATAGCGCGTGATCATGCCATGAGAAAAGTATTATTTCATCACCATAACTGCATCATTTAAATGGTAGCAAACCATTTTAACTAATGTTCCAACCATTTTTATGATGTCATTTCAATGTTTCCATGCAAATGAAAATTATTGTTTCACCATTTCCATGATGTCATTTCAATAGCAGCCTAATTTGCATATTTCGCCCATTTTCAATGCTGGTCCAATGCTGCAATAAGGGTGATCCAATGGAAGTGCAATGATTAAGACTAATTGCCTTCTATGGAAACTTTCAATTGCTAAGCCTTGCAATGAAATGATGAATGAATGAAAAATTAATGGTTAGAAAGAAATGGAAACTGAATAGATATTAAATGCATTTCTTTTTGCTAAGGGTATTTGCTGAGTGCACATGCCACTTTGTTGGTTTTGTCAAGACGTGGCTCAATATGCTTAACAAACATGATATACATGTATACGAGTCGTTATATATATTTTGGCTAATAATTTAAAGAAGCTTTAACTTTGAACTGCTTGATGGGAATGTAACTGTGCAGTTTCCAAGCATCCCCACCTATCCCAAAATCTGAATTTTTTAAACTTTACAATTCAGTATAAATTAAGTTGAAAATGGTTGGAAGAATGGAAAACTCACACTGCGCTTTTAGATTATTTGTGTTTGCACTTCATATCAAATTTATGAAACAAACTTTCAGGGAGTTTCATAAATTTCATTTGAAAAAAAACCAAAAACTATATACCCCCTATATACTTCGTATACCGGGGGTATAATGACCAAGGGTGTAAGATTCTGTTTACCATATAATCCTTTAAAATGAGACTTTATCCAAAAGAACATTATTTCAATAAGAAAATGCAATGCAGACATGGTCATTGTCAATGGCCTTAACATGTACGCACCAAGAAGTTATTGCACATGTGGGCATACTAGTTTTATGGCACAACCTTATTCAATGAATAACAGAGATGTCATACGATAATTACTTTTAAACCTTTTGACTAGTTCAAGCTATATATTCTTGCGGTTTCTTGTTTATTTATTTCTTCAGGGCTCAGCCAGTTCTAAGACACAGAAAATTTTGCAACATTTTCAGGAATCTAGGGAGAATTTTTGGTCCAAATTTCAAATCTCTTTATTTTCTTTGAGTTGCAACTGCTCCCTCAGCTCAAAAAAAAGGAGGTTGGATGGTTTAGAGAAACGTTTTCTACCAAACTGCTCTTGGGCTGAGCTGCTTGCTGAATTTTCCATAGTTGTTTTCAACTGTTTGTTCACAACCACTCAACGATGCAAATTTGTCAAACTGCACACACACTACTATACATGTAAAGATATTGTCAATGTTTGCAAACTTGTGAAAATAGTGATGGTGAAAATGTATTGAGGCTTACTATAATCTAATTGAACAACAGCTTCATAAACATTGGGCATTAATACTAAGAACTAACTGCCTATTTAATAGATATCTAATTTTCATCTAAGTCAGCACAATCAGTATTTTTATTAGAAACTGAATGACAACATTTGCACAAATGTCATTGGATTGGACATAAGCAAAGCCTATGTTTGTCCTCTCCTAATCAAAATTGTATATTTGTTAAGAAATACTTGTCTTTGGTCTATCTGCAAATTCTTACGTTTTTGACGTCATATCTAGCCCAGTGAGGTCAGGGTTGACACCTTCTATTGGATCATTAGCCTGGTTACACACATTCCCAAAGCTATCATATCCATATACAAGTCTCCAAGGGTTACCATGGTTAATTCCAAGATATGCAACCACACCCTGCAAAAATAATACTCTATATATAAAATTAAAGAAATCAAATGGAGTTGCATGAGCGCTTTCACGTTTGATGTCTGTATTCTTTTCTCATTCTTTTGCAGCTTGAGTTTTCCTGATCAATTTTTTATATATATATGATTTCTTTAATTTTATTAACCAGGAAAAGAAAGTGAAATATTGCAATACATGTATATCGCAATACTGTATTGAACCAGGAAAAGAAAGTGAAATATTGCAATACATGTATATCGCAATACTGTATTGCGATATACATGTATTGCAATATTTCACTTTCTTTTCCTGATTAATAAAATGAATACTGAAATTTCTGGCAATACCCTACCTAGGCTAAGGTACAGCAATTATTCAACTAAAAGACTGGAGTTTTCCCCTTCCAAAAGCTACATGACAAAACCAACAAAGTGGCATGTGCGGCTGTGCACCCAGTCTGATAAGACTCTTTGCTGTGTGCTTAAAGAGTAACTTAGAATCTAAGCTAGCTCCATGCGGACTGCAAAGACTCTGATCAAACTGGGCAAATGCCCAGGCTGATCTTAGTCTTTGCTGGGCACACATGCCACTTTGTTGGTTTTGTCTTCATGCGGCTTATATCAGTCCTGTATAATTCTGCTATAAGGTTTGTTTTTACCCATCCAAAATAATCTTAACAAGAATTCCGTGGAATGCGGCGTCTCACCTGCTGGCGATTTGTCACAAAACAGAGCTAAATCAGCAAAGATGTATGCATGAACCAAGTTTCTTGGCTCTAGCCCTTACAGTTTCTGAGAAACAGACCTAAACGCGTAAAGTTGCCAAAAAATTGCAAAGTCAGCCAACCAACCGTAAAATTTTGGTAAAGACTCAATATCGATGATGACTTTGAGTTCTTCTCTTCCAGATGAATGCATGACACAAGTTTCATGGCTCTAGCTAGCCCTTATAGTTTCTGAGTAACGGACCTAAACGTGAAAACTTGACAAAAAATTGCGAAGTCAGTCAACCGTAAAATGTAGGTCAAGACTCAATGTTGATGATGGTTTTGAGATTTACTCTTCCAGATGTAAGCATGAACCAAGTTTCATGGCTCTAGCCCTTATAATTTCTGAGAATGTGATCATAACCCGGGAATTCTATAAAAAACTGCATAGTCAGTCAACCGTTAAAACTAGGTCAAGACTCAACATTATGTGGCTTTCAGCTGTACTTTTTCAGATGTATGCATGGCCCAAGTTTCATGGCTCTAGCCCTTATAGTTTCTGAGAAAATGACCTAAACGCAAAACCTTGACAAAAAATTGTGAAGTCAGTCAACCGTAAAATCTAGGTCAAGACTCAACAATGATGATGGCTTTCAGCTGTACTTTTCCAGATGTATGCATGACCCAAGTTTCATGGCTCTAGCCATTATAATTTCTGAGAATGTGACCTAAACGCGAAAACTTGACAAACAATTGCGAAGTCAGTCAACCATAAAATGTAAGTCAGGACTCAACATTGATGATGGCTTTCAGCTGTATTCTTCTAGATGTATGCAAGACCCATTTTTCATGGCTCTAGCCCTCATAGTTTCTGAGAAAATGACCTAAAAGCAAAAACTCGACAAATAATTGCAAAGTCAGTCAACCGTAAAATCTAGGTCAAGACTCAACATTGATGATGGCTTCACCTGTACTCTTCCAGATGTATGAATGACCCAAGTTTCATGGCTCTAGCCCTTATAGTTTCTGAGAAAATGACCTAAACACAAAAACTTGACAAAAGTTTACGGCGCCGCCGCCGACACCGGAAAAGCAAAACATATGTCTCGCCTCTGCTTCGCAGGCGAGACAAAAATATAGGTCCCTCTTTAGATGAACCTAGATTTTTGGGGTTGTTTTTGAAGGGAAAAATTCGTTAAGTTATATCTGAACATTTCTGGTACCCTACAAAAAGCTCAAGTTACTATATCATTTGAACTATTAAGTTGCTCTGGCAATGTTATAACAATAGACTGTAAACCATGCCATATGGAGGAGTCAGATCAGGATCTACACTGTTTGCTCAGTCTCAGGCACTTTTGTCTACTAAGAAATTATAGCCAAAAAGGAGTACAAAATACATGCTGCAATTAAAATATAAAAGCAGATGACAAAATCAACATCCGCAAAATTTCACAAAATGTTTCTTCCAAGCTATTTCATATTCAAAATTCAAAGTCTAGAGGCCAAACAATGTAGATCCAGATGAGGTGGCTCCATGAGTTACCTCATCTGGATCTACACTGTTTGCGAATTCAACCAGTTTCATTTTTGGCACT
The DNA here is from genome assembly GCA_963989385.1 of Ctena decussata. Classification (NCBI taxonomy): domain Eukaryota; kingdom Metazoa; phylum Mollusca; class Bivalvia; order Lucinida; family Lucinidae; genus Ctena; species Ctena decussata. The sequence continues at coordinate 18,435,206 of OZ022501.1, forward strand.
TTTAAGTGCAAAGCATTCAGAGTGATTACGTTACAGTGAAAACTCACCAGGGCTGGAAAATTCCACTCATCCCCTTGACATGATGAGTGGCTCATACTGGAGGACGAATGAAATTTTTGACTGTTCCTACAGCAAATTATTGAAATCACCATTTTTGTGTTACCGTCAACCCTCTTTACAACAGCACTCATTACAACAGCAAAATTCTTTATACCGTAATCGCCCCATTTACCGCACATGCCCCTATAACCGCACACCAAAGCCATTTCCGGAAAAAATGCATAAGCGCACACTGCTTTTTCCTTTTGAAACTCACAAAATCAAATGCATCAAGTTCAACTTACCATTACTGTTTCAACAGCGACAGTGTTTTCAGTTTTGCTTTCCCGACGCAATGTGCGAAGAGAGCAACTCTATCGGTCTAAATGTCAATCGGGCATCCTCGCCGATATTTACGAAGTTGGCTGAAGTGTTATGATGTGTACGAGTGCGAACAGCGACTCGGATCAGCTTACACATCTGCGCTGTCTGATTAGCGTATTCTCCGTCTGCATCAACAATGGGAATGTACAAGTTGATCCCAGAAGGATCGAGCTTACGAAGTTATGAGGTTGCGGGGGTGCGCAGGCTGAACTGAGGAGAGGAACTAAATAAGCAACTGCTTCCGTTCTAATCCTATTATGTTTATATATATATAACAATATTGTTACTGCCATGAATGTTTGATTTTTTTGAAATAAAATATGTTTAAACCAACTGAGTCTTTGCCTTTCGTACATGCGAAAAGGCGCCATTTCTCAAGAGCAATTCTTGTCATATATAGCGAAAATGTGCACGTGCGCAAAAGTGCGTTGGGAAAGATACATGAACGACAGATGAGAAACTCGGGTTGCAAAAGAAATAAATTATCATAACGACAAACTCTTGTTCCCTGACAAAATCAGTCTGAATGTATGCACAAACTGAACGAAGCGACCAGCCTGCGCATATGCATGGTATGTGCATTTAAACAAAGTTCGCGGTAGCCATAGGATAGCTTTAATATCATTGGCATACCTGGCCCGTGGGCCTCAAAAGGGCCTCAGGACACATTCGATCAGCAATCACCCGCATCATACAGTGCATTTGCGAACACTGACCAGTCTAACAAATCTCCAGGATTCGCCGATAGTTTGCAAAATAATTGTTTTAAGATGCGCAGACTGGTCTAAGGCTTTGCTGTTTGCACATGTAATACGGTACCTTTCTCATGACACATTGCCAATATTTCTGCACCCTTGGACGTAATATAGGACAGACCAAAATAGGAAAGATCAAAAGGATCGCATCTTCCAGAATTAGAATGAGTGTGTTATTAATAGAAGCCCGTGAATTTAAAGCAGGCCACTTGCGGCGAATGAATAGGCAGGGCACTGGCAAACTTACCTGACGTGTTTAACACATATTAGGTCAGCGTAAATGTGTTGAAATACTTTCCTTTCTTTCGGAATATTTTATTTGGAATAATGAAGAAGGATAAAGAGAATGAAATACATGCATAATGAGGACATATTTAATACTGAGAGGTATGAGATATAATTTGCGACTTGACATGAGATCGTTTTTCTCCCGGAAATTGGCAATTCAAATAGTTCGAACACTAAATATTTTCATGACACTTCGAACACCCCGATCAGTATTGCCGACTATTTCGACTGTTCGTTTGTTGTTTTTTCGTTCTGAGTGTGCGGTTATTAGAAAGGTTTTTAACCACACCTTTTTGTTGCAATTTTAAAAAAGTTAAGCGCACCGTGCGGTAAATGGGGCGAATACGGTAATGTCATTTTGATTTGCACATAATGACTAACTTGTTTTAGATATGCATTCTTTACAACAGCAAATTCAGTTTAACGTCAAAATTTTTGGGAACAAATGCTGTCGTTGTAAAGACGGTCCACTGTATTGTTGGGCGAGTGACAATTTCAAGAATTTTCCAGTCCTGCTTACCATTCCAACAATGAAGGCTAGGAAGATGATCAGAAACACTATATCTCGACATTCTCTGTGACCTAGTGGACCATGGAAATCAGCATCATCTTCCTCAGACTCCTCCTACTCAAGGTGAGACAAATTTAAATTGATCACAACTAGAAAACTATCATCCCTTTCACAACTGTCCGTTACTTCCTATACACCTTTCCTATAAATTGATAAAGTCGCGCACAAGTTATCTACCCAAGTGACGTCATCTATAGGAGCATCCCATATAATTCAGTACAACTGCAAGCACACATAACATGCATAAAGCAGACGTTTTGTAAATGTGAACTGCAAAAAATACATTGAAAGACCAAATTAGAGTATAATTGCCCTGTTGTCATGTGACGTTTTTTATTTATATATATATTTTTATTTTAATGTCATATTGAGAATCCCGAAAAGTTGCTCATGATTTGCATGACTCCTTTCATCGACGCTGTGTTTTAACACCCCAGCAATACATTCACGTTTGTTCGATATAAAAGAGCTACATTTCGTATAAATAAGTTTCCTAATCTGAAAAGTTCTTTCCATTTTTCTGACAGGTAAAACGCATTATTACCGGACAGATTACAGCACTGATATTTATGGTTTCTTGTGCAATACACCGATCTAAAAGCATCAGTAACCAGACAGTTTTCCGTAAGTTTGAACCCGAGGTTGAATTTATATTATTTTTTCCATCTCTTACTTATCTTCGGTATTATCTATTTGATCGTTTCCATTTCACGGTAGGGTGTTCTTAAAGCTGCCTCCAGAACAAGTGTCTAGGTAATACACAATCATAGGTGGTTGTTTATTGCGGCAATGCGCGCGCTTCGGTGATTACACAAACAAATTCCATGTCAGCACACTTTGTTGTCATTTTTAGCGTGTGTCTGCTTCATAATCAGCTAAACGTTCATTTTGTATCTTTTATAATAACAGTCTGAACTTCTTCCACGACTTTCTTTCTTTTCCTTATGTTTTGGAAGCTGTACTGGTGATACATGCTCTTGATTACGGTAATTTTGGCCCGATATTTTAGTCGGAAATCTTTTAATTTTATGTCAAATTCCCATAGGCTATAAGTTTTTATGCTTATTTTCCGACAAAGAGCTAAATATAGTTGGAACAAAATAGTTTTCTTAATCTTAACCGCTGAATGTTAGTTTTGAATATGAGGAAAACCGGCATTTATTTGGTTACACAATGAAAAACAATAGCCTATCCTATAGATGACGTCATAGGCGTTGCAAGGGACAAAACTCGAACAGACTCGGAGTTATAGGAAAGGTGTATAGAGTGAGTCCCTTTCATGAATCAAAGCAAAGTGTACGTACTTAAATTCATGATTCATGTACATTTTTTTTTCATTATTTTGCTAATCTAATAGAGAGAATCAAAGTAAGAAATGAGTGCACCACAAGCAGAGCAATATATGGACTTAGTTACCATTTCATCTTAGGAAAAATTATAACAGGGCATATGGGTCCACTTTATTATTTTTTACATCCATTCCAATTGTTTGAGGTTTCAAAACCCTAAGCTTAACTGTTCTTGAGCCTCATACCTGTTTAAGTATTGACAAGCAGCTCTGACTCGGAATAAATTCAAACTGGCTTATTCTAAGTGCTCTGAAAACTTTTAAATAAATATAAATGTGTCCATAGGACATGGATACCCCTGCCTAGTGCCTTGTTTAAGGCACTGGTACCTTTGGGATAACTAGGTTCGCAAAGGGAGACCTGTATAATGGCTGAGTGAGGGGTGTGTGGGGGTTCTATGGATTCCATGCAACTATACAAGAAATTTAGCCTGGAAACAAGTAACTTTTCAAGAGATATAGTCTGGAATTAAACATTTTGACAAATAAAAGTTGAAAAAAGGCCATATAATTCCCATAATAGTTGTTGAATTTCTTCACAAATCAAAGTTGACCTATATTTTATGAATGTATATCTGTATACCTAAAACGAACTCAATCCATGCAACTTTTCAAGCAGTTTGCACAAAATAAAATTGAAAAAGGGCATAACTCCCATAATAATCGTTGGATTTTACCCTAAATCAAGTAGCGCTGTGAAAATGATTAGGCAGCAGCCAGCTGTGATCAAAACTGTTGGTTAGTTATCTCTGAAGTTCATGAATTTATGCTTAGTGTCTTAGAAATGGAGAGCATTTTGAACTATACTGACACAAACAAGTAACGTCCGCTTTACAATTGTGTCTGTGAATTCCAAATGCACACAGACATTTCATTTGATTGTTTTATTTCAACAACGTTGATTATTCAGCAATTAATGATGTGCGCTAAACGGAAATATTTTTACTATTGGGAAACCCACCTCCAAACAAAAAATGATAAAAATAGACAAAAGAGGTCATGCAATATGCTGCAAGTCAGTATTTAGCTATGAGAAATGGTTTTGGGTATGTTAAACCTAAAATTTTGATATTTAAGCATCTTTAAAGAAAAAAGTTCCACTAAAAACCACTTCTGTATTCTGTATCAAAGCCATCAGGCTGTAGATCCACACAGGTAAATCTTCTTGGTAAAACCCTCAAGTATATTCACACAGGTATAGTATGTATGGTTGGAGGTTGTAAAATCGTGGGAGTTGTAAATTCGTGGGTGTTAGTAATTTGCATAATATTCATGGCATGCGCAAAAGAAGTTTCACTCAGTGTTTATTCTCCCAACATCTAACCAAGCATAAAGGTTTTGTTTCATAACAAAAGCCAATGCCTACAGCCTAAATAGGGAATAAAACTTTTAAAAAGGTTTGACCAATTGCTTTTCTGCCTTCTTTTGTTATTTCTTTTTTGTATACTTGAAAAGCGGCCATTTTCTAATCTTGGATATCAGCCTGAGAAAGCATTGCAATGATTAGGCCATCCTTAGAAATATTCTTGTTTCCCCTTACCCGACCCTTGTTCTCAATGGTGGGTAGGTCGGTCGGATTTTATTTATTTTTTTTCTCCGGAAAAGTCAGAGCTCCAGATAATCTTAATCAGTGGGGACATGCTGACGCCTCACTCGAGCCGCTTCATCTGATAGTTTTTCCATCCCAAATTAAGACGTAGGAGTGTTTTCAAAAGTACTTGCATACAAGTCCTATAAAAATAGACGACACAGTTTTTATAATTAAATAGGGACGGTCGAATGGCGCCCCATTACTGCGACTACGGATACGTTCCGCTGAGGTGCGTGGGGCATGGAAGTATAAGACACACAAGAACAAAACACGCACACACTCATAATTAAATGTAAGTGTGAACGTGCCATATCGGGGACATGTGTAATGCACATTCTGATCGTGGTCTATTCTGGTTACTTACGTATTTGTTTAATCAAGCAGTGTAGATATGAGGTGACAGTCCAAACTGGTACACAGATTTTTTCTAGTCCGTCGCATTCCTTCTTTAATGTTGGCCATATAGCCAAGAACAGTATATAACACGGTCATTCAAGTTTTACGATAAGAACAGTGATAACCCGACGAGGCTGCATTGTTAGCAAATATGGGACCGGATGCACCAGAGATAAACACATTCTCGTTGCATCGTCGTCTATACACTTTTGTCACATACCCTGTTTTAGATATTGGAACAACCCAAATATGAAGATCTATCTCCGTAAGATGAGTATTAGGGTGAACGGGTCAATCTGTATCAAAACAACATGCAAACATTAATAATGGTCATTGCGAGTTACGCATTCTCATCAGGGAATACGCTATAACGGAGTGTAAAGACGGTAGTAGTTTTTTTAAATACGGTAACCACCTGCACGTGGTTATGTTTGATCAGACATCAAAGAACGCCGCATTGAACTGGACACGTGTCATATAAAACCGTGAGACAGGGAAGGGTACCTTATACCATATGCCCCGATCAGCCTGCACAGTAATGCAATGCGACTGGTGTTTCCTATTTTGGATTATGAGTGTAAACTTTTACCATAAATTAGAAAAGCGATTATTTTCTGCGCGTTCGCGTTCCATTGGACACATTTGGGACATTATCTGTATGCTCACTGAAGACGTTTTGATTAGCGTCGGCAAAATGAGATTTCAGCCATGTGCGTTTCCTAATAATCGAAATAGTTTTCAACTTATACTAGATGAATTGTTTGTCCAGACAGTGATGACTCTGATCAGACTTAGCCAATACACATGCTTATCTGCATTTTCTCTATATGCACACGTCATGAAGTACCCTAAAAATGTAGCCTTTAAAGCATAATTTTATGCGATTTTCGCTAGTCTAATAATTTCAAATCCGATTTTACTTTTTTGAACAGTCTCCTCGTATTTCAGAAAAAGACAAATTGAAAATAATAATACCCGGAATGCAATTTCGTTGCTCAACAATTTTCGCATGCCGCTCTGTATCAAAGAATGACCGTTTGTTTTCGCCCGACACCGAAATTTTCAGCTCCAGGTTACTCTACATAATACCTATCGGCACGTGCGTTGAGCGGCAGCCAGTGACTTCAAAAGATGACTGAAATCCTTTGATCTTTTGTCAGTCTTGTCTAAGGTGGTTGAGCGCATTTTTGTTGGCTATTCCGGACTGCTTCTTTTGTCTCCAAACATAGTTAAAAAGACGATGCCGTTCGTTTTTATGATGGATAATCCTGTTTTAGTGGGAGTATCCCATTCTTGGCTCACTAGTTTGGGACTGCAAGCGTTTTTTTCGTTAGAAACACCTTTATCTAGAGCTCTGAAGACCCAGATTTTTGGTACTCGGCACAAAGGTAGAAAAAAAAAAAAAAAAAATTTTGAAATCGGAAAAAAATATTTCCGGTCGCTACGATTTTTTACGGTCGGTCGCGTAAGGGGAAACATTAAATATTTTATTTTTGGCCTTACTGATTTTGTACCTTCCGGTGAACAGTTGGTCCTAGTATGCGAGTAAAATCTTATTGCAAAATTGTTCTCTTATTTGATTATTATACCAGGGGTCCTTATCTGCTTTTTCTTGAAAAAGAAAAGTCTTACGTTTTGAGAGTAGGGCTGAATCCAGGCTCATATTTTTTCCAAAGAAAACAGTCTGTGCATAATGATATTTAGTATTCAAGCGGATATAACCATACAGTGACTCAGTGAATTTCAACTTGTTCTACTCAAGGGCTATGATGCTACAGTTAAAAATGTTTTAGTTGTAGGGAAGTCAAGGTGGCGCATTAAGAATCCTGTTTAATTGGATGGGTATCTTCCTTTTATAATTAATATCAGATATAGATTGGATTGTGTTTAATCTGTTTAAGACTAAAAAGTTTCCAAATGCATCTGAGGCAGAAAATGATCAACAAGTGACTTGATGTGGGTACATCGATTTTTTATCATGCAGCGGAACACATCCACGAATTTAAAACCCCTTGACATTTGCTATAAATAGATCACCCAATCACATGCGGATGAATTTTCTAACATCAAAACGATATTCAAGTTCAAGTTCAAAGTTTATTGAGCATACAGGCACAATGTGCCCCTCGCCCTAACAGAATACATATGAGAAGAGCAAATATATATGATCAAAATACATATACAACATCAAAACATACAAATTATACAGCAAGATAGTTAAATCAGTACTAACGTGCATACATTTCTGTTAATTCATAATAATAGTACATGTGTCACTTTAAAACAGACCTTACAAAAATTCTTCTAACATATTACTTTGCATCGAAACTGTATCAGGTTATTCATCTGTTGTTTTGGTCTATTTATGTCATAAGAAATTATTAAGAAAATGATTTGACATGTGACTGTCACATGATTTAGTTCTTATATCCACGATTATACCATCTTCTAGTGGTGTACCGATGATCAGGTGGTATCGATTAGCGGCGTGCTGGAAGCTCCCGATTCCGATAATCGATTGAACTTTGTCAAAATCGATCATCGGCATGAAATGGAGGAGCGGTATGCGAGCCGTCTCTGCACCGTCCAGTATTCCGGTACCGGGTTTTATACGTGGTGCGGCGCACACCGCCGCTCTTGTTTTATCAATAGAGCGTGCCTATGTCTCCAATATGGCTTCCAATGACAACAATTTCAGTCATAATGACTCGGTCGCAATCATCCCGGCACTAAAAGAAAATCCAACGTGTGGGAATACTTCGGATTTTACAAAAAGAATCACGACCTGCCACCAACAAGAGTCAGTCTCGATATGAGTAAAGGGGTTTGTAGGGTAAGAATCTTTCGTCAAAACAAGTACTGGTTTTCAGTAAAAAGTGATGGCGTCTCTGTTATCTTACAACCAATTCATGACCACTACATTCGATCTGGGAATAATTCCATGCCATGATAAACAATCTTAATGAATAGTTCTTGCTCAGAATATTTGTTTACATAATAATTCTGGCACCCCACCCACTCTTTCTTCATGTTTTTTTTTACCTCATCTTTCTGAGGCCTTGGTTATTATGGGTGGGGGGTTAACTAATTTAGCCAGTGCCTAAGGGGAACCTATGCTTGACTCTTTTTAGGTGTGGACTTAGTTTTTTTTACGTGTGGGGTGGAATTTTGGAATGGCAAACAGTGTGGACCCTAAAAGAGCAGTGTGATCTCAGTGATCTGGGTCTACATTCTACACTGTTTGGCTAGACCTGTCTGTCCAAAAAATTTATTTAAGCTATCAGAGCCTGGTTAAGGGTTCATATGGACATGCGTCACATCATCCACCATAAATATGTGTTACTAAGCCAACTAGCACAAAGCAGAGGTGGTTAAGAAGTAATAACCAAAAGGTGCATATAGAAAGCAGTTGCAAAACTACAAAAGCTACTACACTACAGAAGCAGCTATTTTCAGTCTATAATACATGGATTTTACAAGGATTAACCGTGAAAAATGCATGGAAAAGCAAACTTAGCTAGAACTGATTAATAATCGGAAGAATCGCATCAACAGCAGCAACCGATTCCAACCGATGATCGATTATGATTTCCAGCCGATGTCCCATCACTACCATCTTCAAGGATAATGTATGTTGAGGTAGCGATAACACAGTATCGGCAAATTTACAGCTTCCCTTCTGGCAACAGTGCAAAATCAGTCATTTACAAATTAACATTTTCTCATGAAATTTGTTATTTTCAAAAATAAGAAAATTATTTTGATGTAAATATAACCTTTGTCCTTCATTATTCCATATTTGTTAAATGAAGTATAATCGAACAATGGAGAAACAAATATTCAAAGCGAGCACCTATATGTGAAATTTTACCGCATAGCGGCAGCCATTTTCTTCCAATTTGATTGGTTCAGTCATGTCATGACCTCTTGTTGTTTTGACGTAGCTCATTTGCATAACCAATCAAATTACAATTTTTTTAATTTATACAGTATGACGTAGAATTGATCATGAATGAATCTCATGGTTATTTTTATTTTTAGAATTTCCATATATTTCCATGAAAAAATGGGCTGCAAAGATTGGTCAATTTTCAGAAGTGAATATCTTCGCTATTTATGCATCCGAAAGCATCAAAAAGGTACCCTAATGAAGCTGAGGGTTTCCTCTACACACTGGAGTTAATTTTAGAAGCGTAAACATTAGCGCATCTGTGCGCAAAGCATTAAAACACACCCACTGTTTACACAGTCGGCAATGGTGCGACAGAAAATCTGATACACCGCGAAAGGTAAAACATCAAAAAACATAACTGAGCGATGTGTAAATTGAAATTATTGATCGATAAAATGTAAGACAAAACTTGAGGGGCTGTGTAGTTTGACATAACGTAACTTTTTTATTTCTATACGGATTTTGAAAATTTAAACATCTTTATTTTTCTAATGAATTGAACTTTCTCATACTGTTTTTATTTTTGGAAAAATCACAATTTTAAGAAATGCATTGTTATCGCTAGTTGAGGTGCACTGCGAGGTTGGATTAAATGGAAAAATTTATTAGAAAAGCGTTTTGATTCTGAGATAAAATTCTCTAGTTCCTCCAAGATGAGGCCTCTATATTCCTTGTAATGGTCATCTGGTTTGGCACTCATAAGTAATTCCAGGAGTGCCTCAACAAGAGAGTAGCTGGGCAGTGGCGGATCCAGAGGGGGTTCGGGGGGTTCAAACGAACCCCCTCTTCAGCCTAAATTATTTCATTTTCAAGGGAAAATTCAGGAAAAATTGGTCAAACTGCACAAATCAAACCCCCTTTGAAGCTAATTTGAACCCCCTGTCCAAAATTCCTGGATCTGCCCCTGCTGGGAAATGTAAGCTTTTTCGGTCCAGAATTGCTCTGCTAACATTAAGCATAATTTGAACTGAATATTTCAAGAATAAGACATCTATTACAACTGAATAGCCAATGTTGATATTGCTCTTTGAAATGAGCTGGCACTCACGACACAAAAATATAGGACCGACCACTGGTCCCCAACCGAAGACTGGTAGCCTCAAACAAATAAAACACGATTTTCTGGCGTATATAATGTTGTAGACAATATAATCATTAAACTATGTAACAGTCATACCTTGAATGGTCGTACCTTTGTATCTGAATTACGACAACAATCACACAGACCCATATTTATGCTCTGATAATCACAGTTTGAAGAGATCGCGCGCAGACATTTTTATCATTGACGTCACAAAGACGTGCTCGATTGAAACCGGTGAATTTCAATATAGGTCATTCTACATACCGTAAGATGAGAACAGAATTGTTTTAAAACTGGACAATCATTCACCAGGACCTGTGATCAGGGAAGCTAGTTCCTAGCCCTTTCAAGGGAAGTAAACTTCAAAACTGAAACCTTTGCACAATCAGCAGCAGAAATAAGGGAATCTGCCAGAATTGTTTACTGGTAATAGGTCGAAGGACAATCATTCACCAGGACCTGTGATCAGAGAAGCTATAGTAAGTCTCTATCCCTCACAAGAGAAGTAGTAACTGCATCCTCTGCACACTCAGCAGCAGATATAAGGGAATCTTCCAGGGAATTCCACTCTCTGATAGTCTGGGGGAAGAAACTAGACTTGTATATATCAGTGCCAGCCAATGGGGTTTGAATTGCCATGGATGATGATTCCTGGTACGCCTGATAGGGGGGAACAAGGTCATTTATGGGTATATTGGCTGCACGCTTCAGACCTTTGTAAAGTATTATGAGTCTACTATCTTTCCAGCTCTTTTCAGAGATTCTCACTTAAGTTTATCCAGAATGCCAGTCATACTCCCAGTTTCATGTGTGTAATGAGATGAAAATTTATTTAATGTCACATATTAGAAACAGACAACATATTAAAGCTCTGTAGAGATTTTATTGAGACAAACGAGGTATCCAGTAACAAATTATACTTACCTGATGACTTAACTTTATCTTCCTAATCTACCCTTTATAGGCGAGCATCAGCCAAGGGAGCCCTTTATAGGCGAGCATCAGCCAATGGAGCTCCTAGTACCATTTTTCACGCCTTTGGTATGGTGCGGCTGGGTGTTGAACTCACACCTCCCAAAAGCTAGGTGCCCTTTTCTGTACCTTCTCAAGTTCATGCAGTTCCAAATTATAATATAGTCTGGGAGAAGAAACTAGACTTGTATATATCATTCCCAGCCAACAGGGTTTGCAATGCCAGGGAATGATGCTTCCTGATACGCCTGCTAAGGGCAACATTTACAAGGTCATTTATGGCAGCACCCTTCAGATCTTTGTAAAGCAGTATGAGTCTACTATCTTTCCTCTTCTTCTTCAGAGATTCCCACATTTCTCCCGAATGACAATCATACTCTGAGGTCTATAGGTGTAAGTGCCTCCTACAAATCTAGTCACCCTTTTCTGTAAACTGGTTCCCCAGTTGTTCACAGTGTGTATGACAATTGGTAAGGACTACTGTTGCGACGGCTTTCATTGGATAATGCATTAGCCAATCAGCTAGTCCGTAACAAATGAAGTTACCCTTAGTTATACTATCAACACCTAATTACAACATTATTGGGGTATTTCACTAACTTACATCCACATTGCTCCTTCTTTAAAATAAACTAAGAAACAAACCTCTGTTGGTTTAGGTAGATCTATAAAATCTCGCAAGAACTCTCGCTAGATCTCACGGGCAGATTTTTTAGATTAAACCTAATGACCTAGTTTTTGACCCCACATGACCCAGTTTCTAACCTGGTCTAGATTTCTTGCATATAAACATTCTGACAGAGTTTCATGAAAATCGGATCAAAACTGTGCCCTCTACAGTGTACACAATGTTTTTCTAAGGTTTGACCTAGTGACCTAGTTTTTGACCCAACATGACCAAGTTGCAGCCTTGATCTAGATTTGTTGGAGATAAACATTTTGACAAAGTTTCATGAAGATTGGAACAAAACTGTGCCCTCTAGAGCTTTCACATGTTTTTTTCTAAGATCTGACATAGTGACCTAGTTCTTGACTTGACATGGCCCAGTTTCGAATTTGGTCTAGATTTTATAAAAGTAAACATTCTGACAAAGTTTCATGAAGATTGGATCATAACTGTGCCCTCAAGAGTGTACACAATGTTTTTTTCTAAGATTTGATCTAGTGATCTAGTTTTTGACCCCACAAGACTCAGTTTCGTAATAAGCCTAGATTTCATTAAGATAAACATTCTGATAAAGTTTCATGAAGATTGGAACAAAACTGTACCCTCTAGCGCGTTCCAATGGTTTTTCTAAGATCTGATGTAGCGACCTAGTTTTGGACCTGACATAGCCCACTTTCAAATGTGGTCTAGATTTCATAAAAATAAACATTCTGACAAAGTTTCATGATGATTGGATCATAACCGTGCCCTCTAGAGTGTACACAAGTTTTTTCTAAGATTTGACCTAGTGACCTAGTTTTTGACCCCACAAGACTCAGTTTCAAAATTGGCCTAGATTTCATTAAGATAAACATTCTGACAAAGTTACATGAATATTGGATCATAACTTGCCCTCTAGATTGTGCACAAGGTTTTTCTAAGATTTGACCAAGGACCTAGTTTTTGACCCCAAATAACCAAGTTACAAACTTGATCTAGATTTCATTAAGATAAATATTCTGACAAAGATTCATGATGATTGGATCATAACCGTGCCCTCTGTGTCAAGATTTATTTCTATTTTTAGCTCTGATGGCCATTTTGTTCAGGGGAGTGGAGCTGTTTTAGCAATTTTGATTCAGAGCCATGAGTCAAACATTTCTGTGAAATTATTTTGAAATTGAGCCATTGGCTTCAGAGATGTCGTTTAAAGGTTTTTTCTATTTTTTAGCTCTGGCAGCCATTTTGTTCAGTGGAGCGGAACCATTTAAGCAATTTTGGTTCGGGGCTATAACAGAAACATTTGTGTGAAATTATTTTGAAATTGGCTAACTGGTCTAGGAGATGTTGTTTGACAGATGAATGGACGGACAGACGCTGCACAAATATCGATAACAATAACTCACCTTGACCACCTCGTGCTCAGGTGAGCTAAAGCACGCCTGGTAAACTATCACAGGTACCTCCGGCGGAGGTACCTATAAAAAGTTGTGACAGGCATATGGAGCTGCCTGTGACTGTCAAAAAAATGACAACAAACGGTTGGAATTCCTCTTTTGATGACAAAATATAGAATAACCAGGGAGTTTATTAAAAATCAAAAAGTGCTATTCGACCCTTATAGGCATAAAGTTTTGTCATACATCATATCCTGCAGAACTTTCCATATCAACCAAAGATTCGACTTTTGGAGTGGCCCACAGTACTCAAAACATAAAGAATTTGGCCGTTTTTTGGTCTTAAATGCAGTGATCTTGCATACAAATCTGTTTTTCTCGGCACACTGATGTTAATGTGACCTCCTTGCCTAAATATAAATGTCAATTGACTACAAATAAGGCTTGATTTTTCAAAACAACAGCTGGAGGTGCCTGCAGTGGCGTGGAGGTGCCTGTGATGTAAGAAAATACAGTGAAAATCTGAATAGTTATTGCAGCTGGAAAAATTGGCATACTTCTCTAAACCACTGCCTGGAAAGAATCATTCAAAGAACGTCCCAATAAGCTATCATAATGCATATATCATGAAATTCCATGTTAAAATTCCTAAAACACCATCTCAAAGAGTTATTGCCCATTATGTTTCCGATTATGTTAGTCAAACATTGACGAATTTCACATAGTTGCTGAAAATTAAAAATGCAGATGTTTGCATGTGCGATTTAACTGTATAAGAATCAATTTTTAAAAAGTTATATAATGTTTTCCAGTTGGTTAGAAAATTTAACGTCTTGTTAACTGGGGATATCGTTAGTTTTGAACTGCTGGACCAAGATTTTAAACTCAGACTGATCCCTCAGATACACAGACATGGCAGATGCATTATATTTAATAAGAAGGTGATGCTTCCTACTCATAAGTGCGTGATAACACCTATGTACCACGTGTAGGAGCAAATGCTTTCCTTTTTTAGTTGACCTCTATTGATAAAAAAGACAACAAGAGCTGTCTCCAGACAGCATAGCTTGCCTGAACTGGTGCTTTCCCATCATGGACACAAAGTTCTAAGAATGTGATCTTGACCTCCACAGTCAATTAGGAAGGTGATGCTGCTACCATGTAAAACTCTGGAACAGTATCTGTCATAAGTCTGGGTATAACTTTCCATCTAGGCAGTGCGTAACTATAAACTGACAGCCAGTAACCTTGACCTAAAGGGCAATAAGAGAGGTGGGGTTGATACTGTGTAAAACTCTTGACCAGTATGTAACGGAATTTTAAGTATCAACTGAATCCATCCACATACCAAGGAAACACTGTGCTTTTAGGGAACTTTAACCAAAAATTTTAACACAACATTTATAAGTTCATGACCTTGACCTCAGTTATCAAGGGGGTTGGGGTGGTACTGTATACAAATTTAGACCAATACCTCACATCTGTGGAAGTGTAAAGGAAATCTATCAAAGAATTAAGGAGATTTAGCCAAGAACATCTCAAATTTCACTATAAAATTTCTATGTGACCTTGACCCATGACCCATAGGTCATGACCAGGGGTGGGGATGGTGCTGAATAAAATATGAAATATGATTAAAATTGAAGAAAGGGTTAAGAAACTATGAGATCTTCAAAACTTTAACATAAAACTTTAATTTAAAATTTCTAAGTCTGTGACCTTGACCAATGGGTCATGACCAGGGGTGGGGATGGTGCTGAATAAAATTTTGGACCAATATCTATCATCTTACCCAATATAATTAAAAAAACATAAAGGGTTTAGGAACTATGATAGCTTAAAAAACTTTAATGTAAAACTTTAACATAAAATTTCTAAGTCTCTGACCTTGACCAATAGGTCATGACCAGGGGTGGGAATGGTGCATAATAAAATTTTGGACCAATATCTATCGTCATACCCAATATAATTCAAATCAATGAAAGAGTTTAGAAGCTATAAGATCTTAAAAACTTTAACGTAAAACTTTAATACGAATTTTGCTATTAAATGCCAACGCCGATGGTAGTACAATAGCTCTTCCTGAACTTCGTTCAGGCAAGCTAAAACTAAAAAGGGTGCAGTTGCTTTTCCTGACAGGGTAACTTGGCTCATATTTAACATCCTACCAACATATAGGTCATTCTGAGACAGACCTCAGTGTAAAGTCTCATCTGAAGATTGGAGAAGCAGAAGCTATTCCTCAAAGTGTAACCATTTACCTTATCACAATGATCTTTTGGCAATGAAGAAACAAAAAGAGTACAAAATATAACTTACAAGCTTTATTTACAAGAGGCAAAATACATTTGAGCTTCTTAAAAATTAGGTGAAATAAGAAAAACAAAATGTGGGGGTTACAAGAACCAGTATCACAACAGAAACACTCAAACCTATTTCCCAGATATACAGTAATTAACTAAAAGTATGGTGGCTAAGAACTGTCATTCTCATGTAAAAGTTATTGCAACAATCAATCTTCAATTAACCTTTTTGCTGGCATGGTAGTGTAACCCAACGTATTACAAGTATCCTGATATAGGAGCCGCGACAAGAGAAAACCAACAAAAAGGTTGTGTGCCCAGCACAGATTTAGATCAGCCTGGGCATCCGCTCAAGCTGATCAGACTCTTCGCTAAGTGCTTAATGCTACACTACCACCATGCGGACAGGAAGACTGATCAGACTGGGCGGATGCCCAGGCTGATTTGAGTCTGTGCTGGGCGCACAACCACTTTGTTGGTTTTGTCGTGTTATGGCTCAATAATGATTATGCCTAAAAGTTGTAAAATATGATGTTATCTGTCATGAAAAAAAATGTGATGCTGCAATGGCAGGAATTAAATTTTATCTTCTTTCTCATTTACGTTATTTGTCCATATGCTGATTAATCATGCTCTGGAGCCGTATTCATAAAACTACTTAAGTCGTTGCTATGCTGTTGCTAAGGCTAAATTTCTTTGAAGGAGATTCCCTACAACTATGAAATTTGCTCTGGAGGAACAGTCTTACAAAGACTGTTCCTCCAGAGCAAATTTCATAGTTGTAGGGAATCCCCTATATAGATATTTAGTCTTAGCAACAGCATAGCAACGACTTAAGTGGCTTTATGGTGTACTTTTTCATGTTGTATGAATCAATGAATTCACCTCCATTTCTTTACATAATAGGAGAAAAATGATTGGATCACATTTATAACACATGCTATAATTATAACAGTCACTTTTTACATCAATGGCAGCACAGAGCTATCATATAAAACATCAAATTCTATATAAAATCTGAATACACTGTAACACTTGCATGAAATCTCCTAGAAAAATATAACAAACCACCTATAAGACTTTAGACTAAATTGGCTGCCTTTGAATATAAAATTAACACCTATGTGACGAGTCACATTAAACATAGTGTAATTTTTTTGTTTACGTGCTAAAAACATAGACTACAGAACTCCACTTTCCCCAGCATAAACATTTAGATAAACTGCTGTTGAATATGACAAATACACATGGTTAGTTCCATCATGTAAATTATTTACCGAAAGTGTAGGACTTTCTGCATATCCGTGCAGACTGGTTCTATAGTCTATGCAGCTGTTTACAGTGCAAAAAAGCATAGGCTACAGAACCATGCAGACTGGTTCTATTGTCTATGTTGTTTACACACACAATGATAAGAACCCTGAGGACTCTAGAGACTAAGATTGCCTGCTCTGACCAGGCTGCATGATTGCAAATTCTGGTCTGATGCTTTGCAAAGAATATATACTAACAAAAGACCTCTAATGCATGTTGTGAATTGTGCTACCACATTTGGCTGGCTCTGCATGAAATGAAATACAAGATGCAAGAGCTTATCACACCTGTGATGTGTTACTTGAAGATGGTATGATGGTATATGAGGGCAGCAGACTCGCATATTTAACTGTTTAGATCTGAAATTGCTCTAATTCTGATCTGACTGTGCAGCCAGGCCTAAATTTGCTCAATTCACTGGCCATATTGTACATTTTCCATACTGAACCAAAAATGTTTTCTATATTTAAAGTTCGGGTATAATTTTCAAATTCAACAGACATGTTCTAACAATTACTAATACAACAAATAGATCCAAACAAATGATAACAATTTCAAGAATACATGTATAATTAATTTAAATGATAGTGTTTTCAGGTGGAGCAGAACTCAAAATGAACATGGGAAATGAAAAATTGCCTTGTAAATACAACTGAATTTTTTAAACAAAATGTTGCTGGATGCATCGTTAAGATGATACAAGAAAATAATATGTTACGGTGAATGGATACAATTCCATGTTTTTCAGCCATTTTTTTTACAAAGAGGAATAACTTTTGTGATCCTGTTTGCTTCCCTTGAGGATAAATAAAACACTGAAGGTGTACCCATTTACATGTACTTTAAAAATAAAAAGAGTTAAGAAACAGAAAAAAAATAAATCACCTTACGTGGAGCTCTTTTCATAGCTATTGGACTACTTCTATCAAATTGAACTATTTTATTCACAACTACTTAGCTATTTCTTCAAGCCAGTAAAGCTATTTTATTCACAGCTATTAAACTAGTTTGTCAGTCCAATGACACTATTTTATTCATGCCATAGTAGTTTTCTTAACAGAAATTAAGCCATTTTTTTCATAGCTACTGGACTATTCCTTCGACCCAATTCAGCTATGCTACTTTATTTATAACCATGGAATAGCTTTTATCACAGCAATTACAATTCTTTATTCATAGCTATTAAACTACTGGTATTTCGTATAAGAAAAAAAGCTTTTCTATTCCAAGCCATTTAACTAAGCTGGTTTTGCCTGTATACAGGCAGCTACTTCTGCAAATATGGCCAAAGACCACCATTCAAAAAGCTCCATATTATGGGAATAACCACTGACAACCAAAGGCTCAGTTCAAAGCTTGTAATACTCAGCCAATATGCTCTCATCATTTTTAAGTTCTGATCTCTAAACAATAATAACTCTATCCTCTTTAAATGAGAGTTTTTTTCCAAAACAATACACACATAAGTGGCAATCAGTGAAGATTTCTAGGTGATGGCTCATAATGTTCTTTGCGAAAATAATACTTTCACAAATACTGCCTGATTTAGTGTATAATTACCAACAAAAAAGCACAACCTTGATAATAAATGTATCACTTATCAGAATCTGTGCATGTTAAACAAAAGTCAAAATCAGAAAATTTGCTACACCTCTTGATCTGTACCCCATAATACTCTTTATTTCTAAAACAGCTGACTGACAACATTAACCTGACCAGACCAACAATACCTTTAGACCATTATAACAAACTCTTGACAGACAAAACACCATCTATACACAATTAAGGGGTATGCTACACCACCAAGGTTCAATTGCCATTGTCATAAGGGAGACAATATTTCCAGAGATAGCCTCCTACGAGAAGGGAGACAAAAATTTCCATGTAAGAGTGATCTCCCTTGGAGGTGTATCAATACATTTATCAAAGTCTCAAACTAATACCTCTAATAGGAATGATTGAGCCACGACATGACAAAACTAACAAAGTGGCATGTGCACCAGGCTCAGATTAGCCTGCACATCTGCTCAGTCTGATTAGAGACTTTGCTATGCACTTAAAGGGTAGCTAAGGGTCAAAGCTAGCTCCCCGCAGACAACAAAGACTCTGATCAGACTGGGCGGATGCCCAGGCTGATCTGAGTCTTTGCTGGGCACACATGCCACTTTGTTGGTTTTGTAACATTGCATCCCATATGTCACATTTCTAGCTTCTAACATACATATCTAGCAGCCACTTTGGGTGAAAAACAATGTCTTCAGGCATATAAGCACTATTCTAATGCACTTACATATGTAACGCGACATCTGATTGGATAACGTCAAAAATTTGTGACAGTAAATCCTGCGATTTAATGTCGGAAACCCAACGTCATTACGTAACATCTCTTCTAATTGGTTGACGTCTGGTTTTATGTCGCTGAAAGTGTTTGCGTTGGGTGCAAAGTAGCACACTTTTAAAGGTGAAAGTGTGAAAAGTGCACTAGAATGGGGATAACTGAAATGAAAATTGTCATTTGGGGAGGTAAATTGTCGGTTTTATGGTCGCAAATTGCGTTTTACGGCTCTGCTGTTGCGTCGCCTTAAAACAAAATTTCCGACCATAAAACCGACGATTTACCTCCCCAAATGACAATTTTGCGTACAATTATCCCCTAAGTCATTCCCAGACCAAACATCTGCCCATATGTATAATATACTTAGTCATCTGCAAGCCCAGGACCGAGGGATAGCGGGCCTAAAGTATGGTGTTTTTACCGTAGCATTGTCCCTGCAGTGCCATGCATGTGCCGAGCTTTTGATTAGCTGTCAAAATATCTGGGACAATGATAGGGATCCCAACTGTTGAACATAATCCCCAGTTGTGGTAGTGGGGGTGGGGTTGAAAAGGGTGGGGGGGTTACCATGAATTTTTTACACATAAGATGTACATATTTCTTTTAGCTGAGCATATTTGTAAGGTACAATAATGGACGAGACCTGAGGAATGGTTTGGCATCTGGTTTACATAAGTTGCTGTTCATGGGAAGTAAAACAATATTAGACATTTGAGCTGCGACACGGGAAACCCAACAAAGTGGTTGTGCGCCCAGCACCGACTCGGATTAGCCTGGGCATCCGCCCAGTCTGATCAGATTCTTCGCTAATCACCTAAAGGGTAGCTAAGGGTCTATGCTACCTCCATGTGGACAGTGAAGACACTTATCAGACTAGGCAGATAAATGCCCAGGCTGATCTGAGTCTGTGCTGGGCGCACAACCACTTTGTTGGTTTTGTTGTGTTGCGGCTCATTTGCAGTTTAGCTTCATGGGGTGCAACTGATGATGTGACTTTAACCTTCTTTTAGACTGGAAACCCATTTGGGTGACATGCAGACCCTGTTCAGATGCCGCAGGATGCAGCAACTCATCAGGGTCTACATTGTTTTTTTAACAGAAATGTCTTTGCAAAATACAATTAAAATGAAAACTTCCACCAGAAACCCCTAAAACTAGAAATTAACTCATCCAATGGACAAGTCCACTGGTCAAAATAGGGTTAATGTGGTGCTGCAGTTGCAAGTCCAATCATTGCAAAAGGATGTTTCCAGCAATTAGTTGTTTATTACCGGTATTGCAAATGACTACAAAATGTTCTTAAGAGACCGCAGAATGTATAGCTATGAAATTATACCCAAAGAATATTGCTTTTATTGCATTGATATAAAATAAAATGATATAACCACTTGGTGGCAAAAAGGATCTTGCAATACAGCCGCAAAAAGAAATGTTAATATTAAATTGGTAAACCTAGCTCCTCTCCCATACAAACTACATTCCATCAAGAAAGTTGCATCTGCCCCACACAAACTATGTTCTATCCACAGACAAAACTAAAGCTTTTGCAAATGGTTTTCATGCCCAAGCAGCCAAAAGCAGAGACAGCCTCAACAGTTATCGCTGCCAAGTTTTACTGTAAATACAGAATACTGAAATATGTCTAAAATTTGGAACACAAAAAAAAAACCTTTCCATTTGGGACAACAAATAGAAAAGTAATTATTTTAGGGGTCCCAAAATGGACAAATGGAAAATTAATTTATTATTTATTTTAGAAGTCCCTATACTTTAGCACATTACAACTGTTCCTTTAGTTTGCAGTGACATAGGCAGGCAGTAGATTATATTTCAAACATAAAAATTCAGATAATTCAGTAAAGGATTTGACCAGGGCCCTCTCACACCAAAAGCAAACATTCTACCATGTCGCTATAAAATATAAATGAAGATAATCAGGAAGTCAATAATCACAGAACATAGACTAACAGTGGCACCAAGAGGGAGCCAGCTTGTACCACAAGAGAGGAAGAGTGCATTATTATATATATCCTGTGACATTCTTCCCATCCTAATTCTCAGGAGTATAAGAATCACATGAAGATTTATTAAGTATTCAAGTGCTATTTCTTTTCCAGTAAAAGTCGACTACATGTATTTGGTATCATAGATGATGTAAGCTGCCTTCAAGAATTAAATTATGGGTGAAATACTAAGCAATGATATATATGCAAATGCTGTTTATTTACTGATAAGTATTGCAATACTATGTAAATAAAGGTGAAAACATAATAAAACAAAACAAATGAACCTCCGAATGGACAACCAACACTCAGGGATGCCTGAGAGCACAAGCCACGTTCTCATCAGGACCTGACTTGTTTTGATGAATAAATCAAGGCCTTCTAAATACACAGCTAAAACAAAAGCCTGATGACCACTGTCAAGATCACTACTTTTCATGTATGGCCATGGTTCAAATCACAGAGTTTCAGATTAAGGCAGTATTAGATGACAGTTCTGGGTTAATCCTTACTTCCCCAAACAATGTATGTTGTACCCTTCATTAAAACCATCCTTGCTCAGCAAACCCAATAAAGATTCAAACCATATACAGTCAACTCGCGATATCTCCAAGTTTAAGTTTATCTCAAACTACAGATATCTCAAAGTAAATTTTCTGGTCCCAGAAAATTTACTTTGAGATATCAGTAGTTTGAGGTACAAGGAGTTGAAATGTAAAGAAAAATAGGAAATGTTTCCAAACTATATGCTTTGATATAAATGAGTACTTTGAAATATCAGTGTTTGAGATACTGAGAGTCAACTGTATGTAAAATAATAGTGTATCCTTCTTTAGATCTATCTTGGCAAAGCAGTTTTAATGAAGGACCGTACATACATATACAGTTAAACCTGTTTTAAGCCACCTGAATTAGGTAACCCCCTATACTAAATATATGACAAAAAACGTAGCTTTCATAACAAACAAAAAGCAGCTGAACAGTACTGGGAAAGCACCTGTCAGAAGCAAACCCATGTTGGATTTCCCATGGGCTGGCTTTCCCATGGGCTAGCTTTCCCAAGGGTGCTTATTTAACGTAGGTTTGCTAGTGCAAGTTTTTAAGGTTGATATACTGCTTATCTCAGAACTGTCATCAAATAGTCTCCTTACCTAGAGCTCTGAAATGAGCCGCTACACGCAAAAACAACAAAGTGGCATGTGTGCCCAGCAAAGACTCAGATCAGTCTGGGCATCCGCCCAGTCTGATCAGAGTGTTCAGTGTGTGCTTAAATTGTAGCTAGGGGGTTTAAGCTACCTCCATGCCTACAGCGAACTCTGATTAGACTGAGCAGATGCCCAGGCTGATCTGAGTCTTCGATGGGCGCAAATATCACTTTGTTGGTTTTGTCATGCCACGGCTCAAATAATGAAAACACTCCAAGAAATTCATAATGTATACTGGGTGTGGATATTGAATGACTAAAATACTGTTTAAAAATATCTTTAAAACATCAACGGTATGGTGAAACCAATAAACTGACATTTACACACTGAAAATATAACTTTAAACTGATACAATCAAAGCTAAACATAACACAGGCCAATTCAACATAAAGCGCATCTCTAATTTTTAACATTTAACCCAAAACAGCATCTAACAGAAGTTATTTTGCAAACAATTTAGACCCAGATCAGACTGCTCATAAGGAGCAGTCTCATCTGGGTGTAAATTGTTTGCAAGTTTCTTTACGAAATTACCAACACAGATAAACAAACAAGACCAAATTCAATGACAGATCTGAGGCCATTACAGAAGTTGGCAGGTTAAATGTTAATTTATAAACTCTGTAAGATTTGATTGAAGCTGTCTCAATTTAATTTCCTGTCTTAAGAAAGCTAAATGTTATTTTTTTTTCTTTTTTCTATCTTTCTTTTTTTTTTTTTTTTACTTTTGTACTTTTTATGAAAAGTTGATGTAAAATATCATTTCACATTTCACTAGCTAAGTCTTAGTAAGATGTCTAAAATACAGTCATCTAAGTTTGAAGAAAAACAATACAATATTCAAAACATGACAAATGTAAACATTTTGAAGGCATATGTTTTACACTACAAACCAAATTTAAATTGAACCATGTATACATACTGTGTAAATCAGTATTTCTAACAGTGGCAATCAGAGGAAATGGAAAAGAACAGGGATTTTTTTCAGCAATAAATCACTGTTTTTGTGGCATGTGTGTTTAACTATGATGTCGTTGCCAAAATTTATGATGTCACATAACTTTTCCTTTATGTCTGATTGTGTCATCTAGTTTTCAGAAATATAGTATGGCATGCCAAAAATGGTTTTTGTTGAGCTGTGGGTGGAATGTTGTCTTAGGCAGTGTTGTCCTATATAAAGTTATATGAATTTTTTTGCCAGTATTAGTATCACATTGCTTGAATTCCTGTATTTAATGGTAAAATAACTAGCACTCAACTGGGCCATTTTTTCATGACAGTCCATTATTATGCAACATGTAAACAGCAGACTCTTTGGAGCTTTTTGTTATAAATCAGGTGACTTATAATAACAACCTGGGCCCAGTTGCTCAAAGCATCATTAGCTTACAAAGTTATACATAAAACAAAGTTTGCTAACTTTTTTTGCCTGTAAACTGTCAAAAACGCTCTTCACAGTTTTTTGGCAAAAAATGGTAGAGCTTTTGTGCCTTATACCTTTGAAATTGTAACATCTCATTAATTAACTCTTTAATTGGAGAGGCGCCGTAGTCAAGTGGTTAGAGTGGCTCGGTTATTGTGCAGAAATCACCGGAAGGTCATGAGTTCACGGCTCACCATCACCATACTCTGTCAACCCAGCAGTAAATGGGTACCTTTTTCGAATCCGGGAAGGATAAGGCAGCGAAAGGAGAGAGATGGGCTCCGCCTTTCATCAGCTGTGCCCAAGATACAGTCGGTCTCTATACGGCTATTAGGCTATGGGAAACCTTTACCTTTTCCTGTTTTTAACATTAATTAACAGCATTGTTAGTTTTGAACAATTGAGACCAGGGCCCAATCATTGAAAACTATCAATGTCATTAGTTAATCAGACATTAAATTTTCAAATGTATTGGACACAAAAACACTGCAATGTTTTGCAGAAAAAACAAGAGGAACATTTGCATTGCAAAAGCTCTTCTCTTTTTTCTGCAATAAATGTTAGCACACTTGATTTTATAATTACTAGAAGACTTAATGAATTTTTGACTAACAACCTTGTTAAGCTAATGATGCTTTGAACAACTGGGCCCAGAATGTCTTCACTAATTGAATCTCTAAAAGTGTATAGATAACCTCATGGTTTAACCACCATTTCTGGATGGGAGAAAACTTATGGAGAAGGGATAAATTATGCAGAAGGGAGATAGCTTATGCAAATTTGCAGATTTTTATCAGCTTCTCTAAGTGGGGCTTCTCTTACAGGGAAAACTTGCTCTCTTTAGAGAACAAATTCTTCCTTTAAAAGTTGCCTCCTCTGCAGAAATATTTTCGTTTCCGAGTGATCTCCCTTGGATGAATATATGTACACCCTAATTCCTTTTTCCAGGATGAATTATGAAGGGAAGCCCAGGATATACCCCAAAGTAATTCACAATGACTGTTGGTTCTTGTAGACAAAAGAAAACACTTGCAAACTTGTGCAGTTTTTTTTTTTTTCAGATATTCTATCATGCGAAATGACCAAAAGCTGACGATTTAACATATCACTACATACTATTTGGCTATCAAAACTGGCCTTTCACATAATGATGTAAAAATAATGCTCTTCGTAGTGATGACTACTTTTATAATTCCCTGATCAAATGCACTTCTCCAAATTTGAAAATGGAAAAAGTCTATCACAGAGATGGTTCAAATAAACACTTGATTTAAATAGATGAGATTAAATTACATGTTTGAGACAATTTTCAATCTGATCCCTAGAATTTCCCTTGCATTTCACTAGCTTTAACCTTCTGGTATGCATAGCATACCTTGTAGCTGTTGGTGATGTCATTGTGACATAGAGATGACATAATGATGATGCTGTGTATCTACACAATAATGACATGACAATGCTGTTACAATGGTGTCACTGACAAGTGCAAGGAGCAAGTGAAATTTGAATTGTCTAAAAAAAGATAGATCTTAAGACACTATTTTCTCAAACAAATTATTCTAGTCTCAAATCTTTTAATATCATTTTAGATGTAGTTCAATATTGTAAATATGGGTAAGAAGTAAATCTTAATCTACACACATATATGATGACGGAATGACTACAAAAATTCTATTGTTTAAAGTCCATTGACACCTTTTCCATATCTAATGCATGACTCATTACACCTTCTCAAACATACAGCAAGGCCATAACTGAGCTGCGACAACAAAACCAAAAATAGCCATCAGAGGAGATGGCAAATCCCCCGACCGAAGGCCCCCTGCACTTTGGTAAACAGGGTGCACTTCAAAACGCATATAAATAGTATACTGCCATTCTTTTATGCTCCTTATTGACATTATCTGCTTAACAAATGCATGATTATCTAACACTCAGACCAAATCAGTATGCCAGATTGCTAAAAGGAGGTAAAATCTCAAATAGCAACCATGTAGACAATGTATTGCATATGATACATTCAACATTTCAAAATGTGTGAGTAACTTCTAAAGTACAAGCCCTACAAATCTAATTTTGAGCTCTCTAGTAAGTGAATTTGGACAAAGAATCCAAATCTGTATAAAAAAAAATAATTGTGGTGGTGTGGTGGTGGTGGGTGGGTGGGGGGGGCGGGGGGGGGGGGGGGGGGGGGGGGGGGGGGGGGGGGGGGGGGGGGGGGGGGGGGGACTCGAAAAAGTACGAAAGCAAGAGTTGTCATTCTTGTATGAGACAAACTGTCATGATCTGATCTCCATATCTGTGAAGTATCATAAAAATATTTAAAAGGGTATTCAAGTTATGGAGTGGACACTAAATCACACCTAAAACCATCAAGGGAAATAACTCAAAAAGTTAGAAAGCAAGAATTGTCATTCTTGTTCACGACACGTCAGCATGACCTGTTCTACATAACTATGAAGTATCATGAAAATATGCCAAAGGGTATTCAAGTTATGGAGCGGACACGAAATCACACCTAAAACCAATCAAGGGGGAATAACTCAAAAAGTAAGAGAGCAAGAGTTACCATTCTTGTTTGCGACACATCGTCATGACCTGTTCTACATATCTGTGAAGTATCATGAAAATATTTCAAAAGGTATTCAAGTAATGGAGCCGACACGAATTCACACTTAAAACAAATCAAGGGGAAATAACTCAAAAAGTAAGAAAGCAAGAGTTGTCATCCTTGTTCACGACACATCGCCATGACCTGTTCCACATATCTGTGAAGTTTCATGAAAATATTTCAAAGGGTATTCAAGTTATGGAGCGGACACGAAATCAGACCTAAAACCATCAAGGGGAAATAACTCAAAAAGTAAGAAAGCAAGAGTTGTCATTCTTGTGCACGACACATCGTCATGATCTGCTCTACATATCTGTGAAGTATCATGAAAATATTCCTAAGGGTATTCAAGTTACAGAGCGGACACGAATCTGCCAAAAATTCACCAAAGGGGAGATAACTCAAAAATTACAAAAGCAAGAATTACCATTCTTGCACGCGACAAATCGGCATGACCTGTTCTACATAACTGTGAAGTATCATGAAAATATTCCAAACGGTATTCAAGATATGGAGCGGACAAGAAAATGTTTACGGACGGACAGACGGACGGACGGACGCCAGGCTCATCGCTATATCCCCCGAACCTTTCGGTCGGGGGATAACAAAGTGGCATCTGCGCCCAGCAAAGGCTAAAATCAGCCTAGGCATTCACCTAGTCTGATTACAATCTTTGCTGTCTGCATGGCGCTACCTTAGACCCTTAGCCACCTTTCAAGCGCACAAGGAAGACTCTGATCAGACTGGGCGGATGCCCAGGCTGATCTGAGTTTTCACTGGGCGTTCATGCCACTTTGTTAGTTTTGTCATATTGCGGCTCATACAAAGGTAAACTTTGATGATAATTTGAGAATAATTCTCCCAACATATATTGCGACCCCTGAGCGGAATCATCTCATCGAAAATGTATGCTGTGACCCCTCAGAACCATCTCAACAAAAACATGTTTTCTGACCCATAATTAGAAGCGTCACACCAAAATGGTTCAATGAGTGGTCACAATAAAAATTTTTACGGAAATATAAAATTATTCCTCAATTATTATCAAACCCCCTTGATATCTGGACCTTTTATTTAGTTAAAACTGACTGGCATATACCACGATGAAGACCAATCCATATCAAGATGACTTAGGGTAGAAAAAAAATGATTATAAGATCAGGGCCCAGTTGTTCAAAACTAACGATGTCATTAGTTGTCAAGACATTAAATTTTGAAGGTTAATACCTAAAATACACAAATACATTGTATTTTTAGTTGAAAAAATATGAGGACTTTTGTATTGCAAAAGCCTCTCACATTTTTTCAACAAAAAATATCAGTGTATTTGGTAATAAAAACGTAAAACGTTTAACGAGTTGACCTCTTAACAAGCTTGTTAGGCTAACAATGCTCTGAACAACTGGGCCCTGTTGTTTAACATGTAAGATTCAGCAATGATTCATGCCAAGTTTAAACAAGTATTGCCATTCATACTAATAAATAAATCACAACAAATCTTGTGCCTTGCAGTTGTTACTCAGCGTCAAACTTGAGATCTTTGTTTTTGTTTTCAGAGTGGTATAAAAATCTAATTCAGCATCAATTTAATTCCAGTACATGTATATGTTTTTATAGATTGGTGAATTTATCCATGCCTCAGTTAATTGGATTGTCTGTATGCAAATGAAACAAACATCCCTGTAAATATCAATGCCCATTAATAACAGAGAATTAAATTATTTAGAATGAATTATAGGTTTCAGAAAATCACACTTTTCCATTGTATGAATTTCAGGTATCATCTCACTTATAATTTGAGAGGAGCACTGCATACACTGTATGCCATACTTCTCTCAAATTAAAAGTGAGATGATGCTATAGATCTGTTACCATAGCAACAATGGAATAACCAGCTGTTGTGCTAAGTGAGGTCTTGATGACATCACTCTGACATCAATATGAACTTCTAGTTGTTATGGCAAGAGATATATTATGTCAGTTGTTTCAGAGCATGGCAAACAGTGTATGCCATGCTCTTCCAATTTTCTTCAATGACATTAAAACTGAAATTCTTTCAACAGAAACTTCAGATTTGCTCAAACAAATGAATATTCTCAAGTCGTTTAACTATCTTTTGCAATACTGCTAAGGCGTATGGGTATGCTTCCATGTTTTATAGCCGTTTTACAAAGGGAAACAGTTTAATATTTCCTGTTTGCTCCAAGGGCAATGAAACCCTTTTTTTTTTAAATGGACAACTTTAAAAGATAGAATTTTCTTCTAGGGGGACTAAGTTCTTTAAGAGTAGATCCAGGTTGAAAAGGGAGGAAAAAAGAAAATGACAGAGTTGCTTTCCCTGAAAGTGTACCCATTCACCTCAGTTATCACTTTATCCTTGGTTACAATCAGAGCTCAAAGCCAACAGATATTCTTATTTGTCTGGATCAAAATGTTTTGCCGCAATTTAATAAAATCTCCACAGGTAGCACAGGTTGTTTCCCTTTGTAAAATGGCATACTGGGCAGATGCCCAGGCTGATACGAGTCTTCACTGTGCACACGCCACTTTGTTGTTTTTGTCGTGTCGTGGCTCAAATGTTTTTTTTTATTCTCTGTATCTCATCCAAGAGTACCCATCTGTATCACCACATTTCATCTGCTATTTTTTTCAGTACTGTACCTATCTGTATATCTGAATTTCATTTGCAAGCTTCTCTGATTACCATCAAACAACCATGTCATCAGCTGTTATCAGTTAAAACAAAAGCTATTTTCTCAGTGTAAATGGCTATCCTTTGTTACAGGAAACTAGATGTGGAAGAACTGTATTTCACTCCACAGCAAGACTGCCCTATTTCTATGATTAACGAACATTCCAATCTGTAAAAAGAAACAACACTAATGTTTAGGCATCCTAGGAAATGAAAAGTTTCATGGCTATCATATAAGTTAGTTCTTAGACCAATAATGGCATTTACAGGCAAACCCATAAAATTTTGAGCCGCAACATGAGAAAACCAACAATGTGGCACCCCACATAGACTCAGATCAGCCAGTGCATCTGCACAGTTGGGTCAGACTCTTCGCTCAGCGCTTAAAGGGTAGCTAAGAGTCTAAGCTTCCTCCATGCGGACAGCGAAGACTCTGATCAGACTGGGCAGATGCCCAGGCTGATCTGAGTCTGGGCTGGGCGCACAACCACATTGTTGGTTTTCTGGTGTCGCGGCTCAAATACCATCAAACATACTAATCAGCCACAACAAGTACCAGATTTCCTCGATTATAGGACAGTTTTTCTTCCCCTTCCAATACAATCCCTAAATTTTAGCCCCATTTTATATGATGGAGCTAGATTTTAAGACTGTTTGATCCATTAGCAGAATTCCAAATGGCTGATTTAGATATTTGGGGGTCATTCCAGAGATGGAAAAGAAACACAGTTTTATAACAAAATAAATACGATATTGTGACCTGCCATTGTAAACTTTCTTTGACACTGGCTTAACAAAGACAAGATGTATTTCAGCTAATAACCTTGTAAAACTACTTGAATAGGTTGACTAAGAACTTCCATAATTGTATTCCATTATCAAATGGAATCATTTGAACAAATAGGAAGTTAATTTTTAGCCGATGTACATATTCAATATATGGCAGGAACTTCCATAAACACTAAATACCATATTAATCAGATTAAACCCCCCCCCCCCCCCCCCCCCTCCCCCAGGGACTTGCATTTTGCGAAAGGAAAGCGTTTAAGTCTAAATTGTAGTAAATCAGCCACTGCCAAAATACATGTACCTCAAATAAACAGTACCAGTAATAAGGGGAATAAAAACTTTCAGAGGAAGAAACTCTACTATATTTTGCCTCCCTTCTCAGTAAGGGTCAACTCTTAAAGGAAAGAATTTGTTCATGTAGGAACAAATTCTTATCTTTAAAAGTAGACTCCATTTCAAAGAGCTACCTCATCCAGAGAAGGAAACAGGAATCCATGCAAGTTAATATACCATTATTTTTGGAAAAGAGGCAGAGGGCATTTATAAGGATTAATACAGTAGAACAACTATGTGGTTATGACACTAAATTTTGGAACATGAGTACCAAAGCAAACAGTGCTGACACTGATCAGATCTCTGTTAAGAATGCTCTCTGGCTTAAACTGTTTGGCACTCTGTGAGCATTGCCTGATTGTAAAATTAACTAGAATAATTGATTTTCAGTGCACTGCAATTAGTTATAGTTTCCCGATGTTTATGACAGTTGCAGAAGTTTGGACACTTTTAAACTTCATAATGTCAGTAGGGTACATATATCTCCATGATTTCCACCATTTTTACACAGGGAATTAACTTCTGTAACATCCTGTTAGTAATCCTGGTAATTAAAGCCCTTGAAAAATGGTGTTATCCTAAAGGGAAGAACTTGATTTAGCTTCTTGAGAAGCAAATTCTTTCCTTTAACAGTTAACCTCGGTGCAGAAGGAACTAAGGCAAGAAACTGCTTATCCATTCACCTTAAATTTCAGGAGAAACAACTCTTCCATTTTCATTTTTGCCTTAGTTCTCACTCTGAATCAACTCTTACGGCAGAGCTCTAGATAAGTATTTGATGATAATTGAGGATAATTTTTCTCATTTCTCATTGAAACCATATGTTGTGACCCCTCATCTGAACCGTCTCGACGAGAAGGTTCAGATGAGGGGTCACAACATATGTTTTTATGCAGAATTAACAAAAATTATTCCAAATTATCACCAAATACTCCTTCTTATCTAGAGCTCTGTTACGGGTAAAAATTTGCTTTTCTATAAACAATTTTTTCCTTTAAGAATGGACTTCATTTTGGAAGGGCTACATTAACTAGGGAAGCAAACAGGAAATCACAAAAGAATTTTCCCTTTGCAAAAATGGCAAAAAACACTGAGACATGCCCATACAACTTTAAACTCAAAACTTACCTCTTGGTGCATAAACTGAAAACCCTGATCTAGCAGCTGATGGTTCTGGAATCAGTCGGGGTCCAGGTACACTCTGAAACCCCTGAAGGTGTATCCCAGCACTATTTCTTGGTTGATCAGGCCGAAGACCTATCACTGTTGGTAATCCCTGCTGTTCTATGGTGTACTGACTGTGAGGGTAACTTTGACCTCTGGTGAAGGTCGCACTGCTGCTAGGCAACCTTGGTGATATACTACTCTGTAGTAACAACGCTTGTGAACCTGTTATTTGTTGATTTAGATAATGGTCTTTAGGAACATCTTGGCTTTTTCCTGGTGAAGGTGCAGATGGAGAATAATGAGAAACCCTTGGTGGTGGGGGTGGAGGTGGGGGCGGAGGTCGGAGAAGAGATCTAGGGTCAACTGAGCCTGAAGGTGCTGTAAAGTGTTGGCCCATATTGTAGGGTGTTGGTATCTTTGGTGTTGTACTGCCACGTGCAGGAGCATGAGTCTGTGTTGGGCTGGGTAATGATGTGGATTGAACACTGCTTGTCTGTGTCTGTGGAATATTTGGGTTATATACCGACAGACTTGGTGCTTGACTTAAACCGTCCAAGTTCAGAGGACCTTTGGAGAAATCTGGCAGAACCCCACCAGGTAAGCCATAAACTGGGTTGGCAACGGTAAAAAGATTGCTGTTCAATGTAACAAGAGCGCCATATTGAGGCTGATGTGAGACTGGCGTCTGCTGTTTAGGCTTGTTGCTCCGGGATGATGGAGCTCTAGGTTTTGGTGCAGGAAGCTGTGGAGCGCTTGTTTTTGGTGCACTGTATGTATGAAATGGTGTACCTCTTGGAGGTTGTGTGTTACTATAGACAATACTTGTTTTGACCGTCTGCACACTGTTTGAAACAGAATTTGTTACTTTTGGTGTAGCAGCAGTACTACAAATAGTGTTCTTTGATACAGGTGCATTATTAGCTAACAAGTTCAAATTCGGTAGTTGTGCATTAAGGGACTGTGAATTTAAAACTGGATTATTTGTGTTTACAGGCTGTGCACTTGTAACCGTTGATGGGATTTTTGACTTCGTGTCACTTCCTGGTTTTCGGTTCTGTAGCCCTTGTAAACCACTATTATTGCCAACTGGGTGAAAACTTAGTCCTGAAGATGGAGCAAATAGTATTTGATATCCTTGGGCAACACCATTACTGGTTGGTGGCAACAGTGCCATCTGTACAGGAAGTGCTGAGCTGTTTTGTCCAATCTGCTGACTACTTAACCCTGTTAGATATTTTACACCACCTCCACTCAAGTTTGAACTGTTCACAATTTTCACACTTGTAGGTAGTTTGTTCCCACCTGAAGATACAGGATTTGTTGTCATTTTATAACCTTTCTGGGCAATAATAGGAGCAGTGTACATGATTGTATTTTGAATGCTGGTCGTATTCTGTAAATGAAGTGTATATTTCGGCAACTGCTGGACTAACGGTTGGGTGGATTTCTGTGGTTGTGGTGGCAGTGAATTGGATTCTGATGTAGTGATATGTTTCTTTGGCTCTGTCTTCTGCTTGCTTTTACCATCGTCACTCAACTCGCTACTTGTGCTGCTACTACGACTTCGACTGCTGTGGGATGAACTTCTGCTGCGCGAACTTGTGCTTGAACTTCTACATGATGATGCTGACCTACTTCTACTACATGACACTGACTGAGATAGTTTATCCGTGGAATCGGATTTGCGTCGCCGTTTCGGCGAGCTGGGTGGGGACTTTGACCGTCTGCTTTGGGGTGACCCAGACGGTGTCCTTGGTCCACGTCTGTCTGACTGATTATTGGATGTTGATGAAACCTGAGATCTGTTTGGTTCGTCAAATGATTTGAACAATCTTTCATCTGAATGTGTAGTATTTAAGCTTTTGTTTCTTTCTTCTGATGCATGTGCAACTAGTGCATCAAAATCAGAAGTTGGTTTTGCTGCCCGTGCTTGTTTACCTGAAAAGGTGAGAAAAAAATATTATATAAAGGTCAATTAATACACCTCAGTGTTTTTCTGCTAAAGTGACTCATGTATACTCTGCTCAGACAAATTTGTCTTGATATAATGTACAATATGGTTAGCAGAATTTCTGCAAAATGACATCATACAGCTCATGCCTCCATCTAACCTAGTGGTTCTGGTGCAAGACTTCAGAGGGATTTGAACCAAAACCACTAAGCTGCCACCATTCCATCAGCTTCAAAGAATCATATGACTGAAATAATGTTGAAAGGAACAGAAACACAAATCATCCATCATATAGCTCACAAAGTATCCCTTTCATACTTGTTAAAGTAGGAAGTCTTGATGGCTTGCCATACTTTAAGCTCACCCATACCCTTCAGGACAGATGAGCTGAAACATAATTATAATGTGCCCCACATTAGATAATTTTTGTTCAGTCTCCATTATTGCCATGGTGACCCATCATTCAAATTACCTTGGTGCAGGAGTTCTAACGTGGGATCACAACATATGTTAACACTTTAAGCACCAGAGACCAAAATAACTGAATTTGCAAACAGTGTAGATCCTGATGAGGGGTTCATTGAGGTGGCTCATCATGAGCCACCTCATCTAGATCTACACTGTTTGCCCTCTAGTCTTTGAGTTCTCAGTATATTGCTGGACCAAATTTTTTTTGAAATTTTGCAGACGTAAATTTTGTTGTCTGCTTTTTGAGCACTTAAATGGTTAAAGAAGAAATGAGAAACTGTGTAATTCTATTTTCTGCTATTCCACTAAAGCCAACTTACTTTCTATAAACGCACTCAATTTTCCCTGTATATCTGGTGAAGGAATTGCTGAGATCTGTAAAGGTTGGTTAGCTGTTGATATCAACATTGCAGTGGTAGGCCGAGACTGCGGGGAAGATGATGAATTGTTCGGAAGCCCAAATAAACGTTTTGATGCAGTATCGGACCCACCATCATACTTTCTTTTGACCTGGTTCCCTGATGTCTTAGACTGGTCTGAAGTATTTGAGGTATTTATTGTTCCCTGGCTGGTTCCAGGCTGAGTCTGACCAGATGAAACATTAGCACTATTCTCAGATGGAAGATTGTCAGCTTTTCTTTCTCCATTAAAAATAAGTCCTTTTCTTTTATTTAGCACTAATTTATCTATTGAGAAACTGGTTTTATTTTCTGAGACTGATAGGTCATTTGGTACAAAATTTGCAGACGTCCAAGCTGCCTGCTGCTGACATGATGTGGTTTTGGTAGCACTAGGTTCAGATTTCAAGAGAGGTCCTAAATTGTCTTTGTTTGCACTATCAGTATTTACATTTGAGTAGTCTGTATTACTACTCTGTGAATTAGGCCTTGACACTGGACTAGCAGAACTATTTCTTGAGTTTGGTTTTGACTTTAACCCTTGGAGAATCACGCGTTCCATGGCATCCTTGACATTCTCCCCTGGAAGACATTCCAATGGAATGCTGATCGGCAGGCTAGGTTTGGTTTGAGTGAGATCATTGGAACATTTCATCGTCACCGGTATTTTAACAATGCCATTTTGTTTTAAGTTTAACTCTTTAACACCAGTCTCAGAGGGTACACTAGTTTTCTCGGTGCGAGTATTTTCTAATAACTTTCGAATCGACAAATTTGAACTATTCTCCATTAACTGGCCTTTCATTACACTATTTTCAGTGGCAAACATTCTAGCTTTAGCTTCAGTGGTTCCAACATTAGCTTTCATATAATCTTGATGATCTGTCAAAGCAGACGTAATGTTAGCAGACGACAAATTCTTTGACTCTTTATCCTTTGGCTCAATGTTTTCACTCTCTAGCTTTCTTTTCCTCTGTTGCTGGTTGATAGAGGTGAGGCTGGTTCCCTGAGTGAACTGGTTTGTTTGAGCAGAAAGCGGAGTCTGCTCGAGTTGTTTGACCTGAGCTTCAAGCTCCTGTGCTTTCGTTAGAAGCTTGTTTTTATGACTCATTGATTGTTGCATCTCTAGGAACAGGAAATCCTGAGTTTGGGAAACCTGAGTGAGTCCATTCTGAAAAATATAAAATGAAGAAATGCGGTGTGATTCTAGGTTCTGTTAATGGCGAAATCGCAATAAATGCCTATACGTGTGAGATAAAGCATGAGTTGTCTGCGTGTGCAGTCACTAATCTACTTGCTCAAGTTTGTGGACTAGCTCTATACAGGTGGACCACTCATGCTCTATTAGATCATTCAAATGTAATTCAATGGTCATTTTTACAATCACAACAAAATATATCACATTGCTAATATTTGTATAAAGGCCATATGCAAAGCCTGTCTGTAAAAGATAAAAGTTTCACTTCCTCATCCAGCTTAGACCCTTAGCTATGCTTTAAACACACAGCAAAGACTCTGATCAGACTGGGTCTTCACTGGGTGCATATGCCAGTTTGTTGGTTTTGTCGTGTCGCTGCTCAAATATAAACAAAGTATCAAGGTACCTTTTTGCCATTCACTTTCCCAGCGGCAATGCTACAGTCTAGAATAGCCTCCTGTTGTAGACCACTCTGAAAAAACAATATACCATATTTCCTTGGTTATAAGACAGTAGTTTTTCCCTTCTAAAACAATCCCAAAAATATAGATCTGTCTTGTAAGACAGATCTAGATTTTTAGGATTTTTTAGAAAAGACAAACCAATTTCATACTAAGCAGAATTTCATAAAGCTGATTTAGGTATTTGGCATCATTCTAGAGATGGAAAAACATAACCTACCACATTACCCTACCACCAATACATCCTACTCAATCGTGATTTGGGTGAAATGACTCAGATTCCTAGGAATATTTTGGCAAGTAGTAGTACCAGAAAGAATTTATTCACATGATCGTGACTGTCAAAAATGCTGATAACTTGGGCAAGATGCAATCCCTATTATTTATAAACCTATTCATTGAATTTTTTCGTTTTTTAGCTCACGGGTACATAACTAAATACAGGGTGCACTTGTCGCTCTGACGTCAGCGTCACACTTTAAAGTTTTATGACAAAGTTTTTTTCAACTTTAAAATCTCAACAACCACTGACCAGAACCCTTTGATACTTGGAATATAAATATATATCATAGCATATCCTTCTATTCTGTAACATTATACCCCTGGGTGAGGCATTGGGGTGGGGGCATTGAGGTAAAAAATTAGGTCAAACTCACTTCAAAGTTTTACAACATTTTTTAAACATTCATATCTCAGCGATCACTGGCAAGAACCTTTTCATATTTGGAACATTATCATATAGAAGGATTGACTTTGCCTCATCCCACTATGAGCTCACACTGACCCCCTAAACTTCCATTGAGGGCCAGTAGCTAATCATTTAAGTTATAATATTTCTAACAGTCTGATGAGCTGTCAGATAGTGCAGACCCTGATCGGACTGCTCCTAAGCTGCAGTCTGATCTGAATCTACACTGTTGGCTTAGTCATCTCTGTCCCAAGGCTTAAGGTCATTACAGTAGTTTTTTTAATGTGAAAAGTGTCTGACATACCAAACGCCTGTTCTCTTTTTCCAACTGTTCAATCTGAGAATGTAAAATCTGTGCAAGATTTTCTAGCTCATTCTGCTGCGTCAAAATTCCCCGAGCTTGTTCTATAAACTGGGCTGGGGTCTCCACTTCAAGATCCAACTGTAATAAACATATTTTAGATATTGCTACTTTCAATACAATACATCAAATACTCAATCTAGAAATTAACACATGACCACTTATAGAACAGAACTAATAGAAAAGATTATATGCATCATTACTTCTTTTAATATATTTAAGTTATCTACAAATACCACTGACAATACAACCAACCCAGACTCTCATAAGAGCTTTATTAAGAGAAACTCTATCTTTTGGCAAATACAAATGAGCTGCGACACGAGAAAACCAACAAAGTGGTTGTGCGCCCGGCACAGACTCAGATCAGCCTGGGCATCTGCCCAGTCTGCTCAGTCTTGGCTGTCCGCATGGAGCTAGCTTAGACCCTTGGCCACCCTTTAAGCACAAAGCGAAGACTCTGATCAGACTGGGTGGATGCCCAGGCTGATCTGAGTCTGCGCTAGGTGCACAACCACTTCATTGGTTTCTCATGTCTCGGCTCAAATGTGCCGAGATCAGGCTGCACAAATAGGCAGTCTGGTCAGAGCATAAGCAGTTTGCCTGGACAATAAAAATAACTTTGAAGGTTTAAGGTGTTTGGGTAAACCCTCATTTTTTGCCATTTTTACAAAGGGGAACAATTTTTGTGATTTCCTGTTTGCTTTCCTGAACAATATAGCCCTTCCCAAAATGGGGTCTACTCTTAATGGAAAGAATTTGCTCCAAAAGGAGCAAATTCTTTCCTTTAAAAGCTGACTCCCATTCAAAAGGGAGGCAAAAATGAAAACTGCAGAGTTGCTTTCCCTGAATGTGTATTAATTAAAAAGAATCTTGAATGCATGAGGCATACATGTAAAAATGCTTGATGAAAATTGAGTTTTAAGCAAACATCAATGATATCTATACCTCTTGTAACCTTGACCTCAGCTGACCCATACTGTCTTTTTGCAGGTTCTCAATCTGTTTCTCCAGCTGTGTGACCTTGGCATTCAGGTCAAGTTGCTTCAACTGTAATGAAGAAAAAAATATTGGACCACTTTGTAAATAGGCTATCTCACAAATGTAGTTTTGATGATTTTACCTCAACTTACTTATACTGTCCTATTAACACTTTAAGTGTCAGTTACGAAAACAGCAGAATTTGCAAACAGCATAGATCCTGATGAGGTGGCTCACTGTTTGCCCTCTAGTTTTTGAATTTTCAATATGATATAGCTTGGATGGAAAATTTTTGTAATTTCTGCAGGCGTAAATTTTATCGTCTGCTTTTTGGTGCTTAAAGGGTTAATCCATTCTTTCAGTGGTATGACCTTGTTCAGATATGATCTGACAATGATAACATTACAAAACCAAATCATATTCTGTTGCATGTATAATATGAGTGTCAGACAACTTAACCATTTAACGGTCTTAAACAAATTCTTACTTTGTGGGGATGCAACTGACCTTCTTTTCCAAGGGTGGAATTGATTGATTGATTGTTTTGGGTTTAATGGCCCTTTGAAACAGTATTTCAGTCTATATCAGGCCATTTCCCAGAGAGAGAGAGAGAGAGAAAATGAGAAATGATAGACGAGTGAAAAAATGTCCAAACAACCCCCACCCGCACCTACCTCACACACAGCAGGCACTTGCCCTAGAATGTTCCAAAGCAGTAGGATGCCCCTGCACTGCAACTTACACACAGCACCATCGCACCACCCAACCACCCCATCCAAGGGGTGGAAAATTTGTTGAGAAAAGAGGAAACCCCAACATCTGTTTTCTGAGCATTTCAAATTAAATCCAGAAAATTTTGTTTTGTCAAATTGGATTCAAAAAGACTACATGTAATTCCTCTGAAATGAGGAAGAATCAAATCCATCTGTTCTGCAATCCTTTCCAAGTATATCATAATGTTTCTAACAATCAATCAGCTGTTCTTGGTGAAAAACAAACTTGTCACCCATCACTAAAGCATTATTTCATATCATCATTTCAACTGATGTTATGCTGATATCAGTGCCAAATATCTAATGTTTTTATCATTGACAACAACATTTCAAAGACAATGAAAAGTGTCAAGTTAAAAATTAGTCAAAAAGGCAAATAGGCAAACCCTCATCAGACTGCTCCTATAGGAGCACTGTTTCCTCAAGCACTGCTTTTTCCAATACAAAATGTTACTATGTAAACTCACTTTTTCCCTCTCAATCTGTTTGTTCAGCTGTTCACTATATTGCGGTGTCTGCATCTGCATCAAGTATTGCATGAACTGATTCCGCATTAGATCTGAAATATACATGTACAAGTATGAAAATATATGAACACTGTGGTTTTACAATAAATCACAAACAGATTTTTTTTGTCGTTTGTGTCCAATAAGAACTGTATCCTAATGTGCTTAAGTATTGGAACACCTAAATCCATTGTTGTTTTGTTTTGTTGTTTTACGTCTACAGTAAACAGCTATGATCATGTGAGGATGGTCAGTTACCACACTATTCTTGTGCAGCCTTAGACCTCATAAGCAGCTAACCAGTACTAGGTGCACATACTTTTGCCAGTAACTGACAACTGCCCTTCTTGAATTAGTGGAACAAGAAACGAAAGTATGTGAACCTAAATCTATTAATTGCTCATTTGTACCAAATGGAAAATTTATGGTTTTTAGGTGCCCAATATTTAAGCACATTAGGGTATTTATGGCCATCACTAATCCTTCATGACAATATTTCTTGAACAAAAAATACTTTTGAAGCT
Source organism: Ctena decussata (assembly GCA_963989385.1). Classification (NCBI taxonomy): domain Eukaryota; kingdom Metazoa; phylum Mollusca; class Bivalvia; order Lucinida; family Lucinidae; genus Ctena; species Ctena decussata. The sequence goes on from OZ022501.1 coordinate 18,475,113, forward strand.
GACCACTTCAAAAATGTGTGAAATAATGTTCCAGTATAGGACCTCCATAAAAGTACATAAAAGAATTCTGCATGAAGTGGTCTCTCAACTGCCTGCACATTGTCACAAAACACAGCTTAATCAGAAAACTTGACGCAAAGTTTATGCCGCCATAGCCAACACCCCAAAAGCTGTTTCTCATGTTCTGCTAATTACAGGTGAGAAAAATTAAGCCTGTTTCAAATTTAGATAAGAGAATATACCGTATCAATCCTAATAAATGCCCCTGATCTAATAAACGCCCCTCCCTCTTTACCAAAACTAATGTTATGTTAACTTGCATGAATTCCTTTATGCTTGTCTGGATAAGGTAGCTCTTTGAAATTGGGTCTACTCTTAAGGGAAAAAATTCCTCTTAGGGGAGCAAAGTCTTTCTTTTAAGAGTTGACCCCATACTGATATGGGAGGCAAAAATATTGGAATTATTTCCTCTGATAGTATACCCATCACTTTATATTGCTTATTACAGGTATTTTGGCAATGGCTGATTTACTATACTTTAAACAACGTCCCCCTTTCGCATAATGCAATGGCCCCTGGCCATTCAATAAGATTAATATGGTATCTACCCATAAGCTGCTGAAGAGCTGGTTCCATCTCCAAGGCTGAAACAGTCTGGGTCCGAACAGATGGCTTGAAGAATGAGTTAGACAGAGTTGTCATACTTGGCTCATTGTAGTTTGGATGACTCTCTTGCTTGTCTGAAAAAATAAACAATTATGTTTTTTCAAAAGACCCATGGAAGAAGCCCAAAAAGCAATCTTGGTATGGCCTTTTGATAACTTCACCAGGGGCCGTATTCATAAAGCCACTTAAGTCGTTGCTATGCTGTTGCTAAGGCTAAATATCTATAAGGGAGATTCCCTACAACTATGAAATTTGCTCTGGAGGAACAGTCTTTCAAAGACTGTTCCTCCAGACCAAATTTGAAATTTGCTCTGGAGGAACAGTCTTTCAAAGACTGTTCCTCCAGACCAAATTTCATAGTTGTAGGGAATCTCCTTTATAGATATTCAGCCTTAGCAACAGCATAGCAACGACTTAAGTGGCTTTATGAATACGGCCCCTGTTCTTTTACTTCAAAGCAAATAAATTTGCACAAATGAGCCACATCATGTGATTTCCAACAATATGGCAATGGTGAAAAGCAAAGGCTCTGATCAGACTGCACATAAGTGATCAGAGCCTTTACTTGTCACTTCAGCCATCTATGGAAATGACCCAAGCCATAGAGCCAACACTGAGGTCTCTGATTACCTTACATAAATGAGGAGGATGATCTGAATATCACATGACAAAATTGCCACATTGTTGGAAGTCACATAGTGTGGCTAAAATATGTTTTACATACCTTAATTATTTGCAGAAACTTAAATTTTCAATTTTCAGGTTGTAATGGAACTGCAGGTTAACAGATATTAAAGTCATTATTCTAAAAGAATATGGTTGCATTTTGCTTAATCTAAAGCTGACAGTGCTGTAAGTACTGTAATGAACCTAAATATTCAGACAGACAGGTCTGAGCAACCACTGTAGACTCAGATCAAACTGCACCTCTAGGAGCAGTTTGATCAGGGTCTACAACGTTTGCCATTCACTAAGCATAATTTGGATGCATTAACATGTGTAAAATCCACTTTTTAAGAATTTTCAAACAATACCCATCAGACTTTCAGGTGTCCTGAATTTTAGGGTAATTGAAATATTGTCAAACACATGGTATAAATAAACTGTATGTGGGCTGAGAAGCAAAGAAAGAGTTTAGAGTTCGACCCTACATACCTGTTTAAGTAGACAAGAGGGTGTGATTGTGAAGTAAATTAAGACTGTCTAATAAAATGTGTTTGGGCTGAGAAGTAAAGAAAGAGTTTAGATTTTGACCCATCATACCTGTTGAAGTAGACAAGAGGGTGTGATTGTGAAGTAGATTGAGACTGTCTAATGCCAAAACTTTATCTCTATTCCTATTCTTCACTGCTGCCTTGGATTTAATTGCTGCTACCAACTGTTTACGTCTTGGACCTACAATATAATCATACTGATAAAATGGCTCTACAAGCATTGTTAATGTTTATGAAGCCATAGTGAATATGCAGTTTTGAGCCACATCACGTGATTTCCAACTATGTGGCATTGTGACAAGAAAAAGCTCTGATCAGACTGCACATAAGTGCAGTCTGATCAGAGTCTTCACTTGTCACCTCAGCCATCTACGGAAGTGACACAAGCCATAGAGCCAACAGTGAGACCCAGATTACACTGTATAAATGAGAAGGATGATCTGATTATCACATGACAAAATTGCTATATTGTTGGAAGTCACATGATAAGGCTCATATTGACTGAAGCAAAGAGGTCAGTATGATACATTTGTGATCTATAAAATAAATGGTTTATTAAATGATGATTCTAAGAGCAACTAAAAATTGCAGATTCCTGATACATATGAATGTACGACATGGCATTATCTTGCTTAAAATAATATTATCAACATTAAACATTAAAATAACAGTGACATCATGAAAATATCGATGATGTCATGAGACTTAACTATAACATGGACTATATCACACTTATTTATGTAATGAGAATCTGCCACTGCTTAACAGGGCAATCATATAATAAAGGTGTTTGTGCACAACTGATCCTCATAATGGGTCAAATCCAACTGAAAATCTCACCCTGCTTTCTATCTTGCTCCTTGATAGCGCCATTATTCCTCATATTATTTCTCGCCTCCGTTCTGGCCCGTCTTTCCTGTCTAGCTGCTTGTCTTTGCCGCATTTTCTCTCTATGCTCATCACTCTCTTGAGACTGTTGAAGAAACAATAACACATATAGACCATTTATCATTATTTTGTAACCAAAAACTTCTTGACAAAATACCATAAAAATTCTAAGTACTGGGACAGATAGGTCTGAGCAAACAGTGCAGACCCAGATCAGACTGCTCCTGAGGGAGCAGTCTGATCAGTGTCTACACTGTTTGCCATCCTATCTTTTGGATGCATTACAGCATTGTAAAACCAAACTGTTCCATTTTTGGACAATTACTGTAACTATTTACGGTGTCCCAGTTTAAAGAAGTTCTATGGTACATACATATTTGAGTTGAAGGACTGCAAATATGTTGCCTATATTTGTCCTCTCCTAAAATATAGCATGTTGCCACCTATCTCTTGTCTTCTCCCTCATCTATGCTTACTCAAGAGCATCTGTATCTCATATGTAATAGTTATATGATGGTTTGTCCCCCTGTGTGCAGAGATATTACTGAGCTTAAGCGAGTGGATTATCTCCTGTACAGGCAGACAAACCATGGTATAACTATCTTATACCTTCCTTATCAGTGTAGCCCTTGCACAGTACAAAATATTTCCACATAAGTTTGCATTTTTGGGCAAAGGCAGTGTAAAAGACTCTTATATGATGAAGTAACTTATACAGCGGTGACACACATGCACTTACTACGGCTATATAAAAAAAATTCTACACATATAATACTCACTGCAGTTGGTTGTCCAAAACACTGCAACCAATCTGACAGGTAACTGTGTCTATGATTCAATAAACAAATTTGACATTGTACAAACATGCACTCTGAGCAAGTCTACATATATCGTCTGACCATTTTCATATTACCGTGTATTTGAAAATAAGGGAGCAAATCTTTACAGCTTGTCTGGAGGTCAATTGATTGATTGACTTGATGCTTAACATCCACAGTAAACAGCTATGGTCATGTCGGGACGGTCAGTTAACCTAACCACACTATTCCTGGGCAGGCTTAAACCTCCTAAGCGGTTAACCAGTACTAAGTGCACATACTTTGTCTGGAGGTCAAATTTTGGTTTTTCTTTCGGGGAGAGTCTCGTAACTTCGGACAGCTGGTAAACTCGGACAGTGACATTGTTTCCTTTATATGTCTGTTGTTTGGAACTAAAACAAAAATAACTGGCCAAACAGCAAAAATCCTGGTGAGAAGGCCAGGGCTCAGCCTACAGGGCGATTTGGGAGAAATAGTCTCCCTAAGCTGGCTGACTTCTCCCTATTTTGAGCTGAGGGAGAAGTGAAAATGTAAAGAAGATATAGGCAAACCAAAATGTGGAACAAAACTTCTCCCTAAAGTGCAGAAAATGACACAAAACTTCTCCCTGTCTGAATGCTCTAGGCTGACCCCTGAAAGGCTCATTATCAGCCGTCTCATCTGGATTTTCACTGTTTGCAATGTTATGTCTGAAATTACCCCCCTGTCCAAAGTTACCCACTCTACCCTAATGTACTTAATCTATGTGATCCTTTTTAGTTACAAATCCTGTTAGGGTATAAGGTTATCCATGTGACTGTCAGAGCCATGAGGCTAACCCCCCAAGGTTTGCAAGAGGTCTCTCAAGTTATTCTCACAGCAAAACCATTATAAACGCAATCTGAGAAACCATATAGGAAGGTATGTACTAAACATCAAAATGACATGATAATCAAACCGTCCAACTCAGTATTTTGCTTTTGTTATGCCTGGTATACCAGAAAAAATTTTACTCTGTAATTTTTATCAAAATCTGACCCATCTTCAAACTGATTTCTTGTGTATGCCACTTTATATTGCAAAGCATGATGAATATTACTGTGTTTTGATTTCTATGCAGTTATTCTACAAAAAAACAAGAAATTTTACAGTATGTAACAAATGCCCCCGAAGGCCCCTTAGTCTGACCTTTGACCCCGACTGGGACCTTGACCTTGAGCGAGAAATCCCAAAACTTGCAAGTGAGATGCCTTTTTATCATGCTTTACCTTTCTATGAAGTTTGATGAAATCTACTTCAGCAGTCACCTCTAACACCCGACAGTGACCTTGACCTTGGGTTTAGGAATATAAATATCATATGTGACATCCCTTCTCATTATGCTTTATATTTCTGTGAAATTTGATAAAGTTCAGTTGTGTAGTTTTAAAGTAATCACAGAGAAATATATTTGACCTCTAACCCCAGACAGTGACCTTGACCTTGGACCTAAATTTTGTATGCTACACACCTTCTCATTATGCTCTATCTTTCTGTGAAGTTTCATCAAATTTGCTTCAGTAGTTTATAAGTTATAGCTGAGACAAGATTTAAGATATGATTTGACCTTTGACCCAATTGTGACCTTGACCTTGGGCGTGGGAACCTAAATCTTGTGCGCGACACACCTTCTTATTATGCTCTATCTTTCTGTGAAGTTTCATCAAATTTGCTTCAGTAGTTTTTAAGTTATCGCTGAGACACGATTTGTTACGGACGGAATGACGGACGGAAGGTGCGATTTTAATATGCCACCCGAAGTCCCTTCGGGGGCATAAAAAGCCTTAACATCAGCTTTTCAAATGGCCTTTGAGTGCACCACTATTATTACATTTTCTGTGAGTTCACAACAGTTCTTACAAGTCTGTGAGTTAACTACAATTCCCCAAAATGTGACATCTGCTTCAGAAAGACATTTACCATCCATAGCTTGAAGCTGAGCTTTTGTGACTGAAATGTGCATTTCTGTGGGTCTCAATGGGGTTTACTGATTAGTGAATTTTGGCTCCAAAAATTACTGATTAGCGGAATTTGAGAGGAAATTTTACCAGTTAGCGGCGTCGCGTATGCTAAGTGATTAACGGAATCGGCCGAAAAATATACTGATTAGCGAAATGTGAGAGAAAAAAATACCGGTTAGTGGCACCACAAGCGGTTAGCGGTTACCGGAATCGGCCAAAAATTGTTACTATTTTTTTTCAAGCTGATGCACAATCTCTGTCGTATATGAAAAAGGGATTTTTGTCAGGTTATATTGCAATGCATTTCATTATAAAAATGCATCTGTATCATATAGGCTATACATAGAAAAACTGTCTTTCTATGTGTTTAAGGCTATACATAGAAAAACTGTCTTTCTTCATGTATGTGTTTAGCATCAATTTGGGATAAAGAGTATTATGATACTAAATCAGAAGTCTTCAGGATGGATGATGAATAGATGGCTTGTGATTTTACGCCCTTTTTAACAGGCATATCAGGACAAAGGGGGGAGGGGGGATAAAGAAAGGCTGTGAGCAGTGGAATCCCGTTTATGATTGAAAAGATACCCGTCTACAGCAGGACTCGAACCAGGGACCGCTAGCTCAGCAGGCCAGCCCTTAACCTACTTCAGCTACCGGGGCCCCTAGTAGTCTTCAAAGTATGCATCACCTGCATAAGGTAGAGATAACGGTTGCGGTATGTAATTTTACCGATTTGGCCAAAAATTTACTGATTAACGATTTTTACCCTTCAATTTTACTGATTACTGATTTTGGGGTCGAAATTTTACTGATTACTGATTTCAGAGGTACCCCATTGAGACCCTCATTTCAATTCCCACTTGAAAATTACAAATTTGAGTTATTAACAACTACTTATTTGTGTGTTTCGGGACAAAAATAATATAATCAGAGCTCCAGATAAGAAGGGGTATTGAGGACAATTCAAAAACAATACTTCTTATTTCTCAATGAAAGCATAAGTTGTGACCCCTCATTAGAACCATCTCAATGAGATGGTTCTAATGAGGAGCCTCAACATATGCTTTTATGGAAAAGTAAGGAAAATTATTCCTAAATTATCTCTGTTACCCCTTCTTATCTGGAGTCCTGATTTTTCTGCAAAATAGAGTCCTAGGCAGACAATGTCTTTCTGAAGGCTACTGTTAATATACTAGTCACTACAATCTACTTCACACTTAGACACAAGACAGAGCGTGACAGTGAGACCAAAACCAAAGTTTTGTTTGTTTGCAGTTGCCTACTGAGCCACTAAAATCCTCTATATTCCCCCAAAAAGTTAGGCCATTTTTACCCCTTCACAAACAGCAAATTGTTAATAATGTACATGTTACTATCGTTTTTTTTTTTTTCAATGCTGGAAAGAAAAGAAAAGCTTTGCCATCTAGGCTAGTAGCCTTCCATTTTCTTCAGTTCTAAGACAAAGGTTTTTCCCTTCCGAAACAATCTCAAAAATCTACATTCATCTTATGATGGATCTAGATCTTTGGGACTGTTTTAGAAGGGAATCCCCCCCATATTATTGCAGAATTTCAAAAGACTGATTTAGATTATTTAGGGTCATTGTAACAGGGTAGAACCCTGTCTTATAGCCAAAAAAATATGGAATCCACAGAAAAAGTTTGGGGTTAACAACTGCAAACCAAATAGTTATTAAGCTTGGCCTAAACGTCATCGTCTGACTCACATTTTCTGTCTTTTCCGAGGAGGAAGCAGAGAGGGGTGGCTGAGTGGTCCACTCCGTCCACTTACGCCGGGTGGTCGGTCCAAATACCTGAGTGTTTTCATCGGCTGTGAAATCAGAGCTGGCGTTGCTTTCCGAGTCAAAGTCAATGTGTTTAGCTGCCTGATATAGACTTTCTATATGTTTCTTCTTCTTGCCGTTCTCTTTGGTATTGTCCTAAAAGCAATATGACACCGTAATTTTCTACAAAGTTGTGCGAAATAGTGCCAAGGCAACCAGTGTGTATCAAGATCAGACTGCTCCAAAGGAACAGTCATAAGGACAATTGAGAACACCTTAAAGGTGCTTATCTTTAAGGTGAATATATACACCTTCAGGGAAAGAAACCCTGTCATTTTCACTTTAGCCTGCTTCTGAATAGGTTCAACTCTTCAAAGAGAACTTGCTCCCCTAATTGCAGATTCTTTCCTTTAAGAGTAGACCCCATTTTGGAAGGGTTTATTGATACAGGGACTCAAACAGAAAGTCACAAAAGTTGTCTCCCTTTGTAAAAATGGAAGAAAACATGGAGGTGTACCCATATACCTTAAAGCAGGCAAATGTGGCTACTGAGAAACTGACCTAACTAAAGAAGGTCAACTTTTGATCATCTGCATGTGGAAACAAACAAAGAAAAGACCACCTTGGCTTTGCAAAGTGGTTTGAAAAAAACAAAGGAAAGTGGCAATTTGGTAAATTGTCTAAATAAACAATGAAAACAATGTCTAACTTTATTTGGCACTTGAATCATAAGTAGTCAAACAAGCACAACTGAGTGGCTGTCTCTCAGCTTTTGCAGAGCCTTACCCTGGATAAAGTGAAATGCATTCTGTATAGCAAAGACCCTTTTTCAACAAGCCAGTGTCATTTCCTATAGTAAAAAAATATTCCTTTGTAGTTCAGTCTCAATAATAGCCATAACATGACTGTGTTATATCCTAAACAGTGATATCATGAGTAGCAGTATAAGCAGACTCTTAACCCATTGCATTCTGGGTATTTTTTGTCGTCTGCTGATATTGTCATCTGCATCAAAAATATTCTGACAATATTGGTCTGATTAACTCTTGTAGAAATGATGTCTAGGCAGCAAACAGTTTGGATCTCAGACCTGGATCCAAACTGTTTTCCCAGATACCCCTAAATGGGTTAACATAATATATGTTCCACATACCTGAGTATTATTTTGTTTGTTGAGTGATGATGTTAAAGATGGCACCAATTTCCCGCGCCTGTCTCTCCTCATACTCCTGGGCTGACATGGCTCCTCATGTTGCTGAAAGTAATAGAAACTAATTAACCCTTACAGCACCAAAAATCAGACAAAAAAAGTTTTATGTCTGCAAATTTAAGAAAATATTTTGTCCAATTTATGGTATATAATATCAAAAATTTAAAGACTAGACCTTAAACAATTTAGATCCAGATGAGGTAGCCATATTAAATTCTTTTCTGTTTATTAATTCAACAATTTTCCTTTTAACAGTTTATGTGTTAACTGCCATTAAGAAACTTGCTGAAATATGGACAAGAATAACTTACTGCATATAAAAAGCTTTAAGAAGTTAACGAAAACTAGAAATGTATCCATGGTACACTGATGCCCCCGCCAAGTGCCTTGAGTAAGAGGGCACCTTGATTAAAGTACTGGCACTTGTGGGATAACTAGGTTCATAGAGGCAGACTTGTATAATATAAAAGGCTAGAGGCAAAGCATTGCCCAACATTTGAAATGTGACACAAACTGCAGCCCTTTATACAATTTCAGTCATTGTATGGCCAAAATAGAAAATATTGTGTATTACAGAACCTGGTTAGAAATGAAGTCAGCGGACCGTGACATATGGATCATAATGACCTGATTCTTGTAAATTCCTGTTGTACTTATTGATATAAATCCTCATATAAAATTTCAAGTTGCTACAATAATGGGGACTCTCAAATCTACCTCTTACAAAAATCTTAACCTTGAAAATTTGGCTAAGTCCTAAGTCAGTGGACCGTGACATATGGATCCTCATGACCTGATTATTGTATATAGCTGTTGTATTTATATAAAAAATTTCAAGTTGCTACAATATAAGGAACCCTAAATTCTACCTCTTACAAAAATTGTAGCCTTGCAAAATTAGCCTAAGTCCCAAGTCAGTGGACCGTGCCATAAGGATCATTATACCCTAATTGTTGTGTATTCCTGTTGTGTTAATGAATATAAACCCTCTTACAAAATTTCAACTTGCTACCATAAAAGGAACCCTAAAATCTATCTCTTACAAAAATCCTAACCTTGCAAAAATAGCCGAAGTCCGAAGTCAGTGGGCCGTGACATATGGATCATCATTCCCTGATTTGTGTGTATTCCTGTTGTACTTATAGATATACATCCTCACACAAAATTTCAAGTTGCTACAACAATAAAAGGAACCCTGAAATCTACCTCTTACAAAAATGTTAACCTGAGTCTAACAGAATCACGTACATCTGAATAACCTACACATGTACGCACAACCGAAACACTATATGCCCCCGGCATCATATGATGCGGGGGCATAAAAATATATGCTTTGTTGTTTGTTGCATTTAAATAACAAAAGATGTCACTTGACAACACATGTCACCAGAATTTATGCTTGCTCATGCTGAAGGCAATGTTCCAATTCATGATTTTGACCCATAGGTCACTGAGGATGTGGCATGGCACTGGGTGAAGCATTAACTAGAATCTAACACCCTTTTGAACATTAACTATTAAGTCAATCCAGGCATTTGACTAGCACTGAACACTCACCCTTCTTCCAGGATTACTCATTCTATGGAAATAATCTTCTAACTGAAATAGAATGGAATACATTACCACAGGATATAAATTAGTTCACCAGTATTTGCTTCCTGTCGAGACTGTCTGTCATATTTGGGCTCGGCCAAAATCATCCACCATCTTTTGCTTCCTGCCGAGACTGCTGTGTATGATAAATGGCTTCCTTCACAGACTGTCCGCCTGATTCTGCTTCCTGCCAAGAATCTCAGCAGGAAACAGAATCAGGCGGACAATCTCTGCAGGAAGCCACTTTTCCCTGATGGTAGTCTTGGAAGGAAGCAAGAGATAGCAGACAGTCTCGGTGGAAGCCAAATATCATGAATAGTATTGGCAGGAAGCGAAAATTAGTGGACTAGTTTATACCCTGTGATTACAGGGTTTTTATAGTTCAACAAAATTTGTAGGAATTCAAGTCATCCAGACCATCAGACCAAATATCTTACAAACACACTTGAAGCAATTATCCAGTGTCCAGCTGTTCAAACCATTGATAGCTTAACCCTTTTGAGTCTCCAGACCCATAAACTGGACATTGACACACAGAGTAGACTGTGGACCCTGATCAGATGCCACAAATTTGTATGTGGCATCTGGCCCACAGGTTATAAAACTTGAGTACATTCTCAAACTCAAAATAAAGCACACTGATTGGCTGCTTCCTAGCACATGCTCTGAAGCAGCCAATCAGTGTGCTTTATTTTGAGTTTGAGATTATTCTCAAGTTTTAATACCTCGAACCCTGGTCTGGGTCTATGATATTTGCTTTAAATATTGGATCAGAACAATAAGATAAACCTGACCCCTTAAATTGCAAATGGACCTGTCTGAATAGACTGGTTTAACAGCATCATTAGTCAAGGATTTGTTAAGTCTTCTAGTACACATAAAACTATCAGCATTATTATTTTTTACTGAAAAATTGCAAAATTTTGCATACAATATGCTTGAAACTGAAACATCTCATTAGCTAATAGCATCATAAGCTTTGAACAACCAGGCCCATGAGTTTATTGAAAAGTATGGCTAAGCTTTCATAGTTTGTCCATCATTTTCACTGTGGAGTTAACTACAGTTAACTCCACTGTAAAAATCATGGACAATCATAGTTTGTCCATCATTTTCATCATGGAGTTCACTACAGTTAACTCCACTGTTAATTACAGTTAACTCCACTGTAAAAATCATGGACAAACTTTACGCTACCATAAAAATGATGGACAAACTATGGAAGTATTTGCCTCCCTGGAAGGTGAATCCCTTCTCCAGGAGGAATTACTCTTAACAGAACTTAGACAGCAATTTCTTCTTTTTTTTTTCAGAGCAGACCCATTGTGAAGGAAGACAAGTAATTTCTAAATAAAAGTGAATGCCTTTGAGGTATGTCCCTGCATCTCAAAATAATTGAGCCGCCACACAAGAAAACCAACAAAGTGGTTGTGCTACCAGCGCAGACTCAGATCAGCCTGGGCATCCGCCCAGTCTTATCAGAGTCTTCGCTGTCCGCATGAAGGTAGCTTAGACCCTTAGCTACCCTTTAAGGCCTTAGTGAAGGGTCTGATCAGACTTGGTGGATGCCCAGGCTGATCAGTGTCTGCGCTGGCCACACAACCACCTGTTATTGATAGTAGGATTGTAGCAACCAAAACACACAACGTCTTCAGTTGGATCACTAAGCAGTTAAAAAAATTTAACTTTCGTTTATTTCTTTCATGCATGATAAATAAATTATAAAGGGATCGCCTAAGAAAATGTACCTTTTAGCTTGTTTGACAGTTATGACAAGGCTTGTTGGAAAACAACAAAGTGTGCCTAATGGTTGCCTGACTCTCATAGTTACAAAGACCAACAAATATATATCTGCAGTGTCAGACTGAACTATCCTCCCAGATATATGATGAATACCTACTAAATAGTGCTCAAAACTATGAAACAAAATCACTGAATCATGAAATGTATGTCAGAGTGATCATAAAATTCTACGAGGTCATGCTAAGTGTCAGACTTAACCCATATTGCCAAGTACTATGTTAATCTATTAAAGTGTTGGAGATACAACGCAAAATCACTAAACCATGAAATACCAGTCACAGTGACCTACAAATAGTATAGTGTTGTTTGCAGACTCTGACTGAACTATCATCTCAGGTGCGACAGATATCTACTAAATAGTGCTCTAGATATATATCAAAATCGGTGAACCATGATATGTAGGTCACAATGATCACTAATCACTATGCCAGGTATGACGTTAATCCGTCAAACAGTGTTGGAAATATAAGGCAAAAATCACTGGACCATGAATAAAGGTCAAGGGCACATGAGCCAGCATGGATGCTTTGCAGCTGCTGTAATTATAGAAATATGCTATGTGATCAAATATCAATTCTCCTGTCTCAAATAAACCTTTTGCCTTAAAAACGGTGCCAAAAAGCATTATCAGTCAACCCTAACATAAAGGTCTAAGACAAACAATTGTGTGATGCAGCTGCTGCAGGCAAATGGACGTATATATGTACCAAGTGAAGATGATAATAGCTGCTGTAGTTTGTAAGACACTGAGTTAAACATCAATTTAAATGCAACTGTTAACATTGATCACAGACACTGATGAGGATGCTGACACTAACACTAATGCTAAAGCATACTCAGACTACGATACTGACGGTATAGCATAAGCTCTCCTTGGCATTCACAAAGGTGCACCAAAAACTCCCTTGTAAACTTTTATGAAAGCTTAAAATACAAACAGACTTCTACTGTTATACATGTAAGTATGCATATCCTATGTACTTATAGACCATAGTACATAATACAGTATAGCCATTACCTGCAAAAAAGTTCCCACAGAATACCCTCTAATCCTTTACAAGTAATCAGTTTTAATTATTCAAACTGTTTTCCTCCAAGAGAAGTTTAGTTACTGCAACTTTTTATGTTTAGCTAAGACTATTAAGATCTAATTTCAAGTATTAATTTCCCCTCCCATCTTCCTTGTTTGTTATGGGTTTTTTTCAAGGTTGAAACATGTTTAATTTTTAATGGATCATACCAATAGAAAGAGGACCTTATGGTATGTGCTAACAGCAAAAACTAGATCAACCTTCACATCCTCATGTCATCTGATCAGTACAAAATGAAACCCAATAAGTCAGCACAAATCTTAAGGCTAAGCTCAGTTTAAGCTGTTTACATATGAGCCGTACACAACAAAACCAACAAAGTGGCATGTGCATCCAGTGAAGACTCAGACAAGCCTGGGAATCCACACCCAGTCTTATCCGTCTTAGCTGTGCACTTAAAGGGTAGCTAAGAATCTACACAAGCTCCATGCTGACAGCAAAAACTCTGATCAGACTGGGCAAATGCCCAGGCTGATCTTAGTCTTTGCTGGGTGCACATGCCACTTCCTGTGGTTTGTTATGTCAGCTCAATTAGGTATACTCATTACAAGGCAATTTTTTCGTGTGTTGCTTAAATGTACAATGACACTTCAACAGCTGGATGGATAATTTACAGTTTTATTGTCAGACAAGAGTAAATACTTAGATGAGCTGTGACACCAGAAAACCAACAAAGTGGTTGTGCGGCCAGCACAGACTCAGATCAGCCTGGGCATCTGCCCAGTCTAATCAGAGTCTTCGCTGTCCGCATGGAAGTAGCTTAGGCCCTTAGCTACCCTTTAAGCGCTTACTGAAGAGTCTGAGATGACTCGGCAGATGCCCAGGCTGATCTGAGTCTGCGCTGGGCGCACAACCACATTGTTGGTTTTGTCGTGTCACGGCTCACTTAGATATTTTAGGCTTATGAGTCTAGTGTGTCAATCCTTAGCCAACATCACCAAGCACAATGTTACTTCAATGGCACTCTGTTCTTAACAGACCCAAATGATATGACAATTATATATTTTCATAATTTATCTTTTTTGTAGGGGTAGGTAACATTTCAAACAGTAAGAAGAAAGAATTAACAGATAAAAACTTTACAGGAAAAGCTCAGAGAGAAGTGTAACACATCGTAACAAAGACTTATACAGATACAAAAGTATATAATGTAATTATTCATACAATTTATACTGTTTAGAAGAATTTAATTAAGAAATAGATCAGCTGTAGCAGTGAATTGTTGAGTAATAATTCACTGTTTGTCGGTCAGTTGTAAAGTGAATCTCATATCACGAGCGCGTAGCACGAGTGATATATCTACTTACAACTGACCGACAAACAGTAAATTATTACTCAGCTATTCAACCTGGAAAAATGTTATTTTTCCGATGCTTTTCCTTGACCATGGCAACCCTGCATTTTATTCCCTCATTAGAACCATCTCTTATAAGGGGCCATAACATTGTGTTTGTGGCAAAAGAAGTTCTAACTTATTGTCGTTAATATTAGTGCAGAACAGATTCAGATCATCCAATACATCTGGAATGCACCACTGACATCATTCCAAAAATGTTCAAAGCTGTATATTTCATACTGAGGTCTATCATTCACAAGTTAGCATGTTTAATATATGCATCTGCATGTATACTTGTATCATGTCAAACTACATATGAGCCGCGACACGAGAAAACCAACAATGTGGTTGTGCGCCCAGCCCAGACTCAGATCAGCCTGGGCATCCGCCCAGTCTGATCAGAGTCTTTTCTGTCCGCATGGAGGTAGCTTAGACCCTTAGCTACCCTTTAAGCCCAAAGCGAAGATTCTGATCAGACTGGGCGGATGCCCCGGCTGATCTGAGTCTGCACTGGGTGCACTACCACTTTGTTGGTTTTCTCGTGTCGCGGCTCATATTATATACAGATGTTACAGGCCATTCAAAGTTCATACGAGACAGCTGATTCATGTTAATAGTAGGGCAACATGTGCATTTGCTTTTGTTCAGCTATAGATTTTGTTATTAAAACTCATGTTTAATGGTTATAGTCTGTTTCATTAAAATAGATTAAATATAGGGTCAACAACGGTGAATTTAAAAAGGCAAACATTCATCTATACCATCTAAAATTTCATTTTAACAAACTAACCCTAAAGTTTACTTTAATTCACTTTCATCTACTGCAGTTAAAGTTTAAAATTTTTATCTACCACACTCTGTGCTTAATTTTCTTCATCATTAAAACTTCATTTTTGCAAGCCCGACCAAAAGCTTCTCTTTTACTGTCTCACTCACTCTAAGATTCAGTTTCACCACCTCAATGTAAAGTTAAGTGTTCAATGATTCACCCTAAGTTTAATGTTCATCTACTTCAATCTATGGTTCCCTTTTACCTGGCTAAATGAAAGCTCTGTTTTATCTACCTCACTCTTAAGTTTACTTACATCTACCTCATCCTAAGATTCAGTTTTATTCACTTTTAACTCATTCTAAGCTTAATTTTTCACCTTAATCCTCTATCTCACTCCATCTTCATTTTCATCAACCTCACTTTGAGGCACATTATCCACCTCAGTTTAATTTTTTCATTTACCTGTAATTTCAGATTCATTTCTATCCACCTCTAAGGCTCACTTCTAACTCTTCTTTAAGCTCTGTTTCTATCCACCTCAAAGACTTATTTTCTATCTATCTCACTCTAAGCTTCACTTTCATCTACCTCATTCTTAAGTTCATTTTTGTCTTATCTACCTCACATTCATCTATCTCATACTTAAATTCACTTTTATCTCCCTCATTCTTAAGTTCACTTCTATATACCTGTAACCTCCCTGTACCGTTCATTTTTATCTCCCTCATTCTACAAATTCACTTTCATCTAACTCACTCTAAAGTTCACTTTTATCTGTGTCATTCTAAGTTCACTTTCATCATCAATCTCACTCTAAAGTTTACTTTTATCTGTATCACTCTAAAGTTTGCTTTTACTTACCTAACTGAAAAGATAAAAAAAAGGTAAAAAGGTAAAGTTTCCCATAGCCTAACAGCCGTAGGTGCAGTAGGAGTTAGAGACCCACTGTATCTTGGGCACAGCTGATGAAAAGCGGAGCCCATCTCTCTCCTTTCGCTGCCTTATCCTTCCCTGATTCGAAAAAGGTACCCATTTATTGCTGAGTTGACAGAGAGAGTTTTCCAGTCGCTGGATGGTGACGGTGAGCCGCGAGATCACGACCTTCTGGTGACTTTCTGCACAATAACCAAGCCACTCTAACCACTCGACTACGGTGCCTCTCTGTAAAGATACCTTTTATCTACTTGACTGTAAAGATTGCTTTATTCTGTATCACTCTAAAGTTGACATTTATCTACCTCACTCAAAGTTTTCATCTACCTAGTTAGCTATACAGTTCATTTTCATCCCCTACCTCACTCTTCACATCATTTTTATTCACCTCACTCTGAATTTCTCTTCTATCTACCTCGCTTTAATGCTCATCTATATGTAACTCACTCTGAATTCATTGAGAATGGTTATAAAGCTGTTGTTTTGTCTTTTTTTGCAGAATTGTATAGTTGTTTGAGCAACAGTTAAAATTGCTTATACTGCTGCTTTTGCTGAATTGACCTATCCATGTGGTAATTTAACCACACCTAACATAAAACATCTTAAACAAACAAAATCAGATTACACTGATTATATACCTAGTAAGTCACGTGCAAAATGTTTGTCTAAGGTTGTACCGTTATGTTTTACTATTCAGTCCATTTTGATTGGTAAACAAAATTCTGTCATTCAATCTATGGATAGGTCAAATGTAACAAAAATTTAGATCTACTTAATATATTACTGTAACGATCCTAAATCTTGGGACTTAGATGTCTTAGCAACATCCTAGGCCAATATCAGATGGCTCCTATCAGGGTCTGTACTGTTTGCCATTCTGCCATTCATTAACACCTCACCAGTAATATAATTCAAGCTCTAATTCCAATTTTTAAATCAACAATATAATCTGGTCTGTGCTGTTTAACTTAAATTTTCATCCCTTTGAAGAAAGTCCAGACTACAAGTGCAAAAAATTCTCTGGTCACATGTATCCTGTCTTGACTCACGACATCTCTATGGAAACAAAGATGGCGGCTATTTGTAGACAGGTATTACTCACCAAAGTTCGATCAATGGTGTGTACATAGTAGACGAAGGCCTTGTCTGTCCATGACACGGCACCACTAAGTGGGGACAACTCCGTTACGTGCATGATTGTACCAATATCTGGAATATGCACGAGTATATTTCACCTTTCCAATATACTACCTTGCTATTTTTGAAGTCTAATACTGGTAGCTGACTGACAATATCTAGTTTGGAAATGTTTTTTCTCAAATAAATAGATCGGCAAACATATGCTAATGGTAAAGTAATAGTACTTTTGACCTTCAGCCTGCTAAAAGTGGGCAGATATGTTATTTGCAAATGGTGTATACACAAATCAGACTGTTCCTCCAGAGGAGCAGTCTAATCAGTGTCCACACTGTTAGCCATTTTTTGTGTGTGTACTCTAAACAAAACCCGGACTCCTAAAAAGACAAATTGACTAGCCCAAATGCAACAGCAGAAAATTCCATTATAGACCATAGCAGGGTGGAGGTTCTCTGGCAAAGAAGAAATAACAACATACATAAATATTGTCAGTCTTCTACACCATAACATTTTGTTACAACACTAAGAAGGCATGTCATTTAAAAGGAAAATAATGACAGTGGAAGCATCTTCAGAAAATGACAAGCTTGAGCAAGCATGCATAAATTTGTGCTCGTGATTATTTGCTAATCAGATATTGCAATGCCATAACATGCTTTTAATGGAAAATGTAAAAATCTGCCTAAATTACCACATAACACAGTCAATCAATCTAGAGCTGACAGTGTCTATTAAACTTGAAATTAAGCAGTATTTAATAATTCTACAGTAACTGTCTAAAGTTTGCCAAAGAATGCTTGCAATAGCTGAAAATATTTGTTTAAGTTTTTGTTTTAAAGACAATCTCATTCTGGAACAGATGCCATTATCATTAAATTCGTTTATATAACATACCTTATAAATGATTGATGACACGATGACTGCATGATGATGCACAAATTAGAAGAAACTGACCACTGACATATGTCTTCAAGCTGGAAGACAGTATCTAGAGAAATATTTTTTACTCTTACATAAAGTTTAAGGTCAAAATAGCATAGATTCTGAGATGGTTTATTGTAGTGCATTCAATTTTCACTATTTCATTTATTTGTTTAATTGCTGATGATGTTTAAATCTCATCAGCAAATCTTACAGATAAATAATTAAAATGATGATAAAAGTCTTCATTTCCAAGGTGATACACTGGTCAAGGTCAGTTTCCATTCTTTTAAGAGAAAATACAGTGATAAAGAATAAAGTCACTCTTTAGTTAGAGGTACAGAAGGTACAGAATCATCATGCAGCAAGGGAGATCACTTCCACCTCTCCATACAGGGACATCACTCCCCCACTCACCATAGTTCTATCTACACAATGAAGATAGTATGTAACAGGATTGCACGTCCATGAGACAGCTCCTCGTAAAGGGGAAAGTTCCGATACATGCATAATAGCACCAATATCTGTAAAAACACACGGTAACAACCAAAATCATACCACACACTCAGAAAAGAAAGCGAATAAAAACAATTAAACAACCATACAAAATAAATCACATTGAGAGCAGACATGGAAGACTCAGTCTAAACACACAAATGAGCGGCGACATGAGAAAACCAACAAAGTGGTTGTGCACCCAGCGCAGACTCAGATCAGCCTGGGCATCCGCCCAGTCTGATCAGAGTCTTCGCTGTCCGCATGGAGGTAGCGTAGACTCTTTGCTATACTTTAAGCGCTTAGCGAAGAGTCTGATCACACTGAGCAGATGCTCAGGCAGATCTGAGTCTGCACTGGACGCACAACCACATTGCTGGTTTTGTCGTATCGTGGCTCCAATAACTCAGATATGAGCTACTTCTTTTTGGTCAAAATTATTTTCATTTCCTTAGCAAATGCTTACGCAGCTCAATCCTCAAAAGTTCTCCAAAACCAATCCTTTCAGTCTGGACAAGGTGTAGTAGAAAAAAATAGTTTTCCTCCCATAATGTATTTGCATGCACCCGAACAGATGTTTTTCAATGCATTCTATTTTTATGTGACCACAGCTTGCACGGCCATTGGTCTTTTCTGTTATTTCAACAATAGATAAATTTTGAATTTCCTTTTTCAAATCATATTGGTCTTTACACTTTGATAGGCTTCCAATGGAAATGGCTGGCGGTCATCCTTGCATTTGTAAACTAAACTGACAGACATAAAAACAAGATGGCCATGAGGCCCTGAATCCCTCACCTGAGTATGGTGGCCATGTATGTCATCTGACCTAGACCGCTTGAATAAATTTTCGTTTGACTAGGGCCGTTTGAACAAATTTTCGTTCCCTTGCCCCCTAGAGCCTCTACATGAAATTTGGTTATAACTTGCCAAGTGGCTTTTGAAGAGAGGTCATAGGAGAAACCAGGGTCAAAGGTCAAAGAATGACCTTGACCTGTTGTATGTGTACATTTTCATGTACTTATTAATATGACTGTATATACCACTTTCCAGGTCAAAATCTTCAACAGTTTCCATGAAATCATTATATTCTAGCATTTTCCCATACAAAAAGCACCAGAAAGCAAACTGACCTTGCCGTACAAAAGGTCAAGGTCAACCCAAGGTCATAATTTGAGCAATCTTGGTAGTACTTGCGTACCCAATGCTACATACCAAGTTTCAAGGCCATTGGCCCATTGGTTCTGGAGAAGAAGATTTTAAAAGGTTATTACCATATATGGGCATGGTGGCCATATTGGTCATGTGACTAGGACCGTTTGAACAAATTTTCGTTCCCTTGCCCCCTAGAGCCTCTACATGAAATTTGTTTACAATTTGCCCTATGGCTTTTGAGGAGATGTGTGAAACTGTCGCAATATGAGAGACCAGGGTCAAAGAATGACCTTGACCTCTTGTACGCATAAATTTTCATGTACTCATTAAGATGACTGTATAAACCAATTTTCAGGTCAAAATCTTCGGCAGTTTCTGAGAAATCTTATGTTCTAGTATTTTCCCATATAAAAGCACCAGAAAGCAAATTTGACCTTGCCGTAAAAAAGGTCAAGGTCAACCCAAGGTCATAATTTGAACAATCTTAGTAGTACTTGTGTACCCAATGCTACATACCAAGTTTCAAGGCCATCGGCCAATTGGTTCATGAGAAGAAGGTTTTAATAGCTTTTTACCATATATGGGCATGGCGGCCATGTTGGTCATGTGACTAGGACCGTTTGAACAAATTTTCATTTCCTTGCCTCCTAAAGCCTTCTACATGAAATTTGGTCACAATTGGCCCAGTGGCTTTTGAGGAGATGTGTGAAATTGTCGCAATACAAGAGACCAGGGTCAAAGGTCAAAGAATGACCTTGACCTCTTGTACGCATAAATTTTCATGTACTCATTCAGCTGACTGTATAAATCAATTTTCAGGTCAAAATCTTCAACAGTTTCCAAGAAATCTTATGTTCTAGCATTTTCCCATATAAAAGCACCAGAAAACAAATTTGACCTTGCCGTAAAAAAGGTCAAGGTCAACCCAAGGTCATAATTTGAACAATCTTGGTAGTACTCACGTACCTGATGCTACATACCAAGTTTCAGGGCCATCAGCCTATTGGTTCTGGAGAAGAAGATTTTTATAGGTTTTTACCATATATGGGCGTGGTGGCCATGTTGGTCAAGTGACCAGGACCGTTTGAACAACTTTTCGTTCCTAAGTCCCCTAGAGGCTACATATGAAATTTGGTTACAATTGGCCCAGCGGTTTTAGAGGAGAAGTCTTTTGAAATTGTGGACGGACGGACGACGGACGGACGGACGACGGACAACGGAGCCTTACCATCCTATAAGCTCCCCCGGAGCTGTTGGCTCAGGTGAGCTAATAACATCTATTAAATGCATGTTTCAAAGTAATCCCTATATTGCAATTTCTAGCTCTACCACAAAACATGCATTTATAATGGAAATGTTCAGTGAGGGCTATTCCAGAAATGAAACTAACCTCCTCCTCCAAGGCACTTAAAAGGGCTTTTAACAGATATGTAAAACAAACCTAAAACACATTTAAAGCACCAATGAAATTTCTGCCATTAATGCAAAACAAGCCATATAACAATGAGAGACAGCTTCTTTTCTGGAAAAGCCCTAGTCATGAATTATAATACTTTTTATCATATGACGTCACTGTTATTCAGTGGGTAACATCGTGTTATAAAATTTGTATGAACACTATGGCGCCTGCATGTAATGCCATTGACAAAGTCCATGTCAACTATGTGTTTTCTTATTGAAGTAATGTTCATTTTGAAGACAAAAAAATGTTATTTTTAAGGGTCATATGATAAACAGGATCTTACACTCGTGATCATTTCATAAAAGCCAAAGGCTCCTTTCATATTTTCATATAAAATGACCACTCGTGTAAGATCCCCTATATCTTTTACACAACTAATTCAGCATAGGAAGAAATCAAGAGCATAATAATATCATTACTTGTTCATAAAAATACATACACTGTATGCTAAATTGAAGTTAATTTTTTGTATCACTTTCTTTAAAGGTAAGTATGATTTATATCTGATATTACAAAGCAACATACTAAAATTTGAGAAAACGCATACTGTGAACCAACTTCCATAAACTTCTAGAAGCTCTGCTATTTGAGCCGCGACACGACAAAACCAACAATGTGGTTGTGCGCCCAGCGCAGACTCAGATCAGCCTGGGCATCCGCCCAGTCTGATCAGAGTCTCCGCTGTCCGCATGGAGGTAGCTTAGACCCTAAGCTACCCTTTGAGTACTTAACAAAGATTCTGTTCAAACTGGGTGGATGACCAGGCTGATCTGAGTCTGCACTGGGCGCAAAACCACATCGTTGGTTTTGTCGTGTCGCGGCTCATTTGATGTTACTCAGATAACTTGCAGGAGAAATTAGCAATTTTGCAAAAGCCCGCATTTTCTCTGATATGGGAGTACATACTCATGCAAAAACATTTAATCATTTGCCATTGCCTGTGGAAGTTTCACACTCATGAAGAGGAAGTTGGCTCATAATAATTTTGTTTATCATACAATTTCCACATGTTATATCAGGTCAATCAAACATAAAACACACTCTCTCTTTACAAGGCGTAGATGCTTAAAAGCTTAAGCAATGAAATGTATGACCTACGCAATTTAGCAATGAAATGTATGACCTATGACTTTCAACTACAATCACAGTCAGCATCCATAAATATTTCAACAAATTCTGAATTCTCATTGACTTACATGTATTTCCAAGTTTATTTTTTTAATTTATTGTCAGTTAAGAAATATTTATTGAACGAAAATACAGCAAAATAAATTTGACAGAAATATAATTTATCAAACTTGATACAGTATAATATAATAAATAATAAAAGACTGTAGCTGTTAAAATGCAATCAAAAGTTTTGGTAAACTTCTTTTAAACTGATGTCAATGGCTATGTCAACAAGATTTACCAGTAACATACCACCACCATGTTTCAGAGAGCTACAACTTTGACGTAGGCCCAGGAATAATAATGAAATATTTGTGTAAACAGCGCCAGTAACCTTGCTTTCTACCAGTATGTTTTCATTTTAAAATTTATAAACAGAAGCAGAGAAATTAATTTTCTCGTACACAGAAAAATGTATGTAAGTCAATGGAGTTTTAGAAACTGATGAAATACTTTTGGCCACAGACTGTAGGAATAACTACTTAAGGTGAGGTGGGAGTAATTCAGCGCCGCCGTGTGGCAGTTTCTGTCGCTACGTTATGTAATGACGTCAAATGTTCCGTCTGAGAAAAACAAGATGGCGTCAACATTGTCCACTTCTGTGATTACATGTACAACATGGTCTGATTACAAAATGCAAAGAGACTGAGCGCTGGGTGAAAATAAAAGGAGATAGAAAGTGTCGTGGAGAAGAAACTGCAAAAAAATAGCTAGTTACTGCCTGCGGGAAAGCTTTTCTCTGGCAGTTTCTCATCAGCTTGTTAGGTGGAGTTCGCAACTGCTGTTGCAATTTTATTACAAATTTCATACGATACCGCCTCATGAAATTGAAATGAGAAGTCAGATTACTGTCTACACTTCGACCACGCATTTTAGATTTCCGCCTCCAGCGGTTCTCGAATCCGAAACCGCTAGATCAGCAGGCCAGCGCTTAACCTACTGGGCTACCGAGGCTCCCCGTGTGTTATCAGATAGATCGGAATGGAGGGATGGATGGATGGGTGATTGGTGGGTGGAGATTTTACGTCCTTTTTAACAGTAATTCAGTCATATCAGGACCATGGTAATGTGATAATGAAATGCTGTGTGCAATGGGGTGTTATCGTTATCATACCACCCGCACTTAAAATACTAATCAGTTAGAATTAGGCCATTGTAGTGATATTAAAAATTCTTAGACTGTCCCTAGCGTTTGAACAACGCCAGGCAGCCGTATCAGCAGGACCTTTTATCAACGTTGATATGGTAATTCAACGCTCTTTTCTGTCAACAAGCTAAAAGAAATGCGGCGTTTCTTTTTTCTTGCCTTTCTTTCATTTTTCTGTCTTTCATTTCTTCATTTTTTCAAGTGTATATCAAAGAATCGAATCATTGGATCTCCTAAACGCTAAGTGAATCCAAGCTGCAGTTTCACAGTCATTTTCAGAGAGAGAGAAAGAGAGAGAGAGAGAGAGAAAGAAAGAGAGAAAGGGGGGCTAAGAGAGAGTCGCCAAGGTCCAGTCGCAGCAAATATTATAGGTTCCTTTCTTGGTTCGGATCATGTACTGGTAAACTTGACTCGCTAACACTGTACAGACGACAAGGGAACTAGCAAATGTCAAAACACGTGAACGCCCAACCTAAAGTTGTTGCTTCAAAGAGTATGTCAACTCAGGCGCCCGTAAATTTTATGGAAGGGCATAATGGCAATGTTTTTGTTTCTTTTTTTTTTTTTGTCATTATTAAAGAAAAGTTAGCCAAGACGGCTAATGC
This sequence comes from Ctena decussata, assembly GCA_963989385.1. Taxonomy (NCBI): domain Eukaryota; kingdom Metazoa; phylum Mollusca; class Bivalvia; order Lucinida; family Lucinidae; genus Ctena; species Ctena decussata. The sequence continues at coordinate 18,499,294 of OZ022501.1, forward strand.
ATTGAGAGAAAATGTACTACATCCGCTTTCTTGGGGATGACAGCCATGAGTAAAAAAAGTCCTAGACAAATTTTGACTGGATCCTACAATAAGCGACGGTTGATACGTGGCGCAAAGAGTAAAGTAACGTTAACGTCACCATGCGCGACGTTAACATTTCAGTCTAAAGAGACAGCACGCTGGGCATTTTATGCACTTTAGCTCAAAAGTGAAGTCGGCGACCTACTATTTTTATTGCTTCAACGTAAACTTCTATCATTTGGCCATACTGTGTTAGTTTTTAAAGAAAAAAATATGTTTCGTTTTCTCAGAATGAAGGGTTTTATCCCAGAGATACGTGCAACAAAGTACGTTTTCCATAGAGCGAAATTATAACTTCGTGTCGAAAATGAGAAAAACTGACGTTTTCGACGTCAGATACTTTGAAAACGACAACGGCGCCACCCCCTTTTTATTACATTTTCTGAAAGAGGAGCTAAAAATGTACAATATAGGGAAGTATGAATAAAATCATGTGTTTTGTCAATTACTCCCACCTCACCTTAAGTTAACCTTTGACCTGCTATATCTCCATGTTTTTCCACCATTTTTTAAATGAAAGACAACCTTTGTGACTTCCTGTTTGCTTCCCCAGATGACAAAGCTTTCCAAAATGGGATCTACTCCAAAAATTGAGCCCAGAAGAAGAAGGGAAGCAAATATGAATATAGCAGAGTTGCTTCCCCTGAAGCCTTAAGGTTAACTTCAGTAGCATTCACCTTAAACCCACTGTAATGCTAAATTTGCAACCTTGACACTATTGGCATTGCTGCATAATTATAGCCTGAAAAAATTGTCCCCTATCCCTTGGTCATGTGTAGTGAAGTGAATTGCATTTTTTTTTTTTTTTTAAATAGTTATGACTTTATTTCTATTATTGTGTAGCTTAATTACTAAGACTGCATATGGTATATACAGACAGCACATGTGGTAAAAACAGGTTTTGTCTATTCTGTTAGATACTGTTGACCTTGAAATCAATAAATTATTTTCATCTGACAATATCTCATTTGACTGTAACATGTAAATACTCATCATATGTTATTCCAAAAATTGCATAATACTTGTTATATTACTAAGCTAAATCTCAAATATGTAGTACATATAGAGAAACATGATAAATCTTAATGTGATAAAAACTAAATGTTGCAAAAATATAATAAATTGTAAACCTTTAGTTCCCCCTCCCCCCCACCCTATTTTCCATAATGTAAATGCTAAAAACTTGTTTTTAGGTTTAGTTGCAGCTCTGCCTTAATTGGGAACTCTTTATAAGAACTACTTGATAACTGTGGGATAATTTTTACCATATCAACTTGTAGTGTGGTCTGGTACTTGGACCGCCTCATTACAGCTGTTCAGATGTAGAATTACAACATATGTTTTTATGCAGATTTAAAAGATATTATTCCTAATTATCACAGAAATACTCTCTCCTAAACTGAACTTGCCTTATTTAAGGCAAGTCTTTCTGTCTTGAAAATTTAGAAAAATCCCCTTACCACTTAAGTTTCTGTCTGTGATCCTGAAGTTGAGTGGACAGAAGGCTTTTGATGAGACAATTTTAGCACCCTCCTTCATGTTAGCGAACCTGAGTTTTAGTTGGTGATCAACCTGAGGGCCAAAGGCAAAGTTGTTCACAAATATCACACTGAAATACATGAGAATATCACATTTGTAATACCAGTGCTCCAGATATGAAGAGCTACAGAGATAGTTTAGAGAAAATTTTCCCTATTTTTTCAATAAAACATATTTTGTGACCCCACATTAGAACCGTCTCAGCCCCTTCTTATCTGCAGCACTGTAATACATGAATATTTCTTGAATTATCCCTGTTACCCCTTCTTATCTGCAGCACTGTAATACATGAATATTTCAGAATATTTTTGTATGTTGTGCTGCTAAACTTTAAGGGGAGATCACTCTAATTTTCTAAGTTTTGTTTCCATTTTAGCAAAAATTATTGTTTCCACTGGTGTTCGAATTTCTCCTCTGACACAGGGGCTACTGTTCAAGAATGCAAATAAAATCAAGCAAGTTAATATTTTTGTATGAAAAATTGTGATCAACTTTTTCAGCAAAAAGTGGCAATGTTGTTGTGTACAATGCAACTGAAAATGTAACATTTGGTTAACTAAAGGAATTATAGTTTGAACAAACCCCCGGATAATAATGTCTATGCAAACAAAACAGGCCCAGATTAGGCTGCTCCAAGATTGTTTGTTGTTGTTGCTGTTTTTATTGTTTTACATCCATGGTAAACAGCTATGATCATATTGGAACAGTCAGTTAACCTAACCACACTATTCCTGGGCTGGCTTTTAGACATCCTAAGCACTTAACCAGTACTAAGTGCACATACTTTCTTTAGTACCTGACAACTGCCCTTCTTGAATCAGTGGAAGGAGAAACGAAAGTATTGAGGCCGGACCAGGTATCAAACCAGGAACCTCTGGCTCTTGAGTCAGATGCGCAACTGACTGTGCTACACAGCCGGGCGCTGCTCCAAGAAGTCCAAATTCAAATATAGTAAAGTCAATTAAAGAACCAACTGATGAGTGCCATAACTTTAACCCACACTTTGATGAAATGAAACTGGTACTGGTACTTACGTTGCATTGTTTATTTTTTCTTTCATCTCTTCACATAGAAAATCTCCTTTTTCTAACTGTTGAAAGACAAAGAAGACATCTTTAGACATCAAAACAGGTATCAAATGGATGATGATAGCTATTTCATAGAAGGTCTTATGAAGAAATGTTAAAATTAGTTATAATCATTAAAAATATCAACTAATCAATAAAATAAAAAAAGTCCTAAGTTTGGGTTCGCATGAAATGACCAAAGCAACTATTAAAACAATCTATACCAAAATAAAAGAACAATTTGAAATCCTTTCAACAATTTTTAGTCATTTAAGAGAAAGAAGTGAGATGAACTATTTCAGAGGCAAGCTTAAAACACATTAGTGTTGACCTCATTGAGAAAAAGAAAGGCAAAACTGAAAATAGCAGAATTGTACCGGATAGAAGTGTATCCATTTGCCTTAAAGAAGTTAACAGTTGAGATAAGATAATGTAAATAAATACCTGAAATTTACTGTACTCTTTCCCATACCATTTCATCCACTTCATAAATTCCTTCTCCATAATCTGTAAAGATGTCAGAATTCTTGATAACCTATAGGTCTGATGATAACTTTGGGACTTAAATTGCCACAGAAACATATATTACGGCCCCTCATATGAAGCTGCCTCAGTGAGGCTGCCCCTCATATGAAGCTGCCTCAGTGAGGCTGTTACAATGATAAGTACAATATATGTTTTTATTGAAACATAGGAAATATTTTTCTCCAAAATAACATCCAATCAGACAATCCACAATAACCTATACTGGGACCGTATTCATAAAGCCACTTAAGTGGTTGCTATGCAGTTGCTAAGGCTGAATATCTATAAAGGAGATTCCCTACAACCATGAAATTTGGTCTGGAGGAACAGTCTTTGTAAGACTGTTCCTCCAGAGCAAATTTCATAGTTGTAGGGAATCTCCTTCAAAGAAATTTAGCCTTAGCAACAGAATAGCAACCACTTAAGTCGTTTTATGAATACGGCCCCAGGCTGCACAAAAGGGGGCTTGCAGATGCATGCAGCCACTAAATCTTTTTTTTTCTTGTATGTTACCACAATTTCAGGTACTCTATTAAAACAAGAAAATGAGGTTCAAAATTTCTGACACAGATACATGTATTTACTTTCATGGTGTTTATCTCTACACACTGTATTTTCTTACCAAAAGTCATTAATGTGTTATAACAAATATGGTGGAACTTATTACCATTTATCCCATTACTGTGATAATTCTCCTCAAAACAACATGTACATGTTAAGTTTTGGAAAAAGGGAAAATAAACCTTAAGCCTGCTGGAGGCGAGCCAGTAGATGGTTCTAACCAATGCAGACCAAGATCAGAGGAGACTCAGTATTCCAGATAGGAGGAAGTATAGTCCGTTTGCTCCCAAATGCAAACGGCATCCCCAATATTTTCTCAAAATTGGTGAGAAGTAGAAGATTTTCGAGTTGCTCATTCGTAATTTTCATCCTATACATAACAAAATCATAATTTTGCAGAAATGTGAGGTTTTGCGTAAAAAAAGTTTCTATACAAAAACAGGACCTAAAATATGTCACTTTCACCTCTTAATTACAAGGGAGTAAAAGTTGGCTGTTGGAATTCCCGTTTAGTTTTACGTGTTAGAGCATGTGACCGCTATCCCTAGAACAAAATTTGCATACTTACTTGAAATTTTATTCTGAATCCATTTTTTCTACTTTTTGTCTCACCCATACATTATCAAATTTTAAAACATACATTTTTTAAATAAATAAAATAATAGCTCAATGTTTATTTACAACATAGTTTCACCTGACTAGTGATACCATGCGTTACGCGTGCGGACAGGTGAACACATTTTACTATTTCATTCATATACGCCCACACCTGTAGTAAACAATGAGTTTACGCTATTGCCTATCAACAATATTTTGGCTGTTCTAACAAGCATACGACGCCCTTTAGTGAAATTGCTCAGTTTTTGCATTATTGTCAATGGAAAATATTTTACAAAAGCATCCAAAAATTTGGACTTTCCGTATTCTGTTATGTATAGTCATAGGAATCATTAGGACATTAGAACATTTGATGGAACTTCCATCGTTTTCGAGAAAATAAGCAAAACCCTGTTAGCACTTGGGAGCAAACGGACTATACATGTATTTTGATGATAATAGTGGGATCATTTTTCTGAAGTCTCCTAAAAACGTATGTTGTGACGGCTCAGCTGAACCTCATTGAGGCGATTCAGATGAGGACTCATAATGTAAATGTCTACGCAGTTTCTATGCAGATTTAACAAAAATTATCCCTACTTACAAAATACTCCCTCTTATTTAGAATGCACCCATATAATTCTACACTTTCATTGTATTGACAGTCAAAGGAAGTGTTGTTGTTGAGATGTGGTTTAACCTCCCAGTAAACAATACTTCAGTCATGTCATGACGTCAATCAAAGGAAGAAGAATTCATGCGGAAGATCAGCAGCTGAACAGTAATAGATTGTCTCTCTTGACAAATCCATTGATTATTTTGAGAGCACAGATTTGGAGACTTGCTGACATTAATAATGACAGCTTTCACCAATATAAGATCTGCCTGCAGAAATCCTCAGTGAAACTGTGCAGTATTGCATGTGCATCTGAACAGCATGATATGTTGTTTTTTTTCTCCAAAATGTTGTTGCAGAGCTCCATATAAGAAGGGGAACAAGGATAATTCAGAGATAATTTTTCTTATTTCTTAACAAAAATATACATTGTGACCCTTCATTAGAACTGTCTCATGGAGACGGTTTTAATGAGGGGTCACAAAGTATGTTTTAGTGGAAAAATAAGGAAAATTATCCAATAATTATCCCTGTTACCCCTTCTTATCTGGAGTACTGTTCATGTGGATTACAAAAGCAAAGAATGCCCAGATCATGTAGATGTGCAGGTTTTTGCTGTTCTTGCATACTAACTTGTAGGGTTTCTAATGTGAAGGCTTAATACGTGGTATTTGGCATGAGAGCCAATACAAATCATATGTGTCTTGTGAAAAGGTACTTTTTGACGAGTGCAAACATGAAAGACTCAGATCAGCCTATGCATCTGCACAGTCTGATCAGAGTCTTCCTTTTTCACCCTAGGAATCTAAAATGTGAAAATTATGATTCTGCTCAGCCTCCAAATATAGTTAAGCTTAACTGAGTATTTAGAATACATGCATCACTTAAGATCCCTTTCCATGTGACGTCAGTCAGTCAGTCAAAAATTTGATCTCCAGTGGAGTTTCAACAGAGTTCTGGGGTAAATTCTGTTCAATCTCCAGGAAAACATATGATCCACATCACTAAAAAATGTGCCTAATGTTTTTTGAACAACAGTGACACAAACCAGTCTGCAAATTGGTGCAGTAAAGCTAGTGCCTTCATTTTGTGCATGTGCTTTGTGGGAAAAGCAGTGTCTGATTAGACTGTGTTGCTATACAGGTCCATGCCATTGCTGGTTGCATAGCTGTATTTTATGCACTATTTTTGACATGTTTCAGCTCATATATTGCGACTCCTCTTTAGAACTAATTTACAGTTCTAATGAGGTGTCTGAGGTATAACAGTATGGTAAAATCAGGGTAATTAGTCCAGCAATGTCATCACTAGAGTTCTGATACACTAACATCAATGTGATGAATGCAGGAGACTCATGTCTGCTAATAAACTATACATATATCAATACATCTGTGGCCTTGGAATACACTTTTTTTTTTTAATTCTGAATATGAACAAAAAAAAATGCCCAGACCAGTATGCACATCAGAGCCTGAATTGTTCCTAGGCAGATTTGGCAGCCAGTTCTGAAATTTGCTAACTGAATCTGCCATCTTATAGCTCATACTAATTTTTTATTCATTACTAAAATGTTTTACCTCCGCGTAATTGGCAGGCCATTCGGCTTTCTCAATCCCATAGCACAACTTACAGGGGGTTGCCGCGGCAACTTGCATAACAACCTGACCAACACCTGAAATTACATGACAACATGGATTCAACATTGAATTTACTAGTTTACAAGGATCTCATCTCTAAATTAGAATAACAATTCTGCAGAACCCTGTATTTTTTCTGTCCGCATGGTTGTCACAAACACAGACACATCACAAAAACACAACAGATATTTATACCTCTAACATAACTCTAAAAGCTATACCTATGTCATACTTTCTGCTAGTTACAGGCAAGACAATCATGCACAAAATAAATATATTATCCTAATATTCACACAACCTGTGTAAGCAAACAGTAGAGATGCAGATCAGACTGTCAGACTGGATTTGGCAGTATTACCAACAGATTATAAAACATCTCTGGAGAAGACAAATCTGGGCCTGATTGTTCAAACGTAATGACGTTGTTAGCTAACGAGACATTAAAATTTCAAATGTACTGTACACAAAAAGACTAACATTTTTTCAGCTTAAGTATGAGCAGACCAGGCCTCGAGGTTATAAAACTTTTTTCGTGCTCAACTCAGCTGAGCATGGAATTTCACCTGCCAATAAATAGCAAATTACTGATAAATACAGTTGTTTTCCTGTTCAGTTTAGCTGAGCATGATATTTTCTCTGCTCATGAATATGAAAATGCCAACATTAGTTGGCATTTTCATATTTATCAGCAGAGAAAATTTCATGCTCAGCTGAGTTGAGAATGAAAAAAGTGTTATAACCTCGGGGTTTGATTTTATGCGTACAAGAAGACTTGGCAGTGGCTGATTACTACAACTTATGCTGTAAATAATGGCCCCCCTTCTGTAAAATGCAATGCTCCCGGGGTTTTAAATAGGATTAATATGGTTCACAATCTTTAAGAACTTCTTTTTTTTTCTTCAGACACTACAGCCAGCAAATAGAGAGAAAAATCACACTTGATTACGAAAGCATTGACGTCAATATAATACACCTTACATACTCATTTCAAAGGATTAGCATGAGCTACTTGCACTAAAATGTTCACTATGACGTCGCTGTTATAATTCCAGAGGGAAATCACATCATGGAATTAATTGATCTATTATATACCGTCTGCTACTTTAATGTCAGCTCTTTTAGGCATGCAGGAATTGGATAATACCATGCTCTAGATAAGGCTCCAAACTGTAAGATGACAATTAGATGAACATTTCAGTTAATTGTCCATAAAAGTATATATCATGACTTGTCATTATAGCTGCTCACCAAGGGGGTCTTAGGAAAAGCAAGATATTTAGTCCTATAACAAAACCATGTCACGAGAGACCCTGCAGCATATCATGTATACACAAAAGAAGCTGCACATAGAAATGTCTGTCTAGAATTCATTGTTTGTAGACACAATCAAGATTTTGAGGTACAGTGGAACCAGTCTTAAAGGCTCACTCTATTGAAGGGTCATCTGTCTTAACTCTTAAGCAGCCTCTATTTTGGAGTCATTTGACCCAAACTACAGTCAAATCTGCTTATGTGGTCATCTCTATTAAGGGATCACCTGTCTTAAGCAGCCACTTTTTCTGCATCCCTTGAACCAAAATACAGTGCAAATGAACTTGCAGTAAAGGTCACCCGTCTTAAGCAGTCACTTTTTGTCCTTCCTTTGGGTGACCCCTTTAGACGTTTGACTGTACAGTGCAAAGGAACCATGTCACCTGCCAGTTTTAATGTACAATATACATGTATAGCGCTATGGACTCTGATCAAAGCTGCATGGTTGTACATGGAATAAGACTGATTTTCCTGTGTTAGATTGTCTCAATAACTGCTTCGTCACTGCACGAACTGTCTTTAAACCATGAAAATCTTTAAATTACAGTATCAGAACCAGCATGCAGAGGAAAATCATAATAGCAACTGAACATTAAGCGATGTCAGCAGTATAAAGATTTTGATCAGCATATCATGCAGTGGTGTCATCTCAGTCTTCAATTATTTTCTATTCTTTCTACAGAAAAGTGAAAAAGCACCTGGGTTTGTGGAACACTGTCTCACCTACTTGCAAAATGTCACAGATACTGATCAAACCACAAAATTTGACGCAAGTTTGAGCCACCAGCACTGACAAAAATTAATGCCTTTGTATTGCTTTCTCTAGCCACGTGAGGCAAAAACAGAAACATCGCATCATATGAGTTACATGATTGAAAGCCCATTTCTTGCTTTGAAATAGACACCATTATTATGTAAAATTTTGCAAAAGACAGTGTTTCTGCATACAATCCATTTGAAAATGTAACATATTTTTTATCCTTTTAGACCAGTGGACTCTTCCAGCCTTATCATTTGGATGAGTCCCATTTCTTGTTTTAGGCATTTCTAGTGAATATTTTCATTTTTATTGAAATTTGCATAGCAATTCCTGCAAGCAGTGCACTCTGCAGCATCTGAACTGGATCTGCACTGTTTGCATAATACCTGAAAATGCGTATCCTGTCTAACAAGACCTGTCACAGGGACAGGATAGCTCGCCTGACAGCGCCTTGCCCATCACATAAAAAACTTTAACGTAAAACTTTAACATTTTGCTAACGCCAACGCCGACGCCGGGGGTAGTGTAATAGCTCTTCCTGAACTTCGTTCAGGCAAGCTAAAAAGGATTAACCAACAGCACCGTTAGTTGTAAACAACTTTGCCCAGGAATATTTTGTGACCGTTTTATTTTCACAAAACTTCATGTTCACTAGGTCTCAGGAAAATGAAACTGTCGCAAAGATTTCCCAGATTACAGTATCTGGTGATGGGGGAGGAGTGCCCTGTCAACGTGTAAAACTGTCTGGCTTAATTGCAGCTATGGAATAACTCGGCTTACCACTTCCAAGGTCAATAAAGAAGTCATCCTCAGTAAAATCTATGGATTTGATCATCTGATCCACCAGTTCAAAGGATGTTTCCCCATATACCTGCAATATATAGTCAAATGGCATTTCATGTTTCTTTCTATAGGGCTCTGTGTAAATTCTAATTTCTCAGTTTCTTTCTTCTCCTTTGAGCCATGTCTAAATTGTTTGCTCTGACAGGATGTTAACAGGTATTGTCTTCCTCCATGTTTTTAATCTATATTTACAAAGGGAGACAATGTTTGTGACTTCCTGCTTGCTTCCCAGGACGATGAAACCCTTCCAAAAAGGGGTCTATACTGAAAGGAATGAACACTTTCCTTTACAGCTGACATTTATTGAGAATGGAGACAACAAGACCTGTCTGCATAAGATAGCTGGCATGACAGCGCCCTGCCAATCACATAAAAAACTGTGTCGTAATTTTATTATTTGTTCCTTTCCCCCAAATATCTGAAATTGATTTAGTATGAAGATATGTTTTTATGACGTTTCTCCCAGTTACAGGCTCCGGCCAATTGGGAGGGGCATAAGAGACCGGCTGTGCTTCAACAATGCTAATTTGTAAACTGACCAGCGCATACTGGCCGGTCTCTTCTGCAATTCCTCATGGCCCGAGCCTGCGAGCTGGGAGTTTCGATCATGGAACTGGCCCCTGATAGCCAACCTGATGTGTATATATAATATAGCTTTGTTAGTTTCTATATGGTTTAGTATTTGAGGTGAATAAATTAAAAAATTGTTCATAATTGTTGCTTGTTGTCATTTCCCATTAAATAAACATTTATGGTAACATAAATGGCAGTTAATGGGAAATGAGGTGGCTTTGATATAGGATGTAATACATGTAGCTGAACCTGTGCTTAATAGTCACAATCAAACTCAACCTCATTTTGTTGTAGCATAAGAGCTTGCATATGATTTCTAAGCAAGTAAATACATACCAACCACTGACCTGATCATTTCCAAGAATTAGGTGACCCCAGGTAATATAACAGCAGCATTGTTGTATAACAATTAATTGTGTATTCAATATATGGGTCAGGTCAATTGGTCAGTTTGCTTATACACTTACAAGTGAAAGGATGTGAAATATTGTGCTGACTTTTTGAAATTAAACAAGCATAAATTTAGGCTATCCTTCCTCCACCCCACCACCACCATTGTCATAATGGACAACAGGGGTACAGTTCCTATTGTTTGTCAAACGATGCTTTTAAATTTAATTAAGGCGAAAGCCAAATTTCACAAATAATTTTCAATTATTTGTTCCTTTCCCCCAAATATCTGAAATTGATTTAGTATGAAGATATGTTTTTATGACGTTTCTCCCAGTTACAGGCTCCGGCCAATTGGGAGGGGCATAAGAGACCGGCTGTGCTTCAACAATGCTAATTTGTAAACTGACCAGCGCATACTGGCCGGTCTCTTCTGCAATTCCTCATGGCCCGAGCCTGCGAGCTGGGAGTTTCGATCATGGAACTGGCCCCTGATAGCCAACCTGATGTGTATATATAATATAGCTTTGTTAGTTTCTATATGGTTTAGTATTTGAGGTGAATAAATTAAAAAATTGTTCATAATTGTTGCTTGTTGTCATTTCCCATTAAACAAGAAATGTTACAGTGTGTAACAAATGCCCCCGAAGGCCCTTTCAACTGACCTTGGACCCTAGCTGTGACCTTGACCTTGGGCACAGAACCTGGGTCTTGCACATGATATACATTCTCATATCGTTTTACTTTTCTGTAACATTTAAATGCACTTTTCTGTAACATTTAAATGCACTTTGGAAGTTTAAGACGATTCGACAGGACTTAATTCAACACTAACAAAACTGTGTTGCATCCTTGACCTTGGAAATGGGAACCTATGTCTTGTGCATGGCAAATCTTCTCATTAGGCTTTATCTTTCTTTAAAGTTTGCTTTGGTACTTTTCTAAATAATTGCCGAGACATAATTTGACCTCTAACCGCAGATTGTGACCTTGAACTTGGATCTGGGATCATAAATATTGGATGTAACATACCTTCTCATAATGATTTACCTTTCTGTGAAGTTTGATAACCTTCACTTCAGCAGCTTTTAAGTTATCACAGAGGCGAGATTTGACCTTTGACTCCTAATTGTGACCTTGACCTTGAACTTGGCAACCCAAATCTTATGTGCAACATACCTTCTCATTATGTTTCATCTTTCTGTGAAGTTTCATTAAATTTGCTTCAGTAGTTTATAAGTAATCACTGAGACCCAATTTTGAGACACAATTTGACTTTTGACCCAACTGTGGCCTTGACCTTGGGCATGGGGACCTCCTAAGTTTTGTGCGCGACACACCTTCTCATTATGCTTTATCTTTCTGTGAAGTTTCATCAAATTTGCTTCAGTAGTTTTAAAATTATCGCTGAGACACGATTTTGAGACACAATTTGACCTTTGACCCAATTGTGGCCTTGACCTTGAGCATAGGGACCTGAGTCTTGCGCGCGACACACCTTCTCATTATGCTTTACCTTTCTGTGAAGTTTCATCAAATTTGCTTCAGTAGTTTTAAAATTATCGCTGTGACACGATTTTGAGACACAATTTGACCTTTGACCCAATTGTGGCCTTGACCTTGGGCCTAGGGACCTAAGTCTTGCGCGCGACACACCTTCTCATTATGCTTTACCTTTCTGTGAAGTTTCATCAAATTTGCTTCAGTAGTTTTAAAGTTATCGCTGAGACACGATTTGTAACGGACGGACGGACTGACGGACGGTCGGACGGACGGTGCGATTTTAATATGCCACCCGAAGTTCCTTCGGGAGCATAAAAAGTTTTATAACCTCGGGCATGGTTCTTACCTCTGGGGAGAATGGTTCATACTGGTTCAGTCTGTCAGGATCTTGCACCGCATGGTCGTAGCACTGCTGTAAGATATGTTTCAACAAGGGCGTTGTTGGACGTGTGCTGATCTTTGACTGCCGTGATGTTCCCTTCCACTGAAAAAAGAAAGAAAAAATCTGTCAACTAAAATATCACAGGGCTCTAATAAGGGAGGGTGGGAAGGCAGGAGTACCACAGGTGCAACTTAAGGGAAAAATTCTCCTGAAAACTCGCTGATTTCTCCATTTTTGAGCTGAGGAGCTAGTTTAAATGTAGAGAGCAAATTACATGTATAGGTAAATCCACAATTTAGACAAAGCCTCTTTGTAAAATCCAGAAAATTTCACAAAACTTCTCCCTGTCTGAGAGCTCCAAACTATCAGCAAAATGCACCTTCTGCCTTGCATGACTTGTGAAGCAATCTGATCAGAGTCTTCTCTGAGATTACAATATTTTTGAGGACTAACTTAGAGGCAATCCATTATATATGTCATTAATCCTTAAAGCATCAAAAGTTAAAATAGTTGAATTTGCAAACAGTATTAATACAGATCAGGTAGCTCGTAATAAGCCACCTCATCTTTGCCCTCTAGTCTTTGAATTTTCCATACAATATAACTTGTACGAAACATTTTTTGAAATTTTGCAGATGAAATAATGTTGTCTGCTTTTCATTTTTCATTTTTTTTTTTTGGCAAATTTAAAGTTTAAAGGTTAGAGTTGTTTGCATTTATGTTAACGAAGTTTTCACAGCAAATTCTGCACTATTCTTGGTCCAAAATAACCTTATAAGGGAGAATGTGCCCTTATTACACCAAATCATGGTGAATCAAAGACAAAGCTACCAATTCACCAGAACATGCTGAAATCTGAAGCTCACCCACACACTCTCATCTAGTTTGTACAATTTTAATTTCAATTCAATATTGTTGAATGAATTCTGGTTTTATTGTCTGACAAGCGAGTAATTTCATTCCAACAGCAAAAATAATGATGATTAGGAAACAAGTATGAGATTTTACAAAACATGACTCTTCTGTTTATATCTCAGTTTCACTAGAAATCCTATACACACCCCACACAAATTTGGAAATGAACATACCGTATTAATCCTGATAAATGCCCCTACTCTAATAAACACACCCTGCTTCTTTTTCGAAACTATTGTTATATTGCATGAATTTCTGGTTGCTTCGCTGGAGAGGGTAGCTATTCGAAAGGGGTCTACTCTTAAAGGATAGAATTTGCTCCTATAGGAGCAAATTCTTTCCTTAAAGAGGTGACTCCTACTAAAAAAAGAGGCAAAAATTGGTAGAACTGCTTCCTTTGAAAAGTGACCCATCATCATTATTTTGCTTATTAGAGGTATTTTGGCTGTTGCTGATATATTACACTTTAGGCTCCAAACAACATCCATCCTCTTTTCACAAAATGCAACACCCACAGAGTGTTTAATAGGATTAATATGGTATATTAATCCCTATATGGAACTCTGTAATAGCTATAATTTTATAATTTCTGATTTCTCCAGCAAATTGATGTTGTGGGCAGTCATCAGAATCACCTCACCTCTCTTTGACCAGAAATATAAAAATCAAATTTTGTACCCACATATTTTGCCATCCTGTTGCTCCTTTAACCACAACCCTTACGCCACCACTTGCGTAAAACCATGCAGACAGAAATTACAGGAAAACAAAACCATTTCAAGATCAAGTTTCAAATTATACTGAAACATGATTTAAAGACTTAACGTCTTTGATATTCATGTACTTTTACATTGACAAAACCATGCATTTACCCTTTAAGCACCATAAAGCAGAAACAAAATTTACGTCTACAAAATTAAAAAAAAAAAATTTGATCATGCTATGTCATATCGAGAATTCAAAGGTAAAAGGTAAAGGTTTCCCATAGTCTAACAGCCGTATGGGCAGTGGGGGTCAGAGACCCACTGTATCTTGGGCACAGCAGATGAAAGGCGGAGCCCATCCCTCTCCTTTCATTGCCTTATCTGATTCGAAAAAGGAACCCATTTACTGATGGGTTGACAGCAAGATTTTGCCAGTTGTAGGATGGCAATGGTGAGCCGCGAATTCAAAGACTACAGGGCAAACAGTGTAGATCTAGATGAGGTGGCTCATGATCTAAAGACTGTAAATGCAGTGCAGGTCAGAGACCCACTGTATCTTGGGCACAGCAGATGAAAGGCGGAGCCTATCCCTCTCCTTTCGCTGCCTTATCTGATTCGAAAAAGGTACCGGTTGACAAGAGTTTTCCAGTTGTTGGATGGCGACAGTGAGCCGCGAATTCAAAGACTAGAGGGCAAACAGTGTAGATCTAAATGAGGCGGCTCATCAAGAGCCACCTCATCAAGATCTATGTTGTTTGAAAATTTAAGCTATTTTCATCTCTGTTGCTTAAAGTGTTAAAGGCATATGGCTTCTTTCCAGAGCAACTCTGATATAGATCCTTCTCTCACAGGGGCTATTCTTAACCCTTAAATGAAAATAGCTGACTTAGCACACAGCAATGATCCATATGAAGATGCTCATAATGAAAAGCCTGATCTAGATCTACACTGTTGACCCTCTAGTCTTTGAATTCTTGACACATGTATGATATGGCCACGAAAACATTTTAATAAAATGTTAAGAACTTGCCTATGGGAGTAAATTACTTCCTATAACTTTAAAAGTGCCATATTTCCAAGCAGACAATGAAATTTGTGTCTGCAAAATTTATTAAATTTTGCAGACACAAATTTCTTTGTCTGCTGGGAAATATGGTGCTTTTAGAGTTATAGGAAATAATTTATTCTCATACAGCAAGTTCTTTTGAAAAGGAACAATTCTGGTTTCACTGACAATAAAGAGCTTCCAAAATTAAGACTCGATTCAAGGAAAGAATTTTCTCATTGAGGGAGCAAATTCTTTCTTTATGAGCAACCCCATCTGAAACGGGAGAAAAATTCTTCTTTGTATGAACAACTCCCTCCTTGAAAGAGTGGAGTTTCCGCTTGATGATGAAACAAAAGGACCATTAGGTCCTACCACTCCCCTGAGCTCTGAGACGTTAATGTAATATGAGCTGCGACACGAGAAAACCAACAATGTGGTTGTACGCCCAGCGCAGACTCAGATCAGCCAGGGCATTCGCCCAGTCTGATCAGAGTCTTTGCTGTCCGCATGCAGGTAGCTTAGATCCTTAGCTACACTTTAAGCGCCTAGCGAAGAGTCTGACTGGATTGGGCTGATCTGAGTCTGCGCACGGCGCACAATAACTTTGTTGGCGGCTCATATGAACTTTGTAGACATTTGCCTTTACTATAAACTTACAAACCTCTTTTAGACATAAGGTAATAGTGTCAAAATGGTGGTTAGCAATGAAACCAGACCTAGTAGTTTCTGAAAGAAAGTACTTTAATATATTCCATCCAAATGACCTTTGGCTAAAGTCACTTAATGACCTTGTCCTCTTGAATTCAAAGGGATTGAAGTCGACTGCATTTCCATATCACAGAGCACAATAGCAACAGAAAAGTGGACTTTTTCAGCTTTTCCCATTCAAAAGCCTTGGGAAATAAATTTGACCATGCCATAAAAAAGGTCAAGGTCAACCCAGGATCACCATTTATATTAACATTGTAGTACTCGATTCCCAATGGCTACATACCAAGTTTCAAGGCAATTGAACTAGTGGTTCTGAAGATAAAGATTTTTTTAAGGTTTTTATCATATATGGGCACAGTGGCCGTCTTGGTCATGTGACCTGGACCAAATATATAAATTTTCTTTCCCCCTTTGCCTGAAGGCTGCATACAAAATTAAACTGAAATTAGCCCAGTAATTTCAGAGGAGAAGTCCTTTGAAAATGTTGACGAGCAACATACAATGAACTACGAATGATGGACAATGGAGGCTACCACCCTATATGCTCCCCTGGAGCCCTTGGCGCAGTGGAACTAAAATGCATTTCTTTGCATGTTTCTCTGTTCAAATAACGGTTAAGTATTGTAAGGCAGACTTAAAACCTTTAAAACAAGACACTACCAGAAACAAAGCCTTTTCATAGTTTAGGCCTTAGGTCATCAAGCAGACACATAATACAAATTACAAAGATATAGTCTTCATTTATTTCTACAGTGAAACAAATTACATGTAGCTCGTTAGATGCTTTCTCCCTTCAAATGAATTGGAGTTCTAAGGAATCTAGGGATGGCTGAAAATGCACTTCAGTCTTGAGAGGGAGGATCAGAAAATATCTGGATAGCTGCTATAACAACATAGCTGATAATGTTCTGGGGTAAATATCATGGAAGAAATTAACAAGAAAGGAGACTCAGGTCAGACAAAGTCATTCTGCCATTATTTCTTTTTTTCTCATTGCTAGAAAGACAACTTTTCGAAGTTACAAGTATAGTGTAAGTAAAGTTATTCAGGTACTGATAAACAGGATTACTTGGTGATGATCACGAATAATTTCATTCATATTCACAGTATCCGAACTACATGTACAATCTCTTCCGGTTTTCATAGCGTTGAATCGAGAGTACAAACGTTCGCTTATAACCAGTAGTCGGAAATCATTATGTTTTGAGATTTTATGTGGAATCTGCTGCGTCATTTATAGCTATTTAGCTTTGAAAATGTAAAGAGGTAAGTTTAATATAATTTGCTCTTCGGCCTTTTACTTTATTACCCTGTACAATGACGTGTATGGGTGGGTAGTAATTGGTACAGTATTCAAATCGCCCTTGGCATGATTCTTAAACCATTTTGAGCATTTTCATACATGTTTAATAAAAAATCTTTAGAATAAACGGAAGGCGTTATCAATCTACAGTTTGTTAGTTTTGATAAAAGAATGATAGCTAGGTTTTGCACGACACAATCTCGTGTTAAATTAAGCTGTTCAGGAAAAAAAATCTGCGACGGCAAGGAGTTTTTCATTGTACAGGGCAATAAAGTAAAAGACCGAAGAGCAAATTATATTAAACTTACCTCTTTACATTTTCGAAGCTGAATAACTATAAATGACGCAGCAGATTCCAGATAAAAACTCAAAACATAATGATTTCCGGCTACTGGTTATAAGCGAATTTTGTACTCTCGATTCAACACTATGAAAACCTGAAGAGATGGTACAGTGCGTTCGGATACTGTGATATTGACATTACCATTAATGCACAATAATTTCATTTATATTGCCATTGCCATAAATGCACATGCTTCCACCCCTAATTAGAACGGTTTCTTTGAGGAGTCACAAAATATATTTACAACCACAAGTAAAATTATCCCAAAACTATCATCAAATACTTCCTTATATGGGGCTATGGTAATTGGTGGTACTTGTACAGTATTTAGGATTATTATTGTCATAGTTTCAGGAACAATCCAGGAATGCCTCCACTGATGGGCCCCAGAGGCATTCCTGGATTGTTCCTGCAGCATTGTCAAAATCAGTTCCGTTCACAAAATTTTTGTTTTGATACTTTTTGAACGACCCATGTAGAAAGATTCATTCGAAGCCTTATATATGACAAAGCTATTTGTTTCATGATTATGTCACTAATTTCATTTAAGTATACCACAAGGACAAATTCATGACAATGCTTTTAGTGTTTTCTCCATTAAGAAGAACAAAACAATAAGCAAAACCTGATTTTGCATCATGAAGAAAGGAGTGGTTAACCACTGAAATGTGTGATGCAGTTCCCAGAGGATGTGTAGGATTGTTTGAGGAGGTGGTTCTAGCTTCCATGCCCACAAATGTTGTAGGCCTCCAGAACATGCTAGAATAAGCTAACAAAACAAATTTTCTTCTTTACTCATTTCTCAGTGAAATCATATCTTGTAATTGCCTCATTTCTTACAATTTTCTAGTACACCTCCATATTCTCCAGCCATTTTTACAGAAGCAAGCAATTGCAATTTCTATCATCACCAGTTTGCTTTTGAGGACAAAAAAGCCCTTCCAAAATGGGGCAACTCCTCAACGGAAAAAATTCTCTCAGGACAAATTCTTTCCTTTAGCTGCTGAACCCCATTTAGAAGGGAGGCAATCAAGAAAATGGCAGTTACTGTCCCCTTGAAAGTGTATCCAATCAAATATTCTGTGGGATCACATCAAAATTTGATAATGAAATCACACAAAAAAAGAAGAACTTAGAAAAAATTCCTGGAGATTTTAGTACATCAGGCTGATGGCAAGGTCACAACCATAATAACAATTACATCTACATGCCACCCAAAGTTCTCAAAAATCAGTCTCTTGAGAGGCATGACTGAGAAATAATAAAGGCTTGCACATGTCAACCTGAATGACTAAATGATATAACGTCATTGTTTTTGCTGTTTTGAACTACACTTTCTAAAAAGTATTGTGTTTTTCAGAAAATGATAAAATAGAAGAGTATTTATAAAACAAACAATCAAATATAGTATTAGCCACTTCCTGATGATGTTTGATATGACTGTGTATCAGTTAACCCTTAATGCGCCAAAAAGCAGACGACAAAATTTACGTCTGCAGAATTTCAAAAAATGTTCCCTCCAAGCGATATCATATTGAGAATTCCAACACTAGAGGGTAAACAGTGTAGATTCAGATGAGGTGGCTCATTATGAGCCACCTCATCTGGATCTACACTGTTTGCCAATTCAACAACTTTAATTTTTGACTAAGTATCAGTTAATGAATGGGCTGGTACTGTTATAACCTTAAGGTGAATTAGTACACCTCTTTTCCACCATTTTTTCAAGGGGAAACAACTCTCAAGAGTTCCTACAGTAGAACTTCAATGGCTCGAACCCTGATGGCTCGTTCTCCCTGCCTGGCTAGAACTCTTTTCTTGGTCCCTAGAGGTCACTTTATATGGAAAATAACCCTGGAGGGCTAGAACTACCCTTGGCTGGAACTAATTTTCATGGTCCCAAGCCTGTTCGAGCCAATGAAGTTCTACTGTATTTCGTTTTCTGGATTGGGTCTACTCTTTAAAGAGAGATTTGCTTCCAGGGGAGCAAATTCCTTCAAGAGCTGACTCCAATTGGGAAGGGAGGCAAAAATGAAAATGGCAGAGTTGCTTCCCCCTGAAAGTGTACCCTACTTGGACATCTTAAGCAAATGCAATGGAGTCCTGTTAGTACCGAATATACTTCAATTATCCTAAATCTTGAATCTGGTGAGATGTTACACAATTGCAGACAGCATGGCTAACAGTGCAGACCCTGATCAGACTAATATGACACTCACGTCCCAATAAATAAGGGCATTATGGTACCCCAAGTGTTTGGGAGTTAACTATTTCATTTTTCAGTTTACTACATTATATTTGGTGTCATAAATATTTACTGACATAGTTAATATCAATTAGCATAAACCACTACTGTTACGCTACTGTTACGTGACATCAAACATGAAAGTTTTTATGTTCACATTAATAAGATCTGTCAATGTGCATTTCAACTGCAAAATGTCAAACGGGAATAATACTATAAATAGGCTAGTGACATGCTATTTACTACTAGGAAATGAATTACAATACAAAAAATGTAGGTGTAAAACTACGTAACAGCACAGCGTAAGAGATCGTAAGAGATTGTATTACATAAATGAGTGTAAATTTTTCAAAACCTGTAATTCTTGGAATTTCAAATTGTTATAAACAATCATTTGCTTATTATGTTATAGTTTTATCATATGAGCGGCAGCATGCTCTTTTGGGAAAAGAAAAATGAAACTTCCTGAAACAAATAGGTGCTTTTTTGTTCTTTTAATAATGATTATTGTTGCAATTTGATATATATGCATAAGATCTCACTGCAATTGGCTGAACTAATAAGCCAGCAGAAAAAAGCTGGAGAGCCTGGTTTCTGGTAGTTTTATGTAAGCTGTGTCCTGCCAACATATTTATTTTGGTAATAGCACATGCCGAAACCAATGTGTGCTGTCTAATTAGTGTATATACATGACCCAAACAAACACTGGACCTTACAGATGAAAAAAAAAATGACAGAGCATGCCATGACCAGATTCAGCACAACACCATGTAAGATGAAGTTCTGTTTGTAATGGCCATAATGCCAAGATAATTTTCATTTTAACTGTTCCATGAAAACGTGTATTGTGTCTTCTCAAATTGAACAGCTAGCAGATCAGGAATTCGAATGGCTGATAAATTACTTGAACCCCTCATTTTCTTGGGCCTCAAAACTTTCTGTCTTCATAAAAAGGGTTCTGCTGCAAATGCTACGTATCTTATCCAGCGTAAGGTAAATTTCAGGGAAAAAAATTCTTGTCATTTTGATTTTTGCCCTTCTAAATGGGTGTTAACTCTTAAAGGAAAGAATTTGCTCCCAAGGAGCAAATTCTTTCCTTTAAGAGTATACCCCATTTTGAGAGAGCTTTGTCACCCGGGAAACCAAACTGGAAGTCACAAAAGCTGTTTCTCTTTGTAGAAATGGCGGAAATAAATTGTCATTGCAATAATTGCATACGACTTAATGCAAGAACTTCATTTCAATATGACACCTGCTGCTGAGACATCACATAATTTTAATGGCTGCAATGTTTTATTTTCTCTGAGGAAATACCTCTTTCATTTTCTAGAGAACTCTCGGTGACTGCCTGTCTAGCCCTGGTGTCTTATCTAGATCAGTAACCGATGTCAAGGTGATTTTCTCTGTTTACTGGCACAAATATTTCAATAAAGAGACAAATTCTGAAATGTTCAATTCTAAAAGCTATTTGAAGTCCCACATTCACCCATATTAAAATCAAAACTCAAAATTAAAATACATTTTTTGCCTTTAAATTATACCAGTATTTAAATCACATACTGATAAGTTACCATCTCAAAACCATAAAACATGAACCAAATTCCTGATACTAAATTTGCTTTCTGAATAATCTTATTTGTGTATAGGTATATGTCTATGTTTTATCAGCATTTTTTCAAAATTTGCTCCTAATTCCTTTCTTTTATCAGGGGTTGAGAAGGAAAGGTAAAACTAAAAGGGCAGAGTTGTCTCCCCTGAACATGTAGCCATTCACCTTACAAAGCAGTACTCATAATAAAGTCTTCTGGCATTTGCAAACAGTTACAGCATATATGAACAGTAAAGACTCTGATCACCTACGGCCAATTGTTCAAAGTATCGTTAGCTTACTGAGGTAATTAGTTAGTGATTCTTTAAGCCTTCTAGTTACATATAAAATCAATTGCACTAATATTTTTTGCTGAAAAATAAGAGAAGCTTTTGCACTGCAAAAGCTTCTCACATTTTTGGGGCAAAAATGACAGCTTTTTGGAGTACCATACGTTTGAAAACTTAACGTCTCATTAACTAATGACATTGTTAGTTTTGAACAACTGGGCCCTGTTCATTTTCATCGATCACTTCATTCACTTGCTCATTTGCATAATTTTAGGCTGATCCTGGCTGTTTGTGCATGCTGTATGGAAACAATTAATATGACTGCATTTTAAAACATCACTTTTGCTGTATGTTTTCTTCAGTAATTTGATTGATGTTCGAATATTAAAGATGACTGCATTAAATTAACCTAAATCTGTTAACATCACATCCAGACCTCCAAAGTTTCTTTCTTTTCAGAGCCCCAGTAGCTCAGTAGTTTAAGTGCTGGCCTGCTGATCTAGTGGTCCCAGGTTCAAGTCCTGCTGTAAGCAGGAATCTTTTCAATCGTAAACGGGGTTCCACAATTGCACACAGTCTTTCATTATCACCCATGCATCATGGTGATATGACTAAAATACTGGTGAAAAGAACATAAAACTGCAAGTCATCCATTCATTCTTTCACCTACCAGTTGTAGTAAGCTGTCAATTGCCCTGTTGTACTTCTCACACAGACTTTTCATACTTTCATAGCTGAAATAAGGAAAGACATTCAGCGTCAGTACTTAGCAGAAAATGCGACTATCTAAAGAAAAGCATGCTTTTACATATTTTTTTTTCAGATCTTCTGCAGTTGTATTTACTGGTTGTTTTACATGGACTGAACTTTGCAGAATGATCACCCATTTTCAGATTTTCTTTACTTTGTATTGTATGTCTTCACATCTGGCATACCCTGATAAAATGCAAAATTCTCAAACCTGTTCATAATGAACATGTGACCAATTATCACAGAAAATAAACCTTTATTCACAATCTGCATGTATACTGCAGCCATTCACATAGTTTAAAATTTCTAGACATAACATGGTTTAGTATGCAGACTTAACAGTTATTAAAGTTTGGCCTTCATGAGGAGACAGTATGGCATTAAAAGTTCAGGGCCAAGCTTGCTTATGCATTGGTAGTTAATGTGTCGTTAAATCGCAAACCATGATATCTCAAATATGCGATATTTTTTGTTGAAAAAATGTGAGAAGCTTTTGCACTGCAAAAGCTTCTCACATTATTCAACAAAAAATATCAGTGTATTTAGTTATAATGTCATAAAACACTTAATGAAATGACCTCTTAATGAGCTCGTTAGGCTAAAGATGCTTTGAACAACAGGGCCCTGAACATCTAGGGGAGGGTCAGATAACTTCGGACATGGGGGTAAATTCGGACTGTGACATTGTTTCCTTTATATGTCAGTTGTTTGGAATTAAAACAAAATTAACCGGGCAGACAGTGAAACTCCTGATGAGACGGCTCATTATGAGCCGTCTCATCAGGATTTTCAATGTTTGCAATGGTGTGTCCAAATTTACCCGCCTGTCCGAAGTTACCCGACTCTCCCCTACCTGTTCTTGCTTGATGCAAACTAACCTTTCAGTGTCATAGTTCTTCAGGATGTTTTTATTGAGAGCCTGCTCAAGTTCCGGGATGTCTGTACACACCAATCTGAAATGGAGATTGACAGCTTGCTTATTCAGAATTGTATGGCTCATAACTAGAATTGGCTCTACCAATTTTAAGGTGTAAGGGTACACTGTCTGTTTTCTGCTATTTATTCAAAGGAAAATTTAGACCACTTTTGTAACTTTCTGTTTGTTTCCCTGCATGACAAAACCCTCCAAACTGTTTAACAAGTAGCCCAAAGGGCAACAATTGCTCACCTGAGAGACATTGTAAACCTATAGGGATATTTAAGACGCTCAAGGGCAGCTAACTCCACAGTCGGTGGTCCAATCAGGCTGAAAATTAAACTCATCCAAAACATTATGTATGCCCTCATTTAATATATGCAAGTTTAAAAAGTATCCGATCAAGAGCACAATAGACCGAGCTGTCAAGGGCAGCTAACTTCGTAGTGGTTGGCCTGATCTGGCCAAAATTTGAACTTGTTTAAGATATTATGCATTTCCTCATTACCTGCAAGTTTGAAAAGGATCAGATCAGTAGAAACCAAGAAAAAGTGGCGACATTGATTTTTTGGATGCTCAGGGCAGGTACTCCATAGTCAGTGGTGGGATCTAGCCGAAATGCTAACTAATCCAAGCTTTTATGCATATCCTCATTACCTGCAAGTATGAAGAGGATCCGATGAAAAATGAAAATGTGATGATGTTGTTTTCTCCATTATAAGACTATGGGATTTTTTTCAAACGTTCAAGGGCAGCTAACTCCGTAGTCTGTGCTCGAATCCAGCCAAATTTCGAACTCACCCAAGCTCTTATGTACGTCATCATTACCTGCAAGTATGATAAGGATCTAATCAAAAACCTTGATTGCAGCACCCTGAAAGTCAAACTTGCTCAAGATATTGTCATGTTGTTTTCTCCATTATAAGACTATGGGATTTTTTTCAAACGTTCAAGGGCAGCTAACTCCGTAGTCTGTGCTCGAATCCAGCCAAATTTCGAACTCACCCAAGCTCTTATGTACGTCATCATTACCTGCAAGTATGATAAGGATCTAATCAAAAACCTTGATTGCAGCACCCTGAAAGTCAAACTTGCTCAAGATATTGTCATGCCCTACATTTGTGTGAATTTATTTTAAAATCCGTTGAGAAATGTAGGTGCTAGAGTGATGACAAGGTTTTTCTAAAAATAGCCATAGTAACCTTGACCTTGGGCACATCTTCCTGAAAGTCGAACTTGCTTGTGATATTGCCATACCCTACATTTGTGTCAAGTTATTTCAAAATCCATGGAGAAATGAAGGTGCTAGGGCGATGACAAAGTTTTTCTAAAAATAGCCACAGTGACCTTGACCTTGGGCACAGCACCCTGGAAATCAAACTTGTTTCAGATATTGTCATGCCCTACATTTGTGTGAAGTTGATTTAAAATCCGTTGAGAAATGTAGGCGCTGACCAAGTTTTTCTAAAAATAGCCACAGTGACCTTGACCTTGGGCACAGCATCCTGAATGTCGAACTTGCTTGAGCTATTGTCATACCCTACATTTGTGTCAAGTTATTACAAAATCCATGGAGAAATGAAGGTGCTAGGGCGATGACAAAGTTTTTCTAAAAATAGCGACAGTGACCTTGACCTTGGGCACAGCATCCTGAAAGTCGAATTTGCTCGAGATATTGTCATGCCCTACATTAGTGTGAATTTATTTTAAAATCCATTGAGAAATGTAGGTGCTAGAGCGCTGACAAAGTTTTTCTAAAAATAGCCACAGTGACCTTGACCTTGGGCGCAGCATCCTGGAAGTCAAAATTGTTTGAGATATTGTCATGCCCTACATTTGTGTGAAGTTGATTTAAAATCCGTTGAGAAATGTAGGCGCTAGAGCGATGACCAAGTTTATCTAAAAATAGCCACAGTGACCTTGACCTTGGGTGCAGCACCCTGAAAGTCAAACTTGCTCGAGATATTGGCATGCCCTACATTTGTGTCAAGTTATTTTAAAATCTGCTGAGAAATGTAGGTGCTAGAGCGCTGACAATGTTTTTCTAAAAATAGCCAGAGTGACCTTGACCTTGGGCGCAGCATCCTGAAAGTCGAACTTGCTCTAGATATTGTCATGCCCTTTCATTTGCGTGAAGTTATTTTAAAATCCGTTGAATAATGTAGGCAATAGAGCGATGACAAAGTTTTTCTAAAAATATGTGATGACGTTGTTTTCTCCATTATAAGACTATGGGATTTTTTTCAAATGCTCAAGGGCAGCTAACTCCGTAGCTGTGCTCGAATCCGGCCAAATTTCGAGCTCATCCAAGCTCTTATGTACGTCATCATTACCTGCAAGTATGATAAGGATCTAAGCAAAAACAGTTGAGAAAACGTGATGACGCCATTTTCCCCATTATAACCCTATGGGGGCTATCTGTTGCCATGGAAACCAGAGTTCTGAGCTGATCGGCACCAAAACCTAATGCAGCCTTTCCCCGACCCAAATGATGCTTCAGATAAAATTTGATTGCAATCGGCCCACTGGTCTCTGAGATATTTATGTTTGAAAGTGTTGACGCACCCACCAACGCACGGACGACGGCTCGACTCCCATCCTATTAGCTCACCTCTGAGCCTTCGGCTCAGGTGAGCTAAAAATTGGATCAACTTTTCATGAAATAATTTGTTCCTAGGGGAGCAAATGCTTTAAGAGCTGATTCATTTTGAAGGCAGGCAAGATGAAAATGACAGAGTTGCTTCCCCTGAAAGTCAACCAATTCACCTTAATGGTTATGGACTATTGATATTAAGAGCATAATGGGCACCTGTATAATAATATATTCTGCAGCCTTTCTATAACAACCCCTCTTGCTGAGTCATACAACTGACTGTTGTAGACAGAATGTCAGCTATGGCCAGGTGTTTTACAGCACTTTTAAGAATATTTTGCTATGTAAAGGTGGACGAAAACCTGAAATCCTGGGGAAAGACCACCTGACCTCAGCTTCCGTAAGCAGAACTTGGCTTTTGCACTAGTGCGCAAGCCGAGGCTCAAACCTGCAGTGGTTTCACTTGAAACAAAATTTGGAAAATTATTAACAAACTTTGATGGTCTAATGTCAGTCTTGGTGGAAATTGGACACTTTTTCTCAGAAAAAGTGAATCGGGGACATTTATTAGAAGAAATGCCACAAAATAAAACTACAATCCAAAATACTTGCTGTCATGAGGAGGTGTTTATTGAGAGTACAATGTTCATGGAGGCTCCACTGAATTGCAGCTGTCTTTTTATTACTTAATTCATTTAAAAGACCGGGTTTTCCCCTTCCAAAACAATCCCAAACATCTAGATCCATCTTAAGATCCATCATCTAGATCCATCTTAAGATGGATCTAGATGTTTGAGATTGTTTTGGAAGCGAATTACAGCAGAATTACACAGGACTGATTAACATTATTTAGGGTTATTTTGGACGGCGGAAACCCTGTATTACAGCCAAACAGATACAGCATTTCCTCTAGAAATCTCAGAGTACGCAATATAGGTCAGTATAAGAATAGCTGTAGTATCTAGTAGACAGATTTTACAATATAAATAAATCTGTCATGATGGAGCCCTGAAAATTCCATCTCCAGCATTAGCTCAGCAGCTCATTGGCAAAAATCAATATAAAAGTCTGCAACAGAAAAAAAAACTGTAAAAGAAGGAATTAACTCTGATGCTGCTGAGCCATTTAATAGTACCAGAAGCTATAAGATTCTGTTCAGACTCTTGTATTATATCGGGCAATAGAACAATCTCTCTTGCACTGAGGTACATATAGTCAGATCAAAGCAGGACAGATATATTGAACATGGCGTAAGAGTACAATCCCGACTTCATTATTTCTAAAATTAGAGACATTGCAGGACTGTCTTGCAGAAAGGAGAGAAATCATTCTGATAATACGAGTTTGGATCTGACATGACATGTTGCACAAAGTCCCTTGCTACACATATATATATACCATGATAATGTTTTAACAGGAAGAAACTGACAGAAACAGCCAGACTTTTTGTACAGTCCACTATAAAGGGTGTAACCCCAAAGCAGTATGCTGTATTCAGACCATTTTTAGACAGTAATAAATATACAGATTCATAAAGAGGGTATCAAATTTAAATGTTATTCAGTAGTCACACCTAAAATCAAACTGCATGCAGTATTTATGTGAGATGGGGGTTAGACCCCTCTATCATCAAAGTGCTGTTCTGTTCTTTTTTTTGCTGATATATTTAGTCATCAAAAAAATAATGCTGCCATTTTACTTCATCAAAATTTGTAAGCATATTTTGTTGTTTCCAGTGGGCATACATTATTACTGTAAGACAATGTTGGGTCAATGTGGATTGTGTAAATCAACGCTGCAATTATTTCGCATGTATGGTTGGTTGGTTGATTTGATGCTTAACGTCCACGGTAAACTTGGGACGGTCAGTTAACCTAACCACACTATTCCTGGGCAGGCTTAGACCTCCTAAGCGGTTAACCAGTACTAAGTGCACATACTTTTGCCAGTAACTGACAACTGCCCTTCTTGAATCAGCGGAAGGAGAAACGAAAGTATGTGGCAAGACCGGGATTCGAACCCAGGACCTCTGACTTACGAGTCAGGTGCCCTACCGATTGCGCTACCCAGCCCGGCCGCATGTATGGTAATACAGCTTTTATTTGTTGAGGAAATATTGTAAGATTAAAGACTATGCATGATTTTTTTATTCTTTTTTTTTTGTTGTTGTTTTTTATTTTTTACTATCTCAGCTTGATCACATTTAGCAGATGGTCATTTACATTGCCAGAAATGTATGATGGATCCAAAGTGAGAGGAACATGTACCATATGCAAAATAATGATTATTTTGCTCATTTGATGTATTCACAGGGTATAATCAATTCCGCTAATTTTCGCTTCCTGCAGAGACTGTACATCATATTTGGCTTCTGCCGAGACTGTCCACGAACTCTTGCTTCCTGCCGAGACTTCTGTACATGATAAATGGCTTCCGGCAGGTAGCCATTTTTCGAGGACAATAATCTCTGCAGGAAGCAAGAGTTCGCAGCAGGAAGCAGAATCACATGGACAGTTAGGACAATAGTCTGCAGGAAGCAAGAGTTCACGGACAGTCTCAGTGGAAGCCAAATATGACAGACAGTCTCTGCAGGAAGCGAAAATTGGCAGAATCGATTATACCCTGTGGTATTAATTATAGTACAGCAGCTTATTTTGTTCTATAGTCAGAGTACTTTTTTTCACTCAGTTGTAAGCAATGTTTGACCTTTCATTTTTTTTTTTTTTTTTTTTTTCAGCAGACATTGTCTAGACTAGCTGCTAATTGATGTGAAGAAACTGTTTCCAAAGATATTGATCCCTTTTCTGGAATACTGACCATGATAACTGATTTGACCTTATATAGAGACAGAAATGTCTCAGCTAACAGTGTAGACCCAGATCAGACTGCTCATGATGAGCAGTCAGATCTGGGTCTGCACTAGCTCTTTGCAATTCAGCAAGCAATAATAACAGACATCGCTTAAAAGTTGCATACAAAAATTCGACCATATACTACTAGTAGTCTGTGTCTCGCCTGTCTGTTAGTTCTTTTTATATATATTTTTTTTATCATTTTTTTTTTTTTTTGGCCACAGGTTTTACAGCCTGTTAAGAATATTTCACTCATACCAAGCGAACTATTGATCAAACATGGACAAAACCAGAGTACCATGGGAAAAGCCACTTGACTTCATGCAAACAAAACTTGCCTTTCCCACATATGAGCTGCTGAGGCAGGGCTCAAATCTCATAAGTGAGAGTTCTACCCCAGCAGGCACATGACGTTGAAATGACGTCGTACTGACAGTATGACGTCATTTTGACGTTATGTGCCTGCTGAGACTGGTTAAGAGCAGTCAGCACTCTTACCCACTAGGCCATGAGGGCCCGTGTTTGTGCACTCTCAACGGAACAGAGCTAAACCAGAAAATTGCTGGTACCGCCAACACAAACACCACCATCAATAAAAGCAACACCTACAGTTTTTCTTGCTCTCTGACAAATGTAGGCTATAGGTAGTAACTGCAAAATTTCCAAACAGTCTAAAGTGAAAATAGTTGAATTTGCAAACAGCGTAAATCCAGATGAAGTGGCTTATAATGAGATGCCTACCTTAAATCTACACTGTTTGTCCTTTAGCAATCTCAACATGATGTGAAAGCTTGGACGAAACATTTCTTAAAATTTTACATATGTAAATTTTGTCATCTGATTTTTTGCACTACGGACTGGACATGAACAAAGACATACAAGGACTGATTGCTGGTGACATTAGAATGTTTCTTGATAGCGCTTTTGAGTGCTAACCCCCATCCTAGTGCATATTATTATATCCTAGTGCATATTTTCATATCCCAGTGCATGTTATTATGAAATGCTGACATGCACTCAATACAACAGCACCATCTGCACTGAGCCCTTATTGTTTAAAGAACATTGATTCTGCCATAAATCAGCTGTGCTCGTAGAAAAGATGCATGCTAGACTGATCAATACTTACATGTAGATCAGCCTGAGCATCTGAACAGACTGATCCCTTTTCACTTGTGGGTTTCTCAAGATTCATGAATAACAAATGATGATAACAGAGATGGCCATCTGATGCGCAGACTGAGGAGTCGTCATTATCAGCACATTGAGGAAGGCATTTTATCGTCCATGCATAGCTCAGACAGGAGATCAAATGAATTATGAAATCAATACTTATGTAACAATATCATAGCATCATTATAAGACTTACCAGAATGGCCCTAAAATGCCTAAATATTGGGACAGACAGGAGCCCCAGGTTAAATGCTGGCCTATTAGCCTCAGTAGCTCAATGGGTTAAGCCCTGACCTGCTGACCTAATGGTCCTGGGTTTGATGCCCACTTGCGGCCAAAATCCTTTCATCAGTTAACAGGGTTCCAATGCATAAGTCTTTCATTATCATCCTCCCATGATATGACTGAAATACTGACGATGAAAAGGATGTAAAATCACAATTCATCCATCCATCTATACTAAGCTAGCTGTCTGGCGCTCTGAGGGATTTTTGATCTTCTATTACATTGTCAGTCACATGCTGTTTGGTCTCTTCAAGACAGCATGTCTGCCACTGATGTAAAACATTTATATCGGTTAATAAGCGGAGTCAAAACTGTTGCGGAGCACGTCGCCAACAAACATTGTAGAGACAGGCACAGCTAAAACACCAATGATTGCACACCATTGCAAACAGTAAAAATCCAGATGAGACGGCTCAAAATCTCATCAGGATTTTCACCGTTTGCCCCGTTATTTTTGTTTTAATTCTAAATGACTGTCATATAAAGGAAACAATGTCACTGTCCAAAATTACCTGCTGTCCGAATTTACCTGACTTGACCCTATCATATTCTGTCATTGCCAACTGTACAGAGCTCCTGATAAAGTGGGTCTTTAAGGATAATACGGAGATTATTTTTTTATTTCTCAATGGAAACATAATGTTCTGACCCCTCATTAGAACCGTCTTGGAAAGACGGTTCTCATGAGAGGTAACTACATATGTTCAGGATTAGAAAACAGTTCTGAAGTTTTAAATAACAGAAAAAATGAGAAACTGCTAAACCAGCAGGACCGCTTAACTTACTGACATACCAGGCTCCTAGAGGTATGCTAATCTTCAGATGTTAGAGAGGAGAGGTGTAAAATAGTTGAAAAAGCTAGGTAAAACTGAAAATTCAACTAATGGTAGTATGTTTATTCTGTATGGAATGGTCTTTTACAATAAGGTATCTGGGGTCATATGCTTTGGGCTATTGTATTTTAATTACAGTTCAATTTAATCTATCAGAAGAGACCTCTGGCAAAAAAAAATCAAATATCAAAGCATCGTCATTTGACTCTCAATATACAACACTGACGCTTTTGCCCTGGGTCTTTTGCCTACAGAATCATATTACATGGCTAATGTACTTTACGATGCTTTGTGCCAATAAGTTGTTCATTAAGCCTAGTTCACTGTACTCAATTCACCGTCCTTGGTTCAATATATTGATCAAATGATGTAGGTTGGGAGTAACTGACCTAATGCGCTCTGGTGTCACTGTCACGCAGTCCATCAGTGTTTACGGAAAAAAAGAAAGAAGAAAAAACAACATTGTAAACTGTCAATAATTCAGCTGATGGCAGCAGCAATTAATTAGAGGAATTAACTCTTTAAGCACCAAAAAGCAGAGACAAAATTTACGTCTGCAAAAACTTTAAAAAAAAATGCCTTGTCCAAAACATTTCATATTGAGAATTCAAAGACTAGATAGAGGGCAAACAGTGTAGATCTAGATGAGGCGGCTCACTATGAGTCGCCTAATCAGGATCTACGCTGTTTGCAAATTTTGCTGATTTCGTCACTGGGGCTTAAAGAGTTAAGAGTCATGGGCACTCAGGCAAATAGGATCATTAACTGAAATCAGAGTATACAGACTAAATTTAAGCCTTTCGTCTCTTACTTTTCTGTTACCTGGGTGCTTGAACAAGTGATCTGGTTATCTTGTCTCCTGAACATTACATTTTAACTTAAGCATTTTGTCAGTTATATGCTTTTCTGCTTCCAGGATCAGAATATCTTGTATGCTGAACATTATTGCAAACTTAAGCATTTGTCTTTTACATGCTTTTCTGCTGCAATAATCAGAATATTTACTTCTTGAACAAGTTATCTGGTTGTCTCCACTAAACAACATTACAAATTTAACCATTTTGTCTCTTACTTGCTTTTCAATATCTTGTATACTGAACATCAATTTATTATAAACTTAAGCATTTTTGGCTTGCGCTTTCGAGCGCAAGCCAGTATTCAAGTGGTTTAGTGATACCCAGTTATTTTCAGAAGAAACGATATGTCACGCTTAGTCGGAAAATACCAGGAGAGTGTGTACACAGTGAGTGTGTACTGCAAGGTTTCGTTCTAAACTTTTTTGTAGGGCAGCAATTAAGCCAAAGAGATTGGAAAGTTCGTTCCGGTTTTAGACAGCATTTCTTCATTATTTTCTTCACAGACATAACAAACAATATCATATCCGATTTTGTCTATTTTTATCCATATCCGATTTGCCTCATCTGCTAAAAATAACGATGGAAACTTTATTCTATTTTTGATAGTTCGTGTATTTTTTTTTTTAAATATTTCCGTTAAAAAGCACGTTTTTCTTCTACAAGTGCCTTGAACTTGGCCACATTTCGTTTGCTTTTTATCAACTGATGGAATAAAAAAAGAAACTGTGAATGCAATGCAAAATATTTGGCTTTGCATCCTAAGAAATATACCAAAACTTGTGTAAGAAACAGTGTTCATATATAGCTTAGCGCAAAGCATTAGCTTTTCCAAAAAATCATGAAGCGGCGTCGCGAAAATTAGGCCTTAGGGCATCGCATAATCTGACTAGTCAGAGCAGCCGGCACACTGTCCAGCGCCGATGCTTTCGTTGGATCTGATCAGTCTTTTTCGGCATATATATATTATTCATCTTTCATGCTGATACCAGACTGATCAGATTGCGCTTATGTCAGAGTGGGCTGATCTGTGTATCAGTGTAAAATCCGAGAGAGCAGAGTTTAAATTTAGAAACAAGCGCTTTTGACGATTTTCTTCCCTTATCACATTTACTGAAAAGAGATAAATTTCATTTGCCGGGAGTTCATGGAAATACGAACGCAATGGGTTCCGTGTTTTGTTGTTCCCAAATGGTGTAAAGCAAGCTATTGTCCCAAACAACAGCAGCATGCATATTTACTTAGAGTGTCAAAATTTTGTTCCAGTCACTGCCACTGATGCCACTTAAACCAAAAATAAACTTCAGTAAATATAAATTTATTGTCTTCTTTTGATGCCAAGTTCAGATGTGCCAAGATTCCATAGACATGGGTTTGAAACAGCCTTTCCTAAAATTTTGATTCAGACTAAATGTGACTCAACAGCCGTGAAGAAAAGACTTGAAATAGGTCCATATAGTTATTTTCCTTGAGACATGCCTAAAACGGCCGGCCAAAACGTTGGAAAACTGTTGTTTTTTTGTTGTGTGTATGTGTGTGTGTTTAAATATTTTTTTTCAATTTGTTTTTCAAATAAATTCTACACTTGTTTTTACCTTACACCCGTGGATAATGCCACCATTCAATAAGTTAGAAATTAAATACTTTGCTATATAAAAGTTAGAAACAGAAAGTGCAATAACAATCGGGTTTATTTCAATAAACAACTCATGAAAATTTCACTGTCTTAGCTGGGCAAGCCTTCCTTTTAAAAGGAAATTTTATATCTCTTACCTTCCTTTTCTGCAACTCACTTAACTGGGATCAAAATATCTTGTATACTGAACATTATTTACAAATGTTATCATTTTGTCTCTTACATGATTTTCTGCTATCGGGATCAGAATATTTACTTCTTGTTATCTGAATATTAACTTCTTGTTACCTGTATACCAAATATTATTACAAACTTCTGCATTTTGCCTCTTACATGGCTTTCTGCTACTAAAATCAGAACAGTTACTTCAAGGGATCTGGCCCTGAGGTTATAAAACTTTTTTTCATGCCCAACTCAGCTGAGCATGAAAATTCAAACTCCTACCAAATAAATTCAAAGTGTTTTGCAGACATTTCTATGGCTTCCAACATTAGCTTTTCACATAATTTCTCTTATTTGAATGCTCAAAACAAGCCTTGGTTAGTATTTTGAATTTTATTCAATATTAAAACTAGAGCACAATTTCAGCTGAGCATGAAAAAAAGTTTTATAACCTCTGGCCTGCTTATCTTGTCCGCTGAACAACAACATTTTGTCTCTTACTTGCTTTTCTGGTACCTGGATCCATATGAGCCGCGACGTGAGAAAACCAACAATGTGGTCATGCGCCCAGCGCAGACTCAGATCAGCCTGGACATCCGCCCAGTCTGATCAGAGTCTTCGCTGTCCGCATGGAGGTTGTTTAGACCCTTAGCTACGCTTTGAGCACTTAACAGTGAGGCTGCCCAAACTGGGCAAATGCACAGGCTGATCTGAGTCTGCCCTGGGCGCACAACCACATTGTTGGTTTTGTCGTGTCGCGGCTCATATCTTGTTTACTGAACATTATTACAAACTTAAGTATTTTGTCTTTTACATGCTTTTCTGCTGCTTACTTTAGCTTTAAATATATCAAGGGAACATCCCTTAAATTTACTATTGCTCATCAGAACTCTAGAAAAGGACAATAGTCACAATACTAAAAACAACAATTCTGAGGAAAGGGTGTCTCACCAGTAAGCACAGTGTCACAAAAAGAGCTAAATCAGAGAACTTGAGAAGGTTTAAGCCGCTAACAATGCTGACGCCGCAGAAGTCATACCTATGTCTCAGTTCTGCTAGTCACAGGACAGACTATAACTGCAAGCCAATTTCTGTTGCTTCCCAGAAGAACATGATGCTTGGCCCTTCATGAGAACCACTGAGGCCATTGTAGTCAGAGCCCTAGCTAAGACAGCGTATTTGGTGACAGTAAAGGTTAACTATTTCTCACTGAAAACATGCTGTAATCCTCATCTGACCCACCTCGACGAGGCAGTTCAGATGAAAACATGTTTTTATGCAGATTTGACAGAAATTATTTGTAATTATCACTAAAAAACTTCCTCTAGTGTAGAATAACATGTATATTTAATCTTGGACCAAAAGGCTACAACGATTAGAATAAGCACTAATCTGTTCTTAAGGGACCAGTAGAGTTTACATGTTACTGGTCCTTAAAACCAGTTGATATTTCTGCGTGATGTAAAATGGGAAAAATGAAGACCACAAGTCAAGCTGGCAGGACCAACTGGGCCCAATTTCAACTGGTCCTGAGGACCAGCATTGATTCAGGCCTTAGTTTAAACCCTGAAAAGGTATTTTATTAAGATAAATATGAATTATCACCAAATACCCATCATATCTAATAATCTTTATAAATGGTGTGAAATTATCATTGCGTGGAAAATATGTCCCCAAATCTAGTGTTCCAAGAATATTTCTCACTGGGGACAAACATCCCATAAAACTATTTCCTGCACAAAAAAGGAAACACTGTCAATCTCAGCTCTGATGCCTAACAGATGTATTACATTTGGCATTGTGCTGATGATTGCCTATAGTCGATAATCGATCGTTTTTACTGTCATGACTGATGAGCGACTTCAATTTTTCTATAGCCGACTAACATTAGATACTATTTCTAGTAACATGCTTGTTAACAAGTTAGATTTTGTAGACTGATGAATATGTTCTGCGCATAGTGAGAATCGGTACAATTCCGGAATTGTCCTGCGCAAAATATAATTCTCACTTTGTGTCACAATTCCGGAAATGTACCAGTACAATTCTAGAATTGCCCATTGAATTTGATGGTTTATTGAACAGGTACATTTCTTTGCTCAAAGTGGAATTATTTGGGACAAAGTGAGAATCGAATAGTCATTGATACGAGTAATGGAAAATTGACTTTGGAATGAGGAATCTGTATTTTAAGACAAAATTAACGCCTTATCAAACTGAGAATATTTTCGGGAATGGCTAATACAGGACGACAAGTTTGTATAATCAAATCTTTCAATAGTTTTGGGCTTTTTACATATGTTGCAGACATATGTAGATGTGCGTGTGCCTTCTGAGTAGGAAAACATTAATTTGACAAAATTATGGCCTTGTCAAACTTAAAAATTTGTAGATTATGGCTATCGACGCCATAGCTTTTAATCGGTTGTTTTATCATAAAGGAGCCACCAATTCCCTAAAACAAAACCGTCCCATAAACAGTCTTGTAAGTTATTGATACGAGACGCTCGTACATTCCAGTCTGTCAGAATAACAATTACAAGAAAAATGATCATATCAAACAAATAAATGCAAACATATATTTGTTAAACGCACCAATGTCTAATATTCTCACTTTGCCCAGAGACAATCCCAGAATTGTCTTGTGCAAGGTAAGAATTCCCACTTAGCGCAGCAAAGTGAGAATTTCTACTAGTACTTTGCGCAAGACAATTCTGGAATTGTACTGATACCTACTTTGTGCAGAACATATATACAATGTAATACTACATTGTTTTTGTATGCCCTGAAATCTTTTATAGATTTGCTAACAAAACTTTTGAGCTAAAGTATACCCCAAATAGAACACTTAAGATGTTGGAAAGCTGAAATAATACAGTTGTTATTGCTTAAGTTATAGTTGACTATTAGTTGATGACTGGTCACTTTAATAGAAACAATGATCGATTACAAAAATTTTGGCCGATTCCCAACACTAATTACATTTCAGCTGAGGAGCTCAGAAGGTTAAGCACCGGCCTACTCATCTAGCAGTCTTAGGTTTGATTTCCACTGGAGGCGGAAACATTTCAACAGTAAACAGCTTTTCCATTGTTAACCCCCCCCCCTCCCAATCATCCTGATATGACTGAAATACTGGTGAAAAGGATGCAAAATCACCAGTCATCAATCCATCTACAGTACAACTGTAAACATTTTTTCTGATGACCATGTGATTGGTAATATTTGCCACTGGTGTTGAGTGGTTCTACTATGGCTGCCTTAAGTAATTGTAAGGCATTTTTACCTTTCTTTGGTTACTAAAATTTGACTGCCAGGGCTGGAAAAATCCACTCATCCCCTCACCAAGGCGAGTGCCTCAAGCTACAGAAAGAGTAGAATTTCTCAGTACTGCCAAGGTAACTTATTAATTTCACTATACATTTTGTGACGCAGGAAGAGTGACAATTTAAGAATTTTCAAGCCCTGAACAGTACTTTGTAACCTGCTGCCACACTCACCTCAAACCCTCCCCAACCCGCCTCTGGAATAATTTTGTTCAGAAATTCCTTTGGAATTCCTGCTCTTTTGAGTCTTTTCCCCTCAGACCTCAACTCCAAATGGCACAGGGATCCTTGTTAGTTTGGGCTGGCATGATTAAGATAAATTCCATGGAATGCCGTGTCTCGCCTGTTTGTGCATGCTAAATCTGAAAACTTGGCGCATGTTTACGCTGCTGACCCCGTAAGGTACCTGTGAATTGCTTCTGCTAGTTGCAGACATGATAAAAAAAAACAGGCTGCAGGACTCTGCAAAAGTTGACAACCTTTACAATTCCCCTGTCTTCTCTGTGCATTTGGGGGGTGTTGGGGGATGAGGACCACACAGTGGTTATTAACGACATCTCATTATAAGGGAGTAAGTATCTCGAAATTCGTCCAATCTGACACAAGGTATAAGACATAGTGACATCCAGGTTTCTAAGACCTGTTTGGCCTACTTGATCCCCTGGAATTTGACTTATGTGTCAGTGACCTTAAACTTGTAACCACTGGACCTAAAAAATATTAATGGCGACCGACTCGTGGTGAATCAAACAAAGTAACTTACACTACAATAAAGTTAACTGAGATGTACTCACCTGATTGTATCAATGATTTCTGTGGCACCATCTTTCTCATTCTGAAAATAAATGAGAACTTATTAGGCTCATCATAATGTGTCAAAACACAAATGAAAATTTCGCTGAGACAGAGAAATCGACACCTACCGATGAGGGAATAGGCCACGTATAAAGGGCTGGTTCAGCCCCTACAGGACTGTGTAATCTCAGTTCCTTTGCCATAAACTTTGTTTTCAATGTCTGATCTATTCCAGGAAGCGATAACTTCTTAATTTTCCAACTATTTGTCCATTTTTAAGTACACACAAATTGACCTACATCTCGCGACAACCCCGAATGGCCCACGCAACCTCAAGCTGTTTTCCGACGGTGACTG
This sequence comes from Ctena decussata, assembly GCA_963989385.1. NCBI lineage: Eukaryota > Metazoa > Mollusca > Bivalvia > Lucinida > Lucinidae > Ctena > Ctena decussata. Next base: position 18,537,358 of record OZ022501.1, read on the forward strand.
TATTTACCGAAACGTACCGAAATACCGAAACGAACTGGAAATACCGAAACGAACAATTAAATATATAGGGGAAAATGGCATTTCGGTAATTGATTGTGTATACAGGTGTAGAATAGGTGTTAATGATTGTTTGTACAGGTATAGAAAAGGTGTTGAAGATGTTTTCACAAGTATAATATACAGGTTGATGTGATTAAAGGGGTATATTAAAGTGGCTCTTTGTGTTTAAAATATTACTTTAAAATAGAGATAGATTTTAGTACATAGCGGACCTCTCATGGGTCAGGTTTAGTATAAGGCTTACCTCTCATGGGTGGACTGCCGAACAGATGGGCGGTCGGATAGAAGACGGACGATAGATAGATCATAAACTTCGAGCCAGAGGATGCCTGGGTAGGTAGGTAGGTAGGTAGGTAGGTAGGTAGAACCAGTGTGTTTAGGTAGGTATACACCACCAACAAGATTTTTTTTCCATAGGGGATTCAAATGAAAAATACAGCTTCAAATCCGCAAGACTCAAAATCGGGAGCTTAACGTATCTTCGAACTGTGAAGATTCAAACCAGTCTGTGAATCCGTCTATATATGGTGTGCGAACGGCAAAAGCTCTGGCCAGAATGCGTGGATGCGCAGACTGATCTGAGCCTCAGCTTTTCGCATATACGTTAAGCACCCTTTTGGAATAGCGTTCTATAAATGCGTATAGAATCTCATATACTTCTTTTGATCACTACTGTATATATAAAAACGCTGGAACAACGTTGATTCATTATCATGACGTAAGGGTTCCACTACAGTATATAAAAAAGTTGAATCAATGTTGTACAGAAAAATTTGGAAGAGCGTTGTATCATCATAATGGTGTAAGAATTCGCTGCTGTATAAAAAAAAAACGTTTGAACAACGATGTAACATATCATAATGACGTAAGGATTCATATATAGTTTGTGCGAACAACAAAAGCTTTGACCAGACTGCATGAATGCGCACTCTGGTTTGAACCCGGCTTTGCTGCTTGCATATGAGTTCAGCACATTTTTTGCGCATGGCAACTCATATATTTTTCGGGGAACACTATGCTAAAAGAGAGAGAGAAAAAAAAACAACGTTGGAACAACGTCGTATCGTCGTCATACCGTAAGGGTTCATGCTTGCCGAGTGTGAACAGCAAAAGCTCTGACCAGACTGCTTGGATGCGCAGTCCAGTCTCAGTCTTTTTTGTCCTAGCGTGCAAATATGTGGCGCGGTGTTATGTCCCTTTCAACAGTATTTTAGTTAGTCAATCTGGCAAACGAAAGAGTGATGATGAAAGGCTGTGTGCAAGGAAGCCATGATCACTGTAACAAAGAGTTCCGGATTCGAACCCGGACTGCTAGCTTAGCAGGTCCGAGCTTAACCCACTGAGCTACTGCGGCTCCGCTGCTTTATTTGCACCCACTATGTATCGCAAGATGTAAGATTTTAGAATCAGTAGCCACAAACGCACTTTCTCTACGGATGTGCCGAAGGGAGAGTCGCAATATTATGTATCTGACTAATGCTTTTTATGAATATATGTCGTTAAACTTGTATGCCAAATGAATTGTTGAAGAAACTGTATCTTATTTGATTGTCCATTCTGAAGCTTATTCTCCAACTCGTGCATCATGCACATAATAATAATCATAATAAAAACTTTCATTGACTTTGACTCACGCATCGAAAGATTCTAGTTCCACTGACCTCCCAGCAGGCACATTACGTCAAAATGACGTCGTACTGACGTCGACGCGACGTCATAACGTCGCATAGATGTAAATACGACGTCATTTTGACGTCCTGTGCCTGCTTGGCTTTATTATGTTGAGTGACACAATCGTTTGTTGTTTGAATATTATATTGCATATTTCGCCAAAATTCTTTTCTTTTCTTTTAAAGTTTATTCTAAATTATTGATAATCTTATTTTCATTTTAATTGTACAGATTATCATCTTAAATGTTAGTGGAATTGAAATCTTTCTAGTCTAGTCTAGTCTATCCAATAAACTTGTGAGGTCGTCGAACCACCACAGATGACTCTACAACAATCCCTTTCCACCAACTCCTTCTTAAATCTTTATGGTTCAGAAATAGACTTGAAACTGTAGCTAGAAGCAGAAATATCTCAAAACGATATTTCAGTTATCCAGTTGTGATATTTAGCCATATTCCCGGCTTGAGATAAAACAGTAATCTCGGGTACTTAATTTTGTGATATCACTGGCAAGGCGATTCTTTTGAGATGACGTCCTGTATGTTCTATGGAGAGAAGGCTTTTTAAGACATAAGTAGTGTCCCATATTCATTATACTTAATCAGCAATATTTCAGGTACCCTTAATAGGTTTAGCTTATAACGCGTCTCTACAATCCTACATTCCCCCAAGCTCAGCTTCCACACTGTGGAAGTAAACAAACACATTCGCCTGTAAATCACCTTTATTGGTATTTGAGGTCAAAGGTTATGTTTATGCTGTGGAAAGTGAAGTACTGTCTAGATAATGGTGTTCATTGATAAGTGCGAGAACCACTTCTAATAAAACATGCTTTATAATGAGGCGGTTCCGTTCTGAGATACAAGACCTCATCAGTAGGCTAAAGGAGGAATAAGGTTTTTTTTTTCAGAATTATCACTTCATAATCTCTCTCACACACACGCACATACACACGCGCACGCACGCATGCACGCAGGCGAAGGTTAAATTGAGCCTTCTGAATGGTCTACTTGCATAGAATTATATCTGCAATTATTGTATACTTTATGCAATGGTGAATATGCAATAATGCATATCAATGTATATATGAGCGCTAGGAGATAATTATTATACAGCCCCTTTAATCTCTTTAAACTGTTTAACCTATGTATTGCACTTGTGAAAACATTCTTTAACACCTATTCTATACCTGTATAATTAATCAATTACCGAAATGCCATTTCCCTATATATTTAATTGTTCGTTTCGGTATTTCCAGTTCGTTTCGGTATTTCCAGTTCGTTTCGGTAAATACAGCTACCCGTTTTCCGATTCCATTCTCTATTAATTTCATCCACGAAGAGAAAGCAGAGAGCCAGTCCGGGAAAAGCCCGCTGTACCACGTGCCAGTCAATCTATTTCTCTATTCGCTGCCTCCTACAGAGACGTACTTCCGGTGAAAGGCGGCTTCTTTGATTTTTAGTTTCGGTTAGGAAATGTTGGGGAAAATCACCTGAAAAAGCGCCGAATGCGTGTAATGTTGTAAGCAAACAGTGCCATAGGAATAAAAATGGTAATAAGGTCGTTATTCTGTCGACTGATTGTCCAGGTTTTCAAAACTGGCGCTGACTGTTGTCCTGTTGTTTGTTTACAAAATGTGTAAGAAAATTATGACTCAATCAGCAATGCATGACTTCATGCAAGTTTTATTTAAACTATGCTTGTGATGCATAAAGGCAGAGTGCATCAAGGTGATAATAACTGATGCGCATTTTATAATGGTGTTTGCTCTCTTGTGACTCATCTGAGCCTTCTCTGACCAACAAAAGCCTTCAGATAATTTTAGTGGCTTTTAGTCTTGGCAGCTGAGGACATAACTGAGCATTGCAAAATCCCTAATTATGAGTATTTGCCAGCCACTGATGGCTTGGTATTGTGTTCTTTTCTCTAAGAGTTCTGAGCTTTTGACAGGTATACCCAGGGCTGGCAACTTGTGTCACCGTCACAATTAAAAGTAATGCAAAAAAATAAATAAATTGGGACACCTGTTGAAAATTAATTACTGTAATTGGCCTCTAAAAAGTTGGACAGTTTGGTTTTCAGCACAGTGATGCATCTTAAAGATATAGATGGAATGTCAAAAAATGTAGACCCTGATCAGACTGCCTCATATATTCTGGGTTTGCACTGTTTGATCTGACTTATCCGTCCCAATATTCAGAAACTTTTCAGTATCTGATATTTAGAAAGAAAATAATCTGGAATAGGATACGAAAATCAGTTGTATCTCGGGTCTTGCAATGCCAGTTTTAATGTCATAAAGCACAGTTACCCCTTACTAAGTTGTCCTTTGAATTAGGGGCATCACGGACAAAACGGACCAGGTTAGGACAAAACAACCACATTTAAGGACAAAACGGACCATGTTTTTAGATCTACTGGACCATCTTATACATGAATACATTTTTATTAGAATTACATTAAAGATCTGCCCTTATTCTTGGGAAAGCATGTTTCATTTAATACATGTAAGTTGCAACACTTACAAAGCAATTTGCATGCTTGTAAGATAAAATCTTACCACTTTATCAACATACTAAATCCAGAATACATAAATCCACATTTCCGTATTACCTTCTACTGTATGAATATGTTATTTTCATCTTCCCAATGAAAAAAAAACGTGGTCCATTTTGTCCTGAAACGTGGTCGGTTTTGTCCTGAAACATGGTCCATTTTGTCTGGTCCGTTTTGTCCATGGTCCAGTTTGTTCTAGTAGCTGTCTTTTGTATCGTTTATGTTCAAAATGACACATTTACCAGGACAAGACATCTTTTATTGCCTATGAGCTCACTTTTTCAAAGCCTACTGGTAACTTGGTTAATTTCATAAAACCATGACAGTTACAACTTACGTACTTCTGACAAAGGACAGGGTAACTGCAGCCTACTACATAATAATCAGCCTTTTAAATAAGACATGAAATGTAACTGATTTTCTAACCATTTTGAGATTATTTATCTTTCCAAATAACATGTACTGTTAAAATCATGTGATCATTACATACCTTGACCACCCAAATACATACTTATGATATATTCAAAATGGCTAATAGGGAGATTTTCACCCTTAAATAGAGATAATAGTTGAAGAAACGAGGAAATCATGAGTTTCTGATAGGGAGATTTGAAATTTCATATAGGGAGACATAAAAAGATTAAAATATTTGAAGTCTTGATAGGGTGTTTTCAGCTGAAATAGGGCACCTTCTTCCCAGATAGAGGTCATATCACATATATAATTATGTAAATGTGAGGCAAGTTTTTTGTGCTTAAAACGATCCTGAAATTGGTGATAATTTGAACAGAATCCTAAACTCAAGGTCATTTGATATGAAGATATTACATAATTAACATGTTAAGCATCCAAAATGAGAATAACTTTAGTTGAATTTGCAAACAGGGTAGAGCCCCTCATCAGGATCAACACTGACTGCCCTCTAGTCATTGAATTCTCAATTTTGCAGACATAAATTTTGTTGTCTATTTATTGGCACTTTAAGGGTTAAACTTGCCAAAGCTCGTATCATGAATTGCATATCAAATGACCACTCGTTTAAGAGCCTCTGTTTTATAGTGCAGTATTTAGATATGTATAAAAGTCAAGTGTTTTCTTGGTTTTAGAGAAGATCTCATGCCCCGAGCCAGCAAAACAGTCTTCTGAAGAGGAAATCAGATGAAGGCCTGCCCGGGAAGATTTCTCTTACCACCAAAAGGGTATGCTGTTCCTTTAACATAATAACTTATGAATGAGGTGCCCTGTATTATACTGAATTTTGATAACTTGATACTGTAAATTGGAAATTTTGACAAAAGCTTATTTTGGGCACAGCTGATGAAAGGCGGAGCCCATCTCTCCTTTCGCTGCCTTATCCTTCCCTAATTCGAAAAAGGTACCCATTTACTGCTGGGTTGACAGAGAGAGTTTTCCAGTCGTGGGATGGCGACGGTGAGCCGCGAACTCACGACCTTCCGCTGACTTTCTGCTCAATAGCTAAGCCACTCTTACCACTCGACTACCATGCCATGTTGAAGGAAATACATACTCAGTATATTTGCAAAGTTTTGAATGCATGAGTCTCATACGGTAATGGTTCTTTGGATCGATACTTGGCCCAAAGCCTTTTAGAGTCATAAAAATAAAACTGGTGCAGTTGTGTATGGGCAGTCTTTTTACAACATACTACCCATTTTTGGATATCCATAATTCATAGTTCCGTGATTCCCCATAAGCTCCACTTCCCCTCATCTGTATAAGGAAGTTTTTATTTTCAAGACAAACTTTGTAGATATTTTCCTAATAACATATAAAAGTTACTCTGCAAATTTTAGAAATGTATCTTTGATAGTGTATGAGTTATTTAGGTAAGAACATACTTTATATTTTAATCATTTTTCAGTGTATATTTGGGACTAGTCCCCAAAGTGGCGGAATTTGATCTTATCTCTCACGGCATACTCAGTCAGTGGCACTTCTGACTGGCCTGTGAATGGTCAAGTAGGTGCTAATTTGCTTAGAAACAATGAATTCTATATCTGTAATTCTTTTTTGGATGTCCAGTATCTGATGTGATATCGCAAATTAAATATGGATATCTATAAATTAATTTCAGATATCCAATATTTCATTTCTATTTTTTGACATCAATTATTCGATTTATAGAATATCCATAATTTGATTTTTGGTTATCAGCATCAGTAATATGATTTATAAATACCCAATAATCATCTGATTTTTGTGATATCAAAAAATAAAATTTTGAATATCCAAAAATCAAATTATGGATATCCATAAATGGAATTATGGATATCCTAAAATCAAGATGAATATTGGATATATACAGTAAAAGTGAAATTATTGATATCCATAAAATGAATAAGTTAAATAAAACCATTCCATAGTTGTGTAGTTTTCAGTTTTGTATTGAATTTATATAAAACAATTTATTTTGCTGTGTACAGCAGCTGTTTGTTTTCCCACTTTCAGGCCAAGGCGAGCAGTAAAGATGACACCTGCAGCCCCAGTCAGTTTATGAACCCCTTCAGGAAACCATTGGACAGCATAGAAAATAATGCTCAGTCACAGTCACCAAGTCTTTCTGCACATGTATGTATTCAGAATTAACCCATTAATGACTGGAGACCAATAAAAGAGATAGTGACATACAGTGTAAACCCGGATCAGATGCCACAAATGTGGCATCTGATCAGGGTCTACACTGTTTGCCTTATATAAATGATTTTTTAAGTTAAATTAGTAGTATACTGAGTAGAATAAACCAGAAACCCTCTTACCTTAAGCTGGAAATGGACTAATCCAAAGAGGTAGGTAGATGAATCCATTCGTCATAAATGGGTTAAGGTGTATGACTACACTGCCACTGTTTTGGTATCAATTTGCAAGGGAGACAACTGTAGCAGAATAGTATTTGCTTCCCTTGTCACAGAGTGGGGATACCTTTTAAGGAAAGAATTTGCTCTCGAGTATGCTTAACTTAAAGTGTTATAGAAATCTTTACCAAATAAAGGTGTTGCAGTTTGATGCGTAAAATGAAGGTGATGCTGTTTTCTGCATAAACTAACAGTGTTACGGAACTTTGTAAAATAAAGGGGTTGCAGTTCTCTGCATAAGATGGAGGCAATTTTGTTCTCCCCATGAACGAAAAGTGTTACAGAACTCTGTAAAATGAAGGTGTTGCAGTTCTTTGCACATGATAAAGATAATGCAGAACTATGCATAAACTGAAAGTGTAGAACTCTATTAAATGGTGGTGTTGCAGTTCTGTGCATAAAACAAAGCTGTTGCGAAACTTTGCATAATATAAAGAAGTTGCAGTTCTGTGTGTATGAAGTTCTGTGAGTAAATAAAGGCTTTGCAGTTCTCTGAATAGTATCAAGGTGTTGTAAGATATTTTAGCCTGTACTGTTACAAGGTAAAATGATATTAATTGTTTCAGATATGATACACAGGTGTTTACCATCTTTGTCCTGCAGCAAAAAAACTATCAGAATTTATTCAAAAAATAACAGTACGTTGTAATTTCAAAATTAAGTATCATGGCAACAGAGTGAGTTTGATGTCAATTTTCCATGTGAAAATTTGCAGTAAAGATAGCAGCAGCTGTAATGGAATGCCTTACAAATGAGCAGCAACAAAACAAAACCAGCAAAGTGGCATGTGCGCCCAGCGAAGACTCAGATCAGCCTAAGCATCTGCCCAGTCTGATCAGAGTCTTCGCTTTGTGCTTAAAGGATGTCTAAGCTGGCTCCATGCAGACAACGAAGACTCTGGTCAGACTATGTGGATGTCCAGGCTGATCTGAGTCTTCGCTGTGCACACATGCCGCTTTGTTGGGGTTTTTTAGTCCCGGCTCAAATGATCGGCATCAAATGAAAAGGGAGCTTGAACCATGTGCATACAACATCTATTCAAACCATCCTGTGCACCTGCACAAACTGATCAGAGACCTATGTGAAGTGGAAAGAGTCTGTCAGACTACTGGGATGCCACTACCATTCAAATCAGCCTGCACTAACTGATTTCATGTTTTAGATTCCCAAGATCCCCAAAAGGGAAGAATCTGATCAGGCTATCAGGCTGCACATATACTGCTTAGATTGTTCAGATTATGTGGATGTTGATTTTAATGTACATTTGTCAGCCAATGTGTCTGAAGGCAAACATTAAGATTTTTCTTATTTTCAACGTTGTAGCTTGGCTACATGTACCATTAATGGTAGAGGGTTCAAACTAGGTATGAAACTTACCTGGACCAGAGCCTTTCTCTGTATGCTATGCTGGCCCCAGGGTATTTTCTGGAGTAAAGTTAGAACTGTGTTAAAACTGAAGTTAAGGTTTTTGTCGTTATTGCTGATAGGTAGAATTAAAATACCGACCTATCGCATGCTGGACTGCTGGGTAGGCTTATAATACACTGTTTACCATTACATCACCAGGTCATGTGTTTTGCTAGATCGGTTCATTCGGAGTTGTATCGGATCTACGTCATGACGCGTCATGGCTACTCTTCAATGAATTGACAGTGTGATTTTGAAAAATTGCTTTGTCATAGATGACATTTTATTACCACATGTTGTATTAATATTAGACCAAAATGATATTATAGCTACAAAAACTAAATATCATTAGGTATGTTTTGCTTTCATTTATATGTCTTTTTCGCTTGCTATTTTCGTGAAGGAATATAGATGAGTTAACAAATAGTGGTATTTATTTTATCCTCTGGAGGATAGTGATACGTCATATAAGGCAGTCAATCTTTGAAGAATATGACGTCAGCCAGGCAATGGGTTTTTGTAAGCAGCTCTTGTATTGGAGACTATATTTCTGTTACCAATTAATGCAGATAATTCAGGCTCATATCTTATTCATACCAAAGCCTTTGGCGATATGCTATCCTGGCCCCAGGATCATCCCCTTGGATAGGGCCAATTGAGGTAAGAGTTGATACTTGACAGATTGCATATCCTTGTATGAGCAACAGCAGCAAAGAATCTTTGCTAAATCTTGTTTCCTCAGCATGCAGTTCTGTGAGCTTCCAATGTGTATCTTTAAAAGTTTTCAGTGTGTGTGTGTGTGTGTTTGGGGGAGGGATGGGCGAATAGTGGGTCTGTCTGACATTGGGAATGACCTCATTCTATTTATAGGTCACTGTGACATATATTTTGTGGTTTGGTTACTTTGCCTTATATACCTAGCATTCATTAAATTGATAGCATCATATTTGGAATAGAGGGGTCAGTTTGATACTGGGAATAAACTCCTACACTTTGTAGGTCACTATGACCTAATTTCATGGTTCAGTACTTTTGATATATGTATGTTTACTCTGTGGACAACATAATACACTTTTTAGGCCCAAGCGTTTTTGACAAAGCATGGGGCAGGGCCATTTGTTGGACACATTTCTAATTATAAATCCACTTGATCCAACATATATTCATATGCTCTCAACTGCAGTCTGTGAGAAGCGGCTGTAGTGTAGTGGATAACACTCCAGACTACCAATCCAGAGGTCACAAGATGGATCCCCCACTTCTCCGGCCTTTCGGATGAGACTTTAAACCGAGGTCCAGTCTCCATATGACCTTGTTGTTGGTGGAACGTTAAACACGAGTGCACTCACTCACTCACTGCAGTCTGTGAGTCTGATGAGTTTTTAAGTGAAATTGAAAAAGTTTAGGGAAACTCACAAAAATTACTCATGATCTACCATCTTTAGTCTGCTACAAGACTGTAGTTTCCTCTTCTAGAATTGACTCAAATCTATAATTCAGTCTTATGAAATTCTGTCATACAATGGGTTTTTCCCTTCCAAAACAATCCAAAAATTCTAGATCCATCTTATAAGATGGATCTAGAGTTTTGAGATTGTTTTGGAAGGGAAAAACCTACATCATATAACCAAAGAAGTACAGTAGATCTATGCAAGAAAAAAATATAATTATAGCATGCAATTCTTATGGTATATCCCAAAAGGTGTATTTTCCTGATATCACAGCTCATTTGAATAATTTCTTTTAAAGGCGTCAGATCATAACATATAATCTTCAGGATGTAAAAGTAGAACTTACCCGGTATATCTAATTTTGAATGTACATGTACCATAATTTACCTAGAAAATAAATGTTAACTAAATGATATTTAAACATAGAATGTATCCTGTTATTGCCAGGTGATGTCCAAAACTTACTGCTGGCATAGTAAACAGTGGAGACCATGATTCGACTGCTGCTAAAGAAGCAGTCTGGTCTGGGGCTAAACTGTTTTTCAGGGCACCCCTGTCTCAATACTCAATGTCATTATGGTAGACCTTGGAAATAATACATTTGTAGCATAATAATATGTCTTTTATTGTCAAGATAAAACAAATCTGGTTGCTTTATGGAAATATGAAGATCTGGTGCTATAGGCAGACAGAATTTTGTTAGCCTGCAGGGCTTTCTGCAAAAAAGTGAAAATTCAAATTCACTATCATTCACTTCTCTTCTAGAGGGGAGGAATCCAAGATTTTGGATTGTAAATTTTTCTCTTTTCCACAAACATTATGTGGTGGACTCTCACTGAAATCACCATGGCATGAAATTTTGAATGAGATTCCACAAAGACCACAACATTTACGGAGAAAACAAAATACTAGATGTTCATCCCCAAAATTTGTGCACAAATGGATCTTTACTACAAAATTCATTTAGTTAAGGTTTGTCTGCTCCAAAACAACCTCAAAATCTAGATCCATCTGGTAAGATGGATCTAGATTTTGGGGATTTTTTTGGACCTGGGAAACACCTTCCTATAGCAAAATTAAAATAAAACCAATTTACATGTTTGTGGTCATTTTAGAGTGAGAAAATGCGTTCATCTTATAAACAAATAAATAGGATAATATATTAGAACTGGCTCTCAGATGGGGGTTCTAATAAAGGCTGCAATATACATTTTTAATGGACAGCAAAAAGAATATTGTCTTCAAACCAATGCTTGCTGGTCAAAAAGGGTTACGGTGTCCCTCTAGTTAGGGTTATGATAGTGCTTGATACCTCTTAATGGAAAGCTTTAAGTGCAGGTGGGGTCTTGAAGTTCATCTACCCAGCTACAATGAAGATGGGAATACTTATTTATATTTTTACAAGGTAGAAAAGTTTAGCAGATTAGTCTTTGCTTCCCTTGTAGTTGAATCTGTTCTCCACAGGGGTGGGGGATGTTTTTTTAAAGGACATAATTTGCTCTCTAGTCAGCTATTCTTAAAAAAAACTATTTGCTCTCTAGGGGGACTACTTATAAAGAGATTATTTTGTTCTCTACTAGGGAGCTATTCTTAAAGAAATGATTTATTCTAGAGAGCTAGAAAATTATTTATCATATGACGTCGCTTCTGAGAGTGTAATAAAGCCATGCATTAAAAACGATAATCACTAGTGGATTAAATATGCAAATTACATTGTAACATGATACGTTGACATCCATAAAAACTTCGCGTTTTCTAATGGCGAAATTGTGACGTTTTAGTGCAAATTTTGCTAATAAAATGCGATTTTAGTGTCATATGATAAATAGAATCTTGCATTAGTGCTCATGTATTATTGAATTTATTAAACGAGTTGAGGAAAAGATAAGATGCGAGGCAGAGCCTCGCATCTTATCTTTTCCTCAACTCGTTTAATAAATTCAATAATACATGAGCACTCATGTAAGATCCTCTATCTATTCTAGAGAGCTAGAAAATTATTTACCCCCTCTTAAAGAAAATAATATGCTTCCAGGCGGGAGGGGGTGGGGCTACTCTGAAAGGAATTATAGGAAAGTAAGTAACCCCCTTTGAGAAGGGAGGAAGTTATTTCCATATCAGAGTCAACAGAGAGATGTTTCTTGGTGGTTTAATCAAACACCTTAATACTATTTCCTTTCGGTTTAATTACAGGAGGCTTTTATAAGGAAGATTTTGTCTAAACCATTCAAGGTTCCAATTCCAAACTATAAAGGTAAGTTGGAAAATAAAATAAAAAGAAAAGAACATCAGAACATTCAAATGCAATTCACTTTTATTTTCATTGGTCGATGCAGTCTAGAGGAATGTCATTAGTGCAGTTGGTTATATGTCGGCTTACTGAGCTAGCAGTATTGGGTTTGAATCCTGCTATTGCACAGGCTTTCATTATCATCCTACCATAATCTCATTATGACTGAAATACTGTTGAAAGAAACATAAAACTTCATTCACCATAAGTATATTCTGTCCAGCCTGTCTACTTATACAGTCTGTGCGCAGCACATTTTGCATAATCATGTTTCAGAATTCACAGTCTATGTACAAGTGTGAGGCATAATTCCCTGTTTAGTGTTAGCACACTTGTCTATCCATTCTTTTGTCCCTTCGGTTTCATTGGAAAGAAATAAAAAATGTCTTGGCCTGCACTGTCCAGTCTTTTGAAAAATGCACCATTGAATGAATCCTACCACTCCAGGTCACTGCCCACAAAAACTGGTCAGGATGACCTACTTATGCTGAAAAGTACAACGTCTTTGAGTCAATTAATTTGCATCTGGTTGCCCATATATCAATGCTTTTGTGACATCAAACTTCCTTTATGAATACCTTGCTTCACAGCCCAGCTCAACATGTTGCAAAGCGATCTGGTCATATTTTCAAATTATTTCTTATGAAGGCTAGCCAAGGGTTAATTGATTGAATGTAATTTTTGAAGCCATTTTAAAAGTACCACTCAACAAGAACCACAGTGCCTGAAATAACACAGTGATAGGAGTGCCTATGCAAACAGTATAGACCAAGATCAGAGTGTCACTAACAGAGCAAGGAGCAGTCAGTCTGTACCATTAGCCTTTTCAAATAAAATAATAATAATAATAATAATAGACTTTATTTACAGAGGGAAATACACATTTAGTTAAACACTAATCTTCCATGTGGCCCTCTCTTAAATGCAGTTGCAATGTGACAAAAAAAAAAAAAAAAGCATGCAGCATGTCATATTTCAAGAACACACACATCCAATCTGTCAGTTTCTTACTGCAAAAATTGCAAATATCAGGACAGAACTACCAACACAAATACCTCAGGCCCACATTACATCGCCTACACCAAACTTTGCAATCAAGGTCTGCACCAGATGCTACCCAGTAAAAACTGGATAAGAATTCTCCCAACTGGAAAAAGGACTACACAAAATTCAAAAATAGCAGTCCATTCACTGCTTTTTTGATACAGATAATAAAATCAGCTTAATTTTAATGAAGACAATTATTTTGATTATTGTCAGGTAAGGTGTATGGGTACACTTTCAAGTTTTCTCACCATTTATTTGCTGGGGAACAACTTTTGTGACTTTCTGTTTGCTTCCCTGGACAATGCAGCCCTTTTGAAATGGTGAATACTCTTAAAGGGAAAAATGTTTTTTATAAGGAAGGGAGGCAAGAGTGAATATGGAAGAGTTGCTTCCCCTGAAACAGACCTGTTTACAACTACAACCCTTTCACCTCTATATTTCCCAATATTCAGGATAATTGCAGTATTTTCTGAAGTGTTTTTGAATAATATAGACTTTAATTGTATTGAAATGGAATCAGATAATTTAGCAAATAATATGCTGCCTGCAAATTTCTGACATAGAAGCACACTGGGACACATAAAGCAATGATAAAATTTGAAAAAGCTGATAACCTGTTTTTGTCCTGCCTGTTCTGCCATAGAAACATATGTTGTGACCCCTTGTTAGAACCATCTTACTGGGACTGTTCTAATGAGGGGTTACAGCATATGTTTTTGTGGAGAAATAAAGAAAATTATATTGGAATTCATATCATATAAAACCCCACCTTATTTGGAGCTCTGCTGTAGATAGCTCACCTGAGCCGAAGGCTCAGAGGTGAGCTTATAGGATGGGAGTCGAGCCGTCGTCCGTGCGTGGGTGGGTGGGTGCGTCAACACTTTCAAACATAAATATCTCAGAGACCAGTGGGCCGATCGCAATCAAATTTTATCTGAAGCATCATTTGGGTGGGGGAAAGGCTGCATTAGGTTTTGGTGCCGATCAGCTCAGAACACTGGTTTCTATGGCAACAGATAGCCCCCATAGGGTTATTATGGGGAAAACAGCGTCATCACGTTTTCTCGACTGTTTTTGATTAGATCCTTATCATACTTGCAGGTAATGATAAAATACACAAGAGCTTGGATGAGTTCGAAATTTGGCCGGATTCGAGCACAGACTACGGAGTTAGCTGCCCTTGAGTGTTTGAAAAAAATCCCATTGGGTTATAATGGGGAAAATGGCGTCATCATGTTTTCTCAACTGTTTTTGATTAGATCCTTATCATACTTGCAGGTAATGATGACATACATAAGAGCTTGGATGAGTTCGAAATTTGGCCGGATTCGAGCTCAGACTACGGAGTTAGCTGCCCTTGAGCATTTGAAAAAAAATCCCATAGTGTTATAATGGAGAAAACAACGCCATCACATATTTTTAGAAAAACTTTGTCATCGCTCTGTTGCCTACATTTCTCAACGGATTTTTAAAAATCACACAAATGTAGGGCAAGACAATATCTCGAGCAAGTTCGACTTTCAGGATGCTGCGCCCAAGGTCAAGGTCACTGTGGCTATTTTTAGAAAAACTTTGTCAGCCCTCTAGCACCTACATTTCTCAGCAGATTTTAAAATAACTTCACACAAATGTAGGGCATGACAATATCTCGAGCAAGATTGACTTTCAGGGTTCTGCGCCCAAGGTCAAGGTCACTGTGGCTATTTTTAGAAAATCTTTGTCATCGCTCTAGCACCTACATTTCTCCATGGATTTTAAAATAACTTTACACAAATGTAGGGCATTACAATATCTCAAGCAAGTTCGACTTTCAGGGTGCTGCACCCAAGGTCAAGGTCACTGTGGCTATTTTCAGAAAAACTTTGTCATCACTCTAGCGCCTACATTTCTCAACCGATTTTAAATCAACTTCACACAAATGTAGGGCATGACAATATCTTGAACAAGTTTGACTTTCAGGGTGCTGCGCCCAAGGTCAAGGTCACTGTGGCTATTTTTAGAAAAACGTCAGTGCTCTAGCACCTACATTTCTCAATGGATTTTAAAATAACTTCACACAAATGTAGGGCATGACAATATCTCGAGCAAGTTCAACTTTCAGGGTGCTGTACCCAAGGTCAAGGTCACTGTGGCTAATTTTAGAAAAACTTTGTCATGGCTCTAACACCTACATTTCTCCATGGATTTAGTAATAACTTCACACAAATGTAGGGTATGACAATATCTCCAGCAAGTTCGACTTTCAGGGTGCTGTGCCCAAGGTCAAGGTCACTGTGGCTTTTTAGCTCACCTGAGCCGAAGGCTCAGAGGTGAGCTTATAGGATGGGAGTCGAGCCGTCGTCCGTGGGTGCGTGGGTGGGTGCGTGGGTGCGTCAACACTTTCAAACATAAATATCTCAGAGACCAGTGGGCCGATCGCAATCAAATTTTATCTGAAGCATCATTTGGGTGGGGGAAAGGCTGCATTAGGTTTTGGTGCCGATCAGCTCAGAACTCTGGTTTCCATGGCAACAGATAGCCCCCATAGGGTTATAATGGGGAAAACGGCGTCATCACGTTTTCTCAACTGTTTTTGATTAGATCCTTATCATACTTGCAGGTAATGATGACATACACAAGAGCTTGGATGAGTTCGAAATTTGGTCGGATTCGAGCACAGACTACGGAGTTAGCTGCCCTTGAGCGTTTGAAAAAAATCCCATTGGGTTATAATGGGGAAAATGGCGTCATCACGTTTTCTCAACTGTTTTTGCTTAGATCCTTATCATACTTGCAGGTAATGATGACATACATAAGAGCTTGGATGAGTTCGAAATTTGGCCGGATTTGAGCACAGACTACGGAGTTAGCTGCCCTTGAGCGTTTGAAAAAAATCCCATAGTGTTATAATGGAGAAAACAAAGTCATCACATATTTTAAGAAAAACTTTGTCATCGCTCTATTGCCTACATTTCTCAACGGATTTTAAAATAACTTCACACAAATGTAGGGCGTGACAATATCTCGAGCAAGTTCGACTTTCAGGATGCTGCGCCCAAGGTCAAGGTCACTGTGGCTAATTTTAGAAAAACTTTGTCAGCGCTCTAGCACCTACATTTCTCAATGGATTTTAAAATAACTTCACACAAATGTAGGGCATGACAATATCTCGAGCAAGTTCGACTTTCAGGGTGCTGTGCCCAAGGTCAAGGTCACTTTGGCTATTTTTTAGAAAATCTTTGTCATCGCTCTAGCGTCTACATTTCTCAATGGATTTTGAAATAACTTCACACAAATGTAGGGCATGAAAATATCTCGAGCAAGTTCGACTTTCAGGGTGCTGCGCCTAAGGTCAAGGTCACTGTGCATATTTTTAGAAAAACTTTGTCATCGCTCTAAGGCCTACATTTCTCAACGGATTTTGAAATAACTTCACACAAATGTAGGGCATGACAATATCTCGAGCAAGTTTGACTTTCAGGGTGCAGCGCCCAAGGTCAAGGTCACTGTGGCTATTTTTCGAAAAACTTTGTCATCGCTCTAGCGCCTACATTTCTCAACGGATTTTGAAATAACTTCACACAAATGTAGGGCATGACAATATCTCAAGCAAGTTCGACTTTCAGGGTGCTGCATCCAAGGTCAAGGTCACTGTGGCTAATTTTAGAAAAACTTTGTCATGGCTCTAGCACCTACATTTCTCCATGGATTTTGAAATAGCTTCACACAAATGTAGGGTATGACAATATCTCGAGCAAGTTCGACTTTCAGGATGCTGCACCCAAGGTCAAGGTCACTGTGGCTAATTTTAGAAAAACTTTGTCAGCGCTCTAGCACCTACATTTCACAATGGATTTTAAAATAACTTCACACAAATGTAGGGCATGACAATATCTCGAGCAAGTTCGACTTTCAGGGTGCTGTGCCCAAGGTCAAGGTCACTTTGGCTATTTTTAGAAAATCTTTGTCATCGCTCTAGCGCCTACATTTCTCAATGGATTTTGAAATAACTTCACACAAATGTAGGGCATGACAATATCTCGAGCAAGTTCGACTTTCAGGGTGCTGTGCCCAAGGTCAAGGTCACTTTGGCTATTTTTAGAAAATCTTTGTCATCGCTCTAGCGCCTACATTTCTCAATGGATTTTAAAATAACTTCACACAAATGTAGGGCATGACAATATCTCGAGCAAGTTCCACTTTCAGGGTGCTGTGCCCAAGGTCAAGGTCAATTTGGTATTTTTAGAAAATCTTTGTCATCGCTCTAGCGCCTACATTTCTCAATGGATTTTGAAATAACTTCACACAAATGTAGGGCATGACAATATCTCGAGCAAGTTTGACTTTCAGGGTGCTGTGCCCAAGGTCAAGGTCACTGTGGCTATTTTTAGAAAAACTTTGTCAGCGCTCTAGCGCCTACATTTCTCAACAGATTTTGAAATAACTTCACACAAATGTAGGGCATGACAATATCTCAAGCAAGTTCGACTTTCAGGGTGCTGCACCCAAGGTCAAGGTCACTGTGGCTAATTTTAGAAAAACTTTGTCATGGCTCTAGCACCTACATTTCTCAATGGATTTTAAAATAGCTTCACACAAATGTAGGGTATGACAATATCTTGAGCAAGTTCGACTTTCAGGGTGCTGCGCCCAAGGTCAAGGTCACTGTGGCTATTTTTAGAAAAACTTTGTCATCGCTCTAGCACCTACATTTCTCAACGGATTTTAAAATAAATTCACACAAATGTAGGGCATGACAATATCTCGAGCAAGTTTGACTTTCAGGGTGCTGCAATCAAGGTTTTTGCTTAGATCCTTATCATACTTGCAGGTAATGATGACATACATAAGAGCTTGGATGAGTTCTAAATTTGGCCGGATTCGAGCACAGACCACGGAGTTAGCTGCTCTTGAGTGTTTGAAAAAAATCCCATAGTCTTATAATGGAGAAAACAACGTCATCACATTTTCATTTTTCATCGGATCCTCTTCATACTTGCAGGTAATGAGGATATGCATAAAAGCTTGGATTAGTTAGCATTTCGGCTGATCCCACCACTGACTATGGAGTACCTGCCCTGAGCATCCAAAAAATCAATGTCGCCACTTTTTCTTGGTTTCTACTGATCCGATCCTTTTCAAACTTGCAGGTAATGAGGAAATGCATAATATCTTAAACAAGTTCAAATTTTGGCCAGATCAGGCCAACCACTATGAAGTTAGCTGCCCTTGACAGCTCTGTCTATTGTGCTCTTGATGTTTTGGATGAGTTTAATTTTCAGCCTGATTGGACCACTGACTGTGGAGTTAGCTGCCCTTGAGCATCTTAAATATCCCTATAGGTTTACAATGTCTCTCAGGTGAGCAATTGTTGCCCTTTGGGCTACTTGTTTAGCTCACCTGAGCGGAAGGCTCAAAGGTGAGCTTATAGGATGGGAGTCGAGTTGTCGTCTGTGCGTGCGTGCGTGGGTGGGTGGGTGGGTGTGTCAACACTTTCAAACATAAATATCTCAGAGACCAGTGGGCCGATCGCAATCAAATTTTATCTGAAGCATCATTTGGGTGGGGGAAAGGCTGCATTAGGTTTTGGTGCCGATCAGCTCAGAACTCTGGTTTCCATGGCAACAGATAGCCCCCATAGGGTTATAATGGGGAAAATGGCGTCATCACGTTTTCTCGACTGTTTTTTATTAGATCCTTATCATACTTGCAGGTAATGATGACATACACAAGAGCTTGGATGAGTTCAAAATTTGGCCAGATTCGAGCACAGACTACGGAGTTAGCTGCCCTTGAGCGTTTGAAAAAAATCCCATAGGGTTATAATGGGGAAAATGGCGTCATCACGTTTTCTCAACTGTTTTTGCTTAGATCCTTATCATACTTGCAGGTAATGATGACATACATAAGAGCTTGGATGAGTTCGAAATTTGGCCGGATTCGAGCACAGACTACGGAGTTAGCTGCCCTTGAGCGTTTGAAAAAAATCCCATAATGTTATAATGGAGAAAACAACGTCATCACATATTTTTAGAAAAACTTTGTCAGCGCTCTGTTGCCTACATTTCTCAACGGATTTTAAAATAACTTCACACAAATGTAGGGCATGACGATATCTCGAGCAAGTTCGACTTTCAGGATGCTGCGCCCAAGGTCAAGGTCACTGTGGCTATTTTTAGCTCACCTGAGCCGAAGGCTCACAGGTGAGCTTATAGTATAGGCAGGCATCCGTCGTACGTCGTCCGTCGTCCGTCCATCCGTCCGTCCGTCCGTCCGTCAACATTTTCAAATGACATCTTCTCTGAAACTACATGGCCCATTGTAACCAAATTTCATATGTAGCATCTATAGGCAGGGGGAACCAATAATACTGTTTTTTATCCAAATCGCTTTAGAACTTTGGTTGCTATGGCAACTTAAAGTTTCCATTGACTTGTATGGGAAAAATTGAAAATTTGCATTTATTGCTATGTCACTGCAGATATTTTGACAAAACTTTTACAGAAATGTTCCTTGAGTAGTCCTCTATCAACCACATGAAATTTATATAAAATGCACAATTTGGCTGGTTGCCATGGCAACCGAATGATTAAAAATAGAAAAAATATTCAAAAATCATCTCCTCATAAACCATGCAACCAATAAAGCTTAAACTTCACAGAAAGGATCTTAGTACTAGCTTCTATAAAAGTACTGTTTTTCTTGGCAATCGCTCTAGCAGTTTGGTTGCTATGGGAACTTAAAGTTGCCATTGACTTATAATGGCAAAATGGAAAATTTGCATTTATTGCTATGTTGGTGCAGATATTTTGACAAAACTTCCATAGAAATGTTCCTTTAGTAGTCCTCAACCAGCCTTATTAAATTTATGCAAATTGGGCAATTTGGCTGGTTGCCATTGCAACCGAATAGTTAAAAATAGAAAAATATTAAAAAATCATCTTCGCAGAAACTGTGTGGCCAATAAAGCTCAAGCTTTGCAGAAAGAACTTTAGTACTAGCCTCTGTTTTTCATGGCAGTTGCTCCAGCAGTTTGGTTGCTATGGCAACTAAGAGTTTCCATTGCTTTATAATGGGGAAAATTGAAATTGGCAATTTTTGCCATCTGACTGCAGTTATTTAGATTTTTTTTCTACAGAATTTTTTTTTTGAGTAGTCCTCTACGATTCATATGAATTTTTTCCAAATCGCTGAATTTGATTGGTTGCCATGGCAAAATATAGGGTAAATTTTTGGAAAAAAAAAAAAAAATCTTCTGCTCAGAAGCCATATGCGGGATGAAGCTGATATTGTGCAAACGTGTTGATGACAGTAGCCTCTACATAAATTTTATTCTTTTTCTTTGAATCCCATAAGAACTTTGGTTGCTATGGCAACTTTTAGTTTCCATTGACTTATAATGGGAAAAGTGAAGCCATGAGGGGGATGAAGCTGATACTTCGCATACATATTAATAACATTAGCCTCTACCTAAAGTATGTTTTATATTATCATTGCCCATGTGAATTCTTTGCTATGGAATTCTTTGCTATGGCAACTTAGAGTTTTGCATAGACTTATAATGGGAAAAGTGGACATTTGCTATTTATTTCTGTGTTACTGCAGATATTTTGACAAAACTTTACAGAAATGTTCCTGGAGTAGTCCTCTACCAGCCGTATGAATTTTTCCTTAATACTCAATTAAGGTTGGTTGCCATTGCAGCTGAAAGGCCAAATTTTCAATTTTTTTTTTTTTGCCAAAGATCTGAGAAGCCATTAAACGGGAATAAAGCTTATTTTTTTGCATAAATGTTTGTGATATTATCCTCTACATAAATGGTGTTTTTTATTGCTGTTGTGCATGGTGTTTTGTTGCTGTAACCTCAGTGCTCAGGTGAGCGATATAGGGCCATTGGCCCTCTGGTTAGAAAAACTTTGTCAGCGCTCTAGCACCTACATTTCTCAATGGATTTTAAAATAACTTCACACAAATGTAGGGCATGACAATATCTCAAGCAAGTTCGACTTTCAGGATGCTGCGCCCAAGGTCAAGGTCACTGTGGCTATTTTTAGAAAAACTTTGTCAGCGCTCTAGCACCTACATTTCTCAATGGATTTTAAAATAACTTCACACAAATGTAGGGCATGACAATATCTCAAGCAAGTTCGACTTTCAGGGTGCTGTGCCCAAGGTCAAGGTCACTGTGGCTATTTTTAGAAAAACTTTGTCATCGCCCTACACCTTCATTTCTCCATGGATTTTAAAGTAACTTGACACAAATGTAGGGTATGACAATATCTCAAGCAAGTTGAACCTCCAGGGTGCTGCGCCCAAGGTCAAGGTCACTGTGGCTATTTTTAGAAAAACTTTGTCAGCGCTCTAGCACCTACATTTCTCAATGGATTTTAAAATAAATTCACACAAATGTAGGGCATGACAATATCTCGTGCAAGATCGACTTTCAGGATGCTGTGCCCAAGGTCAAGGTCACTGTGGCTATTTTTAGAAAAACTTTGTCATCGCCCTACACCTTCATTTCTCCATGGATTTTAAAGTAACTTGACACAAATGTAGGGTATGACAATATCTCAAGCAAGTTTGACTTTCAGGATGCTGTGCCCAAGGTCAAGGTCACTGTGGCTATTTTTAGAAAAACTTTGTCATCGCTCTAGCACCTACATTTCTCAAAGGATTCTAAAATAATTTCACGCAAATGTAGGGCATGACAATATCTCGAGCAAGTTTGACTTTCAGGGTGCTGCAATCAAGGTTTTTGATTAGATCCTTATCATACTTGCAGGTAATGATGACATACATAAGAGCTTGGATGAGTTCGAATTTGGCCTGATTCGAGCACAGACTACAGAGTTAGCTGCCCTTGAGCGTTTGAAAAAAATCCCATAGTGTTATAATGGAGAAAACAATGTCATCACATTTTCATTTTTCATGGGATCCTCTTCATACTTGCAGGTAATGAGGATATGCATAAAAGCTTGGTTTAGTTAGCATTTCGGCTAGATCTCATTACTGACTATGGGGTACCTGCCCTGAGCATCCAAAAAATCAATGTCGCCACTTTTTCTTGGTTTCTACTGATCCGATCCTTTTCAAACTTGCAGGTAATGAGGAAATGCATAATATCTTAAACAAGTTCAAATTTTGGCCAGATGAGGCCAACCACTACGAAGTTAGCTGCCCTTGACAGCTCTGTCTATTGTGCTCTTGATCGGATACTTTTTAAACTTGCATATATGAAATGAGGGCATACATAATGTTTTGGATGAGTTTAATTTTCAGCCTGATTGGACCACTGACTGTGGAGTTAGCTGCCCTTGAGCATCTTAAATATCCCTATAGGTTTACAGTGTCTCTCAGGTGAGCAATTGTTGCCCTTTGGGCTACTTGTATTTCTAAAACTGTATCAATTTATTATTTACAGGTCCTACATTTAACAGAGCTTTGGGGGTGAGGAGGCAAGGTGCCAGACAACCTCTGCATGACCCGTTTGAAGAAGGAGCTCTTGTTCTGTTTATACCACCAGAGTTATCTGCCCATGAACAGCTCAAAGTTGACATGTAAGATCATCAGTTACTGTAATGACCCTAAAATTTTGGATACCCAAGGTCGCAAGATCGATCCCCCGCTTCTCCGGTCTTTCGGATGAGACTTTAAACCGAGGTCCCGTCTCCATGACCTCGTTGTTGGTGGGACGTTAAACCCGAGTTCACTTACTGGATACCCAAAAGTCGGACAATCATTGTTCGAAAATTCTTAGAAAATGGATTTTACACACTTTAATGCATCCAGATGATGCTTAGTGAATGGCAAACTTTGTAGACCCTGATCAAACTGCTCCTGAATGAGCAGATCTGATTTGCAATGATCTAGATCTGCAATGTTTGATCTAAATCTGCAATGTTTGATCTAGATCTGCAATGTTTGCTCAGATCTGTCTGTCCAAATATTTAGGGTCATTACAGTATGTAGCCCTGACTTAGCGGCCTTGAACCATTCACTTGCAGGCTCACTGCCACAATCCATTTCATTTCTTAGCTGTTTGCGTGGAAATATATGTGACAGGATGCGACAAAATCAACAAAATGGCATTTGCACCCAGAGAAGATTCAGATCAGCCTGGGCATCCGCCCAGTCTGTTCTGTCTTCTTCGTTCACATGAAGCTAGCCCAGGCCAAAAAAAAAATGTGCTTTTCAGGTCACATGATATTTTAAAATAGGGACGGCAAGTCGTAAAATATTTTCACTTTAAGTTTTTACATGGGGATAATAGGGAAACAGTATAATTGAACTGGGAAATCCCATGGAAATCCCCTAAAATGCTTTAGAATTTTAGGGTTGGAGGCAAAAAATTAGGCACAGTCGGGTAACCTGAAACACACAAGTTTTTATTGTAGGCCTTAGACCCTTAGCTACCTTTTAAGTGCACCGGGAAGACTCTGATCAGACTGGGCAGATGCCCAGGCTGATCAGAGTCTGCACTGGGCAAATATGCCACTTTGTTGGTTTTGTCATGTTGTGGCTCATAATTGATGTAACCACCCTAAGGTCAAGAAATTTTGTCAGAAACAAGGCTTTTTGAGTGTCTTGACAGTAGTATTCTGATCCCAAGGGTGATGCTTAATTGTCCTAGAGGTACTTTTTCCGACCACAATTTTTACTTTTATCTACATTTTGGTGTTACCTGCCAAGCTCTAAACCTGTAACTTGTTGTCCATTCAATTTTATGGACTCTTTGTGCTGCTCGCATGTTCAATGTAGTTGATGTACCTTTGATGATATTGGGCAATACATGACATTACATCAGATGATTTAGTGATATCTACAGTCATAGGGAAATTGAAAAAAAAATCCAGTCAACATTTTTTATATATAAATCTATCTAGAAAGGAGATACTAAGAGTTAACAGAAATTATCAAGTCATTTGTGTGGGACAACAGGTCATAAAGTGCAGGACAAGATATTTCCGCATGGCTAAACCATGACATGCTTTGTAAGTGGGTGAGAAAGTTTTTTCTTGAAAGACATCATCTGTAATAACAGATTTCATAATAACAAAATCTGTTATGTCTCTTTCCTAGTATTATGAGCCACAACACGAGAAAACCAAAAATGTGGTTGTGCGCCCAGCGCATTCTCAAATCAGCCTGGGCATCCACCCAGTCTGATCAGACTTGGCTAAGGGCTTAAAGGGTAGCTAAGGGTCTACGCTACCTCCATGTTGACAGGGAAGACTCTGATCAGACTGGGCGGATGCCAAGGCTGATCTGAGTCTGGGCAGGGCGCACAACACTTTGTTGGTTTTCTTGTGTTGCGGCTCATATTCTTGTGCAATATCTTTTCTCAGTTAAGCGATACTTAAAGTGCATACAATCATAGGTTTTAACTTCCATAAAATATGTCTCAATTAGTTTTATGTTTGTAATTTTCTGTGAAGGAAATATGATGCTCAATATTTGTAGGAATCCTGTTTCTTAGCATCTGTTTTTGAGTTTGCCTTAATGATACAGACATGACAAGTACAGGATCAATTACCCTAAATGAGCTGCGACACAAGAAAACCAACAATGTGGTTGTGGGCCCAACGCAGACCTAGATCAGCCTGGGCATCCGCCCAGTCTGATCAGTAGTCTGATCAGTCTCTTCGCTTAGCACTTAAAGGGTAGCTAAGGGTCCCAGCTACCTCCATGGGGACAGCGAGACTCTGATCAGTCTGGGCGGATGCCCAGGCTGATCAGAGTCTGCGCTGGGCGCACAACCACATTGTTGGTTTTGTCATGTCGCGGCTCAAATATGGAGATACTTCAACCGATTGACATATAAATCCAAATAAATGCCCATGCTCTAATAAATAATGCTTCCTCTTTTTTTTTTCAGAAATAGTGTAATACTGATTTGCAAAGCTGCAAAATTCTGGGGTCCCTATAAAACTAGAAACGGAACCAAAACGAAACGCAACGAAACAAAACGCAACGGAACGAAACGAAACGCAACGGAACGAAACGAAATGAAATAGAAATAACACGAAATGGAGCAAAATCTGAAAAATACCATGAAAGTATCACAATAGAACAGCACCAAATATAATGCAAAAGGAAGACTAAAAAAGCCCCATGTTTATCCCTATAAATTGCTATATGAAGTTACCAAGTTACTGGGTATTTGTTATATCAAATACATTAACTTTTAAACAGATAGATCTACTTGGCTGAATTGTTTAATTTGATAAACTGACATACGATTTTGGGGCCTCATTTGGTCTTAGGGTGTTTTGGTCTGGACATTTTCTTTATTATCTTTATAGTTTTTGATTGTTATTTAAAGATAATTAATATTTATTTTTACTTTTTTTTTTGTTGTGGAGCGTCGTATGAGCTTTTCGACATTTTTCGGGCTACCAGCTCCATACATATGACCCAGGTTCCTGAAATAGTGTTCTTGCCTCGGTCCCCAACAATTATTTTTATGCGCAACAATTCAGCCAAGTATCTGTTTAAAAGTTAATGTATTTGATCTAACAACTCAGTAACTTGGTAACTTCATATAGCAATGTATAGGGATAAACATGGGGCTTTTTTAGTCTTCCTTTTGCATTAATATGTGGTGCTGTTCTATTGTGATACTTTCATGGTATTTTTCAGATTTTGCTCCATTTCGTTTTATTTCTTTTTCGTTTCGTTTCGTTGCGTTTTGTTTCGTTTTGTTTCGTTTCGTTGCATTTCGTTTCGTTTAGTTTTGGTTCCGTTTCTAGTTTTATAGGGACCCCAAAATTCTGTGGATTAATTAATCAGAAATTACAGTTTATACTCAGCTGTTTTAGTGATGACAAAGAGCAGCTGTTATTCTTATATGACTAAAATCACTTAACACTGTTTATGGGAATCATTTTGGGATATGTTTCTCTTCAGGCTGTAAATATCACGTCCTATCTACTCCCCCCCCTCCACCCCCCCCTCCCCCTGCCCCCCCCCCCCCCCCCCCCCCCCTTTACATAAAATGCAACATCTGTGGTATTTGATAGGATTAATGCGGTACATATACTGTAATTATCCGAAAACATGAAGAAGTGATTTTACTAGTAGGTGACTCATCAGAACTGTCTGTATTGAAGGGCCAGCAATGCAGACTCCTTCAGGAGCAGTCTGACCAGGGTCTACACTGTTTGCTCAAACACCTATGTCCCCATAGTCAGTGTACATAATTACCACATGTTGATGACACTTCAACGTGACTGTACTAATTCCTATAGTGGACCTTTCCATCTAGTGGTGGACAAGTCCAATAAATATAATGAGCGCTTGTTTTAATATAATAGTTGGCTGCATGACAAACATTGAATATCCTGTCCGGACGGCTCGGTCTGGAATAGGTCTGTTCTGTTTCCTCATGTAATTCTTTGTAAATAATTACGTTTTTTTTTTGCAGTATTACATTGTTTCATCTTTGAGATCTGTTCAGTGAAATAGACACTTTTAAGTGAATGGGCACACTTTCAGGGGAAGCAACTCTGTCATTTTCATGTTTGACTCCCTTCTCTATAGGGGTCTATTCTTAAAGGAAAGAATCTGCTCCTAAAGGAGCAGCTTCTTTCCTTCAAGAGCAGACCCCTTTTAAGAATGGTTTTATCATCCAGAGAAGCAAACAGGATGTCACAAAGGTTGTCTGCCTTTGAAAAAAATGGCAGAATGACATGGAAGGTTTTTGAAGACTCCAACAGTTCCATGCATCTTCACAGTCTGGTCGGGTCTACACTGCACTTCTTACACCTTTGCACTTCTTACACCTTGTGCACACAGTGAAGCCTGATCATGCCTGGGGACAGATATAGGCTGATTAGATTCTGTATAAACTCAGCTCCAATGGCATACCCTGCAGACATAGTTTATTGTTCATTTCTTTGTGACCTTTTGTCTGTAAAGTGTTTGTGGCAACCCACATGCTATATCAGCTTCAATGTCGACATCTGTAGGCAGAGAAAAGTGTTTATTGTGGTCACAATAGCTATTCTCATAAAAAAAGTAAACAACTTGTTTTGAATTCCAAATATTCTTCTATTCTGTGGCAAAGTATTGTGGATGCCCACAAATGTTTTCCAAAACCCTTTTTCGCAGAATTTTATAGATGCTTCAGCTTTTTTACTTCAGGCTGAATACGCCACTGTTAAGCATTTGCAAACTGCACATGCAAGACTAACACATCTGATTATGACATGCAGCCCATGACCTGATAGCTTTTAAAACTGAATGGCCCTTTCCATGAACATACTGCATCTGTTTGCAAGATGGTAAGAGCATGTTAACCCTGAAAAATGCCAAAATAGCTCACGAAAAAATTTTCATCTGCAAAATTTCAAAAAATGTTTCGTCCAAGCAATATCATATTTAGAATTCAAAGACCAAAGGGCAGACAGTGTTGATTAAGATGTGGCAGCTCATTTAGGAGCCACCATGAGGATCTACAATGTTTACAAATTGAACCATTTCCATTTTTGGAGCTTAAAGTGATCAGTATATGTATGCTTCAAGTGACACTTTTGCATACACACGAAGAATATAATATTATCATTGCTGTCAGAAATTCTGGACAGAAATACAAGCTGTGTAGGGGCACATCAGACTGCTCCTGCAAGGTTATTATGATAGTAATGAGTTATTTATTTATTTCAGTGAGAAACAGCCAGTGCATGTTGTTGTAGACCCTGTTTTATCCAAAGTTCTACGTCCACATCAGCGAGAGGTTTGTAGTGATTCATTGTTATACTGCATTTGACTCTGTAAAATCATGTTCTGTCTATTCCAGTGTCAGTGATAAAATTTTTTATCAGTATATGGAGTATATGGAGTTGAAAACTTTGTTGAAAACAGTAAGATAAGAATTTTTTAAAGTCGGCAAGTTTAGTCGGGGTAGTTAGTTAGTTGGAGTAGCTGAATTACTATCTCTCTGGGAAGAAGCTATTCATTCAGTTTACTCTGTGTGGCTTTCTTAAAATGCTGTCAATTTATGTATATACTTCTTATTTTTTTGGTTTTGAGGGCAGGATATGGGATCTTCTTATATTATTTTATTATGTAAGTTCTTGATCCCTGCCTATCCTTTTACTTTACAACAAAACAACATAAGCTCTGAGTCAGCTTTTTTGGAACCAACTTCAGACTTCTTGAAACTCATGTAAAAATGCTTATGTCAGTTTTGATATACACAAGGAAGCAGCCACAAGTACATGTATACTGAAACAAAAAAGAAGCGTCCGTTTTCTAAGGTTCTGTATCTTTTAAAACAGTAAAGATGTAGCCATAAAATATAAAAGAAAATGTGTCCCCAGCGTCAGGCACGCATATAGTTGCAACCATTATAATTTTTCTCCATAGCAACAAGATTTATTGAACCTAATGTCAAAACACCATTTTTCATTCTCAGCAGCATTTTATTCATCAAAACCTGAAATGTTTTGCGTAAAACAAAGGTTAGAAACATGGACAGCCGAAAAATCACCTTTTAAAAGCAAAAACCTCTTATTAAATGAACGAAAAAGCAGCCCAAAGTTTTCGATTTATACAATTATCTCCCTTTTAATTAAATTAATAACGATTTTAGAATTTCTGTATCTCCATAACCGTTCATCATTTTGACATGGTTTTTGTTTCAATTGACTATACTTGTGTACAATAATAACAACATGCATCAGAATATAAAAATTACGACTGAAATCTGAAATCCCGGTGCACTAAAACCCGCTTTTATTTCACCCCCCTCTTACAGAAAAGTAATCGAGTAATTTTGTAACCATTTTTTTCCTACATTGAATGATACTGATTTCAATGCTGTTGGTGGCTAGAAATGAATTCTGAAGTAGTCCCATGCCATTGACTTCCATACTGATGGACCAACAAGGTAATGTTTGGGTGTATCTACGCACTGTCGTGATCGACGTTGTTCGACGTCACTGTACGTGGCAGATTTATGCCAGTGGTTGTGACAATTAAGTATGCATCCAACACCTATAAAATCTCAGCAGCATGTCTGCTCTGTAATGCTAGGATGAGCTGTGATGGTTAAAATGGGAAGAACACATGAGATACTGAGTTTGTGACTTTTGAAATTTGGATACTGGCGCTTGCGACAATGTCATTGTCGCCGATGTTCATTTAACGGATTTCCGTTCAAGCACACACCATTGTTGAATAATCATCGTTATTGAAACAAAACATTTGAATGTAATGTCTGTGTGCATTTGGAATTCAGAGACAAAATTGTAAAGCGGACGTTTCTTGTTTGTGTCAGTATATGTGAATAGTTAAAAAATGTGCAGATCATAGCATATGAGCTTGACTCTGATTGCCTAATTATGCTTTTAATTCATAGTAATACTTTGGCTATCCTTTGCTAAGTGATTCGTCTGTTATCATTTTGAGGTAAAGACTTGTTAATACTCTTGCTGTAGTGCTCCCAAAATAAAATCATCCCATAAAACTTATTTATCATACATTTTTCAGGGTGTTAAGTTTATGTATGATTGTGCAACTGGAGTGCAGATACCAGAGAACTATGGCTGTATCATGGCAGATGAAATGGTAGGCTACTGAATATAGCATAGAAAAATTAGGGTGAATGGGTATGAATTCAGGGAAAGCAACTCTGCTGTTTTCATTTTCATCTACCTTTGCAATGGGGGTCAACTTTTAAAGGAAAGAACTTGCTCCTCTAGGAGCAAATTCTTTCCTTTAAGAGTAGACCTTATTTCAGAAGGGCTACTTTATTCAGGGAAGCAAACAGAAAGTCACAGAAGTTGTTGCCCTTTGACAAAATGGAAGAAAAACATGAAGGTGTTCCCATTTACCTTAAATGCTTGTTCTGACATGTCTTAGCAAACAGTTGTAAGACCCAGATCAGACTTGGAGCAGCCTAAACAATGTGTCATAGGGCTAAAAATTGCATCAGTTCATGCAGTTCATGTTTGCTGGATCATGAGGAGTTTCTATAGACTTGATACTTTTACGTCCTTTTCAACAATATTTCAGTCATATCAGGACAATCTGGGGGAGGGGGGTGATTATGAAGGTCCGATTCTGTGCATGAAGTGCGATTTAGGTTTGGAGAGACCCTTGCCTCCAGCAGAACTCAAAAAACATGGCCCAATGATCCAAAGTTGGGAGTACTAATCACTTGGCCACACTTCCAAGGAATCTTTATAGTGAAATTCTAGGGTTCTGATTAATCTGCAGATTTGCAAGCCCATCTGAGTTTCGGCTGAGTCCAAACCAGCTTCCACTGTCTAGTTAGGGCTTTCCCTATTGACTGCAATATAATCATAGTAACATACCATAATGTGCTTAAGTATTGGGACACCTAACATAACTAATTTTCCATTTGTCCCAAATGGAAAATTAATTATTTTTTGGTGTCCCAAAATTTAGGCACAGTGCAGTATTTACTTTATATGTTGGCACAAATCGAGGGCTTAGTGCAAGACTAGTCTAACTCCATATTTTGAAAATTTTCAGGAGAAGCAAAAAACTGATTATTACAGTACATAAACAAAATATTAATATGAAATTTGACACATTTACATAAAATATGGGAAGAAATGCTTACATTATTCAATTTTATTGATTTATTTTTGTTAAATTAGGTTTTTGTGACTTAGACTTCTTTTGCGCTGAAAAGTTTAGTGCAAGACTGGTCTAACTTGAGATAGACTTTTTTTTCAAATGCAAAATATAAGTCATTATAAAACAAATTTTAATAATTTTTACAGTTTGAAGGCAAAAACTCAATAAGCATGAGCTGTGAAATAGCTATTTAACAACTTTAAACATTTAAAAAAGACAATTTATAGAACTTTTTTTTGTTAGTGCAAGACTAGTCTAACTTCAAATCCACTTTTTCTTAGCGCAATACTAGTCTATCTCAAGATAGACTAGTCTTGCACTAAGAAAAATGAAGAAATATTTCAAAATGAAAAGATTCCTTGTTTTACTACCAAAAAACTGTTTACTAAAGTGCTGAGAAAACACTGTCCCTAGACCTATAAACAGTTAAAGACTATAAAAACTTGTATCTAAATTTATAAAACTGAAAACTTAGCCATTTATCCATGGTATGCTCTTTAAAATCAAATTCCTCTCATTGAAGTTAGACCAGTCTTGCGCTAAAGAATTTGCTCATTTGGCTCACAGACTATTTTTTAATTAGGAATAAAAGCATTTTTTGCAAAAACATGAATCTTCATATTTTCAAAGAATGTGTATTTGACCATCAAGTTTTCTAAACTGTAAAAAAGTAAATTTGTGAAAAATAGTGAGTTAGACCAGTCTTGCACTGAGCCGTCGAAATATAACTGCACAAATAGTGACAGTCAAGCATCAGACTGCTTCTTAGGAACAGTCTGTATACCACTATTTTATGAAACTATCCCCAGATAAAACTATTTCTTAAAATTTGAAGGTGAAAGAGTCTATTACAGTTTTGGTTAAAGCCAGTTGGTACACTTGTAGGGGAAGCAACTCTGTCATTTTCTTTTTTGCCCCCCTTCTCAATAGGGGTCAACTTTAAAAAAAAAGAATTTGCTCCTACAGGAGCAGATTCTTTCCTTTAAAAGTTGACCCCATGTTGGAAGAGCTACATTGTCCAGGGAAGCAAACAGGAAGTCACATAAGTTGTTTCCCTTGGCAAAAATGACAGATAAAGGAAGTATACCCCTTTTACATTAAGTTGCCTGGATGTTTATTTGAAAATGCTTATCTGAGCCACGACACAAGAAAACCAACAATGTGGTTGTGCGCCCAGCGCAGACTCAGATCAGCCTGGGCATCCACACAGTCTGACCAGAGTCTTCCCAAGCACTTAAAGGGTAGCTGAGGGTCTAAGACACCTTCATGCGGACAGCGAAGACTCTGATCAGACTGGGCCGATGCCCTGACTGATCTGAGTCTGCGCTGTCCGCACATCCACATTGTTGGTTTTCTCGCGTCACGGCTCAACTTGCTTTGTTACTTTCTTGTTTTTCAGGGTCTTGGTAAAACCTTACAGTGTATAACTCTCATGTGGACACTTTTAGTGAGTAACTTTCATGGGCTGGTGTCAGATGTAATGATTAGTACATGTGGCCAGGAAAGACTCAGACCAGCCTTGATATCTGTGCAGTTGTATCCGGCTGGTATGACTGCAGATGTTAATTCCGGTCTGGGTCATATTTTATCGCAAATGCTCATTGGTTAGTGAGAGTGTTAAAATGTAAAATTAGATGGGGTAGTCCATCCAAATTCAAATTTTAAGGGAAACTTAATTGTTGTTGTTTCTATTCTCAAAATAATGTTCCCAGGCGGCTCTTTGGAATGTATCCATAATTGCACTCACCTGGCACCGTGTCCATCTATAGGAAAATTTATGCTGTTGTTCCATTTTTATTATGCCCCCGAAGGAACTTCGGGTGGCATATTAAAATCGCACCGTCCGTCCGTCCGTCTGTCCGTCCGTCAGTCCGTCCGTCCGTTACAAATCGTGTCTCAGCGATAACTTAAAAACTACTGAAGCAAATTTGATGAAACTTCACAGAAAGATAAAGCATAATGAGAAGGTGTGTCACGCGCAAGACTTAGGTCCCTACGCCCAAGGTCAAGGCCACAATTGGGTCAAAGGTCAAATTGTGTCTCAAAATCGTGTCTCAGCGATAATTTTAAAACTACCGAAGCAAATTTGATGAAACTTCACAGAAAGGTAAAGCACTATGAGAAGGTGTGTCGCGCGAAATACTTAGGTCCCTACGCCCAAGGTCAATGCCACAGTTGGGTCAAAGGTCAAATTGTGTCTCAAAATCGTGTCTCAGCTTTAATTTAAACTACTGAAGCAAATTTAATGAAACTTCACAGAAAGATAGAGCATAATTAGAAGGTGTGTCACGCACAAGGCTTAAGTCCCTACGCCCAAGGTCAAGGCCACATGTGGGTCAAAAGTCTCAAAATTGGCTCTCAGAGATTACTTATAAACTACTGAAGCAAATTTAATGAAACTCCACAGAAAGATGAAACATAATGAGATGTTATGTTTCTCATCAATTTGGGTTGCCAGGTTCAAGGTCAAGGTCACAATTGGGGGTCAAAGGTCAAATCTTGCCTCTATGATAGCTCAAAACCTGCTGAAGCTAATGTCATCAAACTTCACAGAAAGGTAAACCATAATGAGAAGGTATGTTACACACAATATTTATGATCCCAAAATCCAAGGTCAAGGTCACAATCTGGGGTCAGAGGTCAAATAATGTCTCAGCAATTACTCAGAAAAGTACCAAAGCAAACTTCAAAGAAAGATAAAGCCTAATGAGATAATTTACCATGCACAAGACATAGGCTCCCATACCCAAGGTCAAGGTCATAGCCAGAGGTCAAAGGTCAAGTCATTCATCCTCAATTACCTAAAAACTTTTGAAGTAAACTTCATTAAACTTCATGAAAAGGTATAAACAGCGGATATGCCACAAACAAATCATGGTTCTGTTGCCCGAAGTCAGGATCATGATAAAATGGTAACGTAAAGAAAAGTAAAGTATAAGTTATGTAAGGTGTGGCATTTAGGTTCCCACACCCAATGTCTAGAACACAACACAGTTTGGTTAGTGGTTGAATTAAGCCCCCTTGAATCCTCTTAAACTTCCAAAGTGCATTTAAACATTACAGAAAAGTAAACCGAAATGAGAATGTATATCATGTGCAAGACTCAGGTTCTATGCCCAAGGTCAAGGTCACATCTAGGGCTCAAACGTCAGTTTAAGGGGCCTTCGGGGGCATTTGTTACACACTGTAACATTTCTTGTTCATAATGACATTCCCCAATAGGTAAATTTAGCATGAACTGCATTCTGAAAACTAAGTGACGTGTTAAAATCTTATGGTCACTGACTCCCAGATCGGGCCTGATGGGCTAAATGTAGTTTTAATCGCACCGTCCGTCCGTCCGTCTGTCCGTCCGTCAGTCCGTCCGTCCGTTACAAATCGTGTCTCAGCGATAACTTAAAAACTACTGAAGCAAATTTGATGAAACTTCACAGAAAGATAAAGCATAATGAGAAGGTGTGTCACGCGCAAGACTTAGGTCCCTACGCCCAAGGTCAAGGCCACAATTGGGTCAAAGGTCAAATTGTGTCTCAAAATCGTGTCTCAGCGATAATTTTAAAACTACCGAAGCAAATTTGATGAAACCTTCACAGAAAGGTAAAGCACTATGAGAAGGTGTGTCGCGCGAAATACTTAGGTCCCTACGCCCAAGGTCAATGCCACAGTTGGGTCAAAGGTCAAATTGTGTCTCAAAATCGTGTCTCAGCTTTAATTTAAACTACTGAAGCAAATTTAATGAAACTTCACAGAAAGATAGAGCATAATTAGAAGGTGTGTCACGCACAAGGCTTAAGTCCCTACGCCCAAGGTCAAGGCCACATGTGGGTCAAAAGTCTCAAAATTGGCTCTCAGAGATTACTTATAAACTACTGAAGCAAATTTAATGAAACTCCACAGAAAGATGAAACATAATGAGATGTTATGTTTCTCATCAATTTGGGTTGCCAGGTTCAAGGTCAAGGTCACAATTGGGGGTCAAAGGTCAAATCTTGCCTCTATGATAGCTCAAAACCTGCTGAAGCTAATGTCATCAAACTTCACAGAAAGGTAAACCATAATGAGAAGGTATGTTACACACAATATTTATGATCCCAAAATCCAAGGTCAAGGTCACAATCTGGGGTCAGAGGTCAAATAATGTCTCAGCAATTACTCAGAAAAGTACCAAAGCAAACTTCAAAGAAAGATAAAGCCTAATGAGATAATTTACCATGCACAAGACATAGGCTCCCATACCCAAGGTCAAGGTCATAGCCAGAGGTCAAAGGTCAAGTCATTCATCCTCAATTACCTAAAAACTTTTGAAGTAAACTTCATTAAACTTCATGAAAAGGTATAAACAGCGGATATGCCACAAACAAATCATGGTTCTGTTGCCCGAAGTCAGGATCATGATAAAATGGTAACGTAAAGAAAAGTAAAGTATAAGTTATGTAAGGTGTGGCATTTAGGTTCCCACACCCAATGTCTAGAACACAACACAGTTTGGTTAGTGGTTGAATTAAGCCCCCTTGAATCCTCTTAAACTTCCAAAGTGCATTTAAACATTACAGAAAAGTAAACCGAAATGAGAATGTATATCATGTGCAAGACTCAGGTTCTATGCCCAAGGTCAAGGTCACATCTAGGGCTCAAACGTCAGTTTAAGGGGCCTTCGGGGGCATTTGTTACACACTGTAACATTTCTTGTTCATAATGACATTCCCCAATAGGTAAATTTAGCATGAACTGCATTCTGAAAACTAAGTGACGTGTTAAAATCTTATGGTCACTGACTCCCAGATCGGGCCTGATGGGCTAAATGTAGTTAGAGTTCATCTCAGTGAGTCTTGGCTTGCGCATACTGAATATTGTTTGGAATAAAATGAACCTTGACACAACAAAACCAACAAACTGAAAGTGAAATGTGCACCCAGGCTAAACTCAGATCAGCATGGGCATCCACCCAGTCTGATCAGAGTCTTTGCTGTGCACTTCAAGGGTAGCTAAGGTCTAGGCTAGCTGCATGCAGACAGCAAAGACTGTGATCAGACTGGGTCGATGCCCAGGCTGATCTGAGTCTTTGTTGGGCGCATATGCCACTTTGTTGGTTTTGTTGTGTCACGGCTCAAATAGATATGAGAGTTTAATTCTAAATTGTCTTTTGTTTTGTCATTCAGAGACAAAGTCCTGATTGTTGTCCCTTGATAGATAAAGCTATAGTTGTCTCCCCTAGCAGTCTTGTTAAAGTAAGTATACTGTAGAGATTACTGTGGTTATTTTGGAGGGAAAATGACCCCATCTTATAACTGTATAGATACGTTAGATTAACTAATGCATTGAAACGTTTGAAGATTTCAAAAAGTCAAAATTCAATTTAATGTTCAGGAGCAAAAGCAACTGTTGATGCAAATATCTGTAATAAAAGTTAAGATATTATATTTACTAAAAGACTTACTGAATCTTTGACTAACAGCTGCATTAAGCCAATGATACTTTGAACAAGTGGGCCTTGATAGATATTTAGCCATGTTTATCAGGTTTTAATTTCATAGATTTCTCAGCTTGAAGATAAGCTTTGTTTGTTAATGTATAAGAGCTTCCTAAATTATAGATACATACATGTATCTGTACACTCTTATTTTTTCAGAATTGGTACAATGAAATCAGCAAGTGGTTAGGATCCAGAATTAATCCATTGGCAATAGATACTGGCACTAAAGATGAAATTGACAGAAACTTGAGTAAGTTACCATATTAGCTAGACATCAAAGTTGATTTTATTATGAGGCCAAAATGTATACTCAGCCACTTCAGTGCAAAATGAGTTCGAAAGGGCCAACAATATGTATTGGGCCATTAATTAAAACCAGAATGCTTGACATAGTGTGAAAAGGGAACGCAAGCCATGTGCATATTGTAAATACTCAAATCAGCCTGCACATCTGCTCAGACTGATTAGAGCCTTCTCCTTTCACTTATAGACTCCCCACGATTAATAGAGTGTATATGCAAAAATTTAAGATTCTGTTCAGACTACACAGATGTGCAGGCTGATCTGAGTCTTTCCTTTTAGCACATGCCTTAAAGTACCTTTTAGCCCATCATTTGAGGAATCTTTTCTTTCCTGAATGGAAGTTTTATAGCAAGAGTATGGTGTGCAGTAACTTGAACTTTCTTGATAAATTTTTTTTCAAGATTTAAATATGGATATATTTTGGACCGAACTTTTCTTTCACAAAAGGTTGGCTGTGGTTGAGTTAACTAAGCTTTGAAATGTTGAAGTATGACTGTGTTTTGAGGGAACTCAAATGCAATAGCTCTTTGTAAAGATATCAGGTGACTAATATTGAAGACATATAGACTTCTAAAGACATATAATTCTGGATAAAAAAAAGAACAAAATTGAAGAAACCAGTCTGGAAGGATATTTTCCCATTGTCATTGGACCCAGTGTCCAGGTGATCTGATATGATCTTTTTTATGAATCACAGAGCTATATAGGCAATTTTTTTTTATTTTACCTTTTGATTCTCATATCAGAATGGTTGCTCCTTCTTACTTAATTTTGGAACACTGTGGCCATTTGTTGAACCTTATAAGAATCCCTGTTTAGAACCCTTTTGTTGCGTACACATGTATGTATAACTATGAGCGTATTGAATAAATTGGAAAATTAGATGAATGCAAATCTTATCAAACTGTCAGCATTATGTTTCAACTGTGGCGGATAAGTTAAAAAAATAATTAAAATTTTGACACTATCTAGAGATCTGTGAATACATTTATACTGACATCCTTTGTTTTTCTAGGTCATTTCATGAACCAGAAGGGCAGACGAGTCAGTAATCCAATTCTTATTATATCATATGAGACTTTTCGTCTGCATGCAACAGTATTACATCGCGGAGAAGTTGGCCTTGTTATCTGTGATGAGGTGGGTATGATAGATACATATGTATGTGGCATCTCATAAAAAGGGACCTCACAGCATATGCAAACAGGGAAGACCCTGATTAGCCTGCACAGATGTGCAGGC
Organism: Ctena decussata; assembly: GCA_963989385.1. Taxonomy (NCBI): domain Eukaryota; kingdom Metazoa; phylum Mollusca; class Bivalvia; order Lucinida; family Lucinidae; genus Ctena; species Ctena decussata. Next base: position 18,575,318 of record OZ022501.1, read on the forward strand.
TAATCAGAGTCTTTCCTGTTTGTATAAACAATCTGAAAAGTTTGAGAAATCTATAAAGTGTACATGGATACTGATTAATGGGAAGAGGCACTGTCTGATCAGAGTATTTGCTGTTTGCACACACCTTTTCATGGGACCCTGCTTATGGCACTTGCCATATTTATTCGGCTATAAAACGGTAACATTTTCCCTCCAAAATTAACCAAATTATTTTAATCAGTGATGTAATTCATCTGTTTGATGGATTTCCTCTTCCAAAACAATTCCAAAAATCTAGATCTGTCTTATAAGACAGATCTAGATGTTTGGGTTGTTTTGGAAGTGACAAGCCCTTCAACTTATAATTGAATAAATATGGTATATCTTAGATATATGACAGAATGGTGACTCTGGTTGATTGCAATCAGCTTCCAGCTACCAGTCTTTGTCACATCGCATCTTTCTATGTCAAGGCACATACTTTACGAGTAATGGCGGAGGATTGATGTCTCATTAATGTATTAAAGCAAACATCATGAAATCATTTACTGTGTTGTAGGTCATGGAGAAAGTGTGCTGGTGCAAACTTTATGCTACTACAAATAGAGACAATGTCTCTCAATAGCTACCCTGTTCACATACTAGTACACAAATTATGAGAAACTTTTGGATGCGTGAGTACACTGTTACTTACAAGGGAAGCAACTCTGCCAATTTCATTTTTGCCTTTCTTCTCAGTAGAGGTCAACTCTTAAAGAAAAGAATTTGCTCCTTTTGGAGCAAATACTTTTCTTTAAGAGTAGATCCCTTTCGGAAGGGTTTTGACATCAAGGGAAGCTTACAGGAAGTCACAGAATTTGTCTCCCTTTGAAAACATGGTGCGGAAACATGGAGATATACCCATAAACCTTAACTGCTTAAAAAGGCAAGACTCTGATCAGTCTGCTCAGAGATGTAGGCTGATTTTAGTCTTGACATTTTAGAAGTTCATCAGGACACCTTTTCTTGACAGTAACATTTTGATTAAAGATGATAAATTTAATTATCATGGCAGCATAATGAAAATTCTCATTTAAGAAAAATCATTGAATATCTTATTTCACCTGACATTTTCCTACTTGTAATATAATTAGGAATGGAACTACCTAGCTAGTAATTAATTTCCAAATAAGTATTTGTATGTTAGTTATAAACATAGATTTTTTCTATATATTTCCCACGTAATGAACAGAAATTAATGCGTTGGCATGAAAAATAAAATGTGAGGTGAAAATCTCTACCTCATCTTGTCAGGATCTCTTGCTTTATGTTGGTTGCAAACAGAAATGTCATATTCAGAAGTGTATATGCCATGTGAAAACTTCAGTGACTTGGAATTGCCACATTGTACCAAGCCTCACCATGAGATGAGTAGCAAGATCCAGAATTAGTGTATAACACATAAAACAGGGTATTGAATTATTTGAGAATGAATTATAGATTTGAAGAACTCACATTTTTCCATTGTACGAATTCTAGGTAGCATCTCACATATAATTCGAGAGGAGCATGGCATACACTGTATGCCATGCTCCTCTCAAATTATATGTGAGATGATGTCATAGATATGTTACCATAGCAACTGTAGAATTACCAATTGTTGTGCTTAGGACCTTGACAGAATGACATCTCGATAACGTCACTTAGACTTGAACTCTTAGTTGCTATGGCAACAGATATATGACGCCATTGGTTCCGGAGCATTTCAAACAATGTATGCCATGCTCAGCCAATTTTACGGTGACTTTACAAACTAAAATTCTTTTAACAGAAACTTCATATTTTCTCAAACAAATAATTATTCTCAAGTCATTTAATTCTGTGCTATATGTGACAACATAGCCTCAGACTAGCATGCACAGTCATGCATTCTGATCAGAGCCTACACTGTTCCTGTTCCCACACAATAGGTATGAGCCATGAGGAGACTTACAAAGCAGAAAATGAAAACTCTATGATACTGCACACTCACAGACTGGTTTGAGTCTAAACTATTCATAAATACCTTTTTTGTATGACACGGCTCTAAAAGGCTTTTGAGGTATTTCAATAGAACTATTTTAGCAGATCCTTGGCCAGAGGTAGTTCTTGTGAGATGTGCTGTTATTGAAAAAAAAGTAAAATGATAACTATCTTCATGATAGGTACACTTTCAGGGAAAGCATCTTTGCCATTTTCAGTTTTGGTTAAACCCATTTTAGACTGGATACCCATTTTGGGGACATATGCAAACTGTGCAGACCCAGTTCAGATGCAGCAGAATGCAGCATCTGATCAGGGTCTACACTGTCATACAGGAATTTCTATGCAAAATGCAATAAAAAATGAAAACACCCACCAGAAACCCCTAAAACTAGACATGAACTCATCCAAATGATAAGGATGGACAAGTCTATGGTTCAAAAAGTGTTAAACTGTATTTTATTAACTATAGATTACATGCATATACTATAATACACTGTCATAGGTAGTAGGAGTTAACAGTAAGCAAAATGCTTATATGTAAAGAGTCAATTTTCAGTTATGCCTATCTTTGCAAAGGGGCCAACCCTTGTGTAGGGAAAAGTTGCTCCTTTACAAGCAGATTCTTTCTTTAAAAGTAGACCCCTTTCTAGATGGCTTTCATGGTTCAGGGACACAAAAAGGAAGTCATAAACATTGTCTTGTTTTGACAAAATGGTGAAACATACCATATTATTCCTGTTAAACACGGGGAAGCGGGGGGAGGGGGGGGGGCATTATTTTGAGTGTAAAGTGTAGTTTATCAGCCACAGCCAAAGTACATGTACTTCTGATAAACAGTATTAAGGTGTGTACACTTGCAGAGGAAGCAGCTCTACTATTTTAAGCTTCCCTTCTCAGTGGGGGTCAACTCTTAAAGAAAAGAATTTGCTCCTCTTGCTAGGAGCAAATTCTTTCCTTCAATAGTAGATCCCATTTCAAAGAGCTACCTCATCTAGAGAAGCAAACAGGAATTCATGCAAGTTAGTATAACATTATTTTTATTTTATTTTTACAAAGTTTTTGTATAGCTGTCTGTAGACTCTGTTGAATGAAAATCTGAGAGCTGCTGATCTGAAATATATTTGTATATTTTCCATATAAATATATACATTGTTTGTTTTTAGCTCGCCTGAACGAAAGTTCAGGAAGAGCTATTGTTGTCACCACGGCGTCGGCGTCAGCGTCAGCGTCCGCGTCGGCGTTCGAATTGGATGTTTTGGTTAAAGTTTTTTAAAGACCTATATCTCCTTAACCCATGGATGGATTCTTTTGATACTTGCACTGTAGCTAGATATTGGTCTAAGGTTTAACAGGGTACCACCCCCACCCCACTCTGTGACCTTGATGTCAAGTTCATGGACTTAGAAAATTGTTTTTTTTTTTTGGACTGGATGTTTTGGTTAAAGTTTTATAAAGCCCAATATCTCCTGAACCCATGGATGGATTCCTTTGATACTTGCACTAAAGTTAGATATTGGTCTAAAGTTTTCGAAGGTACTACCCCCACGCCCCTCTGTGACCTTGATGTCAAGGTCATGGACTTAGAATATTGTCTTTTTATTGATTGGATGTTTTGGTTAAAGTTTTTTAAAGACACATATCTCCTGAACCCAGAGATGAATTCTTTTTATATTTGCACTGTAGTTAGATCTACAGAGTACTACCCCAACCCCGCTCAGTGATCTTGATGTCAAGGTCAGGGACTTAGGAAATTTTTGTCTTTTTTAAAGTTTTGTAATTGCATACTGATTCATAATGCTTTGCAGAGATTTAGTTTATACTTGAACTGATGTTAGACTCTTTTTTGAGTTTTTACAAAACACCTTATACTTACCCCACTGGGTGACCTTGAAGTCAAGGTCATCGACTTAGAATTTTGTTTTAAAGATTTTGGTTAAAGTTTTATATTTATGAAGACATAATTTCACAGTGCCATGATGACAGACTCAGTATACTTGGACTGATGTTAGATAATGGTTGATGGTACAGCTTAGCCTCCACCCCCCCACCCCCACCCCCTCAGTTTTTTTTTTACCTAAAACTAATAACATAATTTCACAGTGCCACGATGATGGACTCAGTTGATACTAATACCCCCCCCCCCCCCTTACCTTCAGTTTTTTTACCTCAAGCTCATGGACTTTGAAAATTTCATTTCATATTTTTTACCCCCCCCCCCTTACCGTCAGTTTTTTTACCTCAAGCTCATGGACTTTGAAATTTCATTTCATTTTTTTTATTTTAATTTTATTTTATTTAAGATTTATTTCTAAGATAGCTTTTGTGTTTTCATTATGGACATGCTTGCATGAAGTTTTATGCATAGCAGTCAACATAGCCCCCCCCCCCACCCCCCACCCGTCAGTTTTTTTTTACCTCAAGCTCATGGACTTTGAAATTTCGTTTCATTTTTTTTTATTCTAATTTTATTTTAAGACTTATTTCCGAGATAGCTTTTGTTTATAAATGTGTTTTCATTATGGACATGCTTGCATTGTTTTATGCATAGCAGTCCACAGTCTCCACACCACCATAGCGGCTGAGTGATGGGCAAGCACCAATTCAGGCGAGCTATGCTGTCAGGTGACAGCTCTTGTTTGTACTTCAATTACTTTATCAGTTTGTGTGATGGGATCTGTGTGTGTGCGTGACTGGTATTGTTATATCTTTGTTTAAGTTTGTATAATGCTTTATGTTTTTGTTTTTTTGTTTTTTTTCGTCAGTTGCTGCTTGTATGTACATATTTGTAGTTAGGGAGGGCCTCATGGAAGATTAGTTTTTGCTAAATGTGTCACCCTCTAGAAATGAAGTCTATTATTATTTTTTTATTATTTTTATTAAGAGGCAGGGGGCATTTATTAGAGCAAGGGCATTTATTAGGAATAATACGGCAGGTGTGCGTACATCTTAAAACACTTGTTTGGTAGAGTGCTGTATGTATACTTAAGGACAAAAGTTCTGCACGGATGTTAACATCCATGCAGAACTTTTGTCCTTAAGTATATTTTCTGTGAGTTGGACAGTATATTGCAGGGTCACAGACTGAAGAACTGTGAGAACCAGACCTACCAGGCATTGACAGGGCTGAACTGTAAGAGAAGAATACTGCTCTCTGGAACTCCTATACAGAATGATCTTCTAGAATACTTCAGTCTCATACACTTTGTCAACAGAGGAATTCTCGGTAAGCTGTTCTGACTACAATGCTCACCTGAAAGGCATTCCATACCAGCTCACTTCTATACTTGCCTTGTGTCCTGCAGTTATCCACATTAAAAGTTCTTACATGTTCATGCTTATATTCTGAAAATGGCTCAGCATATGCAAAGCATTTAGAACTTTTAGGTTGATAGTTCTGTTACCAGTTTTTTTGGAACTCTTATATTCAAGATATATGGCCCATATTTAGCCTGTTACTAGAGCTTTATGTAAATTTTGCATGGCTTCTAACTCCTGTGAACTGCATCATGACTATATGCAGTTTGCCTAAACAATAATTTCAAAACTGAGCTGTTTATAAACAGAAGATATTGGCATGGGATGTTTTCATATCCCTAATGACCGGTTTCCTAATAAAGTGGCTTTTATCTAAACATCAGTCTGATCAGGCACAGCACTGATCACTGTATGCTTTTTAGAGTCTCTGGATATGAATCAGAAATGAGAGAAAAAATTTTGGTATCTATCCCATGCTATAAAGCATCATTTTGTCCTTTTAACAGGAACTGCTCAGGAATTCAAAAGAAAGTTTGAGGCCCCAATTTTAAGGGGTAGGGACTCTACAGCATCAGACAGTGATCATAAGAAGGGACAAGACAAACTACAGGAGGTAACTTATTCATGTTTAAAGGGTTGGTTTAAACATATTTATTTCACTTTTCCATTGACATACATATATACATACATGTACAAATAACATATCAGTACAAGCTATTTGATTGGAAGGGAAGCTGTGTGCTTATAGAGTTCTTCTCCCCTAAAGGGTTACAATCATTATCATAAATGATGAGATTTCTTATCAAGAATGGTGCACTTCTGCTATATGTAAAAAAGGAAAAAAAAAATTTGTGACTTCCTATTTGCTTCTCTGGACAAAGAAGCCCCTCTAAAATGAGGTCTACTCTCGAATTCGCTCCTTGGACTATTTGCTTGGATGCTTGGTCCCAATATTTGGTTCTACTGTGGTATTCAGTATTATCTAGATTATGATGAATATGGTCATGAATTATCAAAGTTGTTACATAAATGACAGTTTTGAATTTTAAAATTTAAAAAGAAATGTTAAGCCTGGGTTACTCATTTGCTCAAAGTTCATTGAATCAGATCAATTATGGTGTGGTCAGGGAAAGAACCATATCTGGATACACTTTTATGGGAAGCAAGTCTGCCATTTTAGTTTTGCCTTCTCATTGGAGGTCCATTCTTAAAAGGAAAGAAGTAGACCCCATATTTGAAGGGCTGGGTTGTCCACAGAAGCAAACAGGAAGTCTCAAATGTTATTTTGTCTGATGGTTAAGAATATCTCACAAAACAAATATTCTGAGATTTTCTTAGCATTTTCAGACTGAGGCAATTGTAATGAGACCCAGCAGCATAAGATTTTATAAAGAAATGAAAAAAAAAAAAGGACAAACTGTCCTTTAACAATGGATTTATCAGATGTGCTGCAGTAGGTTTGTTATACTAGACAATGCTAAGGGATTTTTGTTTTATCAACAAACAGGATGAAATCTAGATTTTTATCATCTGAAATTTTGATTTACGGTTAGTTTTATGTTTTGTATTATATTGTAGCTGGCTACTATTGTCAACCGATGTATCATAAGAAGAACACAGGCTCTGCTCACACAGTATCTTCCAGTCAAGAGTAAGACTTGGTTATTGATCCTTTGAATTGGCAAAACCACAATTAATTTTCTATCCAGTATGTATTAATGTTTTTAAGTTTTATTCAGTTCATTAACCAGTAACCATTGTGTTCCTGGTAGCCCAAAACTTAAGAATTTCATTGGATGTATGTAGATGATGGTAGTAGTACTAAACCTAAAAATTTCTTTGGGTTACCAGATGTACCTTACTTTTACCCGTTTTCAAAACACCTCCACCCCAACATATTCCCCTATCTACTTCTTGGTCAATAAGTAAAAGTTGAAATTGCAAATATTTACAGAACTATGTATTCCTGGCTTTTCACTACACGATTTGTAGATGTTATAGGAACATTGAAACTCTGCCTTAGACAGTCTGGAAGCCAAAAAGTCAGTCTGCCAATCTGTGCTATCAGAAAATATCAGAAAGCTACAGAGTCAGTCTGCCTTCTTGTGCAATCAGAATTTTCTAATTGCTCCGATAGGCAGACTGACTTTGTAGTTTTCTGGTTGCATAAGGCAGAGTTTCACTCTTCAGACTTCTGGAGATTTTCCTGCACATTCAATGGCCAAAATATATGCAAAAATCAAGGGCTGTGCGCAATCTCACTCCTTGAATTTCTTAAAACTTGGCAGGTATGTGCATCTTATTTTTTGTTATTTTCAGTTGAAGAAGTGATTTGCTGTAGACTGACAGCATTACAGCAGTCCTTGTACAAACTATTGGTGGCCTCAAAAGCCTCAGAATGCCAGTTGAATGATGACACAGGGAAAGCCACCTCAGGGAGTTTGTCTTTTATAACACAGCTGAAGAAATTGTGCAATCGTAAGTTGATATATTTTGTTCAGTAGTGATTGAAGGCTGTATGACATTGTTTGAAACTTGCTCTCCAGATCCATTTATGTTTAAAGCCTTAAAAAAATTAAATTCAAGGTTATTAGAAGTTTGCTTTGTTTGAGAAAAAGAGAAAAAAATGGATAAAGTCTGCCAGTAGTACATTTACATAGGTAACATCTGCATGGGTAATAATATATATTACAAAAGTGCCAAAATCAAATTGTGCCAAAGGTGCCAAATTGTTCCTGTGGTCATAGGGGCAGTAGTTACAAGAGGCCAGCATATCTTGGGCATTGCAGATGCAAGACAGAGCCCACCCCTCTCCTTTTGCTGCCTTTAACCTTCCCCAGTTTTAGATAAGTACCAAATTGGCTTGGTTGACAGAATTTTTCAGTCTTTGTTCTGGTTGGGATTTGGACTGTGATTTTCTGCACCTTAGCCAAGTGCTCTAACCACTTGACCATGGCACCTCCCTGCATTTATATGCCATACCTATAAAACCACCAAATTTTGATGCATCATATATTAAGAGTATTATAGTACTTCAGGCTCCATTTAACCAGTAAAACCTCTCCCATGTATTCTATATGTACAGACATGTGCATGCTGTGATATTGTATTTTAGATGCAGTTCTACCTTTGTTTGTCAAAATAAATGCCCTACAGGGCTTATGTTATCTTGTAAATATTCAACAAAAAATGAGCCGCGACACGAGAAAATTAACAATGTGGTTGTTGGCCCAGCGCAGGCTCAGATCAGCCTGGGCATCCACTCACTTTGACCAGACTCTTCGTTAAGTGCTCAAAGGGTAGCTAAGGGTCTAAGCTACCTCCATGCTTACAGTAAAGACTCGTAATCAGACTGGGTTGATGCCCAGGCTGATCTGAGTCTGCGCTGGGCGCACAACCACATTGTTGGTTTTGTCGTGTCGTGGCTCAAATAAAGTTTCTATGTCTATGTCTTTAGAACTCTTAGACAGTGACAGAAAAAATGTTGGCTTCCATTGTTTAAGTGTATGTATAGCCCCATGGTGTTCTGCCTTTTTATACCCCACCACACGTTAGTGGCGGGGTATTATGTTTTCACGTTGGCCATCCGTGTGTCTGTCCGTCCGTCGTACGTAAGTCTGTCTGTCTGTCCGTCGGCACTTCGTTTCCGTTCGATAACTTAAGTATTTATCAACGGATTTCCTTCAAATTTTGCATATGTGTTTGTACCGAGAATGTCTCGCTTGGGATTGTTAATGGGCAAATTTTGTTAATTTTTGACAAAGTTATGGCACTTCTCAATGTACAAAAAATGGTTTCTGGCCTCTAGTTCCTTTACTACTTGGAGTATCATGATGAAACTTCACAAACATGATCAAAGTAACAAAAGCTTTGTATGAGCACAAATATTTTAACATCGGGGTTATCTGCCCCTGCCCTAGGACTATATACATGTATAAAATCATAAAAAATTCCATATAAAATCAGAGTTTGAAGCAATTTTTCTGAAACTTTCAGCAAATGATCAAAGTGATGAAAGCCTCCATTGATGCTCAAATTTACCCCATGGGAGTTATCTCCCCCTGCTCCTGGCTAAATACATGCATAAATCTGGAAAAATCAGTGTGTAAAAAAGGTTTGCAGTGGCGGGGTATCACGCAGTCGTTTGCGATGCTTTTATTTACAAAATTTAATAGGAGCAATTTTTGCAACTTCCTGTTTGCTTCTTCGATGACAGAACTCTTCTAAAAGGGGTCAACTCTTGAGGGAAAGAATTTGCTCATAGAGGATAATATTTTTTTCTTTTTAGAGTTGACCCCCATTTAGGCAGGAGATGAAAATGAGAGAGTTCCCTTCGCAGGGGATGAAAATGAGAGAGTTCCCTTTGCTGAAAGTGTACCCATTCAGCTTAATGGCAGAGAGCATTGCTACAAGTTTGCAGGATGGTCTGTGTGTGTTACTGATAGTTTTTGCTCATGACCTTCACATTTATTTTCAGATCCTGATCTCATATATGACAAATGTCTAGAGGAAGCAGAAGGCTTTGAGGGGGCATTAGATTTATTTCCTCAGGGTTACAATCTCAAGATGGTCAGGCCAGAACTCTCAGGTATAAAGGAGCAGTCAGCAAAAGATGTATGCATAAGCTTGTTTTGATAAGAGCTTTTGTTTTTCATAGAATTTTAGGAGTCACAGCATAGGAAAGGAAGTGTATAGCCTGTGGAAAAATTAGAGAAAATATGGACAAATTTAAGGGATTAGTCAAGTCATTTGAGATCACATTTGGTTATCATCTTATTATTTCAAACTGCTGATTATGACCATCATGAAGGAATTAGATTGTTAATATTTCCTGTGAAATATTACAAGAAACATCTACCATATAATACCTTTTACCCAAAACCTACACTTGACAACCAGTGAGATACTCTGCCTATTCCTCTTAAGAAACCTTTTCTTATTATATGGAATGCTATACATGTCTGTTACTATGCTGTTAGATGTATGTAGCAAAACATGATGTATCATATCAAATTGCACAGCTTTACAGACTGATCTCATGAGTCACTAATCACATTTTAAAAACTACCGAAATGGCCTTAATGCAGATGAGCCAAATTTCAAGCTAACACTCACTAGTACTTAACCATAACAGACATCTGATAACATTAAAGAAATAAGGTAGAAATGCAACACATTTTATGGTAATTCAGATACTCGGGCTGTTTGCGTGTCAGTGGTATACTTTATTTATTTTAGATGGATTTATCAGTTGCATGATTTGTAATAGTTATACCATCGTTTGTCCGCCTGTACCAGGAGATAATCCATGAGGTTTAGCGAGTGGATTACCCCTGTTTGAGTGGATTATCTCCCGAACAGACAGACAAACCATGGTATAACTATTTTATACTACCTTTATCAGTGTAGACCTTGTTCAGTGTTAAAACATTTCGTGTTTAAGTTGGCATTTTTTGGTAAAGGTGGTATAACATTGTTTTAATTTAGTATCTTTTATCATTATTTGATGAGATTGTTGTTTCAGGGAAGTTCCTGGTATTAGACTGTCTGTTAGCTGTGATAAAATCTACCAGTAATGATAAAGTTGTTCTAGTCTCCAATTACACACAGACCTTAGATCTCTTTGAGAAACTTTGTAGACAAAGAGGGTACGTTTATCTGTACTTATTTATGCCAGATGTATCTTACCATCTACATCTGCAATTTTGGCGTAAAGTTTTCTTTTCAAGAGATGTTGCACTTGCATCTACCTTTGACCTATGTTTTACACTTTGCTAACTTTGTAAAATTTTACATTCAAAATTGTGATGACCCTAGTGTAAAATGTCTCAGTGTCAGCATTTATATCTTAACCTTTTACATATTTTATTAAAATTTGTAACATTTAGTCTCCAGCCATTTCTTTAACAGACATGCCCATCTTCAGATTTGAATAAGTCAATTTGTCTTGACTAAACATCAAAAGATGTTATATAAAACTGTTAGCAGATCAGATTGCACATACAGGATGAAAGCTTAGATGTCAGGGTATAAGCTCTGATGAGATTTTTGAAGTGAGTTTGGTAAAACTAAGTGAGACTTTCACAAAAGTTTCTAGTAAGCAAATTAAAACCTTCATATTGTGCACGTATACAACAAACAAACATAAAAATATGCAGTTCTTGCTGATTGTTCGTTGTTGTTTTTTTTAATGTAAAATTGGATAGAGTAGTCCATCCAACTCTACATCTTTGGAAAATAATAAACAAGAGCTGCCTGCTGGGTTCTAGGTTATAAAACTTGAGAATAATCTCAAACTCAAAACAAAGCACACTGATTGGCTGCTTCCAAAGCAGCCAATCAGTGTGCTTTATTTTGAGTTTGAGAATGTACTCATGTTTTATAACCTCTGGACCTGATCAGAATGAGCTCTGAAAATCTTACAGAAATTGACTACCAGGGCCAGTTGTTCAAAGCATGATTAGCTTAACTAAGTCAGTGATCCATTAAGTCTTCTAGTTCATGTAAAATCAAGTGTGCTCATACTTTTTACTGAAAAATAGCGAGGAGCTTCAGCACTGCAAAAGCTCTTCACATTTTTTGGCAAAAAATGGCTGTGGTTTTGCATACAACTCATTTGAAAATTTAATATCTCATTAACGATGTTATTAGCTTTAAACTACTGGGCCCAGAAGAGCAAATTTAGGTGGGACTTAGCCTGTATAGCTGCATTGTCTAATCTGGGTCTACATTGTTTCATCCCAGTGACCTGTCTCTTAAGGATAAATCGAGGTTTTAGAATAAAAAGGGGCTGTGTGCTTATATATTTTATATGCACATAGCCTCTAGTCATTCTCACCCCTTGAAATATTGTACATCTATCCATTTCAGGTACCTGTTTGTAAGATTAGATGGTTCCATGACCATTAAGAAGAGAGCCAAAATAGTTGAAAAATTCAACAATCCTTCTGTAAGTTTCCTTCTTAAGATGGCAATTCAGCAATGTGTGAAACTAATCAAAAAATGTAAATGTATGTCTGATAGAGGACAACCTAAGAAATATTACTGTAAAAGATTTGTTGTTAATCTGCAATACTATGGCTTGGTTGCCATTAATTGGCTTGGTTGTCTTAGCAAACAAAATGCTGAAAATGACAAAATATGTGAAAATCTACTTCTCAGTAGCCGTAAGGCTGGAAAAGCAGGAATTTTTCAAAAAAAAGTGTTACAGGGGTAGAAGCATCTGGTTCACATTGATGATAAACCGGAATGTAGTTGAAGATTATTTATGTATATTTACAATGAAGGGTGCCTGGCTATTTCTATAGGAAGAATTAACCATGAAGGTTTTCCAATATAAATAATGCTTCAGTGACAGGCGTAAGACCTGTCACCTTCGCTGTCAAAGTAAGGAATGATATTTTCCCGGGCAAGTGAAAAAACGTGCAGTGACGTAGAGAGGTTAATCGTGCAAAAAATGCATGGTTAAATTTAAAGAACCAACCGTAAATTTTCTCTCATACCATAGGTTAAAAGGATAAAAACGATTGGTACAACTTGTTTATTGTTTTGCTACTTTCGTTTTCAAAGGATGTGCATGATTCTCATGCGGAAGGCTATAGCAGAAACGAGTCCTGCTAAAAGCCGAAATACTATGCACGTAACATGAAAGTAGCATCTATGACAAAAGTTATTTGCATAAGCCTCCACAGAACTTTGTTTTATGTGCCAGTGGTTATAGCTATTTGGCTGCCGTGGCAACTGTAAATTTCCATTGACTATCAAAGGGGAGATCTTTTACAGAGCTGTTCCATATATAGTATTCCATCAGACATACAGTTTTGGAAGAAACTTCTGAGTTGACTTGGTCCCATAGCAACCAAATTGCTAAAAGTGGCATTAGCTTTCTTTTACAATCAGAATTTAATCCAACAGTGTTATCTGCCCCTGCCATGAGAGTATATGTTTAAAATCATGAAAAAAATCTGGATGAAATCAGACTTGAAGAGATTTTCCTTAAACTTGCGGCAAACAGTAAAATAAGCTTCTTTTCATGATCAAAATAATATCCCCAGGGGGTTACCTGCCCCTGGCATAGAACTATATACATGTACAAAATCATGAAACAGTCTATTAGGTACATCTTTATGTAATTTCACAGAAATAATATAAGTAACATTAGCTTTCTCTTACAACCAGAGTTTAATACAACCAGGTTATTTTTCCCCTGACACCGGGCTATATACAGGTATCAAATCATGAAGAGATTTGTATGAAATATATAACAAATGGTCAAAGCAATAAAAGCTTTAAAAATAAATTTATTTGGAATCATTTATTTTCAGAGTCCCGAGTTCATTTTCATGTTAAGCAGCAAAGCAGGTGGGTGTGGCTTAAATCTAATTGGAGCCAATAGATTGGTTATGTTTGACCCAGACTGGAACCCTGCAAATGATGAGCAGGCAATGGCCAGATGTTGGAGAGATGGGCAAAAGAAACAGTGTTTTATTTATAGACTCATTGCTGTAAGTTCAAATTTACTGAAGGCAAGCTTTCTTTTACAGAGAGAAACGCTTGCATTTTACTGATTCTTGGCAGGTTTGCTGCAAGAAATTTTCATGACTGTGGAATTGCCATAATAAAGCTTATATGAATTCTTCTGGGCAACCAATGTTGAAAAAGGAAGTTTGCTTTTATACATGTGATCATCAGGCTTGTACAATTCGAAAAAGAAACTGTGTGATACACATGATCATTATCAGTAAATGAAAAGTATTGAACTAATACATAATGGAATTTAAATTACCAAAAGCCTGTTTGATACCTTAAGTTCAATTCATTTAAAGGTCACCTTTCAGTTTTAGTTGAATAAAGATTCCACAGAATGTGACATGTAATCAGGACTTTTTTAAAGTAAAAAAAATATTCATGTCCTTAAAATCAAACCAAACATCCCTTTTTTTGAAAACAGACCTTGCTGAACTTTGAGCTAAAAGAGTTGTGTTTAACATGAAATATCTTTCAGACTGGTACCATTGAAGAGAAGATATTCCAGAGACAGGCTCACAAGAAAGCGTTGAGCAGTTGTGTTGTAGATAAAGAAGAGGATGTAGAAAGACATTTCAGTCGAGATGAACTCAGGGACCTCTTCAGATTAAATGAGGGCACACTCAGTGATACACATGAAAAGTAAGATTACATTTTACCATTGATATGAACAATGCCGTATTTATTCACAGAATTTTCCCTCCAATACAACTTGAAAAAATCATTTTAATATGCATAAATATTGGATCACCTTAAAACCATTGATTTTCCATTTGGGACAAATGGAAAATTAATGGTTTAAGGTGTCCCAATACTTAAGCACAGTAGGTTTGATCTATCTTACAGGATGGATCTAAATTTTGGGGATTGTTTGGAAGGGAAAAAACTATGTTAAAGCAATGTCTCCGAGTAAAATATCTAGTGTACACTTGCAAGGGAGGTCACTGTAACCATGCTATTGACCATCACCTCGATTGTTCCTTGTGATCCCTAGCCTCAGTGAGGTGATTCTAAGCACCACAAAGAATTGCCATGAGATAAAGTACATGTAGATAGCTTACCATAGAATTATTATCAACTGTCTTCCCATCATCTCAAGAATTGTCATCAGGTCTATTCAGGGGTGTAGTCAGACCTTAAATTTTGTTGAGAGATATACAGCTTAATGCATACACCTCCAAAGGAGATCACTCTACTGTGAAAAATCTGCCCCTTCTGCCATATTTACAAAGGGATACAACTTCTGTGACTTCCTCTTAGCTTCCCTGGACAGGGAAGCTTTTCTTGAATAAAGTCTACTCATAAAGAAAAGAATTTGCTCCTACAGGAGCAAATTCTTTCCTTTAAGAATTGACTTTTATTGAGAAGGGAGGCAGAAATGCAGAGTTGTTTCCTGTTTACCTTAAGCACATATGGAACTGTCTTGAAACCTGTGCCTACAGGCTTTCTTTAGCTTATTCCCTGCTATACCTTGATCTTTGATAACAGTCTTTAATGTGTATGGGTGCACCTTCATGTTCATCTGCCATTTTAACTAAGGGGAACACCTTTTTCTTTCCTGGATGATGTAACCAAATGAGGTTTACTCTCAAAGGAAAGAATTTGCTCCCAGGAAGCAAATTCTTCAAGATAGACCTCCATAGAGAAGGGAGGCAAAAATGAAAGGTAGAATTCTTTCCCTGAAAGTCTATCCAGTCACCTTATTGAAAATGACATTCTGTATTCTTACAGGTTCAAGTGTCGACGGTGTGTAAACAACATTCAGGTGAAACCCCCTCCCCCAGATAGTGACTGTAACTCTGATTTATCCCAGTGGAATCACTCAACGGACAAGAAAGGCTTGCTTGATCTGGTTCTTAAAGGAGCTTGGGATGGTTCTATATCATTTGTGTTTCATCATTGGTCTCATGAAGAACAGAGATTGACAGTGTAGTGGTTTTAGTGTGTTTGGTATTGTGGGGTTACCTACTCTCTTGTTGAGGCACTCCAGCAAGTGGTTTTTCGGAGTTTATACTTAAAGGTTAAAGAAACAGCAAATTCCACTTACATGGTTCAGTTTACTACCATTTCTCGTAGTCAGATTTGTCCAGTAGAGTTGTTGAAATTCATTGGCATCCTCTCAAGCTTGGAAAGTGATCTCTTGCAATGTATTTTTTTCAGTTTCATAATGGCCGCCTCAAGATAACCATTATTGCTGTAGGGGTGGCATGTTTCAAGCACATTCTTGAAAATTACCATTTCATATAAAATTAACATGAAATCATTTCAGAAGAATTTATGCTTATATCTTATAGCAGTTATTTTCATAAGTAATATCTTTTTGGAAAACAAAAAGATGCATAAGTGTAGCTGAAACTGCAAACAACCCTTTGCTGAAATGGTCATATTCCAAAACAGATCAGGTGATTAGTGATGACATCATTTCTGTTGTGATGTCACAATGGGTGGTTCCCGGCTTTATTAAAATTAAAATGAACCTCATCAAAGGCTGGAAACCAGAAGGAATATTACTACTATTGGAAAACCCACCTCTAAACAAAAAATGATAAAAATAGACAAAAGAGGTCATGCAATATGCTGCAAGTCAGTATTTAGCTACGAGAAATGGTTTTGGGTATGTTAAACCTAAAATTTTGATATTTAAGCATCTTTAAAGAAAAAAGTTCCACTAAAAACCACTTGCTGGAGTGCCTCAACAAGAGAGTAGGATATAAAAATCTCAATCACTCCTCTGAGAAGACAGACTTCTTAAGGAAGATGGGTACACCACCCGGTCCAGCCACATATTTTCTTTACTCCTTCTGCTGATTCAAGAAGGGCAGTTGTCAGTTACTGGTGTAAGTAAGTGCACTTAGTACTGGCTAACCGCTTAGGAGGTCTAAGCCTGCCCAGGAATAGTGTGGTTAGGTAAACTGACCATCCCGACATGACCATAGCTGTTTACCATGGACGTAAAACAATAACACAACAACAACAACACAATCATGTTTGTCTGCCTGTTTTACTTAGGAAATAACTTTTGTGACATCTTATGCTTCCCAGCATCATGAAGCCTTTGTAAAATGTGATCTACTCCTAGGGAATAAAATTCTTACTTTTAAGAGATTACCCCCTTGGATGAGGGAAGCAAAAATGAAAATGTCAAGTTTCTTCCCTTGAAAGTGTACCCATTTAACTTAACAGACCAGGGGCCGTATTTATAAAACAACTTAAGTGGTTGCTATGCTGTTGCTAAGGCTACATTTCTATGAAGGCGTTTTCCTGCAACTATGAAATTTGCTCTGGAGGAACAGTCTTTTTAGACTGTTCCTCCAGAGCAAATTTCATAGTTGTAGGGAATCTCCTTCATAGAAACTCAGCCTTAGCAACAGCATAGCAACCGCTTAAGTCGTTTTATAAGTACGGCCCCAAATCATTGATACAATGTATTTGCAAACAGTGCAGTTCTGGATAAAATGTCTTATAATGAGTCATCCATCTTGGTCTACTCTGTTGCCATTCTGTTTCTGATTTGAGTCAAATGAGCCATGACACGACAAACCAACAAAGTAGGATGTGCTCCCAGCAAAGACTCAGATCAGCCTGTGCAACTTCCCAGTCCAAACAGTCTTCTCTGTATGCTTAAAAGGTAGCTAGGGGTCTAAGCTAGCTCCATGGGTACAGCAAAGACTCTGATCAGACTGGGTGGATGCCAAGGCTGATTTGAGTCTACACTG
This sequence comes from Ctena decussata, assembly GCA_963989385.1. Taxonomy (NCBI): domain Eukaryota; kingdom Metazoa; phylum Mollusca; class Bivalvia; order Lucinida; family Lucinidae; genus Ctena; species Ctena decussata. Next base: position 18,592,798 of record OZ022501.1, read on the forward strand.
GGTGCATGCCTTTTGTTGATTTTGTCGTGTCTCGGCTCAAATAGCCTTTTCTGATGCATGGACTGGATAAGGCTGAGAAATGGAAGAGTTTAATATATTTATGGATGTTAATTTAAAAAGCTTTTAAAAGTTTCAGGCATTTCTGTATCTTAATTTTGTGCCGTGGGCTAGCAACATTGAAGTTCAGACATGCAACTTGCAGACAAGCCCGTTCACCTGTGCAGCTAAACTAGGGTCTCCATGCATGCATTTTATTTGAATGGTATTTTATAGTGTCCCATGTTGCACCACTGACATTGACTTGGAAGATTCCCAGCGGGCACATGACGTTGAAATGACGTCGTACTGACGTCGATGCGATGTGATGACGTCGCATCGACGTCAGTACAACGTCATTTTGACGTCATGTGCCTGCTGGGTTAGCATGCCATAGAGGAGTACCAGAAAGTTTGAAATGGCCATGCTTCATCACAAGATGTTTCTTGACAGTAATAAAGGAAGTACGTTTTACTGCTGTTTTGTCTGTTTTTTATAGTGCTGTATTTATAGAGGATCTTATACGAGTGGTCATTTTATATGAAATTTATGAAACAAGCCTTTGGCGAGTTTCATAAAATCCGTATGAAATGACCATGAGTGTAAGATTCTGTTTATCATATGACCCTTTAAAATGGGATTTTATAGCCTTCAAACTGAACATTATTTCAGTGAGAAAATGCATTGCTGACATAGACATTATCAATGATGATAGGTGTGTGTGCCAAAGTATACTATGCAAAATATATTTAGCAAATTTTTATATTTTGCAATTTTTCTCATTACTGAGGTGCAACATTGAGCGAAATAAAATTGAATTGAAAGGAACCGTATTTGGGGCTTAAGATACCATGGGATTACAGAAGCCATCTTTAAAAAGGATATCGGGGGAAAAGCGATAAGCGCGGAAGGGGTCATTAGCCGAAATTAGCACCCATTGAAAAGCAACATAAAAATGGTCAGCATGTGATTTTTTGTACGGTATTTCTTAACATTTTCATGCTCAGTTTTCTTGTCAAAGCTTTTGATTGTGTAAAAGATATGGGTAACCTTAACAACTGACGAATCTTAGCATGCGCCATTGACGTTAAAACGTGTTAATTCGGTCCAATGTGCAACGATTCACGGATGCTTCAGTTCAATGCAGGATCAAAACCCAAGAAAAACAATAGGCTAAAATTAAAGGTCACTCCATGATTAATTTAACTGTGAAGTTTCTTCATTGAAGTATAACGTAACTGTGAGAAAATGATGACGTTAGTCTGAGACTTTTGACTTATGTTCAGTAACCGGGAAGAATTTTCTTTCTGAATTGTTTACATTATCATATTGGTAGCTACCAAACAATCATACACTCAAAAGGGATTCAAGAAATACCGATTGAAAACAAGTATTTAAGACGATAACGTAAAAACAAGGGAAAACGTCAAATTTTCGAACTTTGCAAACCTCATACTCGTAGCATATTCAAATGTTTTAGAGCGTTTTCCTTTATTTTAACAGCAAACCAGCCGCCTCATTATGGTTGTGGCTTTTGTACTTGATCATAAATGTCGTTCAGATACAATGGTCATAAAAACTGACGTCACGATAGTTCAAACGCTACAATTGAGCTATCTTGATTCTTTTACCTGCCAGTCCATCTCGAATGATCGGCCTTTATATCTTTATGCAGTAAAGTGACAATAAAAGCCTAATATGGTGAATCTGACACATATAAAAAAATTGCTATATTTATTGTGCATAGTATATTATTACATGTGTGGTCATATGATTTTTATGACATGACATTATCCACTGAATAACAGTGGCTTCATATGATAAATTTGGTTATAAGATGGGGGATTTCCCTTTTAAAACAACCTGAAAATCTAGATCCATCTAAGATGGATCTAGATTTCTAGGATCATTTTGGAAGGATGAAACCCGTAATAGAGCAGAATTACACAAGACTGATTTCAACATTTGGGTTCAATGAAAGGGGGAAAATTTCCATCTTCTACCTGAATTTTTTGGATATAAGTCAACCCTGACAAAGTTGACTGTCAGTATCTATAAAATGGTTGTATTTCTCTTTTCTTGAAAGTAGTGATAATAAATGATAACACTGTCAGTTTTGTGTATTTTCTTCAATCACTGAAAAGTTTGTGTATATAGGTATGGTGTTATCTGTGGATGAGATCTTGTCTGCCTTATATCACTGACGAACCTTAGAATAATTTTGTCATACTGTACATATATGGTATTATTTATAAGGACTATTTGAAATGAGCAGCAACATGAGAAAACTAACAAAGTGGCATATGCCTCCAGCGAAGACTTAGATTGACTGTAGCATCCGCCCAGTCCAATCAGGATCTTCCCTTTGCCCTTGAAAAATAGCTAAGGGTATAAGCTAGCTCCATGTGGACAAGGAAGACTCTGATCAGACTGGGCGGATGCCCATGCTGTACTGAGTCTTCACTGGGTGCACATGCCACTTTGTCGGTTTTGTCGTGTCATGTGCCAAATGTAGCATGTATTGACCTATTACTGAAACATTTTGTATCATTATGCATCAATACATTTATTTTTGAATAGCCCTATCTAGTGTTTAATACATAAAATAATTATATTGGTATCACTATTTGTTTCACATGAGAAAGAAGTGCATTTTTTTTGCATAACAAAAAAGTGTCATGTGTTGTCGTTAAATGGCCAAAAACTGGTGAAAAGGTCCCATATGGACATTCCACTAACAAGCAGGCATCTCCATTTGCCAGCCAAATTGTATCCTTCCCATCTTGGCTGCTGAAAGGTTTCACTGTACTGGTATATATAGGAATCTTTAGTTCAGTATGGTTTCAAAACGTTTGTGATTTTATATGGTCAGATGTTGGTCATTGTTTAAAAATGGGAAATGGATAAACTGGATAGGAAATTAGGGCTTAGTATATATAAATGGCAGGATATTGGGAAAAGCAGGTACTAAAAAAATTGGGGGTTTTAGTGGGTTTTCACTTGTCTGTGATTGATTAGCAGTGTGGTCACTTATAAAGTTGCCCACTTTTTCTGTTTTGTTTTTTAATATAGAATAGAAAATAGGTAGAATAGATGTTTCATGTGTTTTGAAGATCCTGTATGTCTATGAACCACTACTGAACCCAGGGCGAGGGTTACAAGCATATAAAACAGGTTTAAGCCCCCCAATCATTAATTACTCACTGTTTCAAGCTAGTCTTGTTTTGTTTGGCTTGTCATTGTTGTTTTCCTTTCCTGTTTGAGCTGCCACACAACAAAACTGACAAAGTGGCATGTGCGTCCAGCGAACACTCTGCCCAGTCTGATCAGAGTCTTTGCTGTCAGCATGGCGATAGCTAAGGCCCTGAGTACCTTCAAATGCATAGCGAAGAGTCTGATCAGACTACCCATTAAGTGACAACTAAGACTGATCAGACCGGGTGGATGCCCAGGCTGATCTGAGTATTCACTGGGTGCACATGCCACTTTGTTGGTTTTGTCATGTTGTTGATCATTTGCTATCTCAGGCAGTTTGTGGAGGTTGATAATGTTTGTTCATTTACTTTTCAAAGAACTGGCAGACAGAAATCTGTTACAGATCCTGCAAAGTCTGGATGGACAAAGACAGCACCAGGTCACAGTTCTCCTTCAAAGAGGGGTTAGGGGATCTCCGTTTACAAAAATTTAGGTTCATTTTTATAAGCTCACCTGAGCACCAAGTGCTCAAGGTGAGTGCTCAAGGTGAGGTATTGTGATCGGCCTGTGTCTGTCTTCCATGCATCCGTTGTCAACTTTTGCTTTGAAGAACTTCTCTTCCAAAACTGCTGGACGGGTTTTGAAATATTTTCACAGAAATGATCTTTGGGGGACTCTCTACCAAAATTGCTCAAATGGTTCTGCACCGAACAATATGACTGTCAGAGCAAAAATAGAAAAACCTATAAACGACTTCTCCAAAACTGCAGGACAGATTTTGAAATAATTTCAAAGAAATGTTCCTTAGTAAACCCTCTACTAAAATTGCACAAATGGTTCTGCTCCACTGAACAAGATGGCCACTAGCGCTAAAAATATATAAAAAACTTTAAACTTTTAACTGGTGTAAGGATTTTGAAATAATTTCACAGGCATGTTCCTTGGGGAACCTTCTACCAAAATTGCTCAAACGGTTCCACTCTGATGAACAAGATGGCCGCTAGAGCTAAAAATAAAAAAACCCTTTAAACTACAACTCCTCTTAAACCGGTGAAAGGATTTTAAAATAATTTCATAGAAATGTTTCTTGGGAGACCATCTATCAAAATGATTCAAACGGTTCTGCTCTGCTGAACAAGATGGCCGCTAGAGCTAAAAATAAAAAATCCTTTAAATGACTTCTCCAAAACTGCTGGACAGATTTTGAAATAATTTCACAGGAATGTTCTTTAGGGGACCCTTTACCAAAATTGCTCAAACAGTTCCATTCAGCTAAACAAGATGGCTGCCAGAGCTAAAAATAGAAAAAACTTTAAATGACTTCTCCAAAACTGCTGGACAGATTTTTAAATAATTTCACAGAAATGTTCGTTGGGAGACCCTCTTCCAAAATTGCTCAAATGGTTCTGCTCCACCGAACAAGAAGTCCGCCAGAGCCAAAAATAGAAAAAAAAAAAAACCCTTAAATGATGTCTCCTCCAATTTTGAAAAAACTCCACAGAAATATTTCTTTGGAGACCTTCTACCAAAATTTCTAGAAAGGTTCCGCTCAGCTGAACAAGGTGGCTGCCAGAGCTAAAAATAGAAAAAGCCTTTAAATGACTTCTTCTCCTAAACTGATGGTCAGATTTTGAAATAATTTCACAGGAATGTTCCTTGGGGACTTTCTTCCAAAATTGCTTAAACGGTTCTGCTTCACAGAACAAGATAGCCACCAGAGCTATAAGAGAGAAGAAAAAAAAAAAATATCTACAACAGCTCTTAAATGGGTGAAAGGATTTTAAATTAATTTCACAGGAATGTTCCTTGGGAATGCTCTAAAGTTTCCACTAGGCTTAATAAGCTGGCCGCCAGAGCTAAAAATAGAAAAAACCTTAAAATGACTTCTCCTTCTAAATGGTTGAAAGGATTTTGAAATAATTTCACAGAAATGTTCCTTGGGTAACCCTCTTCTTAAATTGCTCAAACAGTTCTACTCTGCTGAACAAGATGGCCTCTAGAGCTAAACATATAAAAACTTTAAATAACTTCTTTTCCTAAACGGGTGGAAGGATTTTATAAATAATTTCACAGAAATGTTCCTTCTGTCCTTCTCTACAAATTTAAACTACTACAAAAAGATGATTTTTGTGGTACCCATGGCCAAGTTTGGAGCGGATATAGGAGTTCACTTTTCCATCCGTTCGTCCGTCAGTCCGTCCGTCCGTCCGTCCATCCACAATTATGTTGACCCTAGCGTTCATGTCTATTATTAGCTCACCTCAGCCGAAGGCTCAGAGGTGAGCTTATAGGATGGGAGTCGAGCCGTCGTCCGTCCGTGGGTGCGTGGGTGGGTGCGTCAACACTTTCAAACATAAATATCTCAGAGACCAATGGGCCAATCGCTATCAAATTTTATCTGAAGCATTATTTGGGTGGGGAAAGGCTGCATTAGGTTTTGGTGCCGATCAGCTCAGAACTCTGGTTTCCATGGCAACAGATAGCCCCCATAGGGTGATAATGGGGAAAATGGCGTCATCACGTTATCTCAACTGTTTTTGCTTAGATCCTTATCATACTTGCAGGTAATGATGACATACATAAGAGCTTGGATGAGTTCGAAATTTGGCCAGATTCGAGCGCAGACTACAGAGTTAGCTGCCCTTGAGTGTTTGAAAAAAAAACCATAGTCTTATAATGGAGAAAACAACGTCATCACATATTTTTAGAAAAACTTTGTCATCGCTCTATTGCCTACATTATTCAACGGATTTTAAAATAACTTCACACAAATGTAGGGCATGACAATATCTCGAGCAAGTTCGACTTTCAGGATGCTGCGCCCAAGGTCAAGGTCACTGTGGCTATTTTTAGAAAAACTTTGTCAGCGCTCTAGCACCTACTTTTCTCAATGGATTTTAAAATAAATTCACACTAATGTAGGGCATGACAATATCTCGAGCAAGTTCGACTTTCAGGGTGCTGTGCCCAAGGTCAAGGTCACTGTGGCTATTTTTAGAAAAACTTTGTCATCGCCCTAGCACCTTCATTTCTCCATGGATTTTGAAATAACTTGACACAAATGTAGGGTATGGCAATATCTCAAGCAAGTTCTACTTTCAGGATGCTGGGCCCAAGGTCAAGGTCACTGTGGCTATTTTTAGAAAAACTTTGTCATCGCTCTAGCGCCTACATTTCTCAACGGATTTTAAATCAACTTCACACAAATGTAGGGCATGACAATATCTCAAACAAGTTTGACTTCCAGGGTGCTGTACCCAAGGTCAAGGTCACTGTAGCTTTTTTTAGAAAAACTTGGTCAAGGTCACTGTGACTATTTTTAGAAAAACTTGGTCATCGCTCTAGCGCCTACATTTCTCAATGGATTTTAAATCAACTTCACACAAATGTAGGGCATGACAATATCTCAAACAAGTTTGACTTCCAGGTTGCTGTACCCAAGGTCAAGGTCACTGTGGCTATTTTCAGAAAAACTTTGTCATCGCCCTAGCACCTTCATTTCTCCATGGATTTTAAAATAACTTTACACAAATTTAGGGTATGGCAATATCTCAAGCCAGTTTGACTTTCAGGATGCTGTGCCCAAGGTCAAGGTCACTATGGCTATTTTTAGAAAAAGTTTGTCATCACTCTAGCACCTACATTTCTCAAAGGATTTTAAAATAAATTCACACAAATGTAGGGCATGACAATATCTCGAGCATGTTTGACTTTCAGGGTGCTGCAATCAAGGTTTTTGATTAGATCCTTATCATACTTGCAGGTAATGATGACATACATAAGAGCTTGGATGAGTTCGAAATTTGGCCGGATTCGAGCACAGACTACGGAGTTAGCTGCCCTTGAGCGTTTGAAAAAAATCCCGTAGTCTTATAATGGAGAAAACAACATCATCACATTTTCATTTTTCATCGGATCCTCTTCATACTTGCAGGTAATGAGGATATGCATAAAAGCTTGGATTAGTTAGCATTTCGGCTAGATCCCACCACTGACTATGGAGTACCTGCCCTGAGCATCCAAAAAATCAATGTCGCCACTTTTTCTTGGTTTCTACTGATCCGATCCTTTTCAAACTTGCAGGTAATGAGGAAATGCATAATATCTTAAACAAGTTCAAATTTTGGCCAGATCAGGCCAACCACTACGAAGTTAGCTGCCCTTGACAGCTCTGCCTATTGTGCTCTTGATCGGATACTTTTTAAACTTGCATATATTAAATGAGGGCATACATAATGTTTTGGATGAGTTTGATTTTCAGCCTGATTAGACCACTGACTGTGGAGTAAGCTGCCCTTGAGCATCTTAAATATCCCTGTAGGTTTACAATGTCTCTCAGGTGAGCAACTGTTGCCCTTTGGGCTACTTGTTCTTAATCTAAGATACCTACATTCATCAAACCTGGTATAAAGTTTCTTCTTAGAATGGTTTTGAGGAACCTTGCACTTATTTTGACCTTTGACCTATTTTTCATGCTCTAATGACTTAGTAGAATTCTATGCCATCCGTCCGTCCACAATTACGTCGACCCTAGCATTCGTGTCCATTATTCTCAATCTATGATACCTACAGTCATCAAACTTGGTATAAAGTTTCTTCTTAGAATGGTCTCGAGGAACCTTGCACTTATTTTGACCTTTGACCTACTTTTCATGCTCTAATGACTTAGTAGAATTCTGTGCCAAAAATTACGTTAACCCTAGTGTTTAAGTCCATTTCTCTCCATCTATGATACCTGCAATCTTCAAACCTGGTATAAAGTTTGTTTTTTTTGTTTTTTTTTATAATTTATTTTTATTTTCCTCTGACAAATCCAATCTCACGCCTGGTAAACTATCACAGGTACCTCCGCGGAGGTACCGATAAAATGTTGTGACAGGCATCCGGAGCTACCTGTGACGGACCAAAAATAAACAAAAAACGGTAGGTATTCGTCTTTTTTGATAAAATACATTATAACCAGGGGGTTTATTGAAAATCAAAGAATGCTATTCGACCCTTATATACATTAAGTTTTGTTACACGGTATATCCCCGGGAACTTTACGTATATACAGAAGATATGACTTTTGAAGTGGCTTTAAGGTCAGGCGAAAGTACTCAAAACAAGAACAAATCGGTTGTTTAAGGTCCTAAATGCACTTTTCTTGCATAAGAATCTGTTGATCTGGATACACTGACGTAAAGTAAACCCCCTTGCCCAAATATAAATGCCGATAAACTCCAAATAAGGCTGGATCGGTAAAAAAACAACTGGAGGTGCCTGTGACGGAATGGAGGTGCCTGTGATGTAAGAAAATATAGCGAAAATCTGAAGATTTATAGCGGTTGCAAATATTGATATTCTTCATCTCTAGACCACTGCCTTGAAAGAATCGTTCATTCAACGTCGCAATTTAATCTATCATAATGCGTATATCAAGCATAGTTTTGTTAAAACGACAGACAATGGTCATGAACTTATACAATCAAATTTAAATTTATACAATCAGATTATACATCCTGCTCTCAAAACCAAGATGGAAGTAAGTATACGTTGACAATAGTTCATAAAAGACACGCATGGTAAACCGAGTAAAGAGCTCTTTCCCAGACAGGTGGAAATTCACCTACCCCAAATGAAAACAACGCTAACTTCTGTTTTACCTATTTTATATTTTAAACTACAAAAGTGACCAGAAAGCAAAGTGGGCAGCTGTACAGGACCTTATTGCCAGAAGACTACAGATAAGCGGGCATAAGAACACGTAACATTGATGCTTCACAACAGAAATCCAAAATCCAAAGCAGATCATCTCAAAGAGTTATTGTCCGCTTAGTTTCCGTATCTGTTAGTCAAACATTGACGAGTTGTACGTAGCTGTTGAAATTTTACTGCCTAATTCAGTGTTAGAATAGTTATGAAATGCGCTTAAATAAGAGGCAGGGTTTTTGTGGATGGTGATGACTGCCTGTTAGTCATTCCAAATCGTTAGAAATTGTCGAGGTCACACGCCATGCTAGCTACCCGAAACGTTTGCAAAAACAACGTTTCAGAAGATGACTACGTAGTCTGGCCCATGTTCCTACTTCTGTATGTATTCTCTGCTCTTGAAGGAATTTTTTAAGATTTTAATTTCATGTAGTAAAAGTGCTCTTTTGTTACCAAATTTGATGCAGTGACTGTTCGGAGACTTTGAATTACACGTTATTTACAGTAATATGTGACAGTGTCTGGCATTTTGACTTTAGAGCCTTATGGAGCGGAATTCGGAAATGTTGTTTTTAACATTTTCATATTTATTAGTGCTCCCAGAAGAGATGTAGAGAAGCACAAAGCAATAGCGCTAATGTTTACTGCAAAAGCAAACGAAATTCACACCAACACGATTTTTTGCTTTCGTTTCACTGACTGGATACAATTAACATACTAGCTGGATAAACGTTTATAATTCTGGTTTGTAACATCGCTTTTCACAGATCTGTGATGCGAACATTCTTAAAAGAGTGTAGATGAAGAAAATTAAAGATGTCGATAGAAATGTTTAATCACTCTTTTCAGGTGAAGCTTTGAAATTTATTAGTCAGTGCACGGCAATCCAATTTACTTTACGTGCGAATTTCGTGACGTCACTTTCATTTCACGTTTTGTGATGTCAACGTCGCACCTCCACAAGGCTCAAAATCGCAGGCACTGTCACATATTCCGATCACTTCAATATACTAAACGGTGTAATATTGAGAACATGTCACCTGCCGATGATGTAATCTGTAGGCCTTACGGATGTATTTGGATTCTAGCGCCAACAATTCAAAACTACCCAGACTGAATCACTTGTAGCTGTCAGAGAGTGGTTTTTCCCCCTTTCCCCCCGGAAAAATGGCTATAGAAAGGACGGCTATATAGTGGATTGTCCGGACCTCATAGAGCCACTTTTCCCCCATAGTCCTTTTTCCCCCACCGGGAAATTGGCTATAAGTGAATTTGGTATGGGTTTTGGTATTTTACGGAACGGAACGAAACGGAACGAAATGAAACAGAGACATTTTACGGAATTAATCGCATAAGAAATGTATCAGTTCTTCAAGGGAGGTAACAAACGTGATTAATTACAAAAAAATCAATATGCAAATTTAGCAACCATATTTTTGTAATAACCAATAATTACTAATTTAACGAACAAGCAATATATGATTTCTTCCCATCGCAGATATAAATACTCACTCATACGCATGCAAGCTTACAGGAAGATGTACGAACGAGTGCTTTGTCCAGTCATGTGTGATTTAGTAGGGAGTTTATAACATTGAAAATGATAATCGGACGTGTGTCCCGATGGGAGTCGAGCCCACGACTCCTGCTTGAAAGGCGAACACTAGTCCAGGCCCTCCGCTGCGCGCATGCACAGATGAACGCTTGTACAAACAAAAAGTTATACATATTTACGCACACAACCGCATACACTCATAGCCTTTTTTGGCTAACATGGAAAATCAAAATGCCTACCTGTATTCCCAAAACAAAAATAAGACTGTTGGGCACATGCATGCGGTTCTAGCATCTGTTATCCATCGATATTTTATGGACAGATACTCGTATTTCCGTTTCAGTTATGAACCTCACTATTATGATTGGAGAAGGAGCAAATTCCACTATGTAGCGTGTTTTCCTGTAGTCATATTAGCAGGGGGAAAATCCACTATAGAGGGGAAAAACGGCTATGCAAAAACACGTATAGTAGATTTTCCCCGGGGAAAATTGGCTATATAGTCATATTTCCGGGGGGAAATTCTACTATATAGCCATTTTTCCGGTGGGAAATTCTACTATGGAAAAATCATAGTCATTTTTCCGGGGGGAAAAACTACTAGGGGGGAAAAGCTACTCTCTGACAGTAGCACCTATCACTCCAGTTACCACAAAGTTAACACGTACAGCGAGCGTCATACGACACATGCGAGCGACACATGTGAGGTACCAAAAGGATCAACACTATAGATACCTGTGAGTGTATGCCTGTTGACGGGTATCGGCAATTTTGACAAGTTGACACACCATACGTGTAGCTGGCATGACGTGTGACCTCGACAATAATTTCTGACAAGTTGGAACAACTCATAGCCAGCACATCCCGATCACAGTCATCACCAGTCACAAAATGTTGACTCTTATTTAAGCGCACATTTCATAACGATTCTAACACTGAACTAGGCATTTAATTTTCAGCAACTATGTGAAATTCGTCCATGTTTGACTAACAAAAGCGGAAACAAATTGGGCAATAACTCTTTGAGATGGTGTTTTAGAAATTTTAACATGGAATTTCATGATATACGCATTATGATAGCTTAATGGGACGTTGAATGAATGATTCTTTCCAGGCAGTGGTTTAGAGAAGATGTCAATATTTCCAGCTGCAATAACTTTTCAGATTTTCACTATATTTGCTTACATCACAGGCACCTCCACACCATTGCAGGCGCCTCCAGCTGTTGTTTTGAAAAAATCAAGCCTTATTTGTAGTCAATCGACATTTACATTTGAGCAAGGAGGTTACCTTAACACCAGTGTGCCGAGAAAAACAGATTCGTATGCAAGATCACTGCATTTAAGACCAAAAACGGCCAAATTCTTTATGTTTTGGGTACTGTGGGCTGACATCAACCCCACTTCAAAAGTCGTATCTTTGGTTAATATGGAAAGTTCAGGGGGATATAATGTGTAACAAAACTTTATGTCTATAAGGGTCGAATAGCACTTTTTGATTTTTAATAAACTCCCTGGCTATTTTATATTTTGTCAAAAAAGAGGAAAACCTACCGTTTGCTGTCATTTTTTGGACAGTCACAGGCAGCTCCAGGTGCCTGTCACAACTTTTTATCGGTACCTCCGCCGGAGGTACCTGTGATAGTTTACCAGGCGTGAATCTATAATACAACATTTTATATAAATACATTTTTCAAAATTTCTAACTATAATATAACAATATTGTCATCTCCTCTTCATCAAGGCATATACCCTGTCTTTCATGCATGTATATTATCCTATAAATACAACTAATTTATGTTTTATCTGAAATAGTGCTGAAGAGACTATAAAGTGTTTTCTTAGGATGGTCTAGAGAAGTGTTGCCTTTATTTTGACCTTTGACCTATATTTTATGCTCTGCTGACTTAGTAAATTTTACGTCAAAAATTACGTCAACCCTAGCATACTGGTCCATTTCTTTCAATCTATAATACCTACAGTCATCAAACCTGGTATAAAATTTCTACCTAGGTTGATCTAGAGGATTGTTGTGCTTATTTTGACCCATATTTCATGCGCTGCTGACTTCGTAAATTTTTACTTACAAAATTAAATCAACCTTTTCATTTAATCCATTTCTCTCCGACAATCTATGAGATCTAGAATCATCAAACCTGGTATAACGTTTCATCTTAGAATGGACTCGAGGATTAATGCACTTGTTTCAGCCTTTGACATATATTTCACGTGCTACTAATTTTGTAAAATTTCACATCCAAAATTGTGTCGACCTTAGGGTTTGAGTCCAGTCTCTTTAAATACAGTGGGTGTAATCATCTAACCTGGCTTGAAGATTCTCCTGGGATGCTGCTATTATTTGTACCCTTGACCTTTATATCATGCTGTATTGACCTTGGAAATTTTATGTCAACCTGGCATCCATGATTATATGGACAAGAGCATTCAAGTCCATTTCTCACTAACTATACCACCTACAATCATCAGACATGGCATAAAATGTTTTCTTAAGCTGGTGTCCTCGATTATTTGACTACTTTATACCTTTAACCTATATTTTTAACTCAGTTGACTGCATATAGAGCTTTATGTATAGAACTACATCTTTTCTAGTTTGTAAATCCAATTAGCTCAAATTTCTACATAAATTTATCAAACCTAGTGTTCACTTTCCTTTAACCATGGTATCTACTACTGAGAAAGCATAAGGCAGGTGCGACATAGCATTCCGCAGATTTCTTGTCCTGTCTTGGTAGGTTACTAAAGTAGATAAACAGGAGAACCATGGGAATGCACCCTATATTACCTACAATTTCGTTTGTACAATATAGGTCAGGTGAGCGATCCAGGGCCATCATGGCCCTCTTGTTGCGTCTTGTATGAGTTTTTGTCTCGCCTGGGAAGCAGAGGCGAGACTATATGTATTGCTTTTCCGGTGTCGGCGGCGGCGGCGTAAACTTTGTCGACTTTTCGCGTTCAGGTCATTTTCTCAGAAACTATAAGGGCTAGAGCCATGAAACTTGGTACATGCATACATCTGGAAGAGTAGATCTCAAAGCCATTATCAATATTGAGTCTTGACCTACATTTTACGGTTGACTGACTTTGCAATTTTTTGTGGAGTTTTCGCGTTTAGGTCATTTTCTCAGAAAGTATAAGGGCTAGAGCCATGAAACTTGGTTCGAGTTTACACCTGGAAGAGTAGATTTCAAAGCCATCATCAATATTGAGTCTTGACCTACATTTTACGGTTGACTGACTTTGCAATTTTTTGTCGAGTTTTCGCGTTTAGGTCATTTTCTAAGAAACTATAAGGGCTAGAGCCATGAAACTTGGATCATGCATACATCTGGAAGAATAGATCTCAAAGCCATCATCAATATTGAGTCTTGACCTACATTTTACGGATGACTGACTTTGCAATTGTTTGTTGAGTTTTTTTGCATCTAGGTCTGTTTCTCAGCAACTATAAGGGCTAGAGCCATGAAACTTGGGTCATGCATACATCTGGAAGAGAAGAGCTTAAAGCCATAATCAATATTGAGTCTTGACCAACATTTTACGGTTGACTGACTTTGCAATTTTTTGTCAAGTTTTTGCATTAAGGTCTGTTTCTCAGAAACTATAAGGGCTAGTGCCAAGAAACTTGGTTCATGCATACATCTTTGCTGATTTAGCTCTGTTTTGTGACAAAGCGCCAGCAGGCGAGACACTGCATTCCGCAGAATTCTTTTTGAAAAAGAATGTCAACAATATCAGAAGGATTATCAAGGAAAAAGATCTGGGTCTGGTTGTTTTTTGAAATTTCAAGCGTTAATATCTCAAATACGCCAACATTTTTTGTTGAAAAATGTGAGAAGCTTTTACAATGCTAAAGCTTCTCACATTTTTTTTAAATCAGTGTGTTCTGTTATAAAGTCATAAAACACTAAACAAGTTGACCTCTTAACGAGCTTGTCAGGCTAGGGATGCTCCAGATTTTTTGTAAGATTAAGCAGACTGTTTTAGTTTCTGACAGCTGAGCCATTAATAAACAACTATGTCCAGCCCTTGGTGAATCTTATCAGATAGTGGCAACCATGAACTTGGACAGCTGAGGCATTAATAAACAACTATGTCCAGCCCTTGGTGAATCTTATCAGATGGTGGCAACCATGAACTTGGACAGCTGAGGCATTAATAAACAACTATGTCCAGCCCTTGGTGAATCATATCAGATGGTGGCAACCATGAACTTGGACAGCTGAGGCATTAATAAACAACTATGTCCAGCCCTTGGTGAATCTTATCAGATGGTGGCAACCATAAACTTGGACAGCTGAGGCATTAATAAACAACTATGTCCAGCCCTTGGTGAATCTTATCAGATGGTGGCAACCATGAACTTGTACAGCTGAGACATTAATAAACAACTATGTCCAGCCCTTGGAGAGTCTCATCAGATGGTGGCAACCTTGAACTTGTACAGCTGAGGCATTAATAAACAACTATGTCCAGCCCTTGGTGAATCTTATCAGATGATGGCAATCTTGAAGTTGGACAGCTGAGGCATTAATAAACAACTATGTCCAGCCCTTGGTGAATCTGAGCGGATGGTGGCAACTATGAACTTGGACAGCTGAGGCATTAATATACAACTATGTCCAGCCCTTGTTGAGTCTCATCAGATGGTGGCAACTATGAACTTGGACTGCTTAGGCATAATAAACTTCAATTTCCAGCCCTTGGTGAGTCTCATCAGATGGTGGCAACAATGAACTTAGACAGCTGAGGCATTAATAAACGACTATTTCAAGCCCTTGGTGAGTCTCAACAGATGGTAGCAGCCATGAACTTGGACAATTGAGGCATACTAAACAACTATTTCTAGCCCTTGGTGAGTCTCATTAGATGGTTGCAGCCATGAAATTAGACAGCTGAGGCATTAATAAAAGACTATTACTCGGCCCTTGGTGAGTCTCTTCAGATGGTTGCAGCCAAGACAGACAAATGGACAATCTATAACGAATCCAGTGAAAGGCCTACTTATACCAAAAATTGCAATAGGCAAAATAATATATTAATTTAACACAAAATTTCAACACAAATTTACATAACTTCTATGTTTGTGACTTTGACCTAAAGTCAGCAGCAGCATTAAGATGATGTTAACTAATCAGTTTCAACCATTACTTGAACCAAGTAACATAGCAATCTGAGAAGTCTCTGACATACATCTTCCCATTTATTACATTGGAGTGTGAGATGAAAAAAAAGGAAACAGGAGCCAAAATAAATCTCATCTTGTTTTTCTTTCCCACAATAATCCTGTCTATTTTCAAGATGTATGCACACTTTCTGACAGAAGCCGAGAAATCTTTAACAAAAAAATTAATTTGAGAGAAAGATGATGGACAAACAAGGGAATGATAAGCAGGAGGTAGCTGATTCTCTCTTACACGATACAACTAGACATACCCAATGATTGTTCTTAATTTTAAAGTCCTAGCTGTAATTGTTCCTGAGAAATCTGTGACAGAAATTTAATTGGAGGGAAGAAAAAAAATGGACAATCAATAGGAATGATAAGTAGCAGCAGACTGATTCTCTCCTATACACTACAACTAGTCATACCCAACATTTGTACCAAATTTCAAAATCATAGCTGTTGTGGTTGCTGAGAAATCTTTGACAGAAATATAATTAGGGAGACTGATTGGAGAGAAAGAAAACCTGGACAAAGGAAATGATAAGCTGGAGCAAGCAAGCTGATTCTCTCTTACAAGTGCATAACTAGCCATACCCAACATTTGTATCAAATTTAAAAAATCCTAGCAGTAGTGGTTGCTGAGAAATCTTTGACAGAAATTTGATTGGAGAGATATTTGAGAGAAAGAAAACCTGGACAGACAAAGGGAATGATAAGCTGGAGCAGGCTGATTCTCTCTTACACAATGCAGGCTTATTCTCTCTTATACAGTACAACTAGTCATACCCAACATTTGTACCAAATTTCAAAATTCTAGCTATATTGGTTCCTGAGAAATCTGTGACAGAAAAAAAGTTTACACACTCACAAACACAAACACACAAACATGAAAATGGAAAAGACGAAAAACAATATATCCCCAGTATACTTCATATACCAGGGTATAACAACTATTTCCAGCCCTTGGTGAGTCTCATCAGATGGTGGCAACCATAAACTGGACAGCTGAGGCATTAATGAATGACCATTTCCAGCCCTTGGTGAGTTTCATCTGATGTTGGCAACCATGAACTTGGACAGCTGATGCATTAATAAATGACTATTTCTATCCCTTGGTGAGTCTCATCAGATGATGGCAACTACGAACTTGGACAGCTGAAGCATTTACAAATGACTATTACCCGGCCCTTGGTGAGTCTCATCAGATGGTGGCAACTATGAAATTGGACAGCTAAAGCATTTTTAAAAGACTATTACCCGGCCCTTGGTGAGTTTCATCTGATGGTGGCAACCATGAACTTGGACAGCTGATGCATTAATAAATGACTATTTCCATCCCTTGGTGAGTCTCATCAGATGATGGCAACTACGAACTTGGACAGCTGAAGCATTTACAAATGACTATTACCCGGCCCTTGGTGAGTCTCATCAGATGGTGGCAACAATGAACTTAGACAGCTGAGGCATTAATAAACGACTATTTCAAGCCCTTGGTGAGTCTCATCAGATGGTAGCAGCCATGAACTTGGACAATTGAGGCATACTAAACAACTATTTCTAGCCCTTGGTGAGTCTCATCAGATGGTTGCAGCCATGAAATTAGACAGCTGAGGCATTAATAAAAGACTATTACCCGGCCCTTGGTGAGTCTCATCAGATGGTGGCAACCAAGACAGACAAATGGACAATCTACAACGAATCCAGTGAAAGGCCTACTTATACCAAAAATTGTAATAGGCAAAATAATATATTAATTTAACACAAAAATTCAACACAAATTTACATAACTTCTATGTTTGTGACTTTGACCTAAAGTCAGCAGCAGCATTAAGATGATGTTAACTAATCAGTTTCAACCATTACTTGAACCAAGTAACATAGCAATCTGAGAAGTCTCTGACATACATCTTCCCATTTATTACATTGGAATGAGAGATGAAAAAAAAGGAAACAGGAGCCAAAATAAACCTCATCTTGTTTTTCTTTCCCACAATAATCCCGTCTATTTTCAAGATGTATGCACACTTTCTGACAGAAGCCGAGAAATCTGTAACAAAAAATTTAATTTGAGAGAAAGATGATGGACAAACAAGGGAATGATAAGCAGGAGGTAGCTGATTCTCTCTTAACCAATAGGACTAGACATACCCAATGTTTGTACTTAATTTCAAAGTCCTAGCTGTAATGGTTCCTGAGAAATCTGTGACAGAAATTTAATTGGAGGAAAGAAAAAATGGACAAACAATAGGAATGATAAGTAGCAGCAGGCTGATTCTCTCCTATACATTACAACTAGGCATACCCAACATCTGTACCAAATTTCAAAATCATAGCTTTAGTGGTTGCTGGGAAATCTTCGACAAAAATATAATTAGGGAGACTGATTGGAGAGAAATAAAGCCTGGACAAAGGAAATGATAAGCTGGAGCAAGCAAGCTGATTCTCTCTTACAAGTGCATAACTAGCCATACCCAACATTTGTATCAAATTTTAAAATCCTAGCAGTAGTGGTTGCTGAGAAGTCTTTGACAGAAATATGATTGGAGAGAAAGAAAACCTGGACAGACAAAGGGAATGATAAGCTGGAGCAGGCTGATTCTCTCTTACACAATGCAGGCTGATTCTCTCTTATACAGTACAACTAGTCATACCCAACATTTGTACCAAATTTCAAAATTCTAGCTATATTGGTTTCTGAGAAATCTGTGACAGAAAAAAAGTTTACACACTCAAAAACACACAAACACAAACATAAAAATGGATAAGACAAAAACAATATATCCCCAGTATAGTTTGTAAACAAGGGGTATAACAACTATTTCCAGCCCTTGGTGAGTCTCATCAGATGGTGGCAACCATGAACTTGGACAGCTGATGCATAAATAAATGACTATTTCTATCCCTTGGTGAGTCTCATCAGATGGTGGCAACTGTGAACTTTAATAGCTGAGCCATTAATAAACAACTATTTCCAGCCCTTGGTGGGTCTCATCCGATGGTGGCAACCATGAACTTGGACAGCTGAGGCATAAATAAATGACACAAATGGTGGCAACCATGAACTTGGACAGCTGAGATATTAATAAACAACTATTTTCAGCCCTTGGTGAGTCTCATCAGATGGTTGCAACCATGAACTTGGACAGCTGAGGCATTAATAAACGACTATTACCCGGCCCTTGGTGGGTCTCATCAGATTGTGGCAGCCATGAACTTGGACAACTGAGGCACTAATAAACGACTACTTTAAGCCCTTGGTGAGTCTCATCAGATGGTAGCAACCATGAACTTGGTCAGCTGAGGCATTAATAAATGACAATTACCTGGTCCTTGGTGAGTCTCATCACATGGTGGCAGCCATGAACTTGGACAACTGAGGCACTAAAAAACGACTATTTCCAGCCCTTTGTGAGTCTCATCAGATGGTGGCAACCATGAACTTGGATAGCTGAGGCATTAATAAATGACTATTACCCTGTCCTTGGTGAGTCTCATCAGATGGTGGCAGCCATGAACTTCGACAAGTGAGGCACTAATAAACGACTATTTCCAGCCCTTTGTGAGTCTCATCAGATGGTAGCAACCATGAACTTGGTCAGCTAAGGCATTAATAAATGACTATAGCCTGGTCCTTGGTGAGTCTCATCAGATGGTGGCAGCCATGTACTTTGACAACTGAGACATTAATAAACAACTATTTCCAGCCCTTGGTGAGTCTCATCAGATGATTGCAACCATGAACTTGGACAGCTGAGGCATTAATAAACGACTATTACCCGGCCCTTGGAGAGTCTCATCAGATGGTGGCAGTTATGAACTTGGACAACTGAGGCACTAATAAACGACTATTTCCAGCCCTTTGTGAGTCTCATCAGATGGTAGCAACCATGAACTTGGTTAGCTGAGGCATTAATAAATGACTATACCCTGGTCCATGGTATGTCTCATCAGATGGTGGCAGCCATGAACTTGGACAACTGAGACATTAATAAACAACAATTTCCAGCCCTTGGTGAGTCTCATCAGATGGTTGCAACCATGAACTTGGACAGCTGAGGCATTAATAAATGACTATTTCCCGGCCCTTGGTGAGTCTCATCAGATGGTGGCAGCCATGAACTTGGACAACTGAGGCACTAATAAAGGACTATTTCCAGCCCTTTGTGAGTCTCTTCAGATGGTAGCAACCATGAACTTCCTCAGCTGAGGCATTACTAAATGACTATAATCTGACCCTTGGTGAGTCTCATCAGATTGTGACAGCCATGAACTTGGACAGCTGAGACATTTATAAACAACTGTTTCCAGCCCTTGGTGAGTCTCATCAGATGGTTGCAGCCATGAACTTGGACAGCTGAGGCATAAATAAACGACTATAACCCGGCCCTTGGTGAGTCTCATCAGATGGTGGCAGCCATGAACTTGGACAGCTGAGGCATTAATAAACGACTATTAGCCGGCCCTTGGTGAGTCTCATCAGATGGTGGCAGCCATGAACTTGGACAACTGAGGCACTAATAAACGACTATTTCCAGCCCTTTGTGAGTCTCATCAGATGGTAGCAACCATGAACTTGGTCAGCTGAGGCATTAATAAATGACTATTACCTGGTCCTTGGTGAGTCTCATCAGATGGTGGCAGCCATGAACTTGGACAACTGAGGCACTAAAAAACGACTATTTCCAGCCCTTTGAGAGTCTCATCAGATGGTGGCAACCATGAACTTGGCCAGCTGAGGCATTAATAAATGACTATTACCCGGTCCTTGGTGAGTCTCATCAGATGGTGGCAGCCATGAACTTGGCCAGCTGAGACACTAATAAACAACTATTTCCAGCCCTTGGGGAGTCTCATCAGATGTTTGCAACCATGAACTTGGACAGCTGAGGCATTAATAAACGACTATTACCCGGCCCTTGGTGAGTCTCGTCAGATGGTGGCAGCCATGAACTTGGACAACTGAGGCACTAATAAACGACTATTTCCAGCCCTTTGTGAGTCTCATCAGATGGTAGCAACCATGTACTTGGTCAGCTGAGGCATTAATAAATGACTATTACCTGGTCCTTGGTGAGTCTCATCAGATGGTGGCAGCCATGAACTTGGACAACTGAGGCACTAAAAACGACTATTTCCAGCCCTTTGTGAGTCTCATCAGATTATGGCAACCATGAACTTGGACAGCTGAGGCATTAATAAATGACTATTTTCAGCCCTTGGTGTGTCTCATCAGATTGTGGCAACCGTGAACTTGGACAGCTGAGGCATTAATAAATGACTGTTTCCAGCCCTTGGTGAGTCTCATCAGATGGAAGCAATCGTGAACTTGGACAGCTAAGGCATTAATACACGACTAATTTCAGCCCTTGGTGGGTCTCATCAGACGGTGGCATCCATGAATTCTGACAGCTAAGGCCTTAATAAACGACTACTTTAAGCCCTTGTTGAGTCTCATTAGATGGTGGCAACCATGAACCTCGACAGCTGAGGCATTAATAAATGATTATTTCCAGCCCTTGATGAATCTCATCAGATGGTTGCAACCATTAATTTGGATAGCTGAGGTATTAATATATGACTATTTCCAGCCCTTGATGGGTCTCATCAGATGGTGGCAACCATGAACTTGGACAGCTGAGGCATTAATAAACAACTGTTTCCAGCCCTTGGCGAGTCTCATCATTGGTGGCAACCATGAACTTGGACAGCTCAGGCATTAATAAACGACTATTTTCAGCCCTTGTTGTCTAATCAGATGGTGGCAACCATGAACTTGGACAGCTTAGGGATTAATAAACGACTATTTCCAGCCCTTTGTGAGTCTCATCAGATGGTGGCAGCTATGAACTTGGACAGCTGAGGCATTATTAAACGACTGTTTTCAGCTTTTGGTGAGTCTCATCAGATGGTGGCAGCCATGAACTTTGACGGCTGAGGCATTATTTAACGCATATTTCCAGCCCTTTGTGAGTCTCATCAGATGGTGGCAACCATGAGCTTAAACAGCTGAGGCATTAATAAATGACTGTTTCCAGCCATCATCAGATGGGGGCAACCATGAACTTGGAACAGCCCTTTGTGAGTCTCATTTGATGGTGGCAACCATAAGCTTGGACAGCTGAGACATTAATAAATGACTATTTTCCAGCTCTCATCCGATGGTGGCAGCCCTGAATTTGGACAGCTGAGGCATTTATAAACGATTATCTCCAGCCCTTGATGAGTCTTATCAGATGGTGGCAACCATGAAATTGGACAGCTGAGGCATTAATAAACGACTATCTCCAGCCCTTGGTGAGTCTCATCAGATGGTGGCAGCCATGAACTTGGACAGCTGAGGCATTAATAAACGACTATTTCCAGCCCTTTGTGAGTCTCATCAGATGGTGGCAACCATGAGCTTCATGCAAAGATTAAGCTTGGTACATAGATCCAAGCTATATCTGTGTTTGTTTCTCAAAAAAAAAATTTCATATTTTTTTGTTGTTGTTTTTGTCACCAAAGGCCTGTATGGGAAATTTAATGTCTTGAATTGATTTGGAACTGGTGGAGTATTCGTAGTGGCAGAACAATCACATTAGTGTTCAGAATTTGGAATAGTCAGAAAGGCAGTTTTCAGAAGTTTATACATAGACTGGCAGTGGTTAAAAACAAAAAACAAAATATCAGTTTGCGGCATCTGGATGAATTAACTTGGTCATTCTTTAATCTTCCTTTTTTACCCAGGTCTCTCATATTTCCACAATTTCATACATCTCAAAAGCCACTGGGCAGATTGTAACCAAATTTCATATACTCAGGGAACAAAAATTTGGTTTCATGCCCATATATGGTAAATACCTTAAAAACCTTCTGCAGAACCAATTGAATGATGACCTTGAACTTGGTATGTAGCATTGGGTACTCAATTACCACCAAGATTGTTCAAATGGTGACCTTGGCTAGACCTTGACTTTTTTACGGCAAAGTGAAATATGGGAAAATGGTATAACGTATGACTTCATTGAAAGTTTTGAAGATTCTGGCCCTAAAATTTGGTATACATGTACAGTCATCTTAATAAGTACATGAATATTTGTGAGTGAAGAGGTCAAGGTCATTCTTTGACCTTTGACCCAGGACTCATATTTTTTTATCAATTTCAAACATCTCCATACTTCAAAGTGAATTCTCGATGCACTACTTTTAAAGTTTTGATCGGATACATTTGCTGGGGGTCTACGTTAGAAATTTTAGTGAATTTTCACTGCTGTGATGAAAGAGTTGCTTAATTTTGATTGATTTCAACAAACGCCTTTGCGCTTTTAGTATGTGTAGAAAGATATATTTTGAAGAAAATTTATATCATTTAATTGCGTCATCATGATCATGTACCATTACCCCGTACATACTCCAGTGGATGAAGATCCTGTACATTGAGAGCTACTTTGAGATGCACTTAAGATATAATCTTTATAACATTGTTAACAAAACACTACATGAACACTATAAAAGGCTAAAACATGCTCATATTTTGAGACACTTTACCTAAATTATAAAGAAAATGTTTTGCCCTAACGAGGAAGACCCTTGTCTAGAGTCCCAAATATGAAACCATGTAGTATTAGCATGCTAGTAATTATTGCAGATGCCAACAGTGTGTGTGTGTGGATGCGTGTGTGTGTGTGTGCGTGTGTGTGTGTGTGGATGCGTGCATGCATTTGTGTGTGAGTGACACGCCTGCAAACAAATGAGCTCAGAAAACTACTATAAACCTATACAGTGAAACTATAGTGTACTAAAAATTTATGGACTGAGTCTTATGCAGGGGCATTCGTTTACTTTTGACATATTGTTTTCTTCAGTCCTAGTTTTAAGGGTCTCCGTGTGCAGTGATTAACCTGAGAATCCTTAAATGATTTTAAACAAATAAGCTGCAGAAACATCGGACGAGATATGTTGTCTATGATAGCTCATCATTTCTTTTCTTTCTTCCTCTCTCAGGAAGACGGCCCGATATAGGCTGATATACTGCCTTAAAGGTCTATTAAACTCATTAAATAACCAACCAACAAAATCCACCTTGCACAGTTGCTGAGAAATCTGTTAACGAGCTATTGCATTATGAGAAAGAAAGAAAGAGGAAGAATAAGAGAGGGCCCATTCTCTATCCCACAATACAAGTCATTCTCAACTCATATACCAAATAGGAACCTTCTACCTTGAACAGTTGCTGAGAAATCTGTTACGAAAAGTACAGTACTTAATGCATGGAGAGTAAGAAAAGTGAACAAATACCAGGAAGAACAACCAGGTAAGGCCAGTTGTCTATCCCTCGGTTCTACTTGTCATTGTAACCTGTATACCAAATATGAACTGTCTAAAATGTTTGCAGACATATCTTTGACAAAATAGTGTAGAGAGAAAGAAAGGCGAGAAAGAAAATTGAAGAATAAGAGGAGAGGACTTGTTCTCGATCCAACTATACAACAGGTCATTGTCAGTTGAACAGTTGCTGAGAATTTTTTTTACAAACTACAGTACTGAATGCATGGAGAGACAGAAAAATGGACAAATACAGCAGAGAACAAATAGGAGAAAGCCAGTTCTCTCTTCTCGTTTTCAACCTGTTGCCAGCTATGAACTCTCTATCTTATACGGTTGTGGGGATATCTTTGGCGAAAAAATGTGGGAAGCGTCCCCAACAATTCTCCTCACCTCGAATAGCCACGCACGGTACTGAAAATTCAGTTTTTGGATGAAGGGTAACCATTAAGTTTGTAAAAAAATGACTGCACTAATATTTCTTTGATTTTCCTACAAAATATATCAAAAGATTTGTAAGATAGTGTAGAATACTAGGATAACACAACATTTTTTTTTATTTTAGACCTGTGTTTTAAGAAAAACGAAGAAAACTGAGTAACTTTTGCTCTTTCTCTATTTTCCCTATATACTTAAGGAAATAATGGTCATGTAAATCAGAGCAAAAATGACCGCATTAAATGTAGACTTAAAAGTTTGAAGAAAATATCTATGAGCAGCTTAAGAAGTGCACTACATTGACCTAACACAACATTTTGTATTCAAGGGAGGCAAAAAGAGAGAAAAAGTGTCGATGCCCTATGTAATTTAATGCTATTTCAAGCTCACGCGGTATCGTCGTTTACAGGTAGAGCATATGGGGCTGAGGAAAAAAGTTGTCCATGAAAAAGGGACAAATACAGAGAACAAACCGGAGAAGGCCGGTTCTCAATCCTACGGTACAACCTGTCATTTCAGCCGGTATACCAAATATGAACTTTCTATCTTGTGGAGATATCTTTGACGAAAAAGTGTTACGGATGAACGGAATTATGGACAGATGTAAACCAGTATAGCCCTAACTTTTTCAAAGCGTGTAATATATAGAAAATGGTAAATGATAGTAAAAAAAACAAGCAAATTCGGTGAATTTTTGTCCCCCCGCCTTTAGACTAATCCAAAAGCCACATGCACATCAAGTGACTGCCCATCTAAGTGAAGCCTTCAAAGTATCAAAACTGTAGTTCTAAGCCGCATGCACAAGATACCTCAGTACCCAATAGGTCTTCCAATGTCGAAAACTGACTAAACTCTCTCAAAGCGAAAAAGTAGTAAAAATTATCAGGAAACAACTAAGTCACAAACATAATAACAGACCATAAAGAAGAAGTCTGCAAAGTTTCAGAATGGTTCATAAAAATGTAAGAGTAGTAACGCACATACGGGGCCTACTTAATAGGTCTTCTGATGCTGAAAAATGACTAAGTTCGCACGCTAAAAAGTAGTAAAAAATTCAAGCGTAACCCTTAATGAATTTATATAGACCATGAAGAAGACTGCAAAGTTTCAGAATGGTTCACTAAAAAAATGTAGGAGAGTTGCTTTCACAAGGTATCCACCCAATAGGTCTTCTGATGCTGAAAAAAATGACTAAGTTTGCAAAGCAAAAAGAGTGTTGAAAATTGTCTGAGCACAATCTCTAAGTCACATGCATATCTATAGACTACGAAAAAGAAGCCTGCAAAGTTTCAGAATGATTTATGAAAAACTGTAGGACAATTTGTGCACACAAGATACCTACTCAATAGGGCTTCTGATGCTGAAAAATGACTAAGTTCGCAAAACGAAAAAAGTGATAAAAATTATCCGAGCATAACCCAAAGTCACATTTCTTTTTAATGATTATGCTTGTTTTATGATTTTTTTTTTATTTTATAAATTTATTTGCATATGGCATTAATGCTGCATTCGAGATCTTAATCAGATAACGCTGCATCATTGCACACAAAAAATAACAAAACTCCATTTAAATACCGTACAAAACTGCAACGTGTGTAAATATACTGAACGAGAAAATAGAAAACCTTCAGTTCATGTACTAAAATGTCTTAAACGAGTATATATCTTTTTAATCATTCGACAGACTGTTTCAAGGTTGCCACTTCAAAGGTCGGCAATAATTTAGTCCGGACATGTATAACTGAATTTATCTATTCTATTCTATTCTATCCCGTAACCTTACAATGTCGTTGGGGCACCACAGATGACTTCGAAACAATCCCTTTCCACCTATACACCATTAAAGGACCCATTAGGCCATGAGCCAGAAATGGTTTACCTCCCCCCAGGGGGAATTTTGTAGACCATACTTTTCTTAAAGCCCAGCATCTTAGAAGTATTTTGCAGCATGTTAGCCCTCAGGCGAGTGGGGCGTTAAGCTGTAACAGCCTGTTACAAACGTTACCCATTAAAAAATAAACATAAAATAAAAATAATAAAAAAATATAAAAAATAGAAATCACTTTCCTATGTTTAAAGTTATAGTGGAGTCTAATAGAACAATCCAGTAGCTAAAAGTTATGATGTTTGACAGGTCACTTTAGCTCACATGGTGTCATATACGTGACATTTGTCTTTACACTCCATTAAAATTGCTATTTCTATCCAAAATACTTTCTTTTTGTAAGTTACTCCTTTATTATTAGACCATATCTTTGTTACTGTATTAAAGACAATTTATTGATCTTTTCAGATCTGCAAAAATTATTATCCTATCTTGTACACTTTGGGAGAAATAGGATGTTTAACACAGTACCCCCTTATAAATGTTCCATATTACAATTATCACTTTCTGTATAATTCAAGTGCTTGAACTACACTGTATGAATTAAAAAACAACAGGAAAAGGTAATATTGAATATGCCAGCCTATCTAAACAGCAAGGAACAGTTCCACAATATTTTGAACGCATTTTAGTCGGCCATAATGATCGATTATATACGTTACCGAGGGCTACTTTGTTAAACTCACATAATTTGATGATAGAATCATTTTATTTTCGTTGGTAGCACTTTCTTCATGAAATAATCTTTAAATATAATAGAAAAAATGCATTCTGGTTTATTTTCTATGATAAGTCATTACTAGAAGTAACGTAAATAACATTAACATTTAAACTATTTCATTATAATACCTTTAATCAGGTTTTTTCCCACTGTCACATAAAAAACAATAACATATATAAGTCTGGGTGTTCTTATGATATACTGTGTACTTGGACCTAGCAACACTTCTCTCAGTTATTTCTCTTAGGGATTCATGAGGTGTGTTTTATACGTGATTAAAACCAGTATACTACAAATTGTAATGTTAAGGGCAAAGATATATTCTGCACACGTAAAATGTTTTTTTTTTTTGCTGGCAACTTTGTTATTATATCAAAGATCAATTTGTACATTTTGAGTTCTAAAGACAGTAACATACGTTAAATTTTGTTTTATACAACTTAAAAAAAATAAACAAAATACCACACCAGAAAAGATAAAAAAGATAAAGCCGCAGCTAAGCTAGCATAGATTTTGCATATAGGGCTCGAATAAAATGATATACAATCAGTATGATAACATTAAAAGCTAAGCGCTTTTGATGTGTTTAGTATAAAATTATAAAATAATCAGTAATTAACAATGCAAATGTAGTACCACCTTGTTTACTGACTGGATTTGGTATAATTTTTACGTGCACACTGAAAAACTATAAAGCAGAACAGTAAACCTGAAGTTTGAAGACTTAAGCCAAATACAGTTCTGCATCAAAGCTTATGTAGATATTTGCTGGCAGCGTATTCTTACTGTTGTAAGACGATCGTATATTTTACGTTACCAAGGGAAACAACATTGCTGAGTTACAGTTAAGAAACAAACTTTTGAAAATAATTAATGGTAGTAACAATACATTGCTTTATTTAGCTTATTTATGTATTTAACAATAATGTGTCAACCAGGAGTTTGGGAGAATAGTATCAGAAACATTTAATACAGAAAAGAGACACTGGCAGTTTACTAGCATACTTTAGCAATCTATTAATGCTATGCTTAAGATGATCTATATTTCTATGCTTTTGTTTCTTTCTTTTTAAAGTCTAAATACTTTGGATAATCTCTTAAAGAACCTAACTACATCCAACCATCTATTAAAGCATCTATTCACCAAAGAACATAAAGATAGGTTTAGTTGGACAAAAATGTTTCAGGGACAGTGTTCCAGTAGCTCTGCACACATAATGAAATGGCAAATGAAAATGACAGAATATATTAATGTTAGTCCTCGCTGTTCAGATATCTATGAGCAAATCTTAGTTGTTCTCCTTCAGAATGTATTCGCCTACACTGTAGTTATGCTTTGCAGCATAATATTGAGAAGAAAAAAAAGAAAAGAAAGGCGGAACAAGTAACGTATACAGCGTATTCATTGCGAGTTTATGGATTCGTCATTTCCGACATCCTAAACTAGCAAAACAGTATTTCTAAAAAGCAAATACTCAAACAATAGAAATAGTGGATACCTATACATGCCAAGGAAGGGTTAACCTAAATAACTTACTGCATTTGATCTCTGTGACCTTGTATTACCATATTGTTTACTTTTTAGCAATAAATATGGTTGAAAACTGCTTATTTATGACATCTTACTGCTTATCTTATCATCTTTGTCCAAATTTATTAAATACTGTTAGGGAATACAGCATTTTGGCATTATCCAAACAACAATTTTAGTTGCTTACATATTGAAAAATTGTCTGACTGAAATTTGTATTTCGTAACACCTTTAGTCCGTGATAGTAACAACAAGTGGGAATAAAACCACGGGGTTTGCAAAATTACCAGACCAGTTAAATATTTGTAACAACATAATGAAAAATAGAACTCCTGAACAAGCTGATGACAGAATGATGTATGCGGTATAAAGTATGTCACTTTCTATCAGCCTTAAATTTTCACATTGGTAATAGTTAATAATGTATTTGATGGCCGGGAGCTGCATAAACAGATCATGTAGATCACAAATTAATATGTAAGTTATGATCTCGGGAGCCACACATATTTGCTAATCTATGTAAAGCAGTTACTGTGCAAAGAGGCTCGTGGCTGACGATTCGACTGACAGCATAGAAAAATGGTGTTTATCCCTGTTGGGAGAGTTGGTACTGCTTTTGATTGCCTCGGCTGGCAGTCACAGTTGCACATTTGTATGTAGGGTAATTGAATGGCTCAGCCAACAGCACAGGTCGCGAAATTGGTTTTATCCCCATCATGACGAGAACCTAAATATTATTCAGTTGCAGCATATATCAACTCTTACTTATTTCATTATATGCATAAAATTTTTAAAAAATCATCTTTATGAAGTCACTTTTAAGTGAAACTGAATTGAAGGCAAGGTCGAAATGCTTCAGCTGTAACAATCTATGTGGGTCTTGCTGAGTTTTTGTGTATTTCAAAGACCTAAATTGCCATCTGTCTACCAGTGGTAAGCTAATACTACAGCAATGAATAATTCATATTGCCCGGGAACTAAATTTTTGATAACAGATGACTCACAAATCTTATCCCCCGACATGTTACAATTATGTAACGTAACATTACTGTTACATTGATTTTAAATATACACTATCCAATGATTTTTTTAATAGTTTGAGGACATATAAAACGGGCGTTTCTTCATGTTTACATATACAACAGTGTCTACTTAAGACATAATATAGATAATATTAAAAATGAAATGCAGCTGATGTTGGCTTTCTTAGCTTTTCTCGTCATTTTGTAGGTTAAATTCTTCAAAAATAAGTTTCTGTCCACATTTAATATATCCACTGCTAACTGCTGCCTAACTTATCTAAGCTGTGCATGAATCAAAGAAGATTGATGGAGCACGTATAAACTTCAGTCCACCATTTCAGAGATTTAGTCTGGTTGTTTTTTTTTCGAATTTTTGTAGTGGTTATATACGTTACATACTTATCGTGACTGCTGATGAGTTTTGTAAGACTTTGGTTTGCTTGTTTTTTATACCAGACTATTGAAACAGTCATATATATAACAATTACTTTTCTCTTCACTTCATTCTTACAATTTTCTCCTTATATTACATTATTTAGACACTGAAGGGGAAAAACGTCAAATACAACGTAAACTACGTTATACGGGTTAGTCAACTTATCGTTGACAATGCCAATTACCTTGAAACAGCGATTTATGTACTAGGAGACAAAACCCAACATTATTTAGGGCGAATACTAACATTTGTATACCAATATGTATTTTCTATTATAACTTGAATATGTAAATTTGGGTAGTATAAGTAACGTTGACGTTACACGTTAATGCCCCAACGTACAGAGGGCTAACATGTGTCATTTTGTTTCTTATATAATGTAGTTTCAGAAAATCATAGTGTCCAAAATTCCCCCTTGGGGGGGAGGGGGTCTATGGTCAGCTCAAGGTCTACATAGCTTTATCAGAGATAAAAACGTCTAATCGCAGATCATAACGAAACGCGGTTCAACCTCAGTAGTAACGTTTGGTGATAAGTGTGGGTTGATGTGTATATATTGTTATATTACTGGCAGAAAGTAGTGGGGGTGGGTGGGGGGTGTTTTTTTTTAATGACAAATCGTTTTTCAACACTTTTAATGTGAAACTCAAGGCCCGGATGTTTTAGTTTGAAGTTGGCTTATCGCGGTCATATACAATGACGAAACTGTAGTTAGAAGCTTGCAGCGATACCTCACGATAAAATTTCACATAATTTTTACCACTGATACCTCTATGGGGTCTAACAGAGACGAAAATAAAAGAATGTGCAAACAGCGTATATCCTGATAAGGCGGCTCAGCCGCCTCGTCTAGATCTACAATGTTTGCCCTCTAGTCTTTGAGTTCTCAATATGATATATCTTTGACGAGGCAATTTTTTTTTTCGTCTGCTTTTTGGCGCTTAAAGGGTCAAACAAGGAATATCTTTGAATCAAACCATTCTCTACTTTAAGGTGTCTAAGATGTATAACATCATCGTTTGATTTGAACTGTGTCCGTGTTTCTAATACATCAGTCACACTCGAGATGCCATTTCTTTTTTTCCTTTAGTATAGCTAAGTTCAAGACACTGAGTGTCAGGTTAACCGTAAACTAAATTCCTTTCAACATTAAAATTTCACCTAGGATTTAAGAGAACAGGTAATGACATAGTGAAATCATTGGAGGTATGTTGATATATATTTTAAGTTGCTATTTTTTCCTGTTACATAAGGTGTTTGGGTTAACCGCCATTTTTTTCGCCATTTTTGCAAAGGGAACCTACTTTTGTGTCTTCCTGTTTGCTCCTCTGGGCGACGAAGTCCGTTCAAAATGGGGTCTACATCTTTCCTGTAAGAGTAGACCCATATTGAGAAGTCTAGACAAAAATAAAAGTAGAGTTGCTTCCTCTGATAGTGTATACATTTACCTTAATAAGCATTGTCTCATGTCGGAAGAGTTAACTCCGATTAATCTACTCATCCGCACATACTGATCAGAGTCGTGGCTGTTCGCTGTTTAAATTCTTCATGGTCCATAGATGCAAACGAGAAAAACTCTGGCGAAATATGTGATGTGCTACTTGCTTGTTATGTTTAGAAATGGCGACAAGGTCCCTTTTTATGTAAAGCAAGACCAGGGCCACTGCCTTTGTGGCATGCTCTGTTATTACATGTGTACTGGGATGTTACTTGCGACTCTGTCTGTGCTGGAAAATTGTCCTTCGACTAGGCTCTCGTCGGCAAAGAGGTGATCTGGCACAAGTTCAGTGCTCACTGAATGCCTGAGCATAGCCA
The DNA here is from genome assembly GCA_963989385.1 of Ctena decussata. Lineage (NCBI taxonomy): Eukaryota > Metazoa > Mollusca > Bivalvia > Lucinida > Lucinidae > Ctena > Ctena decussata. The sequence continues at coordinate 18,624,614 of OZ022501.1, forward strand.
AAGGAAAAAATCGAAACTTTTTAGAAATTCAATAAATAAATAATTAGATAAATAATAACGGTATTTATGATTTATAATATATTATTTATATATTTATAATTTATTATAAAGAAACAAAACATGGAAAATGATAATAGACTATACAATACAATCTTTATTACACCCAGCTTACATATAATGTAATAACATGGGGAGCAATATTAAACAGTAATACTACACATTATGGCGGTTTCCAGCAGGCACACAACGTTAAAACAACGTTGATTCAACGTTGATTCGACGTCATGGCGTCGATTCAACGCTGAGTCACTGTCTACTCAACTATAACATAAACCTACAGAACGAAGGTTTTATGGATTAATAGATTTGAAAATCAGCACGACAGTTTTACAATCCGAAAGTAATGGGTTTTCAGAGGTCAATAAAATGTAAAGTGACCTTTTCGAGGGTCAATATAATTGAATACTTATACGACTCCCTGTATGTTAAGTGACCCTTCATAAGTTTAACTTACATATACGATCCGATTAAGCATTAAATACTCGATCGACCCATGGCTGGGACGCCTAACATTAACAACGACCCCGCATTAACAATCTAATCCAAAGTTAACAGTTTGTCCCTAAAGTTAACAAATAAACTATCCCCAAAGTTAACGATCCCCAGAGTTAACAATTACCTAACAGAAGTAATATGTTTCGGTTTTGTGAGTTCTGAGAGTAACATGATTTCTGAAGATTGACGGTTACAATAGCACACCGTACAACCGGCTGAAGTGATGCCAGATGGCTACAGAGATAGCAGATCACCAAAAGTGAAAGTAGATTTTGAGTAGGTGAGATAAAATTGCTGGTAAAAACAGGCGATAAAATCCTGGAAGAGTTTAGCCTCATATGGAAGTTGCTCAGTGTCTGTAAATTCTACAGTATCAGTCTAGGTGGCTTTCTTACGCAGATAGGGCTATAGCAGGTCTTGAATGGCCAACATTTTCAGAAAAAACACAAAGTCTGCTTTTCGGCTCCCATTAAACGGAACTGAGATAGTGCCCAATCTGTTTACTTGCTTGCAATAAAACTTCAATTAGTTAGCAATATTTCTGCCCATTTTTTATGCACAATTTGGTTTTATAATGAAAATACACACTTTCAAAGAGGATGGGTAGCGACAAAATGGTTGCCTTTGTCAACAGATGCACTTTTAGGTGGGCAGCTGGGATGGCAGATCAGTTTGTATGGAAATAGGCTGACATTGATGACAGGTATCAATATATTGGTACGTATCTTTAAACTGATTATACTGTGACTTCGGCGTGAAATCATGAAGAATGAAGCATGCTTGTCCACTAGAATGCATGTTGTTGCATTTAATTGCTTTACATCTTTCGGCAACTTTCTGATATTGTTTCGGTAACTCCTTTTTCGTTGCAAATGCTCTACATGTATTGCAGTGCTTTTGGCAAGTCAAGAATTTCATTATCTTAAAAGTTATTCTGTCATTTGATTTGATTAGGAACATTTAGCAATATTCATTGTTTAAAAAAAATAATAGAAAAAAAATAATAATAGTAATAATCATAATAATAATAACAATGATAATAGTAATGTCATGAAAGTTTTGACGGCGTATCGTCCAAGCCAAACACGATAAAATTTTCCTGAGTATCTTCTACAATATATGATTGTAACTGCGCAGAAATTAGGGCAACATTCTCACAAACTAAACCAGTGCTGTTCAAACATTATCCGGTAAGTTATGCTCAGAATGGCTATTGCTGTTCATTAGGTTTTTCCGGGGGTAACTTTGTTGCCCGTCTTCACTACATGCCATGCCAAACGTTCTTTTTTGCATGTTTGTCTAGTTTGTACATGCAACCATTTCCTCGAATTCTGTACAGCACGGGATATATATGACCGTTAACTAAGGCTTTTCCTGGGAATCTACTTTTTTTTTATTTCTATTTTGACACGCTGTCGGTAAAAATGGTGATGCTGTGTGTGGATCTTGTTTTATGCAAGTTTAAATAAATATCTTTTTCAGATAATTTACACTCGTTGAACAGTGCACCAATTTTCCATTCCACATATTTCTGATTCTAATGATATTTTGATGGAGCCACAAAGATTCACTTTGAGCAAGGACTCCTTCACAAAATTTCAGTTAAAGTCGGTGCAGATTATGGCGCCATTTCACGGGTGGTAAACCTAGGAACTACCACGAAATTGTGTTAACGTAATTTTGTTCCCAAGCCACATACGGGACATAACGGGGTAGTTTCCAGGCCGAAAAATTGATAAACAAAGGGTGGTGTCATTTTGTTTTTTGTTTTATTTTACTACTAAGAACGAACAATGGTGAAATCGGCCAATATGGTTCCGTGTAAATATGTCTCAGCGTCCCCTCTAGCCCCAAATTTTATATGAAAAGTTATTTTCTGTCTTTAGATTTTTGCGCCCGCACTGAGTATCGGGTCAATTTTCCCCAACGTACAGTGCCAATTCGAAGGAATTGAGCTCGTATCCATCAAATTATATTGAATTTGATATCAATTGCCGATGAAAATGATACAAAGACCCTTACTAAACGGTCCTGCATAGAAAACAGAAGCCAAGAGTTTACTCGTAAAAGATTCAGGCCACGTTTGTCCTGTGTGGTAGTTTCCAGCTCACCGTGGTAGTTAAAATGATATCGTGATAGTTGCCAAGACTTTGTAGGATTTTAGTAGTAGTTCCCATCAGCAGATGTTCACTACTCAGGGGCTTCTTCAAATTTTTAAAGACGGGGTGTTCGGGCCGAACCTTGAATACCCCTCTTATTCATACAAAGACCTTTTCAAACAACCTTTTGTCGGATACAATTTGTCGACTGCCTGAATTTTAAATTTAGTGGGCTATTGAAATGATGAGAAGAATGAAAAGAAGGGATATTCACATAGCTAATTTGTTGTTGAATAAACATGCCTTATAATTATCATATAACATGCCCGTTCATCGTCGCACTCACATGTATATAAAAAGTGACCCAACCCGAAGGACCATCGAATTACCGCAAACCACTGCAAACCACCGCAAACCACTTTTGAAATAGGTTTCCTGATATGAGGAGAATATAGAATATGCTTTAGCATAACGTTTTGGATGATCAACGTAATGATTTTACCATAAGCAGCATCACCACCCCGATCACCGCAAACCACTATGAAAATGTATTACTTGGTATGGTATAGGCATAAGTGTTCTATTTTCGGTTAACAAAATACTGGTTTAATTTCGCCCTGTCACTTTAGCCTAAAGTTAAGATTTTTTATAAACTTATATTCAAGTACCCCCTCTCCCTGGGTTATGAAGTTCAAATTGTAAAAAATTAACAACCTACCATACTTTATACAATCTTTCTTGATCTATAGCTATCTCATTATCTATAGATGTTATATCAGTCTCGTCCGCCTATAATTTTCCATCACCCTCAATACCAATACTAGCGAATCGTAGTGTCAGAGGTGCTCTTTTTCTAGCACTTTCACATCCATTTTCACCCGTTTCCATTGTTATCATATATAAAAAAGGAGGTTTGCGGTGGTTTGGGGTGGTTTGCGGTGGTTCACGATATTTCGACGGCGCGCAACCCGAGGATACCCCCCTTTTTTCTGAAGCGCAAATACTAACAATACTTTGGGCCAGTAGTCTTAGCCTGCCATTTTATCTTATAGTTGACTGAACATGGAACTACCACGTGGCGAGTGACGCAAATTTTATATCAAACTTTTTTGTCTGTTGTTTGGTCCACCGGGGCTCAACTGATGACCTTCTTTTGCTTCAGATTTCCAGAGGTGTTGTTTGGCAGTCCAGGGATCTCCAACTGTCACGCAGCTCGTTGTATCTGTTGAGTCCTCGTCTTTTGTTGACCGTGATGATTCATTGACGAGTTGGAGGGTTATCATGGGAAACGAACAACCAACTAAATGTTTTGTACCACTTCAGAAACTGAGGGTGGGGTTGGCGCCGTAAAACTAGTTTAAGCACCCCCCCCCCCCCCAGTAATTCATATCTGGCCGTTCCAAGGCGGTAGTTCTGTTGTGGTTCTCTGTTGCCTGTTTTTGGTGTTAGAGTTTCTGTGATGTTTCACCTTATGTATGTTCATATCATTTTTAGTTCGGTTTGGGTTACTGAATGGCCACCTTTCGAGAAAAAACTGCCCACTCGGTTGACCATATGCTCTCTTTGTATTCTGATTATTTGTATTTTTGTATTTGTATAATTCCCATGGGTTGTGATTTTTTGGCTGTCTAATCCCCATGGTATCCCCCCCCCCCCCTCCTGGGGGAAAATATTGATAGGTGCACTAGTATTGGCGATTCTTAAACGAGCGGAAAATCTGTTGATGGGAACTACTACATAGTCTTGGCAACTACCACGATAGCATTTTAACTACCACGATGCGCTGGAAACTACCACACAGGACAAACGGGGCATGAGTCTTTTACGAGTAAACGCTCGGATTTTTTTTTCTGTGTAGAAACGTTTATTAAGGGTCTTTTTATCATTTTCATAGGCAAATGATATCACATTCAATTTAATTTGACAGATACGGGCTAAAATCCTTCGAACTGGCACTGTACGTTGGGGAAAGTTGGTCCGATGCTCAGTGGGGAAACAAAAATCTAAAGAAAGAAAATAACTTTTCATATAAAATTTGGGGCTAGAGGGGACGCTGAGACATATTTACACGGAACCATATTGGCCGATTTCACCATTGTTCGTTCTTAGTAGTAAAATAAAACAAAAAACAAAATGACACCACCCTTTGTTTATCAATTTTTCGGCCTGGAAACTACCCCGTTATGTCCCGTATGTGGCTTGGGAACAAAATTACGTTAACACAATTTCGTGGTAGTTCCTAGGTTTACCACCCGTGCATTTGTCTGGGCATTTTCTGACTGAAATTTCTGTGACAGAGTCATTGACCAAAGTGTGAATTTTTGCGATTTCTTCAAAAAATCATTAGAACCGTAAGATATGGACTTGGGAGTCATGCAGGTAACTGAATGTACACTACTGAAAGAGGAAAAAAGATTTGCCTGCATTTTTGGATCAAAGTTCTTTTTCCTTTATGTACATGTTCAATACATGTCTGAACTGTGTTGCAAGTTTCAAATCCCTGCATTAAATACTGTAGGAGGAGCTGTGGAGACACAAATAGTGCTACAAAGTGTGAAATATGGCCAAAATATGTATGTCATTTAAGGGGACACAATTCTGCAATAATGACCTGAATCAAATTTCCTTTTCTCTATGCATGTTCAATGCATGTCTGAACTGTGTTGCAAGTTGCAACTCCCAGCATCAAATACTGTAGAAGAAGTTGCGGAGACAAGAACAGTACTACAAATGTGAAGTATGTACATATGGACAGAGGCAAAACTATATGCCGCTCCCCACTTTTGCGGGGGCATAAAAACAAGGCGGGGTCTGCTGACAACCGTTTGTCACCAGCCTCACAGTCTGACAGCTGGTGAGGCTTGTGACAAATGCTTGTCACTAGCCTTTTTTGGTTTTGTGTGTGTGTGTGTGGGGGGGGGGGGGTATTAAACAATGAATATTGCTAAATGTTTCTAATCAAATCAAATGACAGAATAACTTTTAAGATAATGAAATTCTTGACTTGCCAAAAGCACTGCAGTACATGTAGCACATTTGCAACGAAAAAGTAGTTACCGAAACAATATCAGAAAGTTGCAGAAAGAGGTAAAGCTATTAAATGCAACAACATGCATTCTAGTGGACAAGCATGCTTCATTCTTCGTGATTTCACGCCGAAGCCACAGAATAATCAGTTTAAAGATACGTACCAATATATTGATACCTGTCATCAATGTCAGCCTATTTCCATACAAACTGATCTGCCATCCCAGCTGTCCACCTAAAAGTGCATCTGTTGACAAAGGCAACCATTTTGTCGCTACCCATCCTCTTTGAAAGTGTGTATTTTCATTATAAAACCAAATTGTGCATCAAAAATTGGCAGAAATATTGCTAACTAATTGAAGTTTTATTGCAAGCAAGCAAACAGATTGGGCACTATCTCAGTTTCGTTTAATGGGAGCCGAAAAGCAGACTTTGTGTTTTTTCTGAAAATGTTGGCCATTCAAGACCTGCTATAGCCTTATCTGCGTAAGAAAGCCACCTAGACTGATACTGTAGAATCTACAGACACTGAGCAACTTCCATATGAGGCTAAACTCTTCCAGGATTTTATCGTCTGTTTTTACCAGCAATTTTATCTCACCTACTCAAAATCTACTTTCACTTTTGGTGATCTGCTATCTCTGTAGCCATCTGGCATCACTTCAGCCGGTTGTACGGTGTGAATAGCCTTTGAAAGCTCTTGATAACAGGCTTTGTTGGAATGCTAATGCGTGGAATATCACAGTTAACCAGCTGTACACTGCAAAAGGCCTGTCCAGGTACGTTGACTAAAATTCCAGCGCATCAAAATAAAATGTGTACCAAATTATTCCTTGTGTCGTAACAAAGAAAACGAATGTCACAACATATGTTTATTTTGTCTGTGAGCGGAGATGTGAGCATTTTGAGATAACAAGAAAAATGCCCCAAAAGCTGCAAGTTTGTATCCTTCAGCACATTTAATTTTTACATGGTATATTCACGTCAAAAAATGTCTATATACAAGATATAAAATGTGCTGGAGACCGGACTTGTATACTTAAGTTTTGACTGCAGCAACCTGGGCGACCTATTTCGTCACTGGTAAAAATCGGCTGGGGGTATATTCAATATGGAAAAAAAATAGTTTTGTGTTTGCGGTTACGTTCTAGATTGGAGCTTTCCTATGTACAGTATATATAGAACTTTTGCAAAATGAATTTCTGGAAGCCGAAATTATTATTCCAGGTCCTTTCTTTAAGAGGGTTTTGTCGCCCAAGGAAGCAAACCGGAAGTCAAAAAAGTTGTCTTCTTTTTAAAAAAAATGGCGGGAAAACATAGTGTACTCGTACGTTTTACTGTAAGTAAGTAAGTAATTAAGTAAGGTCTTTATTTAAAGAGGGTAACTCAATTGGCGAACCAATCTTCCTTGAGGCCCTCTGTTAAGTCACATACATATATACAGTAAACAATACATGTTACAGACACTAATCAAATAATAATAATAATAAAAGCATTTCTCTCTCTCTCTCTCTCTCTCTCTCTCTCTCTCTCTCTCTCTCTCCCTAAGGCATGTACAATATACATTTAAATATGTACATATTAATTTGATAATAAAAAAGATCTTTTGTAAACAAGAACTTCATTCTGAGGGATTGAAATAGCGGTGGGGGCATTAATCTGATTAAGCTAATTTCTCAACCAAGCCGAACATTTATTTACAAACGAATGCATAGTTGTCGCATTTTTAATATCTATACTGAGAAATACTGTGTGGTGCTTGCGGTAACTATTATTCTATACCCAATACAATACAATACAATACTTTTATTCACTCACTCCATTTCAAGACAATGGCAATATGAGGATACAAAGAAATGGTACAATATACGAGGCCACATAATAAATACAATATGGTTAACACAAAATCTGAAGTAGAGCTGCACAATGATATATCATAGAATTAATTAGCATGCGATTTCACGAAAGCATGTACTGTTATAACCGATAATTCTCTACCAACTAAATTCATGTCATCCTATTTTCACTTTCTCTGAAAAACTTATTGATTAATAATTAATATATATATACATGTTTGAGTACTACCACTAAGTGCCAATACAGCAAACATGTATATATAAACAGCTAGATCCGCGGTGGCTCCGCGGATCCAGATGTTTATCACCGTGTATGGATATATTCGAAGTCTTTCAAAAGAATTTTCATCCGTAGAATGGTTATCCAATCGACCTAGAAAATCTCCACATCTGCGTCGGTGCTGCGTAACACTGCACCGACGCCGATATGGCGATTTTCAGACGATGCACTCCCAGGCAGCATAATCCACCTGGGTCACACAACGTCAAATCAACAGTAAATCAACGTTGACCCAACTGTTCTTGCGTCAAAACGTTGATAAAACGCTGATTCAAAGCTGCGTGTCCGCACGGATGGTTTGATGAATATGAGAAAAATTCTAAGAACATTATTTAAATTGCTGCATACGCAGGTAAGTATAATTAAATGTGTATATAAACAGCCAGGTCTGAGGAGCCAAAGTAAATAGAACATAGCCGTACCTAAACTGGCCCTCCAGATCTGCATGTTAGTCGCCATATATTAATGTATAATAAGTCTAAAAACGAACTTTCCACCATGAAATGGCTGCCTAGCGGGTATCCAACGCCGACAAAACGTTGCATCGGCGCCAATGCAGCGTCACTGCATTGACACCCATACGACGATCCTCGGACAATGCACTCCCGCCAGGCAGCACGATTGTTTGATAAATAAGAGAGGTTTTACTGAAAATATTTAGAACGTGACATATGCGCCATCCATGAAGTAGTTAGCCAGTGGGTATCCAGCAACAAGAAATCGTCGCACCAGCGTCAGTGCAGCGTTATACTGCACCGACACCGGTACGACGATCCTCGAACGCTGCACTCCCACCAGGCAGTACACTTTGGATAGTTTGATTGAAGAGCTTTATGAAAAACAAAGAAATAAAGGAAAAACATGATTCAGTACATGTATCTGCACAATTAAACACTAAACCATTCTAGTTTTTTTGTTTGTTTATAGACTATATATTTATACGTTATAAAACGCTCTCGATTTCTTTAAGTGATGTAAAAATATGTTCTAGAAATATACCTAACTTTCTTAGCACTGATGTATTCTTGGAATTCATTAAGTTTTCATATTTAATAATATTTGGTCTGCTTTGATAATATTTGGGTAGATATAATTTTCTTACATTATTTAGTTTGTTACAAACAAGGATATAATGGAATTCGTCTCCTATTTCGCTTTTACACAGATGGCAACACCTTTCATTCCGTTCGATCTGTTGCCACCTTCCAGTTTCAATTGGTAAATGATGATTTCGAGTCCTTATTTGAAGTAACGGTTTCCTAAATTTGTGGGGGAGAGATACTAAATATTGTTCAAATCCGAACCTTGTTTTATATATTCTATAGTTTATACCACTGCTACTGTTTTCCATATCCGAATACCATTTTGTTATGAAAATATCAATTAGTTTTTGCTTTACCGCCGCAAGCAGCCATTTTACATTTGGAAAAGATTGAGAGTCCCATATTCCACTAAACCCACATGTAATTAATATGTTTCTTACATTATCTAGCCATTTGAAATTACTATATCCTGAACAATTATACAAGCTGTAGATAATATTATACATAACTGAAGAGTACTTTAACCCAGCAGGGGTTAATAATTTTACCCAAAAAGAAATTATTCTGCAACAAATATCAATGTAAACTGGATAAGTACCCGTTTCCCCATAAACCATGAAATTTGGAGTACTTTGCTTAACATTTAATATAATTTTGATATATTTTAAATATGCTCTCTCAATAATATCCAGTTTTCCGAAGCCCCAGATTTCGCTTCCGTATAGGAGAATCGGCTTAACCATTTTGTCGAAAAGTTCTATTTGCATGTCCAGAGGCAAGGCGAGTGACTTCGATTTTTTAATAAGACTATACATGGCTTTCTGAGCTTGACTTGAGGCATGTTTTTTTGCGGCAAAGAAAGACCCACTACGACTAAACAGAACCCCCAAATATTTATATTCCTTTACCACTTCAACTACTGAATTATTTAGATAAAAACGATAGTTTGATTGTCTTCCTTTTGAAAAAACAACGATTTTTGACTTATCAATATTGACTGTTAGACGCCATTCGTTGCAATAATCATTATAAGTATGTAATGCTGACTGTAAACCTTGCTGTGTTTCACTTACAATAACTGTATCGTCTGCGTATAACAGAATAAACAGTTTCAGATATATATAGACTGAATCATCGAATTCAGAAGATAAGCATTCAATACCGTCATTAGTGTTATTCCTAAGAAAAAATGTTTCTAAATCATTAAGGAAAATTGTAAAAAGGAAAGGAGACAAGTTTTCGCCTTGTCTTAACCCAACATTGCAGTCAAAGAAACTTGTTGTATCGCCATTAACCATCACACAAGATTTAATATTGCTATACATATTCTTAATCAGAACATAACATTTACCGTTGATGTCACATCTTATTAATTTTTGCCATAACCCATCACGCCAGACCGTATCAAAAGCTTGCTTTAAGTCAATGAAAGCACAAAATAGTTTCTTCTTTTTAGCGTAGAGCATTTCTATAAGACAGTACAAAATAAACATGTTATCTAGAGTAGAATACCCTTGCCTAAAACCTGATTGGCTACTATTAATTAAATCTGTGTTTTCTGCATATTTATAAAGTCGTTTGTTTAATACCGTCGTAAATAATTTGCCCATACAACTAAGAAGAGTTATGGGCCTATAATTTCTCGGGTCAGATTTTTCTCCTTTCTGTTTATAGATGGGTTTAATCAGGCCTAGCGTCCACGATTCAGGCACCATGCCTGTATTTAATACAATATTAAACATTTTTTCATATATTGGACATAATATCTCACTCGTAGATTTTATATATTCGTTTAACACCGAATCGCAACCGCAAGCTTTATTATTTTTTAGACTTTTTATAGAATTCTTAATTTCTTCGATTGTAAATGGTTGATTTATAAATTCGTTCTGTACGTCTTCATCACGTGTGTAATCCGTGTTAGAATGTAGATTATCAACGTCCTCGGTTTCACCAGAGTTGACCTTTTTGAAAAAAGAATGGAAATTTTCCAATGTTGCGCCAGTCGCTTCCGTTCTGTTACCATTTATTATTTGCCAGTACCTTTTAGGGCAAGAATTTTTAAGATCTCTTAATCTTTTAATATTAAACTTTTTAAATTTGGAATAGTATTTCCTCATTGTATTTTTATACATTTTACTCGCATTATTAAGGGACCTTTTATTAGCAACGCTCCTTACATTTTTATATGCACGTTTTGCCTGATGCCAATTTTTACGCCTATTTTTACATTCAGGGCCATACCACGAAGGACTTTTCTTGTTATGAATATTCTTTTCCCATTTTTGTTTTTGTTCAAAACTAACTTCTGCAGACGTTATAAACAAATTGCTTATCTTATCGGAAATAATATTTATGTCATTCTGTGTTATAAGTGATTTGCTTTCAGTTTCTTGAATTAATGTAAAAATCTCTCCTACATCTCGATCAGTAAGTGCCGCTTTAAACTGTTCGACTTTCTCCGAGTCCCATAATCGTGCTTTCCTACCCGTAATATCTTGGGAGAGAACAGGTTCTTTCATGATATTCGTTGAACTCAAACATAGCGTTATTGGATTATGCACATCAGACAGTAAGGAACAAAATTCATGGACATGCATACAATTTACAACATACAACATATCTAGGGAGCAGATAAAATAATCAACACAGCTCGTCTCTCTGCATGTTGGTGAGCCGTAAATATCCCCTTTCGTTCTACCATTTAAAATATATAAGGAATTTTGTTGACAGAAATCAATAAGTTTATACCCGTAATTATTGATACAATTATCCTTATTATTCCTTGTTAACGTTACACTACAATTTGCATTATCGAAAAAAGACAAATCATGATTCAGTTCTTCATATGCACCGTCCATATCATTTTCATGAAAAATGGATTCATCCAATTCGATATAATCTTTGAGTGTTTTAGTTCTCGAGTTGAAATCACCGAATAGCAAAACTGATGAATATCTGTCATTAAAATAATTGTATTCTTCAGTTATTTCGAAAAACGGGTCCTTATTTGCATAAACAGAGTTTTCTGGGGGCATGTATACAACACCACATAGAATATCATATGTCTTTGTTAATCTTTTTGAAATACCCAAGCAATGCATGAAGCTAGAGGTGCATGTTTTTTTTGCAATTATTTTAGCAAGTGTTTGTTATTTATTTATTTTCGTTTTGTGACTTAGTGCCTTTCATAGTTGGAGTATTTAAGCCGCACACATTACTTAATTTCCACACATTTTTTTTTCAAAATCGGAATATGTCTTTATTTTTTGTTTGTTAACCCAGATATTTACTGTAAATAATATTAATAATGTTTTTAATGATGTTTATAGTCAGGAACCTAATGTACAGTAATACAGTGTTGACGGCTAGCTTTGTATGAGACCAAACAGCTTGCATTCTGAATGTGCGCTACATATCATTGAAATGAAATGTTTTTGCAGTTTGCATATTAATTTCTACGCTGTTAAAAGATAAAAAAAATCATAAACAATGACAAAAGTGCATGCTTGGCTGCCCCGCAACTTGATACTTTTCAGTGACTTTTCATTTTAAACATAGTTTCTCAAGTTCCCTTTTTGTATCGCAGATGGTATAACAGATAACTCAGCGGTTTTAAGGGTGATATATTTGTTTTTGGCCATTTATTGCTGTTGGACGAAATTTTACCTACCCTTCCTTAAAACCTTAGTTTTATATGACGCAAAAAAAAGATAAACCTGCTTAAATTTACCCAATAAACAGTCGTTGAATAGCAACTGAATGTGGATGACTTGCGATGTTACGCCCATTTTAAAAGCATTTCAGTCATATCAGTACGATGGGAGGGTGATTGTGAAAGGCTCCGACTTTTGTGAGTCCAAGATGTTAGAAATTCATATCAGACCTCACTTGCCTCTCTGATACCTGTATATCTCCCTCCAACATCTTGATGTTGGAAAGATGTTTGAATAGGAGTCTAACAAATATTAAAAATTTTAGAGAGAAGTAAAACATTGTTAAATATGAATATATAGCGAAGAGAATTTCTAACATCTTCGGTCAGTCTATGAAAGGTTGTGTGCAATGAACTCCCGTTTACTTCAGCCTCAAGCCGGAACCCGGCACCGCTAGATCAGCAGGCCAGCGCTTGACCCACTGAGCTCCCGGGCTCAGTCGCCGGCATTGACAAACATATCCTGTCGTTCCGAGACACAGACAAATATTGTGTCGTGCCTTAAAAAAATCGATGTTTGCTGATGAATGATTTAAAATGTTAATGCATATGTCCAGCGTCCCATAAAAAAGACATTGGCACACGTCTCGGCTTCTAATCAGGCTCTACACTATTTGCATAAGACAAATGGATATTTCTACTTAGAATCAAATATAAAAAAAAAACTTAAATGGCAAATGCACTTATCCAGTATACATGTGCATGTATACAAAAATAAATAACAATATTAATAATACTGATAATTATTAATATTATTATTAATATTATTGTTAATATTATTATTATACTAAAAAGAACCCTTAAATGACAAATGGTAAAGGTTTCTTTTAGCTTAGTGGCTATGATTGATTATGGACTCATCCAATATATACAGATAGAAGTAATGGGTTAAGTTTGAAATGTCTTCAGAACTCCAAAATGTTTGCAAAGAAAATTTTGTTTATTTATTTATTTCATAAACAAAGCCTGAAACAGGGCATACACCAACTCGGATTGCACGGGTGTGCTCGGGGCGTAAGGGTTTCAAATAAAACCGAGAAGAAGAGAAGAACTCTATAGGCACACAGCTTCCGTTCTAATCCCATAGTTTGTACTGATATGTTATTTGTACATGTATGTATATATGCATGTCAATGGAGAAGCGAAATAAATATGTTTAAACTAAATAAAACCGAAACACAGTGCACTTCTGGGCGTGGAAAGTTACATCTTGATGGTGAATAGATAGACTTTTTGACAGAGCAAGTTTGCCATTTTTTAAAAGGGGGTACTCGTAAAGGAAATAATTTTAGACACATCATGTGATTTCAAACATTGTGGTATTGGTGACAAGCCAAGGATCTGATGCCATGGCTTATCATATCAGCCGTCTGTGGAAGCGACTGAAAAGCCACAGAGCCAATAGCCGCTCATTTTATCGGTGTACCTATAAATCTTATCCGTGGACCGAGAAAATTTATAGGTCCATCGATACTTTCATAGGTGCATCTGTAATTTTATCGATGCACCTGTATATTTTATCGGTCCATCGATACTTAGAATTCATAAGTGCATCGATAAAATTACTGATGCATCGATAAAATTACAGGTGCACCTGTAAAAGTATCGGTGGACAGATAAATTTTATTCGTCCACCGATATTATCGCTGCTCGTATATTTCATTAGAGCAGCGATACAGTTAGACCAATCAAGCGTAAATATCAGCTAGAGTGGACATCTGATTGGCTGTTCGATATTTTAGATCAGCGCCAAAACGGGCCATGAAAAATGTATACGTGGACCGCTAATTTTATCGGTGGACTTATAAATTTTATCCGTGGACCGACAAAAAATTTATAGGTCCACCGATACTTTCATTTGACAGGGCATGCACCAACTCGGATTGCACGGATGTGCTCGGGGCGTAAGGTCCACCTGTAATTTTGTCGATGCACCTGTATATTTTTTCGGTCTACCGATACATGCTAAATATCGGCGGACCAATAACATATCGGTTGAGCTGTAAATTAGCGGTCCGCCGATAAAATTTATCGGTCCACCGATAAAATTTACAGGTGCACCACTTAAATTTAGCGGTGCACCTAAAATTATTTATAGGTGGACCGGTATCAGAAGTTTTGACCCTTTTGGCCCCGCCTTCCATATGTTGAGCCATCGAAAAGGCAGGCAAAAAGGAAGTTTGCAGAGTTGCTTCCCTCGAAGGTGTACACAATCACCGGTTCAATTTTATAGTTCCATTGTGAAGAGTTTGTATTGTTTGCCATTTTGTATGTGCATTTTGACGCGGGTAAACAATGAGCCTGTTCATCTCAGATAATTAAAGTGGTTGCTGTCCCAGTATTCGAACGTAGTTTACAGATTCGATCCCCAACAGTCACGGATACAGTGCATGCTCTATTTTTAATTCGCTCAATGTCGGGTAATTGGGGGGTGGGGTTATAATTATCCTTTCCCGAGCTGTCACCGTATCTTGGATTATTTTGTTGGTTATGATAGAAAATGGATAACAGATTTTTCATGCTAATGCATTTTACTGATCGGTCTTTACCAGTAATGATACGATTCATGCATATATATTGCAAGAACAATATGAGCCGTGACACGACAAAACCAAAAAAGTGGCATGTGTCCCCAGCGAAGACTCAGATCAGTCTGGTCATCCGCCTAGTCTGATCAGAGACTTAGCTGTGCGCTTAAAGGGTAGCAACAGGTCTAAGCTAGCTTCGTTCGAACAGCGAAGACTCTGATCAGACTGGGTGGATGCCCAGGCTGATCTGAGTCTTTGTTGGGCGCAAATGCAACTTTATTGGTTTTGTCATGTCGCGACTCAGTTATAGTCTATCGGCTGGCTTGAATTGTATAGATGACTGTTAGATGGCTCGTATGACTGGTACTGATCGGTATTTGTGTATGTTCGAATCTACAGATTTAGAGATGTGGTATGATGAGAGTAATGCAACAAGATCCGGGTAACCTTGCATGACATAGACTCTGAACACGCATGAGAAGAATGCATTGTATTTCATGACATATGAAGATGCAGAATATGGACAATATGAACATGGATAACATGAACATGGACAACATGAACATGGACAATATGAACATGGACCATATGGACATGAAAATGGACGGCCAGGGAACTATGGGGAGTATGGAAAATACGGACATGATGGTAAGAGTCATGTAGACTTGTCATATGGAGTTTGTTCAGTTAAATCAAGAAAAATAAGATGTACAATATACAGGATGTATTTATGACATAGTCCTGCTTATACCACCCTTACCAGAAAATGCCAACTTTTGTTCGAAATGTTTCACAATGAGAAAGGTCTACACTGGTAAGGGTGGTATAAAATAGCTATATACCATGGTTCTTCCGCCTGTACGGGAGATAATCCACTCGCTAAAGCTCGAGGATTGTCTCCTCGCACAGGCGGACAAACCATGGTATAACTATTACATACAATACGGCGATATTTAGGTAACCGGACAATGCCCTTATGGTGTGTGTATTACCTATTATGCGAACTGCGCAGACACAAACTGGCATGTGCACATTAATACTCTGTCTGCGATTGTCCTGACCAGGCTGGCCTGAATATGCACATTTGGCATGGCTTTTTTCTCTCTCTATCTCTCTTTCACTGCGGGGCGATTGCAGAAGCCTTTGCGCCGATGGCTCGGACCTAGTATTTGAATGGCTAAGCTAACCAACATGACCAAAGAGTTAACTGAATGAGCTGCTGAATCCTAAGGTCAGTCCTCAGTCACATTACAATGACTGAACTGGAGCTTATCTTAACATCATACAGTTTTTCTTATCGCAGGGCAACTTCAAATTATGCAACTATAATCTAGATTGTGTAAACGTCCTTATCAATGTAGATAAAGTTATATAAAACATATCTATTGAGAAAGGCTTTTGGTATCTTGGTATGTTAATCCGTTGAGAAAGCCTTTTTGATCTGATGGGACTCGCTTTAAAAAGATACGTTCAGCAACAAGCTCACAGTAAGATTTCTCTCTCTCTCTCGCTATCTCTTTTTCATGATATCTCCCTCTCTCTCTCTCTCTCAGAGTTCTCGCTTATGTATAACCGCGAGCGAGCGCGCAAGCTAACTGCGACCATTTAAACGGAAGTATTTGTATGTGCCTTTTCGCAGAAAAAACGGGGGTTAGGTTTTCGGCTTTCCATCATTTCTATTTCCTCTATATCTTTATGATGATAGCTTTTTTCCTACGTGTTCTGAGGATTAATTTGGTCATTTTTTCCGCTTTTTCAACTAACGGTGTTTTTGTCGCATCCATGACATTTGCTCGAAAACATTTGGTCGATGTGACAATTCGTCTACAGTAGGTCGATATGATGTTGTATTCTTCCTTTTCACACCGGGTAGACGGCAAGTATTCTTCCTTTTCACATCGGGTAGACGGCAATCGAAAACGCTCGTGCAGTCGACGAACGCGGATCAAAAACGGTTAACACGGATCACAAAGAGCGTTTTCGATTGCGAAACAGCGTTTTCGATTGCAAATTGGCGACAATAAACGCTGTTTTGCAATCGAAAACGCTCTTTGTCATCCGTGTTAATCGATTGTAAAGAGCGTTTTCGATTGCCGCCTACCCGATGTGCTTTTGTCAATCTTGTTAACTGTTTTTCTCGAGCATCAGTGAAACAACCCAAGGTCGAGATGCTTCATAAAAGTTTGGCTTCATTCCGTAAAAAGATGTTTGAGTTATGCCCCTATTCGACTCTGGCATTTCCCAACATTTGAACTGCTTCGCCTGGGTACACCAAATGTAGGCATATACAGTATAGTACAGTGGACTCGACAGTATCGGATCATCGACAGTATCGGATCACTCTTAGGTTATCACCCATTTAACTCAAATGAAGCAAATTTTGTTTACCATTATATTACAGTCATCAAGTTAGACCAATGGCAAAGTGCAGGGTGAAAAATTCGATCGAAATCTGCGGCTGTGAAACAAATCAGAGTTGTTGAAAAGCTTGGTCCCTCTTCAGCGGCGCTTGCATTTTGCCTGTTGTTCGTTAAACCAAATACAGATTTCATTTTTTTTTAAATATTTTAACATTAGGCGATTGAAACCAATTTTGCTTTGTAATGTGTCCTAGCATCTCTAAAATTGCAGGCAGTCATTTTTTTTATGACATCCTCGTATTTGATGAAACTAAAGACTTGAAAAGTGGGGCACCGATGTGCGACAGTAACGGATCATTATATAATTTGAACTGAAATACAGGCCTCAGCTGGAAAACTGCATGTTGGATGTATGGTCTGATGCTGAAAACAAGTCATAAATCAACTACCTGATTGGCTGTTGTGTCTTCCTGCAAAGAAGATCAGTATACAACTAAGACAACATCATTTTTATTAAACACCCCCATCCCACGCTCAACATGCTAGCATATGATAATGAAGGTTATGCGTAGCACAACTAAGCTTCTGCTAAACATTCTGAAGAAACATTCGAGATCAGCTCGCACGTGTGTTGTGAACCCAATAACGACTTGCGTTCATCGGATGGACATCTGTACACTGTGTAGACTCAGATTAATGCCGGAGAACTCTTTGAATGACCATGTAATGTTTATACACTGGTTGCACTGAAATATCGTTAAGGCGGAAAATCACCGTTTTGTTGATCCTGATCAGAAACTACGGTCTTATTAGGGTCTACACTTTGCAAAGGCATATTATGATCTTTGTTTGAGTAGTTCCGTGCTAAAGGCACAGGATTACTGAGTTAGAAATATTTGGTATGCTTGTACTTTTGTATATTTAACTTTTATTTAACATACATAACCGTTGCTGGTGAAGGACCATATGAAAATATCGTTGAAAGGCCGTAAAAATTTTCTCTGAGAGTTTAATAGGTCCATCTGTTTATGTAGCAAAATTATTGAAGCTAAGAAGGTTGGCAGAATGCCTCCGAGAAACTCTCCTATAAAATAATATCATATGATCCGATACTGTCGCATTTGATTCGTTACTGTCGTAAGACCCTCCTGTAAGTCTCGATAGGTTATCTGCCCTTAAAGGAATAAATTTCGTAAATAGTTTGACATGGACAGATAGAAGGGATATTTTGCAATTGTTATGTGTCATAACATACATACTTGTAGCATTCACATACAACAAAACAGGAGTTTTATTGAACTTGATCCGATACTGTCGAGTCCACTGTATGTAAAAAGTATTCTGGGAACTTCGTATTTGAGCCGCTACACGAGAAAACCAACAAAGTGGCTTTGAGCCCAGCGCAGACTCAGAGTAGCCTGGGCACCTGCCCAGTCCGAGCAGACTCCTCGCTAAGCGCTAAAAGGGGGACTATGGGTCTAAGCCACCTCCATCCAGACAGCGAAGACTCTGATCAGACTGGGCGGATGCCCAGGCTGATCTGAGACGACGTTGGGCACACATTTGTTTGTCGCGACTCATTTGTTGATTACAGAGGCTATTACTCCTGTTATCCGTATGTACATCATCTAAAGTGGTCCTGCATCTATACTGGTCCTGGCATCTGTGTTGGTCCTAAACAGCCTCTAAACTGGTCCCGGATGGCATCTATTGTGGTGCGCTAAGCAGCCTCTAAAATTATCCCGATAAATAGGCCTACGCACAGCAATGCCTTCAATAAATAATTTGTAACTGTTATGGATAATGTGAGACTAGCGAAGCTTCAGATCAGCCCGGGGATACAAGCAGCTTGGTTTACCTCCCTAAAACACCAGCGTGGACGACTAGACATATGACAATGTAGATTATGCAGAGCACAACTAACATCCAAGTCAATCCGTATGAACGAATAGAAACAAAATAAAAAAGTATCAGTATTTCTTAGACAACCAGCAATAAAGGATTGGCATTTAATTGCTTTGGGTTAATTCTTCTTGAAAATAAAGTCAATGTACTTTAATATTCTCTTCCCCATCCCAAGCTATACATTTAAGTGACTCCACCCCACCGCTTCCGTCCCTCCCCACACCCCATTTGCAGATGCATTGTCGTCACTGAACTTGTAAAAGTATCAAACCAATATTCGGGAAACGTTAAAACTTTCTCCAGGCTGCTATTTTAAATAGTAGGCGCAATACTCAATTATTCTGGGTGTAAGTATAGGCCAGGTACCTGTTTCGCTGTCCATAGGCCCACTGTCTATCACTGCGGAGCTCTGCTGCCACTTATATGCCGTGTACATATCCCTAAGGTAATCTTATGTCACCTATAGGTCATTTGTCTATCTCTGACGTACTCTGCTGTCACCTATAGGCCAAATGCACATCCGTGCCGTCTATAATAGGCCCAATGTCCATCCCTTAGATACTCCAATGCCACCTTTAGGCGCAGTTTCTCTCCTTAAAATACTCTTATGTCACCTATAAGCCTTATGTCTATTCCTAGGGTACTCTAATGTCGGGTTGGATTTACGGAGGCTGTCGTATAATTATTCAGTTTTCGCTTGTCTCCGCCAGCTAACATCGATCAGTTGTCGGCTCAATGCAGAGATGGATGCGCAAGCGCACAAGGAGTTGGCTCGATTACTCACTTGAATTTCAATTTTCTACGCACGAACATAGGTGTTCGATATTGAAAATAAATCGACATATGCGTAGGAAGAGGGGCGAGAGTTAAACTAGCCTCCACACACACACACACACACACACACACACACATGCACGCAGAATTGTTTTTGACAATGGCTAGATATAAGCGGACACAATTAAGTCGTGAGAAGCAGTTTTTACACCAAACCTACTAGTTTTGTATGCTTTTACTTTTAGCGCTCATAGCCATTTTAGAGTATGCTAAGCGCACCATAATAGATGCCAGTCGAGACCAATTTAGAGGCTGATCTGGATCAAAATAGATGCCAGGACCAGTTTAGATGCCAGGGCCAGTTTAGATGATGCACATCCGTACTCTGTTTGCAGCTATGAATCTCAAGCCTGGCGGGCTTTGGGATCTGAAATTTCATATGTATAGAATGGCCATTAAAAATAAGTGGACGCATATTTGTTCACTTCAAGTGAAAATGGTGAAACACATATATTACCCAGCTTTAGGTGCTCTTGTTGCTATATGGAAATTACCAACATCTATGTTGGTCCGAACGAGTTTTTCACTATCTCACTCTTTTCAGATGGGGTCACACTGGTTAACAAACTACACAAAAGGGCCTTTTCTCTTTGATCACTGGTTCATAAATACAATATCAGGTATGTATGCATGCATTTAATGCTAAAATATCATTTCAACGTTGATGCAGCTCTATGACGTTGCAACGACGTTATACGTTGATTTACGTGAAACGATTTCGAGGGTCACAGAGATATTGATCAGTTCAAGATCGCTGTAAGCAATTTTAATAGCAAGCCTGTGCAATATAAAGGTATCCATACCAAATTTAGTGCGACAGACGCTCGTTTCTGTATTTAACTTCTTCATTGTGGCTAAACTCCAAAATGAAAGAAAAAGAGATGATGAGCAGGTCTCGGCAGACAACGACCAGCGCTCCCTGAGCCACAGTTACTGTCGCATTCCGCGGGACACATTAGCTGCAGACAACATTTATTTCGGAAAAAGAAGGAGGGGTGTTTAATGGAGCAGTTGCGTTTATTAGGGTTTATATGGTATTTCAATGAGCATCAAGCTTAATTCCTAAGAAAATGGATGCTTTACTTGTAGATTTTCCGCACATGCAATATATGCATTCATTTCATTGGTTAATTTAAAGGTAGGTTCCTGTACTAGCGATAACAATTATGTCCACAAAATAATTTCGTCTTTTTCTGAGCAGTATTGAATTCTCTTATTTTTCTGAATTTGTTGCTACTGAGAAACTCGTCAGATGTTGAAGAAATTGTCGTTTTCCGTTTTGGTTTATTTTCTTTCGTTGGAATTCCAGTTCTAAAAATAACTATTTTTATTATGTCTATAAGTGCGCGATTTCTGATGCCATTCTCAAAAGGTCAATTTTCCCTTATCATGAGCTCTCCTAGAGGTCCTGGCATGGTGGATGGATTGAAACTATCCCAAAATGCAGTGCAGCATGACCTCAGCTGCGTTATCTATTTTTGGCGCGAACTAAAAATAGCGCTAACTGGTGTGCGAAGCAGAGTTAGGAAATCCCTTGCAAAACAATTTTTCTAATATTTTTTTGATTTAGACTTTTTAGTGAAACTTATTCATTTCCGTTTATAAGTGCTTTCCAACAACTTGGATGAAAGATCATCAAAATTTTGATGCATTCCAAAGTACAGGAACCTACCTTACCAGGAACTTACCAGGTCTTTTCAAAATTACTAGTACGATACTCGCTGATATTAAATCAAATGTTCTGTAAATGACTGTATTTTATATCAACAGATACGATAATCTCCCAGCGGGCACATGACGTCGGACTGACGTTGATGCGACGTCATTACGTCGCATCAACGTCAGTACGACGTCATTTCGACGTCATGTGCCTGCTGGGCTATATTGACTCTTCCTTTTTACCACAGGTTTGATAGCAGCCTTGTTATTGTCAGCAGTTTTAGCCATGGTTTTCGAATGCATGAGCTATGTCTTCAACGTTTATCATCTTAGAGCTGAAAGGTGGTAAGTGTACGAGGGGCCGTATTCATAAAACGACTTGAGTGGTTGCTATGGTGTTGCTAAGGCTAAATTTCTTTGAAGGAGATTCTCTACAACTATGAAATTTGGTCTGGAGGAACAGTCTTACAAAGACTGTTCCTCCAGACCAAATTTCATAGTTGTAGGGAATCTCCTTTATAGATATTTAGCCTTAGCAACCGCATAGCAACGACTTAAATGGCTTTATGAGTACGGCCCCAGGTCCGAGATAAGGGTAGGTTTCCGTGATAATTCTGCAATACATCCCTCAATGACGTACGTAACTGAATACCCAAGGTTAGCTTCCGAAGATGCCATCAGCCGTACTCCTTTTGTGGTGGAGATCCAATACAGCTCTGTACGAGAGAATAAAAAGATCAGCATAGCCTACATTTTATTACCATGTCGGACTGGTCCTTTTGTAAAACCGCAGCCTTCGTTACTTCTACTGCCCCTCTTACTTTCTAGACGCATACTTCACCAAAACCTCTATTTTTAGAAAGTTCTTATTTACCTGTTTTACGAGTTTTATTATCATATGTGATTTATTCCTACGAGTCAGTATCAAGGCTGCAAGAAATTAGGTGAATATAAATTTTATAGGATTTTTACGAGATTTTACCAGTTATTGTTGTCATCACAGCTTGAAAGTAAGGCAAACAGATCAAGTGATATTAAGTGATCTATGACTTTAATGAGGGGAATGTTTTTCACCATATAAACTTAATGCTTTGACATTGGCTCTTCGAAGGGGCCGCACTCTGGACAGCGTGGTATGCTGTTAAAGAAACATCTTAGAAAATCTTTCCCTTTAAAAGTTGTCCACCTTTGAAAAAAAAGGGGGGGGGGAGGGGCGGGGGAGAGAAAAACGGGGGGGGGGGTAAACTGGCAGAGTAATATATTCATTTGAAAAGTGAAGAATTTCTTGGTCTGGTCCTCGAAATTTCTGTTTTAAATAGTTATACATGATAAGCACCTATTATATTTGCATAACACTAACAATGAGCACCAGTGGGTGGCTGGCTGGCTGGATGGATGGATGTATGTAGGCGAATGCAGACTCACGGTTTTGACATATCGATGACTCGGTCCCACAGAATTCGCGACTGCGATGCAACCGCTTTGGGACTTATTTCATTCGCAACTGACTGACGATTTCCGCCGCGGACCATTGCGACTTCTTTATCCCTTCCAATATGATCGCCGATCAGTCGCCGATATTGCCGTACAATCGGCAATAGTTTTCGCAAGTGGTCGGCGATCGATCAGCACCATTCTGCAACTGCTCGCCGTAGGAACACAGATACAGGTTCGCAACTAGTTTAGAGTGATCAGCAACCAGTCAGCGACCAATCGGTGACTCTTCGACGACTGGCTGCAACTGAGCAGGGACTGATCGGAGACTTGTTGTCAAAATAAAATATGTTGACCAGGATGACACCATTTCTGTGCAAGTTGTCCACATAATAATATAACAACAGGTTACACCTGTGAACTAGTGTTTGTTTTGAAGATGTTTATTCTTTTTTTTTTTTTTTTTTTCTTTTTTTTTTTTTTTTTGGCACCCTCTACGGACCATCATGTGAACACGTTGAACGCTGTTAAAAATGATGCAAGGACGCAGAGACAATTGTTAATTGAAGTTGACACAGCGACCCTTCGGCGATCGATCGGCACACGCTTAAAACCTCCTTGCAACCTGTCGGCGTCCAGTCGCCGATAAAACGCCGACCAATCGTCGATGAACCGCCGATCAGTGATCAGTTGCCGATCAATTACCGATCAATGGTCATTCGTCGAACAATTGCCGATAAGTCGCAGCAAAATTCAGTCAGAACCAAACTGTTGATGAAACTGATCGCCGCACATAGGAAACCAATTGGCGACTACAATAATTCGATCGGCGACTTCCAGGAAACCATTGCAAACTGTCTGCGATCAAAATCAGTCGCGGCTAGTATTTTGTGCATGCTCAAAGACTGGCTGCGACTTATTTTGATCGGCAACCGCTCGAAGACCCTGTCGCGACTTTAATAAAACCTCACCGCAACTTCTGCATCCTCTGCGATTGTCAATTTCTTAGTCAGAGGTCGCGCCGCGGCCGCAACTTGAGCTCTGTGGGACCGGGCCTTAAGCTAGTGGTCCGGGTTCGATTGCAGCTGGAGGTGAAAATCCTTTCAATCGTAAACGGGGTTCCTAAATGCACACAGACGTTCACTGTCACATAGTCTCTCATAGTCCTGATATGGCTGAAATAGATTTCGCCAATTCATGATTTTTTTAAAAAAAATGCTCGATAGTCATCAAGTTTAATCATTTTTAAGGTCAGCAAGCTATAAGAAGTTTAAAACGCATAGCAATTTTAGAAGTTATTCCTGACCAAATTGGCACGCTATCAATTCTCTATATATGGGAATTCAAACAACTTTCATTTTAGGGATAGTTTGACTTAAAGCTTAACCTTGGTCAAGACATAGGCTATAGGTTCAAGTTTCATGTGTATAAAACTTGTAAAATGAATAAAATGGAAGGTAGAAATGATTCATTTTACCAAATGTTTGAAATGTTCCAGAAATCGCAGAGTAAAAGTTTGACCCTTTAATATTTTTTTTGAGTATATTTGTAGTGCTTGTATGCCTGCAACTAGCAGAAAGGAAAGTACATGTATAGTGTTGCTTTTCCGGCGGCGACGGTGACATGATGATAATGCATAGGCAGGCGTGACGGAGTGTTCCGAATTATTGTTAACACATATTTTTTTTTTCTTTTCTTTTTTTATTAAATCTTTATTTATAGTCGCTTATTTTTAGCTCGCCTGAGCACGAAGTGCTCAGGGTGAGCTTTTGGGATACCCTGATGTCCGTCGTCCGTCCGGACGTCCGGACGTCCGTCCGTCAACTTTTGCTTGTGTACACTCTAGCGGGCACAGTTTTGATCCAATCTTTCTGAAACTTTGTCAGAATGTTTATCTTCATAAAATCTAGGCCAAGTTCGAAACTGGGTCATGTCGGGTCAAAAACTAGGTCACTAGGTCAAATCTTAGAAAAACCTTGTGTACACTCTAGAAGGCACAGTTTTCATCCAAAGTTCATCAAACTTTGTCAGAATGTTTATCTTTATAAAATCTAGGACAAGTTCGAAACTGGGTCACGTCGGGTCAAAAACTAGGTCACTAGGTCAAATCTTAGAAAAACCTTGTGTACACTCTAGAAGGCACAGTTTTCATCCAAAGTTCATGAAACTTTGTCAGAATGTTTATCTTTATAATATCTAGGACAAGTTCGAAACTGGGTTACGTCGGGTCAAAAACTAGGTCACTAGGTCAAATCTTAGAAAAACCTTGTGTACGCTCTAGAAGGCACAGTTTTCATCCAAAAGTCATGAAACTTAGTCAAAATGTTTATCCTCATAATATCTAGGACAGGTTCGAAACTGGGTAACGTCGGGTCAAAAACTAGGTCACTAGGTCAAATCATAGAAAAACCTTGTGTACGCTCTAGAGGACACAGTTTTCATCCAATCTATATGAAACGTTGTCAGAATATATATCTCCATAATATCTAGGTCATGTTTGAAACTGGGTCATGTTGGGTCAAAAACTAGGTCACTAGGTCAAATCTTAGAAAAACCGTGTGTACACTCTAGAAGGCACAGTTTTCATCCAAAGTTCATGAAACTTTGTCAGAATGTTTATCTTTATAATATCTAGGATAAGGACGAAACTGGGTCATGTTGGGTCAAAAACTAGGTCACTAGGTCAAATCATAGAAAAACATTTTGTACGCTCTAGAGGACACAGTTTTGATCGAATTCTTATAAAAAATAGTCAGAATGTTTATCTCCATAAAGTATAGGCCAAGTTAGAAATTGGGTCATGTCGGGTCAAAAACTAGGTCACTAGGTCAAATCTTCGAAAAACCTTGTGTACGCTCTAGAAGGCACAGTTTTGATCCAAAGTTCATGAAACTTTATCAGAATGTTTATCCTCATAATATAAAGGACAAATTTGAAACTGGGTCATGTTGGGTCAAAAACTAGGTCACTAGGTCAAATCATAGAAAAAACCTTGTGTATGCTCTAGAGGACACAGTTTTGATCCAATCTTTATGAAACATTGTCAGAATGTTTATCTCCATAAACTCTAGGCCAAGTTTGTAACTGGGTCATGTTGGGTCAAAAACTAGGTCACTAGGTCAAATCTTAGAAAAACCTTATGTACGCTCTAGAGGGCACAGTTTTCATCCAAAGTTCATGAAACTTTGTCAGAATGTTTATCCTCATAGTATGTAGGACAAGTTTGAAACTGGGTCATGTCGGGTCAAAAACTAGGTCACTAGGTCAAATCATAGAAAAAACCTTGTGTACGCTCTAGAGGACACAGTTTTGATCTAATCTTTATGAAACTTTGTCAGAATGTTTACTTCCATAAACTCTCGGCCAAGTTTGAAAGTAGGTCATGTCGGGTCAAAAACTAGGTCACTAGGTCAAATCTTAGAAAAACTTGTGTAAGCTTTAGAAGGCACAGCTGTGATCCAAAGTTCATGAAACTTTGTCAGAATGTTTATCCACATAATATGTAGGATAAGTTTGAAACTGGGTCATGTCAGGTCAAAAACTTGGTCACTAGGTCAAATCTTAGAAAAACCTTGTGTACGCTCTAGAAGGCACAAGTTTTATCCAAAGTTCATGAAACTTTGTCGGAATATTTATCCTCATAATATCTAGGACAAGTTCGAAACTGGGTCACGTCGGGTCAAAAACAAGGTCACTAGGTCAAATCATAGAAAAACCTTGTGTACCCTCTAGAGGACACAGTTTTGATCTAATCTTTATGAAACTTTGTCAGAATGTTTATCTTCATAAACTCTCGGCCAAGTTTGAAAGTAGGTCATGTCGGGAAAAAACTAGGTCACTAGGTCAAATCTTAGAAAAACGTTGTGTAAGCACTAGAAGGCATAGTTTTGATCCAATCTTCATGAAACTATGTCAAAATGTTTATTGTCCATATATCTAAGCCCCCTATGAAACTGAGTCATGTCGGCTCAAGGTCAAATCTTAGAAAAACTTTGTGTACACCCTAGAGGGCAGTTTTGATCCAATCTTCATGAAACTCTGTCAGAATGTTTATCTTCATAAACTCTCGGCCAAGTTTGAAAGTAGGTCATGTCGGGTAAAAAACTAGGTCACTAGGTCAAATCTTAGAAAAACGTTGTGTAAGCACTAGAAGGCATAGTTTTGATCCAATCTTCATGAAACTATGTCAAAATGTTTATTGTCCATATATCTAAGCCCCCTTTGAAACTGAGTCACGTCGGCTCAAGGTCAAATCTTAGAAAAACTTTGTGTACACCCTAGAGGGCACAGTTTTGATCCAATCTTCATGAAACTCTGTCAGAATGTTTATCTTAATGAAATCTAGGTAAAGATTGAAACTGGGTCGTGTCGGGTCAAAAACTTGGTCACTAGGTCAAATATAAGAATGACCTTGTATACGCTCCAGAGGGCACAGTTTTGATCCAATCTCAATGAAACTGTGTCAGAATGTTTATTCTTACAATATCCAGGCCAAGTTTGAAACTGGGTCATGTTGGGTCAAAAACTAGGTCAAATGTTAGTATGGTATAAACTCTTATAAATCTTCACCAGAGCCAGTGAACTGATTAATGCTCAGGTGAGCGATTCAGGGCCACCATGGCCCTCTTGTTATTAATAACTATCATAAGCTCTACAGAGCTTTTATTTCGACTTATCATGGCGCCGAAAATGAAAGAAAGCTGAATTTTCAAACAGCGCACATCCCGATGAGGCGGCTCATAATGATGAGCCGCCTCATTTGGGTCTACACTGTTTGTCCTATAGTCTTTGGATTCTCAGTTTGATATAGCTTGGACAATGTTGTTGGGTTTTTTTTTTGCTGACGTAAATTTTGTCGTCTGCTACCGTATTTTTGGCGCTTTATGGGTTAAGTCTTGTGGTATATAGGCAAGTCTCTTGTTTTCAGGCATACTAGACAGAACAGAGTTATCGCCCATGTATTACTGTCTCTGCTAAAATCTCTATCAGTTGGTGTTGCCTACATTATAATGCTTTGTGCAATGTCTTATAACATCTGGATTTTAATCGCTGTTGTGGTCGGTGCTGGAGTCGGACATTTGCTAGGTCGACCGCTGATATCCAGCTTGTTGAAGAAGGAAAAGAAGAAAGTTCCTGATCAGACTGCCAAGGAGTTGTTGCATGATTTTCCTGATGAAGATTTTGGAATTAGTAAAAGCAGACAAACAGTGGCCAATAGCCGGAACTTTAGTTCATTCGAAGAAAAACTTTTAAAATATAAATACGACGAAACTTGACAAAGGTATACACATGCCCCGCTACACAAGAAATCCAGAAGAGTGGCATGTACGCCAGCGAAGACTCAAATCAGCCTCGGCATCAACCCAGTCTGATCGGAGTCTTTGCTATGCCCTTTCTGGATAGCTAGAGGTCTTAGCTATCTACATGCCGAATTCGAAGACTGATCAGACTGGGGGGATGCTCATACTGATCTGAATATTCGCTGGTGCACATGCCGTTTTGTTGGTTTTCTCTTTTGTTGGTTTCTCTTGTCGCGGCTCATTTGGCATTGCTGGTTCACAGATACCCATTTAAATCTGGGTATCTGGTACACCTTCAGGGGGAAGCAATTACAATTTTCAATTTTGCAGCCCTTCCAAGTGGAATCAACTTTTCTTTAAAATTAGATCCCAGTTAGGAAGAGCTTTCCTAGCGGTCATATGACGTCGTACTGATGTCAGCGACGCAAGTACGACGTCATGTGCCTGCTGGATTGTCGTCTAGGGAAGCATTCAGGAAGTACCTTTGTAAAAACTGCAGAAAACGTTGGTCTCACTGAAGTAGAAAGCTCCATTAGGACTTGCTATTTCAGGCACAATTCACAGACAACAGTAACATAGAGGTGTACTCATATACAGGTCTCAAGAAAGATGCAACGTCGTCAATCCCAGTTGATCATTATGACAAAACCAACAAAGTGGTATGTGCACCCATGAAGATTCAGATGGGCTGCCCAGTCTTATGAGTCTTTGGTGTCAGCTTAAAGGGTTACTAAGGGGCTAAGCTAGTTCCATGCGGACAGCGAAGACTCTGATCAGATAGGCCGGATGCCCAAACTCTTAGTCTTTACTGGGCGCACATGGCACTTCTTTAGTTTTGTCGCATCGTGGCTCAATTGTAATGTTACGATGTTGCTCCATGTATGAATTTCGTGAGCTTGCTGGAGTTGAAGAATATGGCAGTGAAAATTGTTTTTATTTTATTTGTTACTTAAATGTGTCTTCAAAGATTGCTTCAAAGACTGCCAAACATGTATTGTTTTTAAACATTAAATGACCATTAAAATTACCTTTGTTACTGTAAATGACAATGTGCTGTTTAAGCTGTGATATAAAAACTCTTGATTGCTTCTATTAAGGTGGTATTTAGTGGTAGATACAAAAATCTGAATAAAACGATAAAAATTCAACATATCTCCCTGAAAGTTAGCAGGCTTCTTATTTTAGCTGTTCACTACAGTTTAGAATACAAAATAAAGGGACATGCTGTTTAAATATTGTTTTTATAAGGAAAGATCAAAGGCTAATTTTCTGCGCAGAAATCTAAAAAAAATAACAGCATTATTAAAAATGTATTTGGAGCTGAAGGTACCTTATTGCATTAAGAAGAGCATCCTAGCAATTATTTGTTTCAGCTCTTTCTCAAATTGTTAGGCAGACCAGATGAAAACAGTTGCTTATTCTCAAATGTTCAGCCATGTATATTGTGCATGTACACTGGATGCATTCATTAATTATAGGGTAGGCAAGCAAATAACACCTACAATATAAATATTACATTACTGTGGCACATCACTGTGTGTAAATGAAATTGTTCAACCTTGTTAAAATAGTCTCACCTGTGTGTTTTGCCAAAAACTTTGGACATAGGCTAATTCTTTATTTATCAGCTCAGCCTGATAATGTGTGAAAGAGTTGAAAAAAAAACTGCTAGGACACTCTTTGTTATACAATAAGGTATCTCCAGTGCTAAGTACATTTTCAATAACGGTGTTCTTTTTTTCAGATTTCTCTCAGCACAGAAAATTACTCCTTGATCTTTCCCGATAAATACACTTTTTAAAACCTTTCACTTTTTAAAATGTCCTGCATTTTGGGATTCTAAATTGTGAGAAATAACAGAAAAAGGCATCTGCCAAGTTTGGGAAGGTCTGTTGTCTTTTCAGCATTTTATGCAGATTTTTGTCTTCACCCCAAATCAGTGATTATCATCACCTTAAGAAAGTAGTATATGCCCAAGTCATCTGAAACATCTCCTGATAGGACAGGCAACCAATTTCAAAGGAGTAAGTGGCAGTAGGTGGTTGGTTGAGGTTGAGTGCAGGCAGTGGGTGCCACTGGGGAGGGAGATTCCCACTGTATGTTATTTTACATGTTGTCTACAGATCGTGTAGTTCTTTTTTTATTTTTAGTAGTGGCAGGCACAGTTTATAACAAATGTAGGTGAGTCCTCATTTTTTTCCCTCGTTTCAAAAGTATAGCATGTCGGAGTAAGGCTGCTCTCAAGTCAGTACTGGTATCACAAGTCAAGTGAACATCAAAAATGAGGCTTTTTGGTTCCAGTGTTTATGACATGCATTTATTGAACACTATTTTGTCTTCCTTTATTCTTGTAACGATGCCCTGTGTGCATACCGCTAAATAGAGCATCCTTTAAGAGATATCACTGACTGGACAAGAAGAAGAAGAAATAATGGAATGAATAGCCACGACCTTTAAATTGTCAGAGGTCAGTAGAGAACAGGATGAATGGAAGAGAGACTTCCATGTTGTCATCAAAGATGCCCCTCTAGCCAGCAAACCTACTGCAGAAGTATGAAGAATCATTACTGGAGACGTTGCTGGAGAAGTGTTAAATAAAGTGAAACAAGAAGTGAAGAGACAATAGCAAAGTTACCAAAGAAGTATGATGTGACATCAGCAAAGTTAGTAGTGATAAAAGCAAGCTTTCGGGAAAATGGTAAGAAAATAATGTTATGGCAGACATATGAACAAAAAATTACAAGAGATGCATGTGATAACAGCAAGTTAGAGGTGAAGAATCAAGAGAAGTGAAAACAGTAAGGTTGCAATACAAGTATGCAACAAAGTCATAACAGTGGGTTAAGGAGAAGTATAACGTGAAGCGACAACAGCAAGATCAGGGAGAAGTATGAACTAAAGTGACAACAGGAAAGCTGTGAGAAGCATAAAGTGTTAACAGGAAGATTACTGTTAAAGTGTGATGTGACAAAGGTAAGGCTACAGTAATAATTTAGGTAAAGTGTCAACAGCAGGTTTACAGAAGGACAAAGTGAAGTGGCAACAAGAGTGAAGCTTCAACAGCAAGGTTTTAGAAGAATGAAGTAAAGTGACCACAAAAAGTTGAGGAAAAAGTATGAAGTGACAACAGTATGGTTATAGAAGAAAGAAGTGAGGTGATGATACACACTTTTGGAAGATGTGAATTGATGACAGCAAAACTTCTAGAGAAGACTGAAGCAAAGTGATAATAGCAAGATCATGGAAGAATTTTGAAGCTATAAAAGCAAGGTTACAGTTAAAGTACAAGGTGAAACGACAACAGCAAGGTTGTAGGAGAAGTATGAAGTGAGATGTCAACAGCAATGTTATGGAAGAAGTATGAAATACATTAACAAGGTTATGGAAGAATGAAGGGAAGTGGCAACCACAAGGTTATGGCAGAAGTATGAATAGAAGTGACAATAGCAAGGTTATGGCAGAAATATGGAGAGAAGTAACAACAGCAAAGTTACAGGACAAGAAAATGATGTGACAATAGCAAGCCTATGAGAGAAGTGAGAATTGAAGTGGAAACAGAAAAGCTATAGGTTAAGTATGAAGTAGTGTTAACAGTGAGGTTATAGAAGAAGAAGTGCATAGAAGAAAACAGCAAGATTATGGATAGAAAGGTTACAGCAGAAGTATACAGTATACTGACAACATCCAAGGTTATGGAAAAGGTATGAAGTGAAGTGAAAACAGCAAGATTATGGGAGTGAAAGTAATTGTGTCTCTAGTTCATGTCAAAAGTAACTACCGTATTCAACCCTTTTAAGGCACTGTGCGCTTAACATTTTCAAAATGGCATTAAATACTTACAGTAAAGTTTCTTCCTAATAAGCCCACATCTCAAGAATTATTAGATACAGAATTTAATATTTAAAGCATCAGAGAAAAGCTGCTTATAGTCATGAAGGGCGGAGAAGCTTTGTAAGTGAAAACTGAAAGAGAACTAGAGTGTTTTCAGCACTTGTAAACAAGCAATCAAAGAAATAAAGTGGTAAATATGTGCGCTAATAATCATGTGCCTGAGAAATTGCCATG
Source organism: Ctena decussata (assembly GCA_963989385.1). NCBI lineage: Eukaryota > Metazoa > Mollusca > Bivalvia > Lucinida > Lucinidae > Ctena > Ctena decussata. The sequence goes on from OZ022501.1 coordinate 18,657,274, forward strand.
TGCGCTTATTGGGGCATGTGCGCTAATTAGGTGAAATATGGTATGTCTGAATTCACATGGAAAGGATAATGAGTTCTAGTAACATTTTTAAACAAGAGGACCATTGGCCCTGTAGCTCACCCCGAGTCCATTCAGCCTCAGTACTCTAGGGTAAGTTACTCTAAGGCCATCGGTCAACTGGTTCTGGTGAAAAAGATTTTTAAAGATTTTAACCATATATGGGCATGGAGGACATGTTGGTCATGTGACCTGACATTTGAAAAAATTTTCTTTCCCTCAAACCCCTGGAGGCTCTATATGAAGTTTGGTTTCAAAACTGGCCCAGGGGCTTTTGAGGAGATGGTTTGATATTGTCAAAATGACAGAGTTCTGGGTCAAAAGTCAAAGAATGACCTTGATCTCTTGTACTCATAAATCTTCATGTACTCATTAAGATGACTGTAGATATCAATTCTTAGGCATAAATCTTCAAAACTTTCCACAAATCTTATGTTCTAGCATTTTCCCACATTTGACCTTGCCGTAAAATAGTCAAGGTCAACCCAAGGTCATCATTTTGAACAATCTTGATAGTACGGGAGATCCCAATGCTACATACCAAGCTTCAAGGCCATCGGTCAATTGGTTCTGGAGAAGAAGATTTTTAAAGGTTTTTACCATATATGGGCCTGGCGGCCATGTTGGTCATGTGACCTGGACCGTTTGAACTAATTTTCATTCCCTCAAACCCCTGGAGGCTCTATATGAAATTTGGTTTCAACTGGCCCAGTTGTTTTTGAGGAAATTGTTTGATATTGTCAAGAATGACCTTGACCTCTTGTACTCACAAATCTTCATGTACTTATTAAGATAACTGTATATACCAATTTTTAGGCATAAATCTTCAGAACTTTCCATGAAATCTTATGTTCTAGCATTTTCCCATATTTGACCTTGCCGTAAAAAAGATCAAGGTCTACCAAAGGTCATAATTTGAACAACCTTGATAGTACTTGAGTACCCAAAGCTACATACCAACTTTCAAGGCCATCGGTCAATTGGTTCTGGAGAAGAAGATTTTCAAAGGTTTTTACCATATATGGGCATGGCAGCCATAGTGGTCATGTGACCTGGACCATATGAATAAGTTTTTGTTCCCTCTACTCCTGGAGGCTCTATATGAAATTTGGTTTCAATTGGCCCAGGGGCTTTTGAGGAAATTGTTTGGAATTGTCAAAATATGAGAGTTCTGGGTCAAAGGTCAAAGAATGACCTTGACCTCTTGTACTCATAAATCTTCATGTACTAATTAAGATGACTGTAGATCACAATTTTAGCCCAAAATTTTCAACAGTTTCCAAGATATCTTATGTTCTAGCATTTTGCCGTAGAAAAGCACAAGGAAGAAATTTAGACCTTACCGTAAAAAAGGTCAAGGTCAACCTAAGGTCATAATTTGAACAACCTTGGTAGTACTCGCGTACCTGATGCTACATACTAAGTTTCAAGGCCATCGGCCTACTGGTTCTGGAGAAGAAGATTTTTCTAAAAATGATCACATCTAAAGCATGGCAGCGTATCAATATTATGCGAAAATTAAAATTTGTGTTAGACAGAAATTCTTTGCTGTCAATTTACTTCGCCTTTATAAGACCAATTTTAGAATATGCAGATGTTGTTTGGGACAATTGTACAAAATACGAAGGAGAAGAATTAGAAAAAATACAGTTAGAGGCTGCGCGCATAGTTACTGGTACTACAAAATTAGTTTCTATTGACAAGTTATACATAGAAACTGGGTGGGAATCTCTTAAGTCAAGAAGGAGACAACATAAGCTAACTCTGTTTTATAAAATGGTAAATAATCTCACACCAAGCTATCTCTATTCTCTTCTTCCTTCACAAGTTGGTAATATATCAAGGTACAATTTAAGAAATCAAGAAAACTACCAAACTATAGACTGTAAATCTCAATTGTATTTTAATTCATTTTTGCCGTCATCAGTGCGTGAGTGGAATTCACTTGAAGATTCTGTGTGTTCATCTCAGTCTTTAAATTGTTTTAAAAGAAGCATAAGGACCACTCGTGAAATTCCTAAATATTATTTCACTGGTAATCGTAAAGGCCAGATTTTGCATACAAGATTAAGAACTGGTTGTAGTTCGCTAAATTACCACTTATTTCGCAAGAATATACTAAATGATGAATTTTGTGTTTGTGGTAATAGAGAGGACACCAATCACTTCTTTTTCGAATGTCCTAGATTTCATATACAAAGACAAGTGTTGATTAATAGACTTATCGGCATATGTAATTTGTCCTTAGATATTCTACTGTATGGGGACGTCAACATGAGTTTTCAACAAAATGTCAAGATATTTCACACAGTGCAGGATTATATAATTAGAACGAAACGCTTTTCTTAAATTATTATTTTTCTATTTCAAGACTTTTTTATTAGTGTCAAAGGTGTTCAGGACGTGCTATTCGGATATGCACTATCATGATTTTATACTTTTTTATACTGATACCGTGTCATAAATTCTCTCTCTCTCTCTCTCTCTCTCTCTGACATTTTTTGTCATTTGTATTACTCTCTCTTACGTTATTATAGTTTATACTGTATAACCATTATGAGCATTAGTTTAGTATACTTTCACAATATCTATGAACTTTGTACTGCATTTAAAGCTTACGTTATTTCAAAGTTAACTGTATGCAAAATTATTGACATACTTGTTTCTGGGAAACAGATTTTAAAAAAGTCACTGACTTTCTTCTGTATCCCATTCATTGTACTGTGTGTTATCTAATGTAATTCTATTTGTTGTACATGTACAGTATTGTGGAATAAATATTGTTTAAACCAAGAAGATTTTTTTAGGTTTTTACCATATATGGGCATGGCGGCCATGTTGGTCAAGTGACCAGGACCGTTTGAACAACTTTCCGTTCCTAAGGTCCCAGGAGGCTACATATGAAAGGACTAGGTATGATTTGGGCCATATTTGGCCCCCTCATTTATGAATTTTCAAAATTGCACTTCTTTAACTTCTGTTCATGTAATGTATGAGTTTAAACCTTTATCTTTCAATTCTGACTAAAATAATCTATACTCTAATGATATTTAATTTCTTCTGAGCCTCTAAATGTACACCTCCTCAGCTGGTTTTGGCAATTTCGGCCATTTTTGGCTTGCATTTGGGCTGAAAACTACTTGAGCGCAGGCAAGTGCACAGCTGATTTTTTGCATAATAATGCATTTTAAGAACATCTACAATGTATGAAAAATTCAGCTGTGCACTTGCCTGCGCTGACACCTAATTTTAAACTTTTCTAAATAAAATAAAGTCATTGACAACGGTTGCCTTACAAGGACGCGCGTGCGACAGAAACTCTTTTGGCAGTGAAGGAAGACAATCTACGGATCGCCAAGAAATTTTACTAAATAAAAAACCAAAACAGATCGCTTTACCTTCTTTTTGATAAGTAATACCAGAATATATGATGCAAAACATAGTTTTTTGCTTCTTCATTCATGACGATGCTTGACCTTTTGTCAGAAACAACTCCTGATTTTGAAGAATACACGCAACTGCAATTTTGTTGCAATCGGGACAGCGAATAAAAGACGGGACCGAAAGACGGTACTTGTACTACCGCTGAGCCGTTTGGGAAACGTCGTTTGGAGAATTGAAATAGTAATAGTTAGTAGTAGTAGTACGATATTTGTACTCATGAATCCATTAATTGGTGTTGGTGGTGATGGGAGATAGGTGTGTGTGGGATGTGTGTGTGTGTGTGTGTGTGGGGGGGGGGGGGGGGGGGAGGGCAGTGGGCGGGTTGCAGAAACATGCTTCAGACCTCAAATCATCAAACAATATTTTATGCATATTACTTGTAAGATTCTCTTTAAATTGTATGTTAGAGTTGCTCCCATTTCATAAATAAAACCAAGTAACATCAAATTGGGTATTGTCTGACTGAGAAATGACGGGGTCACGCCCGTTTTTCAATATATCTGATGGATATACTTTACCAACAGATATTCCGTTGAAGTGTCAAACCGCAAAAAAGTAAACCTTGTTCGAAATCGTGCACGTATAGGACGGTTTAAATAGTGCGACTTCCTTGCATTTTTCTGCGCCCTACAATACAGCAGTTACTGATACAGGAAAAGAAATACTTGGAAACGAACATCGCAGGTACATGCACTGGGCACTGGATGTTATCGACCTCTGCGGTACGAGGAGGAATTTGAAAAGGAGGCGGTACGAAGCAGAAGGAGCGAGAGAATACAGGAAGGCTTACAAAAGGGTTCAGATGCCCTGAAGAGAGCAAAGGAGGACTGATTAAGTAGGGATACTCGGTGCAAGGAAACTCTTTTAAAATACCTAAAATAACACAACTGAAAGTGAGCACATCAGCTGGTGTGGATTAAAATTCAGAGAACAGGGTAGATCCTAACTATCCAGAACAAGTCTGGGACATGTCTAACAAAAGAATGATAGACTCTCAGCAGATGAATAGAAAATTGTTCTGCGCTATACAATCATGAGTGTTATGGCGAGAATGCAGTTCTGGACTGCACTCAGCGTCAAAACGAAGACCTAAAAGCGATCCTTTGTGAGGAAGTTAAGATTGCAGTAGTAGCTCTACAGTCCGCCGTAGTTGATAATAGTACCATAGTAACAGTTTAGCTATGGCAAAGTATGAGCAATGCATAGTTTAATCAAAACATTCATTGCCCTTTGTTTCCAATACCACGGCTGTTTATATAATAGGACAAAGATTGTGAATTACCCAGTTACCCAATATTATGGTATGAATAACTCAGTGTCTTAGTTACCCCACCCACTCGCATACATGAAATACACGACTATCATTCTGATCATTCTGCTGATTAGCTTCATTAAGAGTTTGTATTACATTATATGGGTGATATATTTTAAAATAAGTTAAAAAATCGTGCGAAAATAATGAACCACAAAAATATGATAAAAACAAGTATAAAAACAAGTACATGTATGAAAGATATCTAATTTCTTGTTTCGCTCCATCTATTTTTTTTTTTTTTTTGAAAATCGTTGCCATGGAAACGGTTAGGGTAAATAGTTTACTTTTATTTTTTTGTTTATATAACAACGTATATAAAAGGAAGCGCATAAAAAATCTGGCATATGTTTGCAAAACCAAGTCAGCAGTTATAAAAAGAAATGTGTTCAGTACCATTAATTGCTATGCAGTTTCAATGTAAATCATAAGTTATCTCCCTTTTTTCTTTCTTAGAGATAAATGTTTACTTTGAATGCAAAATATTTCATTAGCTTTATATCTTTGTTGTTTTTGTATTCATTTCTTATTATTTTCAACTTATCAACTCGCAAGAATAATGCAAAGTTTATCCATACCCCCATGTTTTTAAATATTGTTTCATCCGATTTCTTTCAGACTAATACGTTCTATTCCGAGAAAAAGAGACTGCTGCACATGAGTTGATTGAAACGAATGGTTTGTCTAAATTCCCTTGAAAGGCAAAATTCTGCAATTGTGGCATGCCCCTAAAACGTAAATTTTCGATTGAAAAACAGTTTAATGTAGCGTATCTGTAATCCGACAATTTCAGTGATCTGTCAAGAGTTATCGCCCTTCATGCACGTGATAAGATGCAGACCAGTAAATGTCAAAGAGATTTAGTATTAATATTACATACATTATTAGATCTGATACTTATCATTTACTTTCAAATTCCTTTCTTTGTTATATATGGCAAAATGTATCCATACCCCCTAAATTTTGCTAAAAATCAGGACAGAACTGCATGAACAAACGAATGGCTGTAACTCTCCTTGTACAAGCCGTAACATCTCCATTTTCTAGATTTATATTGTTGACAAGGTGACTAATGAAAGAAACAATATTTGAATAAATTTTGAGAGGGGGCCAAATATGGCCCAAATCATACCTGGTCCTTTGGTTACAATTGGCCTAGTGGTTTCAGAGGAGAAGTCGTTTGAAAACTTTGATGGACGGACGACGGACGGACGACGGAGCCTGACCATACTATAAGCTCCCCCGGAGCCTCTGGCTCAGGTGAGCTAAAAATTTGTATGTTTGGTGTTCATAACAGGTGGTTGGTTTGGGTTGTTTTTGGGTTTAACAGCCCTTTGAGACAGTATTTCAGTCTATATCAGACCATCTCCCAGACAGAGAGAAAAAGAAAAGAGAAATGATAGTTGAGAAAAAATATCCAAACAACCCCTGCCTGCACCTAATGCAAATGCAGTAGGCCCTTGCCTTACTTATATCCAAATAAGTAGGATGTCCCGGCACTGGAAGTTACAACCAGCACCTTTGCCCAACCACCAACCCCTGTTCATAACAGAAATGAACTGGACATCAAAAGACAAGATAGAGCCAAGTAATTAATCAACTGTTTATTTGCGTATGAAAAATATGAAAAAAGGTATTGCATATAAGTATGACATGGTATATACATGTACAAGAAAAATATAGAGGAAAAAAAAGGAAATTGAGTCTTTACATACAGCCCAACCAAAAACCACAACCATACTACAAACCTTTTAAATGCAAACTTATTTCATGCACAAATACTTTAATACTGTCAAAGTCCTGTAAATCATGGATGATATTCACTGGGTATAAAGAAACTGTGGAGAGTCGGCTATTTTTTTTATTTCATTTTTGGCAATTTTGCTGGTTGAGCATTTTCTATATCATCACAGTTATCAGATGGAGTATAGTAAAGGCATACTAGATTATTTACCATACATATTTTAACAGAAAAAAGAGAACACAAACAGACCTAGATCAGACTGGGGAGCAGTCTGATTTAGATCTGTGCAGTTTGTCATCATAACATAAAACATCTATGAAAGGAAAAAAATAGATCTGTCCAATTTCAAAAATGGAAAGATTCCATAATCAAACTTGTGGCATTTCAACAGCACAGTTAGTTAATGACTGGCTAACTGTACTAGTGATACTGGGTTTGAATACCCTCTACATTGTAAATTCTTCATTATGTAAACAGGGCTCCATTGCACACAGCCTTTCGTTAACATCCTACAACTGTCTCAATATGACTGAAATACTGTTGTAAGGGACATAAAACTCAATTTCATTCATCTATCCATCCATCGTGGAGATCTTTGAATATCTATGGCAAATAGGTATACAGAGATAAAATCAAAACAAAGAGCAGTCATGGGTAAATAGACAAGAATAAAATCACACAATGCAAATGTAGAGTTTGATCAGAAGTCATGACCATGCAGCTTGTTGAAAATCTTTATAGATGAAGAAAATACATGTAAATGGCTGTGCTCAGGCTGCACAGATGCTAAGGCTTGTCTAGGCATTTGTTGTTTGTATGTGTCAAATTGCTTTCCTATTCAGTTTCACATGAATATTCACAACAATGACAACCCTAAGCTTCAATAAGACATTGTGTATGAAGTTTCAACCTGGCAGACAGAGTATCATTGAGATCCTTTCAAAATGTGCTTTTTCATTATGTCACTATTAGTTTCTGGGGCAGCAGAAACCCTTGCTTTCCCAGCAAGAAATTTGATGTGTCCCTCCCATGTAGCCTTGGAGAATAATGAAACATCTAGTTTGATTGACATTTCCATAATGGGCAAATGCAGAGGAATAAGATAATGCTCAAAAGCAATGTCAAGTGTGTGCTGAAGTGATACGATTACTTGTCGCACCAAAAAAAGCAGATGCTGAAATTTATGCCTGCAAAATTTTAAAACCTTTTGTCCGAGCTATATCAAACTAAGAAATCATAGACAGAAAGGGTAAACAGTGTAGATCCAGATAAGGGGGCTCATTATGAGCTGCCTCACCTGGATCTAAGCTGTTTCAAATTCAGCTATTTTAAGTTATGGCGCTTTAAATATTAAGTCAGATTCTCACCAATGATGATCATAATTACAAGGTATGAAAAGATTATTGTTCAGCTGCTGATCCTCATTATCTCAAAGTCCATATTGAAGTCTGAAATATTGAGATATCAGTTCTGTATTCATTTGGCTATAAAAAGGGGACAAAGCTCTAGACAAGGTGGGGTCTGAGGATAATTCTGAGATAATTTTTCTTTGTTCTCAACTACAACATACATGGTGACCCCTCATTAGAACGGTCTTGTATGTTTTTTTTATGCAGAAATATGGACAATTATCCCTAAATAATCCCTATTACCCCTTCTTATCTGAAACACTGAGGGGACATTTCCTCCTCTAAAATCACTGACATCAGGCCTGACACCAAATGTGTAAATCACTTGCATTACTTCTTTTTCAAGACCATTTGAGCCGCGACACGAAAAAAACAACAAAGTGGTTGTGCGGCCAGCACAGACTCAGATCAGCCTGGGCATCTGCCCATTCCGATTAGACTCTTTGGTATGCGCTGAAAGGGTAGCTAAGGGTCTAAGCTACCTCCATGCGGACAACAATGACTGATCAGACTGGGCGGATGCCCAGGCTGATCTGAGTTTGCGCTGGGCGCACAACTACTTAGTTGGTTTTCTCGTGTCACAGCTCATTTTTCTTCCTTCCAAACATCTCCAGAGACTAAACTGTTTTATATGATGGATATATACTTTTGGGGTTGTTTTGGAGATAAACCCCAGCATCCATCCTCTCCTCCCAAACCCAATCTTATAACCAAATTAATGCAGTAATTTTCAGAATGAACAGAATATATAAAGATTTCTTTTAATATCTTTAAACTGAGGGTATACTTTTACATATCAAAGTTTGACATAATAGGAATCAATTGTACACACAGACTAGATACTGTTTGAATAATTGCACAGATCTTGGTTCTAATTTTGAACTCTCAACCTGCTCAACATAAAAAAATATTTTTTTTTTATTATATTTTGCTAACTAAGTAGACCCAGATTTTCAGATTGCTCCTTTTAAGCAGTTTGACTTGTGTCTAATGGAGACACAAATCAAACTTTTGATTTTCATTCCTGTAAAACAAATCAAAACATAAAACCATTAGTTGACTAGTCAATATTCAAAAGAAAAGATATTATTATGGCAGATCAGGGCCCAGTTGTTGTTGTTTGTTAACATGAAAATATACTTTAAAACATAATGTAAACAATAACACTGATTTTGCTGAGAAAATGTGTGAACTTTAGCAGTGCAAAAGCTCCTCACAATTCTTCAGCAAAAATTCTTGCAATTATATGTACCATTACTACAACTTGGGGAATCCTTGACTAATAACTTCATTCAGCGTTTGATGCTTTGAATGACTAGGCCCAGATGTTTAAAGGTTAAAATGTACTGGCTTTGTTTATGCTTTACATACAGAACATTAACAAATGAAATACACAGTATACCGGAAAAATAAAGAAAATAATACATGTATATACAGTCAACTCTTGATATCTCAAATTTAAAGTTAATCCCAAACTACTGACATCTCAAAGTAATTTTCTGGTTCCAAAAAATTTACTTTGAGATATCAGTAGTTTAAGATAACAGTAGCTGCAATGTAAAACAAGGGCTTCGCAAGCGGCGCATAATACGCCTGTTTAAATGTCATAAAGCAGTAACAGAATGAACAAGAATGCTTACAAGAGGATAGAAAGGCAAACAAACAGGGGCAGCAAGTCTATAATTAATGACTGCAACATTATTTAAATATTTAACACATCATACCAAAAATCAGCTGCCAAGGTAAGTTGCTTTGCCAAAGTGGAATAAGGGAGGTAACGTAAATATACAAGATGTACCTTTTTTGGTTCTACTATTTTCCCTTGAAACGATTTTTTTTATAATATACATACCAATTATTTCGAAATTTATGCAAGGGCAGATAATTCAGTAAGTAAGACAGAGTTGTGGTTCTTGTTCAGGAAACATTGCCCCATTATTATACACATTCCTACAAAGCTTCATTCTAATATTTCAAAAGATTCAGGAGATATGGAGTGAATGAGAAACACCTGAAAATACTAATCAAATGGAGGTTACTCCAAAATTAAGAAAGAGGGAGCAACCATTCTTATATATGACACATTGTCTTGTGATCATGCACATTGCTATACAGTTTCATCATGATATTCCAAACGGTTACCAAGTTATGGCATGCACAAGATAGGTATACACAAAAATAGGCTAAAAGTACTAATAAAATGGACGTAACTCTAAAACGAAGAAAGGGAGAGCAGCCATTATTGTACGCCTCATTTCGTTAGGACTTCATACACATTGCTATGAAGTTTTATAAAGATATCCCGAACGGTTATCTAGTTATGGCGCGCACAAGACTTGCAGGGACAAAATTGATCAAAGGGGCATAACTTCGAAACTAAGAAAGGGGGAGCAACCATTCTTGTACGCGACATGTTCCCCCAACCTAATACATATGCCTATAAAATTTCATGAAGATATCCCTAATGGTTACTGAGTTATGGCGCGCACAAGAATGTTTACGGACGGACGGACGGACGGACGGACAGCGCCACGACATAATACGTCCGTTTTTTCAAAAAGGGCGTATAAACAAGAGGGCCATGGTGGCCCTGAATCACTCACCTGAGCATTAATCAGTTCACTGGCTCTGGTGAAGATTTATAAGAGTTTTTACCATACATGGGAATGGCAGCCACCTTGGTCATGTGACCAAGATCATTGAAGAACTTTCAATCCTTTGACCCATGTGCAGGCTCCATATGAAATTTGAGTTTAGTCTGCCCAGTGGTTTCAGAGATGTTTGAAAATGTTTATGGATGGATGACAGAGGCAGCTAACACAAATACTGTAAGGCTCAGGTGAGCTGAAAATGGCAGAGTCGCTTCTCCGAAAAGTTCCCGTTCATGTTGAGTTCCTTTGATGGATTTGAACTAGACTGAATAAGGCAAACACAGATGATAGAATGGTAGCATCATTATCTCACTGTGGTGAAACTAATGTATTCCAACGGGTTAACTTAATTTAGATTTGACCTAGTGACCTAGCTTTTGACCCAACATGACCCAGTTTCAAACAGGAATAACTTAATTTAGATTTGACCTAGTGACCTAGCTTTTGACCCGACATGACCCAGTTTCAAATTTGACCTAGATTTTATGGAGATAAACATTCTGACACAGTTTCATGAAGATTTGATCAAAACTGTGCCCTCTAGGGTGTGCACAAAGTTTCTCTAAGATTTGACCTAGTGACCTAGTTTTTGACCTGACATGACCCAGTTTCAAACTTGGCCTGCATATTGTGAGGATAAACATTCTGACAAAGGTTCATGAAGATTGGATCAAAACTGTGCCCTCTAGAGTGTACACAAGGTCATTCTTATATCTGACCTAGTGACCTAATTTTTTAACCCGACATGATCTACTTTCAAACTTGGCCTAAATATTTTGATAATAAATATTCTAACAAAGTTTCAAAAAGATTGGATCAAAACTGTGTCCTCTAGAGCATACACAAGGTTTTTCTAATATTTGACCTAGTTTTTGACCCGATATGACCCAGTTTCAAACTTGGCCTAGATATTGTGAGGATAAACATTCTGACAAAATTTCATTAGGTTTGGATCAAAACTGTGACCTCTAGAACGTACACACGGTTTTCCTAATATTTGACCTAGTTTTTTACCCGACACGACCCAGTTTCATACTTGGCCTGGATATTGTAAGAATAAACATTCTGACAAAGTTTCATTGAGTTTGGATCAAAACTGTGCCCTCTGGAGCATATACAAGGTCGTTCTTAAATTTGACCTAGTGACCTAGTTTTTGACCCGACACCACCCAGTTTCAAACATTACCTAGATTTCATAAAGATAAACATTCTGACAGGGTTTCATGAAGATTGGATCAAGACTGTGCCCTCTAGGGTGTAAACAAAGCTTTTTCTAAGATTTGACCTAGTGACCTAGTTTTAGACCCGACATGACTCAGTTTCATAGGGGGCTTAGATATATGGACAATTAACATTTTGACATAGTTTCATGAAGATTGGATCAAAACTATGCCTTCAAGTGCGTACGCAAGGTTTTCCTAAGATTTGACCTAGTGACCTAGTTTTCGACATGCCATGACCCAGTTTCAAACTTGTCCTACATATTATGAGGATGAACATTCTGACATAGTTTCATGAACTTTGGATCAAAACTGCCTTCTAGAGCGTACACAAGGTTATTCTAAGATTTGACCTAGTGACCTAGTTTTTGACCCGAAATGACCCAGTTTCAAACTTGTTCTAGAGTTTATGGAGATAAACATTCTGACAAAGTTTCATAAAGATTGGATCAAAACTGTGTCCTCTAAAGCGTACACAAGGTTTCTCTATGATTTGACCTAGTGACCTAATTTTTGACCCGACATGACCCAGTTTCAAGCTTGTTCTAGAGTTTATGGAGATAAACATTCTGACAAAGTTTCATAAAGATTGGATCAAAACTGTGTCCTCTAAAGCGTACACAAGGTTTCTCTATGATTTGACCTAGTGACCTAATTTTTGACCCGACATGACCCAGTTTCAAACTTGTCCTACATATTATGAGGATAAACATTCTGACAAAGTTTCATAAAGATTGGATAAAAACTGTGCCTTCTAGAGCATACACAAGGTTTTTCTAAGATTTGACCTAGTGACCTAGTTTTTGACCCGACATAACCCAGTTTTGAACTTAGCCTAGAGTTTATGGAGACAAACATTCTGACAATGTTTCATAAAGATTGAATCAAAACTGTGTCCTCTACAGCGTACATAAGGTTCATCTATGATTTGACCTAATGACCTAGTTTTTTGACCCGACATGACCCAGTTTTGACCTTAGCCTAGAGTTTATGGAGATAAACATCCTGACAATGTTTCATAAAGATTGGATCAAAACTGTGTCCTCTACAGCGTACATAAGGTTCATCTATGATTTGACCCAGTGACCTAGTTTTTTACCCGACATGACCCAGTTTCAAATTTGTTCTAGATATTATAAGGATAAACATTCTGACAAAGTTTCATGAACTTTGGATCAAAACTGTGCCTTCTACAGTGTACACAAGGTTTTTCCATGATTTGACCCAGTGACCTAGATTTTGACCCGACATGACCCAGTTTCAAACTTGGCTTAGAGTTTATGGAGATAAACATTCTGACAAAGTTTCAGAAAGATTGGATCAAAACTATGTCCTCTAGAGCGTACACAAGGTTTTTCTATGATTTGACCTAGTGACCTAGTTTTAGACCCGACGTGACCCAATTTCAAACTTGTTCTAGATATTATGAAAATAAATACTGTGACAAAGTTTCATGAACTTTGGATGAAAACTGTGCCCTCTAGAGCGTACACAAGGTTTTTCTATGATTTGACCTAGTGACCTAGTTTTTGACCTGACATGACCCAGTTTCGAACTTGGCCTAGATTTTATAAAGACTAACATTCTGACAAAGTTTCATAAAGATTGGATCAAAACTGTGCCCGCTAGAGTGTACACAAGCAAAAGTTGACGGACGTCCGTCCGGACATCTGGACGTACGACGGACATCAGGGTATCCCAAAAGCTCACCCTGAGCACTTCGTGCTCAGGTGAGCTAAAAATAGGAAATACATGTAAATCTAAACTGTATTCTTTGATATGACAGGACACACTGAGATATCCGTGTTTGAGATATCTAGAGTTGACTGTATCTGAGTCATGGCATATAAAGGTGTTAAAACATGTGCAAACAGCCAATACACAGGTCACCCTGTATCTTGCAGCAAAACAGGGGTTTATCCCCTCAAAAATGACCCTAAATATCTGTATTAGTCTTGTATTACTTCTTCTATAAGATGGCATATTCTCTTCAAAAAAAACCCCAAATATCTAGGTCCACCTTACAAGACTACATTTTTGGGGTATGTTTTGGAAGAGAAAATCCCCATTTTTATAACCAAATAAATGCGGAACTCGGAGTATTTGAGAATCATCACATTTCTTCCTCAGGAACTACACTGAACAAAATTTCTAATTGGTCACTTTTTGCCATAGAATTAAGCCTGAAGCAGGTTTAGATTAGCCTGGCTGCCACCTAGGACGAATAAATGTACTGATATTCTTGTATTTTACAAGCAGCACAAGCGCTTATGCATTTGCAAAATAATTTACATCAATTCGAGGCGTCTATTAGGATTTACACAAACATTGAAAGGGAGGTACTTTGAAAACGTCAATATTAAAATTAGTTACGGTGAAAAATGCATGAAGATGAAAAACATACCTCATGTTTTTATGATGAAAAACTTTATTTACTTTTGAAATATTATGCTTTTGTGGAAGTTTGATGCAGCCTGTATGTGTTTTCAAAGCATTTAATGGTTTAGATAGAAGGGGTCATAACTCTAATACTACAATAAAGTTTTGATTACAACATTGACTTTTAATTAGTAGATAACAGCCCAAAATTTTGATGATAATTATATTAAAAAATACAGGTTAGAAATAATATTTCTGCATATTAGAAAACTGACCAATTAGAAATTTTGCTGAGTGTATAGACAGAACATGGAAACTTTCTGATTAAACCAGATGGATACATAGTCTAATCAGAGCCTTTACTATTGTTTTCTGCTGTCACCACTCAAGATACAATTCCAAAATATGACATCATGCATAAAGGTACTTTGGGTCATGTGCAACAAGGGGAAGACCCAGCTCAGACTGCACATCTGTGCAGTCTGAGCTGAGTCTTCCCTGTTGCTATATAGTCCTTCTCTATGAGAGGTAGGGAACCCAAAAATGAGCAAAGACATGAATAAACCAACAGGTGGCATGTGCTCCCAGGGAAGACTCAGATCAGCCTAAACATCCGCTCTGTCTGAGCAGAGCCTTTGGTAGCTAAGACTCCTAGCTACCTTTTTAGTGCACAGTGAAGACTCTGATCAGATTGGGTGCACATGCCACTTTGTTGGTTTTCTCTTATCGCAGCTCAATTACGTCTGCATGAAAGTGCTGACTAATTTTAGTATAATAACTGAATGCCTGTGGTTTAACATGACACCAATGATAGAAAATAAATACGTCTGAGCCAAAGACATGAGAAAAGGTCTCTAACGGCAAGTGCAAACAGCAAAGGCTCAGATCAGTTCCAGCAATTTGTACAGACCAAACTGATTTGCTGTATTCAATTGCTCAGTCACACTTCACATGTTAAGGCCTATATTTTTAAACTAAAGCTACGGTTTATGTCATATAAAATGAATACAACTGGGAAAAAATACATAGTGTTATGAAAATATAACTATTGACTGATAAAAATAATAACTATGAAAGCAGAAAATGAAACCAAAAATAATTTGCTAAGCTAACAATACAGTTAAGGTGGTGATTTATGGTAAATGTAAAAATCTGCATAAAACCATAAAAAAGTAAGGAATCTCCCTGAAAGTTAGCAGACTTCTTATTTTTGTTGTTCTTTTCAGTTTAGAATAGAAAATAGACGTACATGCTGCCTAAAAAAGTGTTTTTATAACGAAAGATCAAAAGGTAGTTTTCTGCGCAATAATAAAAAAAATTAACATCGTTATTGAAAATTTACATAGTACTGAAGGTGCGTTATTGCATAATGAAGAGCGACCTAGCAATTATTTATTCCAACTCTTTCTCAAATTGTAATGTAGACCAGATGAAAACGGTAGCTTTTTCTCAAATGTTCAACCATGTACAAGGTAATGTACACTGGATGCATTTATTAAATATAGGGTAGGCAAGCATACCTATGTAACACCTACAGTATAAATAATACATTACTTACATGATCATTGGTGTGTAGATGAAATTGTTCAACCTTGTTAAAATAGTCTCACCTATAAAACCTGTGTGTTTTGACAAAAAAATTTAGACACTGACCGCATCTTTTTTCATCTGCTCAGCCTGATAATGTGTGAAAGAGTTTGTAAAAATAATTGCTAGCTCGCTCTCCATTATGCAACAAGGAACTCTCAGCACTAAGTATATTTTCAATAACAATATTATTTTTTCAGATTACTGCGCACAAATTACCCTTTGATCTTTCCGTATAAAAACACTTTTTTACATTAACAATGCTGCATTTTGGGAGTCTGAATTGTCATAAACAACATAAAGGAGGCATATGCTAAGTTTTGGAAAGATCAGTGTTATTTTGAGTGTTTTATGCAGATTTTTGTCTTTGCCCAAATCAGTGATTATCACCACCTTAAATAAATGAGATCTTGATGTAAATGCTGTTCAAGCAAGCAGTCACCGGACAAGGAACATGTTCTGATTTTTTTGGTGAATAAGGTATCAAAATTATAAACTGAACCCATTTAAGGTGTATGGGTACACTTCCATATTTTACAACCTTTTCTCTTTTTTTTTGTTACCTTCCCTGGATGGTGCAGCCTATCCAAAATCGGTCTATTCTTACAGAAAAGAATTTGCTCCAAAGGGAGCAAATTCTTTTCTTTAAGAGTCGACCGCATTGAGAAGGGAGGCAAAAATTAAATAAGAGTTGCTTTCCCTGAAAGTGTACCAATTCAGCTTTGTCATGTCTTAACTTCATTAAACTACCATAAAGTCACAGAAATAAACCCATTCTCTACAATTTAAAGTGTATTTTCAGCATTGACAATTCCTCACAGATTAAACAAAATCAACATAATACGAAAGTATAGCATAGTCTACCGTAGTGTGCTTAAGTATTGGGATATCTAAAATAATTAATTTTCCATTTGTCCCAAATGGAAACCTCATTAACTTAGGTGTCCCAAAATCTATGCACATTACATTAACATCTCAGCATGAAAGATAAAATCAGCAGTCCTGAAGGTATCCATATTGGAGAATTAGATATGGCAACGACTATGACTCACATTTAAATCTGTATAAAAATTTAGCTAGTTCAACACATCAGCTTTATGGTACTTCAAGAAATACATTCAATAACCCTATACATTCATACACCCTCCCCTTTTACACTACTAGTTTCTGTAATCCAATCTTATAACTTTGAATTCCATTTTGTCATACTGTATTAGTTATAAATATTGTAAAGTGGCTGACCTGGAAACAGTCTGAACTCTATGCAGACTTCTAAAGTGCCGTACGAGCTAGGTATTCAGAAACCTCGTGCAATAACAGCTTTTATTCTACAATCATATTTCTTTTAACCATTTTTAGACTGGATACCTGTTTTAGGGACATATGCAAACAGTGCAGAACCAGTACAGATGCTGCAAAATGGGGCTTCTGATCAGGGTCTACACAGTTTTGCTTACAGGAATTTCTATGGAAAACCCCTAAAACTATAAATTGGTTCATCCAAATGAAAAGAATGGACAAGTCCACTGGTTAAGAAAGGGTTAATAAATGCCCCAGGGTCATTGCAATTCACAAGCCCATTCAATGACACTGAGGAGACAAAATCTGGGAAATCTAGTCAATATGAGTTCTCACCAACACACAACTACTCTTCCATTGAAACCATACCCTAATGGGCTTAAATATTGAGACACCTAAAAACCATTGCTTTTCCATTTGGGACAAATGGAAAATTAATGGTTTTAGGAGTCAAATACTTGAGCACATTAAGGTACCATACACCAAAGCACCTTCCTTGTAAAATGCAATTGTAAGATCTACTCTAACAACAAAAAACATAATTGTAAATAAAAAAATCTAACAGTTTTATTTTATGGAGTTACCATCATCAAAAATGCAATTCAAGGTCATGGGCATAAAAAATGTACAAGCATATACAATCAGAGCAATAAATTATGATTAGACCTCAGGAAAAGACATAAGGCTTTTGTATTTTTTTCCCAATACATTTTTTTTAAACTTAAGGTAAGAGAGAGAAGAAAACCATAAACAATACATTCTAATACACTTACGTATATAATGCGATATCTAATTGGATCACGTTAAAAATTTGCGACAGTATATCCTGCGATACTGTCGGAAATCCGACGTCATTATGTAGCGTCACTTTTCTTTGGTTGACGTCTGGTTTTACGTCGCTAAAAGCTTTTGCTATGGGTTCAAAGTAGCACACCTTTGAAGGTGAATAATGTAAAAAGTGCATTAGAATCGGGATAACTGTATTGAAAATTGTCATTTGGGGAGGTAAATAGTTGGTTTTATGGTCGCAAATTGCGTTTTACGACTCCGCTGGCGCGTCACCGTAAAACGAAATTTACGACCATAAAACCGACAATTACTCTCCCCAAATGACAATTTTCAATACAGTTATCCCCTAAATGTTTACATTTATTTGCATAAATATTATAAAAAATGCTATTAATAGTTGATTAGAGAAAACAATCCTTTTGCCATGGAGGAATTGCTATCTGGGATCAACCAGCCAGTACCATTTCATCAGACTTGTTGAAGTCATCAGCTACGTGCAAGTTCGATCATTAACCACAGTTAACTGTTGTTTAACCAAAGTTGATGGAACTTACTCTGAGTTCGAGGCTATAAAACTTGAGAATAAACTCAAACTCAAAATAAAGCACACTGATTGGCTGCTTCCGAGCATGCGCTCGGAAGCAGCCAATCAGTATGCTTTATTTTGAGTTTGAGGATGTACTCAAGTTTTATAGCCTCGAACTCAGAATTAGTTCCATCAACTTTGGTTGGAAGCAGCCAATCAGTGTGCTTTCTTTTGATGATCGAGCATGTGCTCGGAAGCAGCCAATCAGTGTGCTCTAACAACAAGATATAACCTCAGGGCCTTGATTGGTTTCACTTGTTCACAATTCGGAACTCCTCAGTTATACAAGAGAGAGAGATGCCATGACTGAGTGGTTAGGGTATCTTGGCAATGGCACAGGCTGGTTCATCCCAGATGGTGATTCCTTCATGGCAAAGGATTATTTTCTCTAATCAGACTTTGGTTTGTGCAAGTCCCCACAAAAGGGTTTCTGGGGTCAATGATCTAGCATGTACAAGTGTTGTACAGAAAAACATGGCTGAAATGAGATTATGACAGACTGACTTTAATTTGTACATTTAAATGAGCCACAACAAAATATATACACCGGCATGAACACTTACAATTCATATAATTGAACAATCTACATAGTTTCGGGCACAACACTTCAAAACACCTAATTATGTGATAGTTTTCATTTATGTACATTACTAGAAGTTTTAAATTATTTTCACATATTCTGTTATCAGAACATATATAAAAGAATGTGGTAATTTAACATGCTGTCATGTACAAATAACATTGTGATTTGGGACTTATCACCTATTCAAATGCAAAAGAACATGCATGTGCAAAAATCATCAATAACAAGGAATAAAATGACTTGTGAATAATTATTTGTTTTAGAAAATCTGAAGATTCTATTGGAAGAATTTCAGTATGTAATGTCATAAAAAATTGGCAGAGCATGGCATACACTGTTTGCCATGCTCCGGAACCGATGCCCTCATATGTTTGTTACCATTGCTACTAGGAGTCCATACTGATGTCTAATTGATGTTGTCAAGATGTCATTCTGCAAAGGTACTAAGCACAACAGTTGGTTCCATAGTTACCATGGTAACAGATCTATGGCATCATCTCACTTATAGTTCTAGGAATGCATGGCATACACTGGTATGCAGTGTATGCCATGCTCTCCTCAAACTGTAAGTGAGATGCTACCTGAAATTTATACAATGGAAAAGTGTGATTTTCTCAAACCTATAATTTATTCTGAAATAATTTATTTCTCTATTTTATATGTAACAGTTTGTAAAACTTGTAATGCTATCCATTCAAGCCCTACCAGACGCCTAACTCAGTTTCTGACACTGATGAAAACAAAATGAAATGCTGCTGAAAATGTACAAGAAAACGTTGCTGCAAAATTCAGACAGAGGAAAAGTTTGTCTGCTATATCTATCTTTCACATACCTTACACATGCGTTTTACAGTGTAACTGGAACCAAAAGAACAAGAGGGCCATGAGGCCCTGAATCGCTCACCTGAACAATTGGCAAGGTGGCTTATACTTATCATGTCCGAAATTGTCAAAATATGAGTTTTGGGTCAAAAGTCAAAGAATGACCATGACCACTTGTACCCATAAACCTTCATGTACTCATTAGACAACCATATATACCATTTTTAGGCCAAAATCTCCAAAACTTTCCATAATTTCTTATGTTCTAGCATTTTCCCATATTTGACCATGCCGCAAAAAAGGTCAAGGAAATCCCAAGGTCACCATTTGAACAGTCTTGGTGGTACTCTAGTACTCCATGCTATTTACCAAGTTTCAGGGCCATAGGTGTATTGGTTCTGGGGAAGAAAAATATTAGAGATTTATCCCGTAAGTGGTAATGGCGGCCAAATTGGTCATGTGACCTGGACCGTTTGAACAAATTTTCATTCAATCAACCCCTGGAGGCTCTATATGAAATGTGTTCACAATTGGCCCTTTGGCTTTTGAGGAAATGGTTGAAAATGTCAAAATATGAGCAATCTGGATCAAAGGTAAAAAAATGACCTTGACCTCTTGTACTCATAATTCTTCATGAACTCATTAAAACAACTGTTTTTACCAATTTTTTAGGTCAAAATCTTCATAACTTTCCATGAAATCTTATGTTCTACCATTTTCCCATATTTGACCTTGCTGCAAAAGGTCAAGGTCAACACAAGGTCATAATTTGAACAATCTTGATAGTACTCAAGTACCCAATGCTACTTACAAAGTCTCAAGGCCATCGGTCAATTGGTTCTGGAGAAGAAGATTTTTAAAGGTTTTTACCATATATGGGCGTGGCGGCCATGTTGGTCATGTGTCCAGGACCGTTAGATAATATTTTATTTCCATCAACCCCTCGAGGCTCTATATTAAATTTGGTTTCAACTGGCCCAGTGGTTTTAGAGCAGATTGTTTGAAATTGTCAAAATTTGAGATTTCTGGGTCAAAGGTCAAAGAATGACCTTGACCTCTTGTACTCAAAAACCTTCATGTACTCATTAAGATGATTCTATGTACCAATTTTTAGGCCAAAATCTTCAAAACTTACCATGAAATCTCATGTTCTAGCATTTTCCCATATTTTACCTTGCCGTAAAAAAGGTCAAGGTCAACCCAGGGTCATAATTTGAACAATCTTTATAGTACTTGAGTACCCAATGCTACATACCGAGTTTCAAGGCCATCGGTCCACTGGTTCTGGAGAAGAAGATTTTTAAAGGTTTTTACCATATATGGGCGTGGTGGCCATGTTGGTCATGTGACCTCGACTGTATGCACAAATTTTCATTCCCTCAACCCCTGGAGGATCTATATGAAATTTGGTTACAATTGGCCCAGTGGTTTTTGAGGAGATTGTTTGATATTGTCAAAGTATGAGAGTTCTGGGTCAAAGGTCAAAGAATGACCTTGACCTCTTGTACTCATAAATCTTCATGTAGTCATTAAGATGACTGTAGGTACCAATTTTTAGACCAAAATCTTCAACAGTTTCCAAGATATCTTATGTTGCAGCATTTTGCCATATAAAAGCATGAGTAAGCAAATTTGACCTTACCGTAAAAAAGGTCAAGGTCAACCCAAGGTCATAATTTGAACAATCTTGGTAGTACTCGTGTACCCGATGCCACATACCAAGTTTCAAGACCATCGACCTATTGGTTCTGGAGAAGAAGATTTTTTCAGGTTTTTACCATATATGGGCATGGCGGCCATGTTGGTCATGTGACCAGGACTGTTTGAACAACTTTTCGTTCCTAAGGTCCCATGAGGCTCTATATGAAATTTGGTTACAATCGGCCCAGCGGTTTCAGAGAAGAAGTCGTTTGAAATTGTGGACGGACGGACGACGGACAGACGACGGATAACGGACGCCGAAGCCTTACCATCCTATAAGCTCCCCCGGAGCCTCTGGCTCAGGTGAGCTAAAAATACAATTAGGACATAAAATGTAAGAGCAATATGCAAATATGCCAAATAAATTACATGAGATAGTTGGATGATTGAATAAAGACCCTGACAGATAAATTTCTTGGTACTAACAGTGCATCTCCATAAAAATGCTATTTCATCCCATATGAAATGCTATCCTGTATGAATCACAGCACAAGGGCTATAATGAGATGCTCAAGAATAGATTTTCTCCTCTAAAAGCAAATTCTTCCCTTTACAATTTGACCCCCATTGGCAAGGGAGGCAAAATTGTAAATGACAGAGTTGCTTTCCCTGAAAGAGTACCCATTCACCTTAAAAGAAGTTTATTTTGATTTATCTCCCCTTATCTGGAGCTTCCAACAAATTCAAACATATTCCTCTGAACTAATCTAATGACAAAGCTCTAAAATAATAAAGTCACACACACAGCTCTGAACAAAAATGATTACAATATGTGCAAATCTAATCTTATATAACTCTGAACAAATCTGATCACATACAGCTCTGAACAAATCCAATCACATATTATTGAACAAATATGATCACAAACAACTCTGAACAAATTCAATCACATATAGATCTGAACAAACCCAATCACATATTATTGAACAAATATGATCACAAACAGCTCTGAACAAATTCAACCACAAATAGCTCTGAACAAATAGGGTGACATACATTTATAGTTCTAAATAAATACTATCCAACGTATCTCTGAACAAATCTCATTAAATATAACTAACAAATCCAATCACACAAATACATGGTTTTTAAACACCATAGACTAGAGATCTAAACTTTGTCAAAGTCATGCTACAATAAAACTGCAATTTAAATTAAACTTTCATGGCACATAGCTTTGACTTAACTGATAAGCTAAAACATAAGCTTTGTGATCATCACAAAATAATGAGCACAGGGTATAATCGATTCCGCTAATTTTCGCTTGCTGCAGAGACTGTACATCATATTTGGCTTCTGCCGAGACTGTCCGCGAACTCTTGCTTCCTGCAGAGACTACTGTCCTCGTAGAATGGCTTCCTGCCGAGACTGTCCGCGTGATTCTGCTTCCTGCCGAGAGCCTCGGCAGGAAGCAGAATCATGCGGACAGTCTCTGCAGGAAGCCATTTATCATGTACAGAAGGCTGGGCAGGAAGCAAGAGATCGCGGACAGTCTCGGCGGAAGCCAAATATGATGTACAGTCTCTGCAGGAAGCGAAAATTAGCGGAATCAATTATACCCTGTGATGAGTCTTCTAGCATAAGCCTATACCTAAAAAACCTGCTAAAATCAAACAAGAAGTTTGGCAAACAGTGTAGATCCATGACCACTCTGTTTATCTTTCTCTTTCTTTCCTCTAAAGAGGATGCTGAATGGTCCAGTTAATTTTCAAAAACAAAGGTCTATATGGAATAAAAGCATTACAAACAAGTGCAAGATACCCCACCACTTTAACAACCTATCTGTCCTGTATAATGCATATGACAGAGGCAGATAACTCCCCTGGAGCAAAAGTTTGATCAGCAAAAAAAGCTTTCAACACTTTAATTATTTGCTGTCAGTCTCAGAAATATCCCTATAACCCTTGACTTTGTTCAGATTTTTTTTTATTATTTTTGACAAGTATACAGCCAGCACATGGGCCAAACAAGAGGACCAATGGTCCTGTAGCTCACCTGAGCTCCTACTGTCAACGACACACATTTTGTCATTTCACTCATTTGTTACAAACCTTAAACCAATGGTTTTAGAAGAGTGCAGATTTTGACGTCAAACAAATCCAATACAGCTGTAAAGTTATACTGGTAACAAAACTGGTTAATAAAGGAGGTCACTAGAGCACCTTGTCATCATTCTGAACAAAGACTGGATTAAAACTGTGCCCTCTAGAGAGTTCTCAAGGGTTTTTTTTAACATTTGTGAGAAGTAAATCAAAATCGGTCCATAAATGAAGTCGCCAGAGCGATGAAAAAGTTTTTCTAAAAATAGCAACTGTGACCTTGACCTTAGAATGCTGAAACGCAAACTTGTTCATGATACTGTCATACTAAACATTTGTGTGAAGTTACATCAAAATCTGTCCGTAAATGAAGGCGCTAGAGCGATGACAAAGTTTTTCCAAAAACAGCCACTGTGACCTTGACCTTGACCCAGAACGCTGAAATGCAAACTTGCCCAAGGTATTGCCATACTTATCCCTTGTGTGAAGTTAAATCGAAATTGGTCCATAAATGAAGGCACTAGAGCGATGACAAAGTTTTTCTAAAAATAGCCACTGTGACCTTGACATTGACCTTAGGACACTGAAACCCGAGCTTGTTCAAGATATTGTCATACTAAACATTTGTGTGAAGATTTAATCAAAATCAGTCCATAAATGAAGGCGCTGGAGGGATGACAATGTTTTCTTAAAATAGCCACTGTGACCTTGACTCCAGAACGCTGAAAAGCAAACTTGTCCAAGATATTGCCATACTAATCACTTGTGTGAAATTAAATTGAGTTCGGTCCACAAATGAAGGTGCTTGAGTGATGACAAAGTTTTTCTAAAAATAGCCACTGTGACCTTGACCTAAGGATGCTGAATTGCAAACTTATTCAAGATATTGTGATACTAAACATTTGTGTGAAGTTTTAATCAAAATCAGTCCATAAATGAAGGTGCTAGAGTGATGACAAAGTTTTTCTAAATCTAGCCTCTGTGACCTTGACCTTGATCAAAGAATGCTGAAACGTGAACTTGTCCAAGATATTGTCATACTAATCACTTGTGTGAAATTAAATTGAATTTCGTCCACAAATCAAGGCGCTAGAGCTATGACAAAGTCTATGGGAAAATATTTTATCGCTCAAGGGCAAGTAACTCTGAAAAGAATGATCCAACCTGGCTCAATTTCAACCTAGTCCAAGATATTTTGGCTGTCCTCAATATCTGCAACTTACAAGATGTTGTGACCAAAAGTGAAGAAGCTAGAGCCCGGACAACATTTTCCCCATTATTAGTCTATGGGAAAATATTTTATCGCTCAAGGGCAAGTAACTCTAAAAAAGAATGATCCAACCTGGCCCAAATTCGAACTGGTCCAAGATGTTTTGACTGTCCTAAATACCTGCAAGTTACAAGAAGTTGCGATCAAAAGTGAAGAAGCTAGGGCCCGGACAACATTTTCCCCATTATATATTTCATCGCTCAAGGGCAAGTAACTCTATAAAGAATGATCCAACCTGGCTCAAATTCGAACTGGTCCGAGATGTTTTGGCTGTTCTGGATACCTGCAAGTTACAAGAACTTGCGATCAAAAATGAAGACGCTTGGGCCCATACAACATTTTCTTCATTATAAGTCTATGGGAAAATATTCTATCGCTCAAGGGCAAGTAACTCTGAAAAGAATGATCCAACCTGGCCCAAATTCGAACTGGTCCGAGATGTTTTGACTGTCCAGGAAACCTGCAAGTTACAAGAAGTTGCAATCAAAAATGAAGAAGCTAGGGCCCGGACAACATTTTCCCCATTATATATTTTATTGCTCAAGGGCAAGTAACTCTGAAAAGAATGAGTCAACCTGGCTCAAATTCGAACTGGTCCGAGATGTTTTGGCTGTTCTGGATACCTGCAAGTTGCAAGAAGTTGTGATCAAAAATGATGAAGCTAGGGCCCGGACAACATTTTCCCCATGATAAGTCTATGGGAAAATATTTTATCGCTCAAGGGCAAGTAACTCTGTAAAGAATTGTCCAACCTGGCCCAAATTTGAACTGGTTCGAGATGTTTTGGCTGTCCTGGATATCTGCAAGTTACACGAAGTTGCGATCAAAAATGAAGAAGCTAGGGCCCGGACAACATTTTCCCCATTATAAGTCTATGGGACCTTTTTGTTGCCATGGTAACCACAGTTTTAAACCAATCTGTCCCAAAACTGTATGTAATCAATCCCCCACCACAACCATGCTACACATAAAATTTGATCAAGATTGGCCTGCTACTTTAGCAGATATTAATGCTTAAAAGTGTGAACGGACGACGGACGACGTACGACGGACGACGTACGACGGACCAACCCTATACTATAAGCTCACCTTCACTAATAACCAGAGGTGTAATTTTGAGCATTATGGGTAGCTTTTAGTACTTTGATCATATGTTTACTTGTTTACTGTAAAGTTCAGGTACATCCTTTTCAACTCATGACTTTTTATAATTTTTGTCATGACTTCATGCATGTATATAGAACCAGACACCGGACATGTAGCTTCAGGAGAAATTCTGATTGTAACACACTAGGTATTCCAAATAGCAATGAAACTACACCACAAAAAAAACCCAAAAACAAGCCCCTTTTAACAATGGCAAGGGCGATAACGCTTTTAAAATTATAGAAATATGCCCATTAAAATCCCCAGGAACATATTCTCAATACAAATGCATACACAAAGAATTTGAAAGAAATCTGTGAATAAATGCTCAAGTGGATGGTTGGACAGACCCCGAAAGTGTGCCAGCAAATAAAACATAATTACCAATCACTAACGTTTGGCAGAATCAAACCCACAATATACAAATGAGTGGTGTTGTGTAAACAGGGACTTTTAAGCCATATGCTTACAGTAAAACTTTAACCAGGCTGCACAGCAGCTCAAACCGATTAGGGTCTCTACTTTTCACAGGTTTTATATACAGTAAATGCAAAAATAGACAACTGGTCAGACTGCACAGATATGCAGGCAGATCATTCACACAAGCTTAAAGGTACCTTTTTACCCAAAGTTAATCAAATATACTCATTAAAACTTCTTTAACATTGGATTCATGGAATTCTACAATACTACTTCAATGCTAAGCATTCCGTCTACACGTATGCCTCTCACATATCTGTTTATATCTGTTTGCATGAATACTTCTTAAACATCTGAATCAGGGAAGACTGTATTTTTTTTCGATGCTGAGCATCTCCATGAATATGTAAGTCTGTATGAAAATCTTTTTAACATCAGAGTCATGGAAGACTTTGTTTCAATGCTGAGCATATCAATCAGCGTCAAAAGGTAAATAACACCAGTCATGGAACTTTTCTATTCTTCAATGCTGAGCATTTCTTGTAAATAATTGCTCTTATCTTAAACTACTATAAGATATGAACCATGGAAGACTTTTCTTCTGATATATAAAAGCTGACAGTTCCTTTAGTAGTTAAACATTTACTATTGTAGCCCAGCTGTTCAAAGCATTGTTAGTTTAGAATATCATCAGTTCACAATTTGTTAAGTCTTCTAAAACCCATAGCATCAGCTGCACTAATATATCTTGCTGAAAACTTCCTCACATTTTTGGGCAAAAATCACTGTTTTTGCATATGCTACATTTTAAAATGTGACCTCTAGTAATGACATCATCAGCTTTGAACAACTGGGCCAAATCTCCAACTATGTGCCTCTTCTCATTAGGGCTACTCTTAAATGGGTCAAATTGAAGTTTAAGCAAATTCTTTTCTATGAAGTAGGCCCAAGAGGAAATTCTTTCCTTTAAGAGCAGCCAGCTGTGAAAAACAATAGGTCTCACATTGAAATGGGAGGTTAAACTCAGTTAGACTGCTCTCTCTCCAGAATACATGTAAATCCATACATGTTAGCATTTCCTCTAATACAACAAAATGAGTATTCATGTAAACATATCTGAGTCAACATTTCCTCTGACAGTTTCCTGTTGGTCTAGGCATTTCCAAATTTGAGCCGCGACATGAGAAAACCAACAATGTGGTTGTGCGCCCTGCGCAGACTCGGATCAGCATGGGCATCCGCCCAGTCTGATTAGACTGATTAGACTCTTTGCTAAGCACTTAAAGGGTAGCCAAGGGACTAAGCTACCTTCATGCGGACAGTGAAGACTCTGATCAGACTGGGCGGATGCCCAGGCTGATCTGAGTCTGCGCTGGACGCACGACCATATTCTTGGTTTTCTCGCATCGCAGCTCATTTATGTTTTTCCTCTATAATACAGCTGAATGAGTATTTCCTTCATCTGTTTAGAATTACAGTAATGACCCTAAAATTACGGACATCCGAAAGTCAGACAATCATTGATTGATTGATTTGATGCTTAATGTCCATGGTAAACAGCTATGGTCATGTCCGGACAGTCAGTTAACCTAAGCACACTATTCCTGGGCAGGCTTGGGCAGGTTTAGACCTCCTAAGCGGTTAACCAGTACTAGGTGCACATACTTTCGCCAGTAACTGACAACTACCCTTCTTGAATCAGTGGAAGGAGAAACGAAAGTATGTGGCCAGACTGGGTTTCGAACCCAGGACCTCTGACTTATGAGTCAGGTGCCCTAGCGATTGCGCTACGCAGCCCGGCGTCGGATAATTATTGTTTGAAAATTCTTAGAAAGTGGATTTTACACAACTTAATGCATCCAAATGGCAATATTGTAGACCCTGATCAAACTGCTCCTTCAGGAGCAGTCTGATCTGGGTCTACCATGTTTGCTCATACCTGTCTGTCTGAATATTTAGGGTCATTACGGTAATAGTGGAGTGACTCTGCCTTTCCTCCATCTGTTTGGAATTAACTGTGGTGTGACTCTTCCTGCAGTATAGTATGACATGCATCTGTTATGGTTGTGATGACTAGCTCTATCTCTTCATCTGTCAACTTTGCATTCACTGCTACTCGGATACTAGAAGAAGAAAACAGAAAATAATAAAACAATCTGTGACACGACAAGACTAACAAAGTGGCATGTGCACCCAGCTAAGATTCAGATCAGCCTGGGCGTCCACCCACTCTAATCAGAGTCTTCACTGTGCACTTAAAGGGTAGCTAAGGATCTAAGCTACCTCCATGCAGACAGGAAAGACTGATCAGACTCGGCAGATGCTCAGGTTGATCTGAATCTTTGCATGGCATACATGCCACTTTGTTGGTTTTGTTGTGTCATGGCTCAAATATAAGTAAGTTTCTTCATCAAGACGACAAGACAAGCAACTTTATCTCACTGAGTAAAGGGAAACAGGATATGTAATACAGTTAGAGTTGATAAGTCGTAAAGTACAGATTCCAAGTCACTGAGACTAGTAGTATCACATCTGCAAACTTTCATAATATTTTCAGTGTGTTTAAAAACTGTGTTCTTTCTCCACATTCCACTCAAGCATTTTTAATTAAAGTGAATGGGTACACTTCCAGGGGAAGCAACTTTGTCCTTTCTAATTCTCCATCAAGTTTTTGCTGAAAATCCCATTGCAATATACTTGAGTCAACCCCCAATGGGGTTAACTCAAGCATATTGCAATGCGATTTTCAGCAAAAATAGAGCAAATCTCTCAAAATCTTGCCCCATACTGATCTCTGAGCCTATATATAACTAGATCTGGATGTTGAAGTTTAATATGATATTTAATCTGAAATATCCCCTTCCTTCCTGCTGCTCTTACCTGGGTAGAGGCAGGTCATGTTCCTCATGTTCTAGATATCTGGCAGGAGTCAGAGCCACACCCATTGACATTGCCTGGAAGTAAACAGCATATAATGTAATTATTTTAGATACTGGATAACCTTGAATTAATTGACGTAACTTTACTAAAATATGATGAAATTACACTCTCTGGCAATACGTCAATTTTTTCTGGCCGAATGGAAGACAATGCAAACTTGATCATATTTCTCATTTTGGAGCAGTCTGACCTGGATATCTGGATTTATCATGCATGTGCTGCTAAATTCACCTGATAACAGGGGTATAATAACATGATGTGATATCATATCACTTTTGAACTGTGCTTGTGCGAATGTTATCAGGCGATGCCTACAGAAGCGATCTCAGAAGACGATAGGCTACATACTTACATGTTGGACTTGATAACAACGTTCAATTGGTTAAATGATGTCACCGACTTGCATCATAACGGATTCGCGACGTCAACAAGTTCAAACAAAACTGCCTTTACTTTTGTTTTGTTTGATGCTCTTTACACCTGCAAACATTCTAATGATGCATAATAAATAGAAAGCCATGTAAGTGTCTTTTGATATCAAGTTTATCAGGCTCGACCAGAAACACGTCGGACTGGCTTGGCAAGCCTTGCCATTCCTACGCTGTTTCTGGTCTCGCCTGATAAACTTGATATCAAAAGACACTAACATGGTATTCTCTATATAGTACCCATTGGGCATACAATATTAAAGTCATATCAATGCCATTAAGATATGACACTGTTTCAAGCACAACCTGTCTGCTCAGTGGTTGTTACCAATGCAATTTATACTATGATTAAATATTTCAATTTCACAAGCCAATACATTTTCAAAAGAGATAAATATAACTTTCAAAGTTAATCAGTGTCAGATTGTCTTCTGCAGAAATTAAAACAAATACTCTCGTTCAATACTCTCCTTTAGGGTAAATACAATATGAGCTGCAATACGACAAAAACAACAAAGTGGCATATGCTCCCAGCGAAGACTCAGAGCAGCCTGGGCATCAGTCTTTGCTGTCCGCACAGAGGTAGCTTGGACCATTAGCAACCCTTAAGTGCAAAGCAACGACTCATCAGAGTCTTTGCTGTCCACATAGAGGTAGCTTAGACCCTTAGCATCCCTTAAGCGCATATCAAAGACTCTGATCAGACTAGGTAGATGCCCAGGCTAATCTGAGTCTTGGCTGGGCACACATGCCACTTTGTTGGTTTTGTCATGTCGCAGTTCATTTGAAAAAAGACTATCGTAGTTATTTGATTATAAAATGGGGGATCTCCCTAAAAAAATACCTGAAAATTTTGAAAGATGTATCCAGATTTTTTGGATTGTTTTGAAAGGGAAAAAAAGGTACACAAGACTGACTTAGACTTTTGTGGTCCGTACAGAGGGGGAACTCCCTGTCTCATAACTGAATATAACTGAGCCACAACAGAAAAACCAACAAAGTGGCATATAACTGAGCCACGACAGGAAAACCAACAAAGTGGCATGTGGCCCCCAGCAAAGACTCAGATCAGCCTGGGCATCCAGCCAGTCAGATCAGACTCTTTGCTGTGCGCTTAAAGAGTGGCTAAGGGTCTAAGATACCTCCATGCAGCCAGCATTGACTCACATCATACTGGGCTGATGCCTAGGCTGATCTGAGTCTTTGCTGGGCCCACATGTCACTGTCAGTTTTGTCGTGTCGCTGCTCAATTGGTATTTACCTGATCAGCTATTTTCTGTAGGGTATGATTATCAAGATCTCTGTCCGTACTAGGTTCACATAGACATAGATGTTTGATAGGAGATATAGGGTCTCCCACAACCTTCATCCCATTTATCCTACAAAGAAAGGTTAACCATGACTACCCCAGAATTATTGAAGCATCTAAACTGTTAGCCAATATTATTGTAATAATCCTAATATATTGTAATAACCACTGTTTGAAACAAGACCTGTCACAGGGCCAGGATAGCTCGCCTGACAGTGCCTTGCCCATCACATAAAAAACTTTAACGTAAAACTTTAACATTTTGCTAACGCCAACGCCCCCGCTGACGGTAGTGCAATAGCTCTTCCTAAACTTCGTTCAGGCGAGCTAAAAAGTATCCTGAGTACAGTTGTTCAAAGCATTGTTAGCTTTCCAAAGTTGTTAATCAAAAATTCTTTAAGTCTTGAAGTACAAATAAGATCAAGTGTGCTAATATTTTTTTGCTGAAGAAATGAAAGGAGCTTTTGCACTAAAGCTCCTCACACTTTTTTGGGGCAAAAAATGGCAATGTTTTTGCATATGTGATACAATTGAAAATTTAACGTTTCATCAACTAATGACGTCGTTAGTTTTAAACAAGCAGGCCCTGGTGATTTGGCAAACAGTTTGAACCCTAATTTAATTGCCTAATGCTTACAAGCAGTCTGATCTGGTACCTCAGCAGGCCCTAGCCTCACTTTATGCCAGTGTCAGTAGGATGTCTTAAGGCTATATCCAAGAGAGCCTAAAAAGTAACTCAAGGCCAACAAGTGATGCCTGTATTGAAGATAAACAATGTTATGGAGTAAGTTTGAGTGAATTTTCCTCACAAAATCACAAAAACTCTTTTAATCCCTGATAAACAGAGCTAAATGCAGTGAGGTGGATAAACAAATGCAGTGAGGTGGGTAAACAAATGCAGTGAGGTGGATAAACAAATGCAGTGAGGTGGATAAACAAATGCAGTGAGGTGGATAAACAAATGCAGTGAGGTGGGTAAACAGTGTTGACAACAACAATTACAGTGCTGAAGTGACCCCTATGCTCAACCTGCATGCTATTAAAGCAGCTGAAACAAAAATCAGCAGGAAAAAGTGTTACAGTACCAACATGTCAAACTTACCTTGTGAGGCCTGTGTGTATCCTCTCAGATTTCTCTCTCAGTTGGACTAGCATATCTGTTCGAAATAAACAAAGAACTTGACAAAAACATGTTTGGAGTGTTGTTAAATGATAAAGATGACAGACAGTTAACAGCTAAAATTTACTACTTGCTCACTTTTTTTCTTGTTAGGGTCACCAAAGCCATCACAAATTTTCTGCCTGGACTATCTAATGAACAAAGCTATTCCCTATAAACTACAGCCAAAGAAACTTTCACACCATTAATTAACTTATATGAATGTAGTCTTGGACAAAACATAAATGGTGTTCCATTGCATACAACCTTTTATTATCACCCTACCATCGTCGTTGAAAAGGACTTAAAATGTCAAGTCACCCATCCATTTAACTAGGACAATATTTCTTGTGATATTACTGATTCAATTTAAAATTATATCCCTTCACTATTGACGACAGTTTTAGGATATCTCTACCACATTTTTTTTTTCAATAAATGTACACACTCAATAATAAACGCTCTCTCATTCACACTTTCTGTTAAAAAGTAAGACTGGCTTAACATCAAAATCTGCTTTTTAATGACCCAGATTTTGTCTCAAGATACCATTTATAGGACTTGTAATTTGAAATGCCACCAAGCCATTTATTAGAAGAAATATCGTATCTTGCTATATTTTAACTTTTTGCCATGCCTAGCAGAGATCAAATTGAATTGCATGTTTACCAGGCATGCTTGGGCTAAGTACACATCAACCAACCTGGATTATTTTCAATGATTTTAAATGACTGAAGAGTTCCTGCAACTAGCATTGGTGGAAGAGATGCTGAAAAACAGTACCCCAGGCCTAGCAATCTCTGAAATATACAAAACAATCAAGGCTCAGAAAATAAATAAAAATTTAAGGAATATAAATTTTGCCAGTATTTCACCTTTTTTCTGCATCAAAGCTTTGATTGTAAATGTCATTTTCTTATATTAATGCAAAAAAATAGTCAAGTAGGAAATACAAAATAATTGAGCCATGACACGAGAAAACCAACTAAGTGGTTGTGCACCCAGTGCAGACTCAGATCAGCCTGGGCATCTGCCCAGTTTGACCAGACTCTACATTAAGTGCTCAAGGCTAGCTGAGGGACTGAGCTACCACCATGCAGACAGTGAAGACTCTGATCAGACTGGGCAGATGCCCAGGCTGATCTGAGTCTGTGCTGGGCACATAACCACATTGTTGGTTTTGTTGTGTTGCGGCTCATATGTAAATTCCTAAAATTCTGCCAAAAAGACTGTAAAAAGGAAAAACATATAAAAAGAATAATATTATACCAATTCAGAGCATATGATATAATATGCAGCCATTACTCTTCTGGTTTAAAATAGTAGTTTTATATTTATATTCTATTAAAACCTGCTAAACATATATGAATGGCACTGCATGAAAAAGGTACCTTTTGGCATATTTGAAAAGCAAAGCGTCAGATTAGCTTTCGCATCCTTGCAGTCTGATCAGTATCTTCCTTTTGGCATATACCATCTGTGGGTCCCCGCAAATTTAACAAAACAGGATAGCTCACCTGACAGAGCCTTGCCTGTCATATATAAAACTTCATTGTAAAACTTTAAAGTATAATGCCCACACCCACACCAATTCAACATCAGGGAGACAACAGTAGCTTTCTGTACTTTTGTACAGGTGAGCTAAAATGTGAACACTCTTGTCAGTTTGGGCGGTTGAACAGGCTGAATTGAGTGTTTACTGCATGTACAAGGCTTCTGGTACCATTTCCTGTGACATCAATCACATATAAGACATATAAATATTCGGACAGACAGGTCTGTGAGTGAGTGAGTGAGTAACTCGGGTTTAACGTCCCACCAACAACGACGGGACCTCAGACAGGTCTGAGCAAACACTGTAGACCTAGATCAAACTGCTCCTGAAGGAGCAGTTTGATAAGGGTCTACAATGTTTGTCATTCACAAAGCATCATTTGGATGCATTTACATGGGTAAACTCTACTTTCTAAGAATTTTCGAACAACAAATGTCCAACTTTTGTGTGTGTCCAAAATTTTAGGGTCAATATGGTAAGACACTGAGGTGAATGTGTCCTCTTTCCAGAAAAGCAACTCTGCCACTTTTATTATTTTGTCTCCCATTTAAATAAGTATCAAATTGTAACCTTTAAAACACCCAAAAAGTAGACGACAAACTTTATGTCTTAAAAATGTCTAAAAATGTTTCATCGAATCTATATGAGCCACAACAGGACGAAACCAACATTATGGCAAATGCCACATAGTGACATCCGCCCAGTCTGATCAGAGTCTTCCCTGTGCACTGGCACATAGTGACATCCGCCCAGTCTGATCAGAGTCTTCCCTGTGCACTGAAAGGGTAGCTAAGGGTCTAAGCTAGCTCCATGCGGACAGTGAAGACTCTGATCAAACTGGGCAGATGCCCAGGCTGATCTGAGTCTTCGCTGGATGCACGTGCCACTTTGTTGGTTTAGTAGTGTCGCGGCTCATAGGTATTGAGAATTCAAAATTCATATGGATCTACACTGTGTACAAATTCAACTTTTTTCATTTTCTGCACTTTATTAAGGGTGAATACTGTAGATGGTGGCAATATTAGTTAAAGTTTGTGGTCTCACCTGATGGTCAACAATATATTTTCTCCCACAACAGCAGCCCCCAGCACCAGCGAAGGCATTTTCTAAACAAGCTGTCATCAGATCTATATGGTCTATCTGAAATAAATAATGATAAAATACTATTTAATCTATTTTCAAATACTTTTCCTGGCAAAGTGTACTTAAAGCTTGAAACAAAATGGTGCCAAACACCACGAAAGTCAGTCAACCGTAACATATAGGTCAAGAACACACAATTGTGTGATGCAGCTGCTACAGTCATATGGATATATGTATTTACAAAGTATGTTGATTGTATCTGCAATAGTTTGTGAGTTAAACGCAATTGTTAACACGATTAACCAAATCAAGGACGCCGACGAGGATGCTGACACATACTATGACTCCAGGAGTACAGCATAAGCACTCCTTTGCATTCGCAAAGGCGCACTAAAAATGAGATTTGTCCTTAGAATAGCCTCAGTGAGGTGGCATTAACGTTATGGTCAACAATAACATGCTGAGGAATGCTATGTCTTGCTTGTCTGCAAATTGCCACAAAGTACTAAACCAGAAAATTCTACTACAGTTTTACCTTGCTACTGCTGCCATAAAAGTAATACCTATGTCTTGCCTCTGCTATCTGCAAGCAAGACAACAAATTATTTCCAAATTATCCTCAAAACTCACTTGAGCCGCGACATGACAAAAACAACAAAGTGGTTGTGTGCACAGCGCAGACTCAGATCAGCCTGGGCATCCGCCCAGTCTGATCAGAGTCTTTGCTGTCCGCATGGAGGTAGCTTAGACCCTTAGCTACCCTTAAAGTGCTTAGTGAAGAGTCTGATTAGAATGGGTGGATGCCCATGCTGATATGAGTCTGCACTGGGTGCACAACCACTTTGTTGGTTTTCTCATGTCGCGGCTCAATGATATCTGGACCTGTGATACTAACACTGATATTATAATGTTCTGTCACACCTCGGCCTGTTTTTCCAAGAACACCAAACGAAAAACTTTCATCCATAAATATCCTCAGCTTGTATTTCCACTTTAGTTCAATCTGTGCAAACAAGAAAGAAAATTACATTTTTGATAGTCTGATGTCAATTTTACTCAGCCAGCAAACTGAATGTCACTTGGAACTGTTGTAGTGTAAGACAATGTTAACTGTAGCCTGGTTATGTGATTGTTTTACTGCTTCATGCTAATTTTACATCCTGTAACATTTTTGAATGAATACTGCAAAATATTCTGTCAGAGTATGTAAACAATAACATCTTTTGGACTTTGATTAGTAAAGCTCCTGGATGATTCTTTAAAATTCAAGATGGATAATAAAACAAATTCATGCCTTTCTGGGTGACAGTCAAATGATTATCTCTGTGGCAACCTATTTCGGTTATAAGACTGGACTTTTCTCTTCCAAAACAGCCCCAAAAATCTAGATCCATCTCATTAGGCAGCTAGAGTTTGGGACTGTTTTGAGAAGGACAAAACAGCTTATTGCAGAATTACATGTAACACAACTGATTAACAGATTAGGATCATACTATAAGTATCTTTCAGGGGTATGAGGTGTGGATAGAAAAATCTGTTGCTTAGGATCACTGTTCTGAATCACGAGGCTTGCTGGATAGAAAAATCTGTCACCTGGGATCACTGTTGGGCATCATAAGGTGATGTCGAACAGTGATGCCTCGTGATTCAGAACAGTAATCCCAAGTGACAGATTTTTCTATCCACACCTCATACCCCTGAAAGATACTTATAGTATGATCCTAACGTGTTAATCAGTTGTGTTTATTCTGCAATAAGCCATTTTGTCCTTCTCATAACAGTCCCAAAACTCTAGCTGCCTCATATTCATGATAGAGACATTTTCTTGAATACCTTTCTATTTACAACCTTTGATTGTAAACAAAAACTTCTTAAAATGCACAATACTAGTGTTTTAAAGGGTTCTGTTTAAGTTTGATAGAAGCCGGTGTTTTCAATGACATACTTTCAATTCTTTACTTTAACATTCAGAGTAGCATTCAGTGATGTAATTTTGCATTTTTCATGACGTCACCTTCTGGAAAACCCAACGTCACTTGAGGATGTACATAGGTGAGCTCCTATACAACTAATGCATTGAATGCATGCAATTTTTACCTGGTCCTGGGTGAGATAAGATTTGTAGGTACAGGTAAAACACGCAAATATTCTTATCTGGTGTGCAAGAAACCCCCATCTAATAGCCAAGTAAATATAGTAAACAAGAAGCAATAAGTGTACTTACAAGCTTTGGAAGAGGACATATATCACCATATTTGGCATAGATACCTTCCACCACTAGAAATCTTCTTGTCACCTTGGCTTTCTTAGGAATCTGTAATGTGTATAGTTTAAGCATCATTATTTTCATGCTTTTATCATTTAACCATCTAACTATTATGTTTACTACTTCTGACAGTAGAGAATGAATGTTTTCATATTGCTTTTCTTTGATTAAATAGCAGCATTTACTTTAAAGTATCAGCCTTTAAGAATAAACTATCAGTCAATACAGAAGATCAATCATATGAGAACATTTCAGTGCAAAACAGTGAACGCCTTTGGTGTTACTGCCGATCTGACTGGATGGCGGAAATGTCTTAGTTTTGATAAGAAATGAGTTTTGGATCTCTTTCAAGAATATTTCACTTATTTCGAGCCAATTCTTAATCAAAGGTGGGTGAAAACAGGAGGTCTTAGGGAAAAAACACTTGTCCTTCCATGAGCATAACTTTCAAAGCATAGCTTTCTCACATCTGTGCTGGTTGAGGCTTGAACACACAGCGGGGACAGACCTAGAAATCAGGGCTTTTAGGCACTAGGTCACTGAGGCCTGTGGTTTTGATGTGACAATGCATGAATGCGAAACTCTTTAGTCCATATCTTTCATCAATTGTCATGAGATTCTTTCCTTGTGACATACAGTCAACTCTCGATATCTCAAACACTGATATCTCAAAGGATCCTCTTATATCAAAGAATACAGTTTAGACGTATTTCCTATTTTTATTTACATTTCAGCTCCTTTTATCTAAAACTACAGATATCTCAAAGTAAATTTTCTGGTACCAGAAAATTTACTTTGAGATATCAGTAGTTTGGGATGAACTTTAACTTTGAGATATCGAGAGTTGACTGTATTGCAAAAATGTACATGAAACAGAAAATGATGATCTTTTCTGATATTCAGGTAGTGGGTCCCTGTCAGAGCCCATTTACTGTTAAATCAGAAAATATAGATGATCCTTCTATTTTCAAGAATCCTCATGATTGTGAATTTTCATTATTGGAAAGAACCGATGGATTTTATCATTCCAAAGAACCATTATGAGAATAATGAAGTCAAAACTTCGCGAATAGCTCCTTCAACTCAAATTCACAAAAGCTATGTTTCACTAAAATGTCTCAGTTGTCAGTACTCTATCCACCACATTGGACTTCCGTAAGTCCCAGAAATATGGAAATGAGCCGTGACACGAGAAAACCAAATATGTGGTTGTGCGCCCAGCGCAGACTCAGATCAGCCTGGGAATCCATGCAGTCTGATCAGAGTCTTCGCTGTCCACATGAAGGTAGCTTAGACCCTTAGCAACGCTTTAAGCTCCTAGCGTAGAGTCTGATCAGACTTGTTGGATGCCCAGGCTGATCTGAGTCTGTGCTGGGCGTACAACCACTTTGTCGGTTTTCTCGTGTCGCGGCTCAAATAAAGAAATCCTTACCCTTTTATCTTCCTCTTGCTGCTCTAGTAACAATCTTTCTAGATCTTGCGTATCATTATGTTTGAAATATTTGATCACACTGCGAGATGCTATTAGTCCTTGTTGAATCGAAAAACACACCCCCTCATCACTGAAATATACATATGAATGAAAACATGTAACAACTTTTCTCTATGTGACACTCAGGTATGGCAGTTTACAAAGTGGGGCAGGCCTTCTAGCACAGTCCAAACTAGAAATGTGTCCACAGTACACGGATGGCCCTGCCTAGAGCCTTGAGTAAGATGGCACCTTGATTAAGGTACTGGCACTTGTAGGATGACTAGGTTTATAGAGGCAGACTTGTATAATATAAAATGCTATAGGCCAAGTAACACATGAAGTTTGAAATGTGAAACAAACTGCAGCCCTTTATTTAGTTTAAGAGTCACTGCAAGACCAAAGTAGAAAGTCAGTGGACTGTGATATATGGATCATCATAACCTGATTCTTATAAATTCCTGTTGCACTTATAAATATAAATCCTCATACAATATTTCAAGTTGCTACAATAATAACGAGCACTGCGAGATGGCTGCGAAGCAGCCATCGAGCAGAGCTCGTATCTGGGTATCGCAAATACCATCAAGTATAAATCTATGGAATCGAATTTGCGACGACCACCTTACTGGGTTCTGAGTTTTGCAGTCGTGCAATTGAAATTAGTGCAAAAATGGGGAACCAGTGTCTTCTCCACAGGATTTAACGACTGGTTTACATTTAAACATTTGGGATATGCTTTTAGCTCGCAATAACTCGCGATGCAGTCTGTCATTTGCGAACGCTGATTGTCATATGAGTGATACAGCCAATCAGAGCCCTTTCAAGAAGTCGCTGGCGTGAATTGTAAACAAGGCGGCAGAAAGTTTTATTTTGAAACCAACCAACAAACCGCCTCGGAATAAAGGTATAAACCTGTATATTATATGCCCACGTTCAAGACTTGAAACGGCCACCAAATCGACCAATATCATGACACAACTAGGCCAGTTCAGTGGTTTATTGAGCGTCTGGAAACCTCAATCTTCACAACATCATGAGATTTCGCGCACAAGCGGTCCGTGTCATGGCTCATGCCATATTGCAGCTCTCCGTTCCACAATGGTCACAACCTGGCTATAGAGCAAGGTACAGCAAAATAGACGGTGAAAAAAGAAACGCAATGCATTGGTCTCTCGAAAAGAGAGAAAAAGAATCAAAGTTCTGTTAAAATTAACAGTGGCAACCCACTGGCGCTTGAGTTTCTAAGTGTGCATCACTGTCATTACATTCATAACATGGTACTAGACTACCCCTGCTCTTTCCAAGTGAATGGTCTCTGGTAAAATTAAAATCACTAATCCGATAAACCTTGTATTTTCTGATATGCGGTGAACCTTGAAAAGAGGGTGCAACTAGTCCTGTAACGATGACAGTGCAAATAGAAACAGAAAAATGTTGACCTGAACACATGTTGCTGCAGAATAGTTTCTATCCGTATCAGCCTTCGATGTTGGGCCTTCCAGTGCCCAGAGCCACAAAGAAAGGTAAAATCCAGCTATTCTACATACGCGCTGTGACAAAACAACGCCAATCGTTGAAAATCAGGGAAATTTGCCATTGTCACTAGTTTTCACGACCTGCAAAGTTTGGGTTCCCCAGTCCCTTAAAATCAGTGTCGAGGTATTATTATTATGCGGTAGTAGCAAAGAAAGAAGCGTTCTTTGAATGGAAAAGGGCTGGAAGACCAAATGATCGAAATGACCAAACTGTTATAAATAAAAAGAGTACTACAAGTATACTCAGACAAGTCTGTAGATTGGAACAAAGTAACAAGTGTATGGAGGAACGGCAGCAGATCCTGGATTCTCGTTCACAAAATATGGCAATGTTTCACAAATTGGTGAATAAGCAGCGTGGTAAACTTGCAGGGTGTATTAACGAGTTACACGTCGGAGATGAAGTGTTTAGAACTGAAAGTGATATTTTGAAAGGGTGGCAACAGCATTTTAAGCACCTGGCAACACCAGTGAATGAGCCGAGTTTTGATAATAACTACAAAGATTTGACAGAGATGGAATACAGGGAAATCTTGGACCTGAGTCGGAATCTGTATGGTCAGGAACATCCTTTCACTGAAAAAGAGATACAATCAGCAATAAAGGCTCTGAATAGGGGAAAGTCGGCAGATATTTATAATATTAGTGCTGAACATTTAGTCTATGGAGCTGATGTTGTCGCTTCGCTTGTGACTTTGTTACTCAACAAAATTTTAGACCTCGGGGTTGTACCAGATTCACTGAAGTTAGGTGTACTTACCCCGGTATTTAAGAAAAAAGGATCAAACCTAAACGCTAAAAATTATCATGGAATTACAGTTACTCCTATATTGTCAAAGCTTCTTGAGACTGTATTGAGAGAAAGAATAAAACCACAGATTTTGGAAACGCAGAATAAGTTGCAACGTGGCTTCACAGAAGCGTCATCTCCAATGAATTGTTCCCTGATATTAGAGGAATGTATTCGGGATAACAAAGATAGCAAAAATCAACCTACTTTCATCGCATTCTTAGATGCAAAGTCAGCTTTTGACGTAGTGAGTCATACAAGCCTTATGCGTAAGCTTTTCCATGTTGGAATTGAAGGACCGACCTGGAATCTTATAAATAGCCTGCATAAAAGTGCCAGTACAGTGATTAAGTGGGATGGAACGTTCTCGGATAGCTTTG
This sequence comes from Ctena decussata, assembly GCA_963989385.1. Taxonomy (NCBI): domain Eukaryota; kingdom Metazoa; phylum Mollusca; class Bivalvia; order Lucinida; family Lucinidae; genus Ctena; species Ctena decussata. The sequence goes on from OZ022501.1 coordinate 18,698,651, forward strand.
AAATACAGCAAGGGGTCAGACAGGGTGGTATATTAAGTACAGATATGTACAAGGTTTTCGTCAACAAGCTACTGGATCGTCTGGATGCAACCATGTTGGGTATGCAGATTGGTGGAATCAACTGTGTCGCCCCCACCTGTGCTGATGACGTCGCTATTGTGAGTTCTGATCGAAGCGCCCTACAAACGTTGATCAATATTGCAGCAGACTACAGTTGTATGGAGCGATATTTGCTACAGCCAACTAAGAGTGTCGTCCTCAGCATGCCTGTGGGCACAGCTAAGACCAGTGGAGTATGAGTGGACCCTGAACGGTGAGCCAATGCCTAACGTTACAGAAACTATGCATATGGGTATACTTAGATCCACGTCTACAGAGGATTCTACGGTGAAAGAAAACATCAGCAAAGCCAGACGTACTTTATATAGTTTGATGTCCTCTGGACTGCATGGGGAAAATGGGCTTGATCCAGATACATCCATACATCTGATGCAGACCTATGTTATCCCAGTCCTAGTTTATGGCCTGGAAGTTGTACTCCCTAAGCAGAAACTCCTAGACATGATAGAAAGGTTTAACAAGAAGTTCTTGAAACTGATACTTTCGTTGCCAGTGAATACCGCTGATCCTGCGGTGTACATCCTCACAGGGACGCTACCCATGGAAGCTGTTATACATAAATGTGTTTTGACCCTCTTTGGGAACATTTGTAGACTACCACCTACATCCATTGAACATCAGCTTGCAGCTAGACAACTGAGTATAAAGTCTTACGATAGTCATAGCTGGTTTATCGCAGTTGAGGAAATCTTCATTAAGTATGATCTGCAAGACCCCCATAGTTTACTGGAAGACCCACCGTCTAAATTCAAGTGGAAAAGTATAGTGAACACCCAGGTTAATAGTTACTGGGAAAACAAAATAAAGGCTAATGCAGTATTGTACTCCAGTCTGAGATTTCTGAATGCAAGTGACTTCAAGAGTGGTGTGAGGCATTCCCTAATTACATCGCTTGGAAATATCAGAGAAATTCCTCGTATACGTACTAAACTCAAGTTGGTGACGGGTACATACATACTCCAAGTTAACCGAGCGTCATTCAACCAGAATCAGGTCAACCCAACATGCCTACTTTGTCATCTGGAAGAGGAGACAGTTGAACATTTTCTCCTTAAATGTCCCGCCCTGGCTGGCGTTAGAAATCCTATCATAGACAATATTGTATCTATCTGTGCTGGTGTATTCCCGCTTACTAACAATTCTGATAGCTGCCTCCAGCTTATACTAGACTGTAGCGCTTTAACTAATGATATGGACAACCCTAATCCTGAGCAGTTGCAGAGCATAGAATTTCATTGTCAGAGGCTGTGTCATGTTCTTCACTGTGAGAGATATAAACTCTTAGCATTGGTTCCAAGACGCCGGAGAACAAAAACAGTAAAAAACAGGTGCTGGGATAGTCTGTGGCACACATTAGCCGGTTTTTAACATAGAATTTTAAATTGAGTTATAGACTGTAAATAGAGACTACTTAAAGTTGTAACATAGAGTGGTGGTGGATTCGACCATCTTAACATTGTGAACTGTTTTACTCCAACTGGAGGTGTGCCGAGACGGGCAGAATTTCTACACAACAACAACAATATGGCTGCCACATCGCCGTCTCTTCGCTAAAAGGAGCGGCTGTAGTGTAGTGGATAACACGCCAAACTACCAATATAGGGGCCGACAAATTGATCCCCTGCTTCTCTGGTCTTTCGGATGAGACATTAAACCAAGGTCCAGTCTCCATATGACCCTGTTAGTGGGACGTTAAATCCGAGTTCACTCGCTCACTTTCCGCTAAAAATGGACGTGGTATACCAAATGCCGACCGTGAATCCAAGCGGCTTAAACTTGGTTTTCCTGTGATGACCAAGGAAATTACTAAACACTGACAGCATTTAAAAAGTCATACAAAAATGTGTTAACCACCACCATTTGACTGACAAAAAGTTCTAAAAACCTTTCTAAATCTCACTTTTTTTATATTCGTTGGCAACAGCCCGTTGCAGGTACTTAACAAGTGCTAAAGTGAACCGAATGGAATATTGGGAAACCAATTTGATGACGACACATACCAGGTGAATGTAAAATACAGATTTATTTTTGCAACTAGGCCGTATGTATTCTGGGCTAGCCGTCATACTGTTACAATGGAAAAAAAGTTTGTGTACATGTGCGTCTGTGTGTCATTTTCTTTTCTCATCTATTCTCGCCTCCTCTATCTATGCACAGGACATCAAATTCTAAACAATGCCATATCGACATTGATGCACCGCCCTACTGTTGCATCAAAATCAGTCAGAAGACTTGTTTCTTCATTTTTTTCTGGTCCCACCATACCCCCTCCACCCCAGCTCAATCATAGAATCATTGGGCTGCGTCACATGAAAACGTGCATATTGACCAATGCAACCAGTAAAGCTTCAGTCTTGCTGCACCTGCATGCAGTCTCTTTGCCCAGGCTCCATAGATCCATATTCACGGAAAACATGCCGATTAGACTTGATGGATGTACAGGCTGATCTGAGTCTTCAGTAAATTTTATGCAATTGTCTGACAGGGCATTTTCTTATGACTCGGTAGTTTTGAAAAATGAAAGTAAATAATTTTCTCAAGAAATTCTCTTTTTCATTTCATGAACTAAAGAAATATGTTTCGTTCAGATACAGCGAAAGTCCAAAAATATCACATTTTCATTGAGCTGTCAAAAAAGATAGAAAAAAGAAAACAGGCAATAATAACTAAATATGTTTGACTAATCAACTGTTACAATGGGGATTGACTAATCAACAGTTACAATGGGGATTGCGTATACCTTACTCTACAATTCAACGCTCATGTGCTTTCGAGATCAACAGGATGGCAGTAATGAAACTTCTGGATGAGTGCTTTGTTTTCACTGACTATACAGATGTGAACGGAACAATATAAATAGTCTGAATGCTGGTAGTAATTGCTGAATCGCAGTGGTAAGCATAACAGTATAACTCCATTGTAACCCCATGTAATTGATTTGCTATGCTTGATATTTTGGCATCGGTAGAACGTAATACAGCCAACTTAAAAGAAAAAAGATGTCCAATAACAACGAAAAATATGAATAGGGCCAATTATGTTCTTCATTGTAGAACTATGGGTTCCATTGATAGACCGATCCTTTCAGTGTATTGATGTCAGAAGTCTGCAGGAATTGGACTGTGATTACCAGAGCAGGACATAGTGTAAATGTGTTTTGGTACAGTGATTTTTTCACTATTTTGGGAATGGTGCTGGTGCCCACGGAATTGGGAAAAAGCGCATCGTATTTTCCTAGAATTTGGAATTTTGGAAACCTTTTATTAAGTCTCAAGTGGTGGGATAGGGGACATGATACTGAATATACAGTATTTAGTATTATTACTATTTCCGTTCAATTATTGCTATATATCTGCTATTTCTCTAAGCAAGCAAGTAAATGTATGTTGTAAGATGGTCCCTAGAACAATTTTTTCTGCAATTGGGAATTTTTCAACTTGCAGTTGGGAAAAAAAAAGATACATTTTGAATTGGGACTGGTACTTTTTATGGGCACCACTTATGTAGAGAAAAAAATCAGTGTGGTACATATATATTTTCAACTTTTACAGCCTAGCTGTAGAAGCTGGCAGCATCTTTATGGAGATTCAGGTAGGGTGGTTGGCTCTTTCAAGGAATTAAGCAAAGGAGATAGCGGTTAGTACCAGAATGGGTGACCTTCTTGACAGCTGAGCAAATGCTACAATCTAAAAAATTAATTTGTCTGTATTTTCACAATTTGTAAGATGTCATTTCTGGGTCATGAAGAAGAGACATACAGAAGGGTGATGACAGGTTAGAAGCAAGGGCGTTTATTAGAGCAGGGCATTTATTAGGATTCACACAGTACAGAAAATGTCAGGAATGTCCAGAGGGTACTCAAAATTGTTTGTCAGCTGGAATGTCACATACTCAAAATTAGTTGTCAGATACCAACCCCCCCCCCCCCCCCCCCCCCCCCCAACCCCTCAAACTAGCTAGGAAAGTTGAGGATAGTGTTTTGTAACAGAGAGACCTACTGTAGTTTAATTTGAAGTTTTATGTATTATTTATCCGGACCCAGTAATCTTATATCTTATATTTGCTCGGATTTTAATATGTTCTGCAGATGAAAAAGTGAATCACCGGCAGGAGACGCCATGTAGTACAAGAGTTATGTAGTACAAGAGTTCTAAGGAATTACACAAAGCCATTTCAAACAGTTCTACGTACCAATATACCATATTTATCCTAGTAAATGCCCTTGCTATAATAAACTTCAAAACTGTTACAAGCATTTCTTGAATATGCATTAGATTCGGTAAAACTTTGATTCCTTTTTAAAACATTGAAGGTAGGATTGTCCATGAGAGTCACTTCTGAAACAAATTTCTCTGATGTCTGGAACAAGTTCATTCTTTATGACACTCAATGACAGTCTTTATTATTATATCAGTTCTATTGTGATGCAACATGAAAGTGCCATAGATAAACCTGGAGTGGAATGGTTTAGATAATCTACATTCTATTGGCTACAATTTCATCCCAGTGCCTGAAATGATTGTCTTACAGGAAAGAATTTGCTCCCTCAGAGGAAGCAAATTCTTTCCTGTAAGAGGTCATCACAGAGCCATGGAATGGAGTGGAGATCACGCCTGCATGTTCATTCATTAAAATGTTTTCAACTGTGCCCATGAAACTAAGTTTTCATTATTGCAAATAAGTCAGTAATATATTCATAATTCTGCAATACTTCTTTTGCAGACAAGACAACACAGCTCATGTCGATTTTCTTTGGTTTCAAATTTAAACACCGGTGCCCCTCCAGTGTTTGTTGTTCCCTGGAGTATAGCAGATAAGTTAGATTAAGGGACTGTTGCTTGACGTATGAGATTCTTTGACTTACCACTTTGGCTGATGGGGGGTTGTGGTTGTGGAGATTCTGGATATAGATATATGAGCATCATGGAGGTGAGCTTTTATTTGCAATTTGTTTTGTCATTGATAAGACCTATTGCTTGTCTTAAGCACTTGCAAGTCTCAAATCTACAGGGGTGATATGACAAATATCAAATCAGACTTTACATTATATAATTATATTAGCAAGGCCGTAATTATACCCCCAGCAAACGAAGTATGAGGAGGGGTATATATCTTTTGTCCGATGTCCGTTTGTCTGTCCGTCTCTTCGTAAGTTAACATTTGCTTGAAAGTTTTTGAGATCTTATATTTGCAGGTGACCATGTGATTTTCTATGGGATCACACATTTTGGCAACAAATTTGTACAACTGATTTAGTTGAAAATGACTGAAATAATCTTGACTGGCTGTACAATCCATATGAAAAACAAGCCTATCAGTTGATTGTCGAATTTCTGACAAAAGAAAGCTAAACATACAATTTCCATCTTTAAATGATATCAAGTACATTTACAACAGTACATTCATATACTTCGAGGATTTGGTGTCACTTAGAAGGCAATGCCTTAATTTCATATCAAGTCAGAAAAACATACATACTAATACTTTTTGCCCAGTTCATGCTCAGTAAAGTTGCAACAGGATGGTTCACGATCAGTCTCAATGAAAAATGCAGTTAAAGTCTGATTAAGTGGCCCAGTGTTCATACAACATGTAGTCAAATCTGTCTTGAGGGGTCATGAAGGGGCCTCACAAAAACTGGCTGCAGAGTCATGGCAGACAGGTGTACACTTAATAGAGGTTCATTGTCCTCTGGGGCACAAAAAAGTAGCTACATGTGATAGGTGACCCTTAACAGAGTTACCCTTGAGACAGGTTAGACAGCATTATTTTTTTTATACAATTTCATTACAACAGCAGATATTAACAGTTACTTAAAAATTTGGAGAGGTAGGCACTGATTAAATTTGATATTCACATTTGATAATCAGGCAATCAGTCACTATCTGGGGTTTGTGTCAGTCTTATGTAACAGTCCTGCAGTTGGTGCTGTCTGTTTTTAAGATACTAGGTTCAAGTCCTAGAGGACTGCATGTTAGTACTGGCACATATAACACTAAACAGCAATATCCATTTACAGAATGCATTCTAAGATAAGAATGAAATAGGTTTAGAATATTCCAATCTTTAGCCATATGGTAAGATCTCTCATAGGAAAGAACATGAGAAGTAACTACTTAAGGGCTGTAAGGGAAATTACTTTTGATTTTTGATTTTGTACTAACAGTGTATCCCACTTGAAGATATTACATAAATATTTTTTTCTTCAGTTTGGTGGTTTCAAAACGTCGAAAATTGCAAGACCGCTAACATTTCTGCACTATCTGAATCGACATACCTGTAATTGCCTACATGTTAGTTATGAGAAAAAGTTGCCAGCAGTGCTCGTTTTATAGGTAGCGCCTATCTATTTCATATTAGGAACCCTCAAATCTATCTCTTACAAAAATCTTAACTTTACAAAATTAGCCTAAGTCAGAAGTCAGTGGACCATGACATATGGATCTTCATGACCTGATTCTTGTACATTCCTGTTGTACTTAAAGGTATAAACCCTCATACCAAATTTCAAGTTGCTACAATAATAGGAACCCTCAAATCTACCACTTACAAAAAAGTTAACCTTACAAAATTTGCCTAAGTCCGAAGTCAGTGGTACGTGATATATGGATCATTATAATCTGATTCTTGCGTATTCCTGCTGTATTTATAGATATAAATCCCCATACAAAATTTCAAGTTGCTACAATGATAGGAACCCTCAAATCTACCTCTTACAAAAATCTTAACCTTGCAAAATTGGCCTAAGTCCGAAGTCAGTGGACCGTGACATATGGATCATCATACCTTGATTTTTGTATATTCCTGTTGCACTTATAGATATTATTCCTCATTGCCATAATAACAGGAACCCTGAAATCTACCTCTTACAAAAATCTGAACCTGAGTCTAACAGGATCACGTACGTACAGATGGACAGATGTACGTAATAACTTACGAATGTATGCACAACTGAAACACAATATGCCGCAACCCGAGAAAACCAACAAAGTGGTTGTGCGCCCAGCGCAGACTCAGGTCAGCCTGGGCATCTGCCCAGTCTAATCAGAGACTTCACAGTGGGCTTAAAGGGTAGCTAAGTGTCCAAGGTCCCTCCATGCGGACAGCGAAGACTGATCAGGCTGATCTGAGTCTGCGCCAAGCGCACTACCACTTTGTTGGTTTTCTCGTGTCGCAGATCATATACTGAATTCTTCTGACTGATTTTTAAGAGTACACTGAACTTTTCAATTGTATTTTGAGTATGTTTCACACATCACTGATGTTGTTTCATAGCTAAAAGATCCAATTTTCTTAGAAAGTTTGCGAGCTTCAAACATATTTGTCAGTCATTGAATATCTTTTTGGATTTTCTCAATTACTTAGTTGGAAACATATTTGTTTTTCTGGTCTGCTGATTCACAGCTTTACTGTGTGTTTCAAGTAATTTCGTTTATTCACTAATCTTGATTGTTTCTGCATGTTGTGAGGTTTCCTCCTGTTTCAGCAAATCCATGTTTATTGCTATTTACCAGAAAGGACATATAGTACCGTAATGTGTGTATATATTGGGACAACTGAAAAAATAAATTTTCCATTTGGGACAAATGGAAAATTTATTATTTTAGGTGTCCCAATACTTAAGCACATTAGGGTATTCCCGTACTATTTGCCAGAAAGGCATATAGTATTCCCGTACTATTTACCAGACAGGGCATATAGAATTCCCATACCATTTACCAGACAGGGCATATAGTATTCCAATACTATTTACCAGACAGGGCATATAGTATTCCAATGCTATTTACCAGAAAATAACGTCTCCCCTCTTTGAGTATGTTGGTATAGCACTGGATATTGTAGCAAAACCGTATGAGTAGAGAACAGCTTCTTCTGTTTTTGTGAACTTGGATAATTTCTTCTCCAGCTCCATGTGAACATCTGATCAAATATACAAGACAACTTTCTGAGATAAACATATCCCAACATATCGAGGATAAAAAATCATACTTCTCATACTTCCAAGGAAGCATATATGAGCCACGGCACGAGAAAACCAACAAAGTGGTTGTGCGCCCAGCACAGACTCAGATCAGCTTCGGCATCCGCCCAGTCTGCTCAGACTTTTCGCTGAGCGATTATAGGGTAGCTGAGGGTCTAAGCTACCTCCATGCAGACAGTGAAGACTGGTCAGACTGGGGGGATGCCCAGGCTGATCTGAGTCTGCATTTGGCGCACAACCACATTGTTGGTTTTCTTGTGTCACGACTCATATTGTAGGATTTCACTGTCCTCATTTTTTCTCAGCACCGTTTAGAGATACCAGATTTTCAATTGCTCATTCTTAATTTTTATCCTTTACATAACAAACCATATTTTCATTAAATCTGAAGCTTTGTGTAATAAAATTTCTTTGCATATGAGGACCTAAGAAAGTCACTGTTACTTCTTCATAATTAGAGTATAAAACTTGGGCGTTGGAGACTCATATTATACATACTATCTTTTTAGAATAAAATTTGCATAACTATTTTTATTTCAGTCATTTTAACCTCCCATTTTCACTGTATTTCATCATCATATATACTGAGCGAAATCAAAATATTCACGCTGATGCAGATTACTACAGCCAGCAAACTTAGACCTTACCCATAGTTCCATAGAATCCTCTGGGACCACATGAGCCTACTCCATATTTGTTTAATGCTCTCTGAGCTTCAGCCTACAAGTGTAAAGGTGATTGTTACCATGATAAAAGGCCATCGGCCAAGTGTCACCCGACGTTTGAAATGTGTCACAAACTGCAGCCCTTTATTCCGTTTCAGAGTAACTGTATGGCCAAAACCAGAAAATATGTGTACAACAGAATCTGGTAAGGAAATAATAATTGAAGCATAAGCAAAGACATATACCCAATTACTGGGCCTCTATGAGGTTATAAAATACTTAAGTTCAGGACTGGGCGTATGTGTGTAAAATCAGGTTACTGAAACTTTAGGCCCTTACAGAATGCCTAAACATCAAGACCATATACCCAATAACAAAATAACAAGGGCCATAATCCTCCTAATATGAATCTGATGAAAAATGAACATTGCATTTATGAAGATTCAGCCCATTAATATGAAAAGTTCTTGAGTTATCCTTTTACCTTTAAGTGAATGTCTATTATCTATGAAAGGGGAATAACTCTGTCACTAATAAATTTAGCATATCCTAACAATAATCAGAATACTCAATTTACCAAATGCTAATAGCATACTAAATTTCAGCTCTCTCGGTCAAACGGTTCAAAAGTTGGAAAATTGCCAAAAACGACAAAGGGCCATAACTTTGTAAAATATTGGGCAATTGAAATTCCAAAATCACATGCACATCTTCAGATCATGATGAAACATTCTGCACAATTTCAAGTTGATCTGATAAAAGATGTGGCAGGAGTTGCGGGGACAAGGTCTGAGTCAGCAAGGGCAGTAACTCCATTAAAATGGCCGAAACAAAAATAAAAAACCACAATGCACATCTTCATATCATAAGAATACAATCTGTAAAATTTCAAATCGATCCGATGAAAGATGTAGGAGGAGTTGTGAGGACAAGATTTCGGACGGACAGAAAATGCCAAAAACGACAAAGGGCCATAACATTGTAAAATATAGGGCAATTGAAATTCCAAAATCACATGCACATCTTCAGATCATGATGAAACATTCTGCAAAATTTCAAGTCAATCTGATAAAAGATGTGGCAGAAGTTGCGGGGACAAGGTCTGAGTCAGCAAGGGCCGTAACTCCATCAAAAATGGCCGAAACAAAAATCAAAAACCACATGCACATCTTCATATCATAAGAATACAATCTGTAAAATTTCAAATCAATCCGATGAAAGATGTAGGAGGAGTTGCGGGGACAAGATTTCGGACGGACGGACGGACGGAAGGACGGACGGATGGACGGACTGACACACGGACGGACGAGGGTCATTTCTATAGTCCCCCTCCGCCTACGTCGGGTGACAAAAGATGTGGCAGAAGTTGCGGGGACAAGGTCTGAGTCAGCAAGGGCCGTAACTCCATCAAAAATGGCCGAAACAAAAATCAAAAACCACATGCACATCTTCATATCATAAGAATACAATCTGTAAAATTTCAAATCAATCCGATGAAAGATGTAGGAGGAGTTGCGGGGACAAGATTTCGGACGGACGGACGGACGGAAGGACGGACGGATGGACGGACTGACACACGGACGGACGAGGGTCATTTCTATAGTCCCCCTCCGCCTACGTCGGGTGACAAAAATTAGAAAAACAAACAAACAGATATCTAAAAGAACTAGAGAAAGTGAGCAGGGGCTCACGTATACCCCCAACCAGTGCCACCACCTAATGAAAGCAAACTGTTAACACTAAAGTTTAATGCAAATGTCATAAAGGAACACAAATTCTACATCTGTGACCTTAAAATAAATAAAAGTTATCAGGGCTTCCGTTAACGGGCGTATGGCCGTATATTACGCCCAGGATTTGCTCTCGTACGTAGAGAAATTGGACCTCTGGCGTCTGGCATACGTCCGATAATTGTTATATACGGCCGTTTGATCTTGTCCCGACGTATAAAATATCGCCACTGTGTCTTTAAAATTCTAGAACGTGTCATAACTAATCGGATTAACGCAGGTGTTAGCCAGACGAAAAGACCGCCTATGGGCCAATCGAGATTGTCCGTATGGAGCACTGAACCAATTAACACACATGTCGGACCGCCTACCTGTCAAATAACAAGCACTCGTATATCAACCTCTTACGGCAGTTTCCAAAACAACTTATGAAATATTACGAAGACTGGGCTTTTGGGTGAAAAGTGTCCATCTTTTTTTTTTTACGATCGCGAGAATGTAATTGACCTGTAATCTGTAGGGCGTATGCAGACTTAAAATGTTTGTGAATGTACCCATAACAGATGAATACTGAAGAATATACTGACAAAATCTATCTGAAGTTTTTACGAACACAACATTTGCACTCTCAACGGATGGTCTTGTCATGATCTATACTATCGGCAATGGAGTTTTTAGGAATACGAACCTATTCCGCGAAAAGTGTAGATTCAAAGCAATGATAAACTGTTAATTTTAATAGTCACTATTTCCGACGCGTTATGGATTTGAATAACGGAACTATTTAAATACGAAAATGGAAACGTCAATTTCACCGATTTCCTAGTTGTATCGTCATTCAAAACAGTGCGAAAATAATGCGAACAGTGCACAAAAATAGCGCATTCTGATCAGGGTCTACGCGATTATATATTGGGTATAAACGGCAGCGTCGATATGCAATTACCTGCTGGTTTATGGGTCAAGCACGTTTTGTCTTTGATGTAAAGTTCAAAGACGCCGCTGTGAGTATATACACGTGCCGTACGCAGTGTCATTTTAACCGTGAGACGGCTAAAGGTACCTCAGTACACACACTGATAACTAACAATCGTATCAGCCAGCGCAACTGAGCAGTCAGACAGGTCTTTCTTGTTTGCATCTAACATGAATAATAATGAATGTCGACCTAACGGCAACCAGATACTTCGATGGAAGCTAGTCAATATACGCTCTTCACACGTTCCGTAAGTCACCGTATTTCGGACCCGGCCCATTCGACGGCAGTGAAGGGGAAATTATGCAATTTGGGTACCGTTAATTTAAACAGACAGTGCAACCATCGTAACCTGGGCGAGTCCTCAGTTTTTAGAATGTTCAGGACTTACGCATTGTTCACAAACAAACAGGAATGACTCTAATTAGATTGCACAAATGCTCAGGATTCCTTGCGTAAAAACATTACGACAGAGAGAGAGAGGGGGGGGGGGGGGGGCAGGGGAGGGGATGCATAAGTCATTCCTAAAAACTTCAGACTTCCAAAAAATTCTCTCAATACGTCCAAAACTGACACCATGGAAGTCTGGACTTCCAAAATTTGAAAGTTAGTGGAAGCCCTGAGTTATTGAAAAAAGAAAAACGATATTGAAAAAAAGTTATTGAAAAAGAAATGTTATAGAAAAAATAAGTTATTGAAAAAAAAATTATGGAAAAAGAAGTTAAAAGTCATTGAAAAAAAAAATTTTTGAACAAAAAGTTATTGAAAAAAAATAAAGTTATTGAAAAAAAAGTTAGTGAAAAAAAGTTATGAAAAAAATAAGTTATAGAAAAAAAGGTTTTGAAAAACAAAAAGTTATTGAAGAAAGTGTTTGAAAAAAAAAGTTATTTAAAAAAAGTTATATTGAAATACAGTTTTTGAAAAAAAAAGTTATTAAAAATAAGTTATTGAAAAAAATGTTACTGAAAAAAAGTTAGGGACATGTGCAAGATGGATGAACAAACAGATGGAAATAAGGTTGGGTGGTTAAATCAACCCTTTGTTTTAACTCTCCTGGTCTATCCTCCAAAAGTGGTTGACTGGTTTCTTTTTTAAAACATGAACACTATGCAACATCTGCTTATTATGCAAGCATTACAAAACTGAACTTCCCAGTTTTAATCCAGTAATCTATTTCAATCTGCCTTAAATTTTAAAATGTACGCATCTGTTCTTGGTTGATGTATTTACACAGTTTCTGGTCAGAAAACCTGAAACAAGCTCACCTCAATGGTTTCATCTCCCATAAGCCCAAGAAAGTTCAAGGATGCCATATTTATAACAGACTTGCCATTGATGGTCATAATTTTGTCTGGTCGCCTGAAAACAAAACATACACTAGTGTTGTTAAATACTACCGTGAAAATTCTATATATTGGGACAGTTAGGTCTGAGCAAACTTGAGCAGTCTGATCAGGGTTTACACTATTTGCCATCCCATTTGCATTTTTGGGCACATAACTGCACTGTAAAACCAAACTGTTCCAAATTTAGGACAATTATGGTAATTATTTTTAGAGTCCTAATATTTGGATTTTTTACGGTAAGACAAAATGGGGAAGCAAACAGTGTAGACCCTGATCAGACAGTTCTTAAGAGCAGCTATCAGCAGTCTGTGGCCAGTTGTTCAAAACTAACAATGATGTTAGTTAACAAGAACATTTCAAACATACATGTATTGTATATAAGAACACTGGCTGAAAAAATGTGAGGAGCTTTTGCACTGCAAAAGCTCCTCACTTTTTTAAGCCAAACTATTACTTGATTTAGAAGGCTCATTGAGTCCTTGACTAATGACTTTGTTAAGCTAGTGATGCTTTCAAAAACTTGGCCCTAATTTCAACTGGACTTCTCCAATTTGAAAATGGAAGTCTATTACTGAAAAGGCTGATATGTCTGAAAAGTAACATAAAACTATACCCAAGTATAAAACATATACATATAAAGGTTTATTTTTTTCACAGTTTACAGTAAAAATTTTAGTGTTTTTCTTATTTCTTTATGTAAATATATGCTGAGATATGGTTTAGAAAATGCAGAACACATTTTATGTAAAATTATATAAGGCCGTTTCCTGATAAAAGTACCTCCATGAGCAGGAAAAAAACTGCCCCAGGATGTACATTTTCCTGGAAATTTTGGAAAAGCCAAAAGCTAAAGCAATAAAATACTATACTCTGGTGGCAGGCTTTCTGAAAAATGTATACAAAGGAAGCTCAAATTCATCATGTTATTGTGTTATTGTAATAGAGATATGTATACCTTTTTTTCATATGCTACCTGCTAGTGGCCTGAGATATTTATATAAAATGAAGTTCTGTTCTGTTCTGTTCATAATAGATATTAGAGCCTTAAATGGCTTACCCTGTTATAATGTTATTATTCATAGCCTGTAAGATAGGGTGATTGTCTGGTACTTCAGGGGTCAAAGGTTCCGGCTTAAAATCTCTTATCAACTCTTCTTTTTCCTGGAAAAAATGGCGTAAATATTGCACCTCACAAAGGAAATCCTGATATGTTCCAATTTATGATAGAAGTATTGTAAAAAAAAAATCTAAGTGTCGGGGCAGATAGGTTTGGGCAAATAGTGCAGACCCAGATCAAACTGCTCCTAAAGGAGCAGGCTGGTCAGGGTCTACAACGTTTGCCATTCCATCTGCATGTTTTGGAAGCATTTCTGCATTGTAAAACCAAACTGTTCTGTTTTCAGGACAGTTACGGTGACTACCGTAACGTGCGTATATATTGGGACACCTAAAAGTAATGAATTTTCCATTTGGCACAAATGGAAAATTTATCATTTTAGGTGTCCCAATTCTTAAGCACATTAGGGGTATTTTAGGTGTCCCAATCTTCAGAGCTTTTATGGTCAATATTGGAGTGCCTGAACCAATTGTTGTTTTGCCATGTAGCCTAATTCTGTGCACAGCATGCCCACACCAGGGCTCGGGAAATATTGAAAAATGAATCGGTCCAGCCGATGACGTCATCACCTAACTAATTTCCATTGGAAAAAATGATACCTGTCACGAAAACTGATGACAACAAGCGAAGTCCTATGAATTAATCCCGATTTCCGTACAATGGTCGTACATTGTTGTGTTTGGTGGAGTTCTTGGTTTCAAACATTTTAAGACGTTTAGCTACGCATGTAGAAGCAAATACAAGACTAGAACGTGTTCGTAGGCAAAGCGGACGTGAGAGAAGACATCACACTTGATTGACAGGTGGACAGGGGAGACAACCTGTTCAAGCCCATTGCAATGAAATAATATTATTGACTGTCATTCCTGTTTGTTTGTGAACAATACGTAAGTCCTGAGCATTAACTCGCCCAAGTTATGATGGTTGTACTGTTTAACGTACCCAAATTGCATAATTTCCCTTCCACTGCCGCCGAATGGGCCGCGTCAGAAATGGTGACTTACGGAACGCGTGAAGAGCGTATAATGACTAGCTTCCACCGAAGTATTCGATTGTCGCTAGGTCGCCGTTCATTATTATTCATGTTAGATGCGAACAAGAAAGACCGGTCTGACTGCTTAGTTGCGCTGGCTGATACGATTGTTAGTCATCTGTGTGTGAACTTAGGTACCTTTAGCCGTCATACAGTTAGAATGACACTGCGCACGTTATACTCACAGCGGCGTCTTTTATCTTTACATCAAAGACAAAACGTGCTTGACTCATAAACGAGCGGGTAATTGCATATCAACGCTACCGTTAGTATTATACCCAATATAATAATCGCGTAGACCCTGATCAAAATGCGCTATTTTTGTGCACTGATCGGCATTCCTTTCGCACTGGTCTGCATGACGATACAACTAGGAAAATCGGTGAAATGGACGTTTCCATTTTCATATTTTATAGTTCCATTATTTTTTTTTACAAGATGGACACCTTTCATCCCAAAGCCCAGTCATCGTGATTTTGATAAGTTGTTTTGCAGACTGTCGTAAGAGTGCGCGTCATTATGACACTTGTTATTGACAGGTAGGCGGTCCGTCATGTGGTTCAGTGCTCCATACTGACAATCTCGATTGGCCCGTAGGCGGTCTTTTCGTCTGGCTAACACCTGCGTTAATCCGATTAGTTATGACACGTGTTAGAATTTTAAAGACAGTGGCGATATTTCATACGTCGGGACAAGATCAAACGGCCGTATGTAACAATTATCGGACGAATCGGAGAAAATTTCCTAAATATTGGGCCAGTATGGGACCGATTTTTGGGGGCTTTGGGCTGTTTCCAATCGGTCCCAATTTCTGAATTTCGGTCTGGGACCGAAAGAAATCCGGTTTTCCCGAGCCCTGGCCCACACATATTTTTTTAGGGGGTACATACACCCCAAGGCCTAGCATTTGTGGGTACAAGCCAAAATTCGAGAGTATACCTTTTTAAGTCAGTAATTGGTGTTCCTAATTTTAATGTAGTAACTATGAAACCTTACTTGCACAGTTTTTTTCTAGAGTTTGACTGTGTTTACAACTTTGACGTGCCTTTTCCAGAGTTGGTACAATGACTGCCAGGCCCTGACTCATTTGTCCTTTTGAAATTTTTGTTTGCCTCGCCGATGGGTCTTTGTTAATGACGTTGATGTTTCAATTCTCAAAACAATGTTCTGAAACATGTCCTGTGCTTTGCATTTCTGTCTGTAAACTGGTCTGGAATGTTGCAATACGTGGTGTTACAAGCAGTTATTTGTGGCTGGGCAACTTAGGTGACTAATTCATTTCTGTTCTGTCTCGGTGCAGAGTTGCAACAGTTTGAGTGCATTCAGCACTGTCCGTCCGATACCTATTCCAAATTTAGAAACGAAATTGGACTTCCAATTTTTATATTTATCTTCTATATTTAGACAATCAACAGTTACAAAATGAAAATCCTGACAGGACAAATCGACTCAACCAGAATTCAAACTCTTTAGAGATGCACTTCCCATTTACAAATTAACCAATGAAATAACATATTTATTTGGCTATAAAACAGGTTCCACCCCCCACGGAATGACCCCAAATATCTATAGCTTATGAAATTCTGCTATAGGATGGGGTTTTACCTTCTGAAACAATCCCATAAATACAGACCCTTCTATCAGATGCAGTGTTCTCCCCAGATCACTAAGGCACGTCGCTTGCAACATGCCTTCCTCTTCCATCGAAAATTTATAAAAAATTCTATATTTTTTTCCATTTTCTAGCCAGTAAAGTTGTCTTAAATGCATTAAGGATCATCAATAACTTATTTATAATGTAAATTTAAGCTAATTTTGACAAAGCATTGCTATATTTGGGAATTTAAAAATTGGTCAACAGGTCAAAATCTGATCATTGTATTAAAAATGACATGCCTTCTCAAGGTTTTCCCTGGACCTTTTATTTAAAGAGGTATTGGGACCCACACACCAATTTCTTAAGGGTCCAATGCCAAAAGCAAAGGGTCCTGTGCTCTGAAAAATCTTATAAAATTTCCAAAATCAAATATCAGAAGTTCATAAATACTACAATCTGAAAATAATGACTTTGTATTGTGCCAAGAATGATATAATTTTCATTAGAATTCACCACTTTGAGTTGATACTTGTATTTTGTGTGAGAGTCCCAGTGGATGTACAATTTTTTTTTTTCTGGGAGTCCCAGACATCATTTTGGGGGTCTGAGACTCTCAATCTTGCGTCCGGGAAAACCCTGGCCTTCTGATACTTCTGGGGAGAACACTGAGATGGATCTAGATTTTCGAAATTATTTTGGAAGGGAAAAGCCCCGTCTTATTTCTAAGACAAGGAATATAGTATAGCATAATCTACCTTTTCCGTCAGGACTGTTCTATCTGGGGCATATGCCTTGGAAAACAGCAGCTTGACAATCCATACTATGAGAAGAACTTCGAAGATCAGGTGATAGGCTGGGGCCTGAAATGACAATATACTTGTCTTATAAGGACTTGAACACAATTGTTAACATACGTAAACCTGATCACAGACGCCGATGAGGACGCTGACACATACTCGGACTTCAATGCCAGGGCTATAGCATAAGCTATCCTTTGCATTTGCAAAGGCATGCTAAAAATGCCTTGAGGTTTACATGAAATACTATGGACTTATCTACATGTAGAGTGAGTGGTTGCAGATTCGTACAGTTTTACATGTGCTTTAGCTGTATTTTTCTTACACTTGAGAATATTACCGTCAACCTAATACACCTTTCTTGTTTATTATGAAAAGTTAAAATTAGATCCTGCTTTGGTACCCGGCTTAGGGGCTATCATAAGACCAGTATAATATAAATAATTAGTGTGCGGAGACATGGTTTACTCCGATTCAATCATATCTGATCATTACATCAGAGGAGTGTTCTCAGGGCTCGAAATTTTTTTGTGAACATACTTGTCCTGCAGGGCAAGTGCCTTCAATTTTTTACTCGTCCTTTCAAAAATCTACTCGTCCTTAAAAACTGTCTGATATCACTCATTTTTCCCTCGAATGTATTCTACTTTCAGTTTCATTTTCACTCGGTTATTTCCGGTACTTTCCGTAGGTTTATGGTTTCGTCCCAATTCAGGTTTTGCCAAAGAGGTTTCGTTAATAAAGATTTCTGCACCAAAGTAGATTTTTTCTGCTTTATTCAAGAGAGGACGTGAAAATAATGTCCTATACAACTATTTGAGTTGGATTATGCATTTGTAATCGTGCAGTTATAGAGCGCAAACAACTTAGGCGAAACCGCGTTGGTGCGAATCCTCATCGGGTCGATGTTCGATATGCGCAGGCGCACCGTTTATTTACAGTTTGCTATTTCCGTTTTCATTTTTAGATTACACGATGCGGGATTTCATGCTTTTTGCGTTACAGTCAATATTTGTTTGCTGTAATTTGAACGATTTGTAGTGCTTTTCCTGAACGGCATGATTAGACAATTTTCATGGAGGAAAAACCTACTTGTCCGGCAGGGCAAGTCAGTGACAATTTCCACTCGTCCTTACCAATCAGCTACTCGTAAATACGAGCGGACGAGTGTGAATTTCGAGCCCTGGTTCTGTGGAGAAAGAAAGCCAGTTCTAAGCTGTATAGGGGCTGTGAAACCAACGCAACCCCAAAGGAAGCAGTCAACCATTCATACTTGCCAGTGCTGGGTTTAAACCTATGCAGCAGAGGTATGTTGTCTTAAATGGTTTATAGGCAAACCTCGCTACGGGGGCGCCTCGGGTAGGTTTGGTCAAGCCCTTAAGCTGCAGTGTCTCTCTAGTTCTGAATCTGACTCTGGTACGAAAACTTCTCAAGTATAACCCTAAAGAATAGTAGTTATATAAAAAGTACGCTCTGGTGTATGGTCTAACATACTCCTTGAAGCTTAATAAACCTCGTTCAAGATTAAACATCAGGCAGAACTTCTTCAGTCACCCAGTAATAAATACATGGAATCAACTTCCAGAGCTGGTTATAACAATACTCCCATAATATGAGATATCAGGTATTCTGACGTCCATATTTTATGTTTTTATACTGATATTTACATTTTTACTTTCATTGAATACCCGATCTCTCATCTACCATTGAGGTTTTGCATTTGCATCTTTAACCATCAGTTGATGTCGTGGAAAGAAATCGCCTTTAACAAGCAAAACAGACCTGCTTGTGTTTAGTACATGTTAAACCTGTTTAGAGACATACCAATTATCAACTTACCATGAACTGTTAACTTGAAAATTGTGAGAAAGAACGATTAAAATCATCAGAAATGAGAGTTCCCATAACTGGCAATGGCCTGTAATCCAAACAAATCCCACAATGCAACAGATTCCTAAGGCAAGAATTTTTTTCTTTGGCGAAATAAAATTAATTATAGATTTGATTAGAATATTTCTTCCCATCGAATGTATGTGTGTAAAACAACTACATCTCACATATTTAATGTTCCTTTCCGCAAAAATACATATTTGTACAACATATGTGACGCGTCATGACATTTTGGGTCCAAATGAGGTTTGACGTCATTTGAGAAAAACGCGCTCGAAACGTCACGACGTGACGTAGGCCAAGTTAATTTACGTCGCACCTGTTTTAACGTCGTGGTGAAACACGTCTCGTATCTTCATATTAACGAGTATCTAGTAGCTACAATAATTTGGGAAAACAAACGCGTAGAAACTAAAATTATTTATTCAAAAAGGGCATCAGACCAGATACATGGCAAAAAATATGGAATGTGTTCTCGCGGGATCTGTATTTCACCACACCGGGTAGGCGGCAGTCGAAAACGCTAATGCAGTCGATGACCGCGATCAAAAACCATTAGAAACAGCGTTTTCGACTGATAATTTGCGCCAATTTGCAATCAAAAACGCTGTTTCTAACGGATTTTGATCCACGTTAATCGGTTGTTTCGAGCGTTCTCTATTGCCGCCTACCCGGTGTATTCACGCTACCGATAAATTTTAATCCAGAAATTGCAGTTGCAGTTGTACCTATTTGAGCTCTTACAAGATTTATCTATCTACTTTGATTATCAGCCGGCTCGGCCTCTTTTTTCGAGATTCAAGAAAAAATATCCGTCTTTTTTTTTTTTTTTTTTTTTTTTGCATTTGAGCTTAAGGATCGGGTAATTACAGAATGCTGGTAATATGAAAGTTTGACCAAGATTTTTATGTGTCGAGCATCATTTTCTCATTGCGGTCCCAAAAGTTTGTGGTCATCAGATATGATGGCTTGCAATGTAACGTCCTTTTCAACAGTATTTCAGTCATAGCAAGGCGACTGGAGGGTGATAATGAAAGGCTGTGTGCAACGGAACCTCCTTTACGGTTAAAAATATTTCCTCCTCCAGCGGGACTCAAACTCGGACCGCTAGACAAGCAGGCGAAGGCTAGCCTAATTATTCTACTGAACTACTGTGGCCATCGATCCTGAAACTTTGTGGCCATTAGGGCACCTCAGCTGATCTTTATTTCAATTTCTGTTCTACGTAACTTTGTGGTCTTTTATTCCCCAGCTTAGACATTTCTGCAGACTGCTACTGAGCAAAATACACATTTTGCAGAGAAATACTGATCATGGAATAGAAGAGCCTGATTTTTTGTTCTTCCTTTCTTTTTTGCATTATTTCGTCAAGAAGTAGATTTAAAATGTACTTCTTACATTACCGCTTTATAGACCATTTAAAGCATAAAATCATTATTTCTTCTTAAAAATTGCGATACCCTGAAGATTTGGACATCGCTATAAATACTTCTAAAGTGATTCTGTGGACAGAGCATTCTGGTTTTGCTTACACCCTAAACAGAGTGTGTGTTCAGAGCCTTTCCGAAATATTTTATGTTAGTGCAGAAACATTAAGCCTTGTTTGCAAAGTACTGTACAAGGCATTGTCTCAAACTTCTGAATACCAAGTTCATGCTCCGTTCAATTATTTTTTATGCTGCCGTCAAATATGCTGAAACTTTTACTTAAAAATTCAAGAATAATTGCATTCTAAGCTGACTGGAATTTATCCGGGGAAGCAACTCTGCATCAATAAGCCTCCTTCATAAATCTTAAAGAAAATATCGCGTGTGCAGGAAACTGTAAAAATAGCAATTTGATACAGGATGGCTGGTTGATGTAAGGTATATTGAAGGTGTATGGGCACACTTCCGGGATTTTCTTGGTCGCACCTGCTGCAGCAAGAAGCAATATAGGAGTTCACTTTTTCGTATGTCTGTCAGTTTTCCATTAGTTCGCACGTCCTCAATTAGGCCCTTAACTTCTACTCTAACCTTATTTCCATTATTCTGAAAATATGATACATACAATCACCAAGCTTGATTATACTGATGTCTTCATTATTAAAACTCTGCTGACTTGGTAAAATTTACATCCAAATTACTTTATCTCTGGCGCTTAAGTCCATTTCTCTTAACGTATGACACCTGCAATTTAACAAACCTGGCATAAAGTGTCTTTTTAGAATTACAGGGATGACTTCTCTTGACTCATATTTCACACTCTGATGACTTTATAAAATTCTGTGTCGACCTTAGCATTAAGTCCATTTCCTACCTATTATCATTATTTCTAATATCCTTCTGGATGCTGCTTTACCTTTGACTTATATTCTATGCTATGCTGGCTTTGATACATTTGAAACCAACTTTGCATCCTCAGTTGCACATCCTCTAGTGTTTAAGCTCATTTCTCGCAATGCACCTGTAATTAGCTACCTACAATCATCAGACACAGCATAAATATTTTTCTCCGGCTGGTCGTCTGAATCATTGGACTACTGAATACACTCAAAGCCTATGTACTCACACATTGTTGACTGTGGATTTTAACATCCAGAATTGCATCCTTCCTAGCTTGTAAAAGCCAATTCGCTCCAAATGTTCTAAATAGAGCAATTAAATCAGCCATGCAGTTTCTTCTAACTACGACCCTTACTAACTATAGAAGCGAAATGCAGGTACATGTAACAACTAACATTCTGTGGAATTCTTATTTTCAATGAGAAACAGCATTTTGACTTCCTGGTGCTTCCAGACTCTTCCACAATGGGTCCACACTGAATAGAAAAAGTTTCCTCTTGGCGCAGCAAATTCCCTCTTTTAAAGACTTGGCCTCAGTTGAAAAGGGAGACAAAAATGAAACTAGTAGAGATGCTTCCCCTAGAGATGCACACAATTAATTAAAGTTAGATACAGTTTTGTGACTGTGAACGATTTGTTTTGGTTAGAAAGAAGATGGTTGCCTTATTTTTTCTAAGTTCCGGCTCTCACAATAAATGTGTACAATTGTAATAAAAGCGCTGCTACAAAAAGTTTCTGAGAAAAGAGACCGCACATCCAACGCATGTTTGCACTTTTTAATACTGAACAGCCCTTTCAAATGCCCACGAGTTCATTTTGTTTTACAGGACAACTGAACCCGGGCGTTGTTTATTTAAGAAAATATGCCGCGGACGTGGAACAAATATTGGTGCCTTTAAAACTTAAGATGACATTTTTTTTCAACTGTGTGTGTACGTGCAAAGAGTTATCAGAAACCATTTCCAGGGACTCGATGCGCAAAGACAATGGTATATTTATGAATAGGCTGCTTCATACTGCTCAGATGCAGAAGTGTGCCTAAGACCAGCTGCCCAAAACCAAATATGAAGGCGGAACCTAAAACACTTCAGGATTATTTCAATGACATTTAAAAATAGAAAGTTTTCAAATTCCAAAAGTTTAGAAATTGCAAATCAAAAAGTGAAAAGTAAATCTATGCCCAGATTTACCTGAGAAATAAGCTAAGCCAAATTGTTCCTTGTTGGCATGTAACGATGATGTCGGTTGCCATGGAAACGTCGGTTACCATGGAAACATTATTTTACTGATTTCAGATTGCTGGATGATTAAAGAATAATTTTATTTACTTCTTATTATTTCTGCAGATAATATATCATTTTAAAGAGAACTTTTGAAAGCATAATGCATCTAAGTCAAAGACCGCTTGAAAATGTTCTTTTTGAAACTTGAAAATCTCATTTTTGGGTCAGTGTCACAACAGTCAAATTTCTCAGAAACCGCTCACTATATTGGTTTGAAATTTCATATATGCACTCCAGCAATATCAAGCTATCAGAAAATGGTGATATCTCACTTTCGCCCATGGGCCTCATTTAGACCCAAAATCTCATGGTCGGTCACATATTACGTTTTTAGGTGTTTCTACAGACTGTTTTTATTGTATTTGTTAATTTCGTTCAAAATTATCATTTTTGTATTTACCGACTTTTGTCAGTCAAAATGGATGCCAGTGGAAAGTGAAAAACCCTAACAAAAGAATCCAGATCAATCTGGCAAAGTGAAGTGTTCAAATCATTGAAGTTTAATGATAATTAACAGCTTATAAATTGATCTTTATTATTCAGCTGTTATTTTCTCCAG
This sequence comes from Ctena decussata, assembly GCA_963989385.1. Lineage (NCBI taxonomy): Eukaryota > Metazoa > Mollusca > Bivalvia > Lucinida > Lucinidae > Ctena > Ctena decussata. The sequence goes on from OZ022501.1 coordinate 18,722,069, forward strand.
ACTTGATCAAAAGTGTTTGCTCTGGTTTCAGGTAGATGGTAGATAAAACGTCACTCTCCAAGAAATGAAAATGAAAGTAGAAATGAAAATGTCAGAATAAAAATAGGAATAATAAAATGAAATATTAAATAAGAGAGTGGCAAGTTTTATGTTATAGAACTAGTTATAACAAGTGCTTCAGTGAACGGATTCAAAAACACCATTGACAGGCATTTTCAGGATATATATATGGGGTTTATAATGACTCAGTCGCTTAACCCTTAGGCTGCACTTAAGGGTGTGGCCGCAGGTATAACAGTAGTATCTATTTTTTTATAAAGCTAATACTTGTAAAAATCAGCCCACTTTTTCTCCTGGTCACCCACGCTAGGCTATTCAGTGAGGCTTACCTAACAGATGCATAATTTTACAGAGCCAATATAGGCAAATGATTAAACACTTAATAGATACTTGATTTAGTTTGACGCTTTACCTGTAAAACAGCTTGTAACATGTCATACATGTCCCATGTCGCAGGTAAGACCACCATTTTGCCAGCATAAAATGTTACTATCCGCATAGAAGTCGTTTGTTGTAGAATTAGATATCCGTATGGTAGTCGTGCCAGACAACCCCAAAAGAGATATTATTCTCTTTTAGAAAGAGAGAGACTTTATCATATTTATCAGACCCCGTTGTACTTTTCTAACAAAGATTTGAGCAATAACAGCTGTCAAAGGTTTGTTGTGGTTGGACAGCTGTAATCTAACCTGTGATCCTCATATATGGCCCAAAATCTGCACCACTTGCCACCATTTAGCTCAAAAATTGTCTAAATTAAATTCAACATCCAATTTTGCCATGACCAAGATGTTACCATGCAGTTACCTGCTGTTACCAAAGAAATATAAGGACATAAAAAATCATGTGAATTATATTATCAACATCTAGTTTTGCAGTGACCAATATGTTACCAGGCAGTTACCTGCTGTTACCAAAGAGATATAAATAAAACATTTTCCACATCTAACTTTTCAGTAACCAACGGTTACCACCCAGTTACCTATTGTTACCAAACAATTGTAAGGACATAAAAATCGTCTCAAATCAATTCAACTTCTGTTTTTTATGTTATTCAGAGTCAAATTTTGCACTGACTATTTAATGTTCCATTTATTTTGTTTCCTCCATATATGTTACCATTGTTACTCATTGTTACCAATGATTTATAGGAGGCAACAAATGCTAAGGGGTGGAAAGTGGTGCCGATTTTGGGCCCTATCTAGTGATCCTTACACCGCTAAGACTTGACAGAAGCTTTCTTCATTTCTTTCTATGTATACTGCTACATCCCCTCAGGCTCTTGAGGACTATGAGCAGATGTACTTTTGTACACTTTTGTAGCTATAGTAGGGAGTAGGCAGTAGCACTAGAATCTTTTGGGATTTTAAACAATCAAACACCTGGGTTTTTTTAAATGATCTTTTAACTTTTAAAAATAATTCTTATTCTTTTAGGTATACAAATACAGTTGAAATACCACGGGTAAGAACCTCAAGGTATGGTTCAAGCTCCTTCCGCTCCACAGCTGCCAAGTTATGGAATTCACTTCCACAACATTTTAGAGATATTACTTGTTTTAATCATTTTAAAAGTCAGATTAATGCATGGAGCAGGGGGAGCTGCAGATGTTCTTCTTGTGCTGATGTTTAATGTAGGTTGCTTTTTGTGTTCTATGGGTTTTAATATATTTGCATGCATTTATATTATCAATGTTTTTTATGATGTCTTAAGTAATTATAGTGAATGTTTGTATGTTTATCTCTTATTATGTATTAGGTGTCTTATTGTTTATAAAATTGTATGCATGTTTAATACTAAATGTGCTTTTGTGTGCTATTTCACATCTTATGCTTTAGCTGTTGACCTTTTAATTTATGTTTGCTACTATTGTGTTTTATGCTTATGATTTTTGCTTGAGTTTTAGGGGTCTTACGATCATGCGGTTTTTAGTATAGATTTATTTGGTTAGATAAGGGCATGGGTGATGGTAGGCAGTGAGACTGCTGCAGGCGCTCATTCTCTTTCTCCTCTATTTTAAATTAAAATTATTACTCAAATGTATATATCTGCAGATCTTAGCTCCTTTGAAATTCTTAATTGCTTACTAATATATATATTTTTTTCCAGTTTTGATAATGTTTCTTGCAACGGTCTTTTAATATTTCTTAGATAATAGTGAGCTATTTAATATATTGCCCATTTCTTAGTGTTACTTTTTTAGTATGTAATACACATAATTATATTTGTCATATTTGTGAGTCGGTAAATAGCTATACATAGCTAATGTTTCACTGTTATAACATGTCCCACTATAAATAAAATTTGTATTTGTATTTGTATTTGATCTATAATCTGCACAGGGGATGACTCTCCCTACACAGGGGGGCCTCCAGTTAACGTCCCGATCCGAACGACGGCACACTTTTTAACATCATCCCTGCAAATGACGCTAGAAAATGCGTTCGGACATTGGAAGACTTCGCCCTGGGCGTGGATCGGACCCACGACTTTTGGCTTCAGAGTCAAGTGCACTAACCACCGAGCCACCGCGCTTCCAATAGATATAAATAATTCTTTTTGAGCGAGTTTGTTCATGACCTCCAGCGGGCTCCATTTCATGTAGCGGGGGCCTCTTCAATTACGTAGATGATTGCTACTGGGAATACGAGATGCAGCTGCTAGAGGTGCCTCTGTGTACCTGCCCGAAAGTCCTGTTTATGGGGCTGAGGGTGGATGGATGGCTGGATTCTGTGCACCTGTCCGAAAGTCCTCTTTATGGGGCCGAAGATAGATAGATAGATAGATAGATAGATAGATAGATAGATAGATAGATAGATAGATAGATAGATAGATGTGTGGGTGGCTGGTAGGATGGATGACTGGCTAAATGGATGGGTGGATGGATGGGCGTGTGGGCAGGCGAACGGACGGGCGGACATACAGACAGATGGTTGGGATCATAATGTTTCACAAACACAGTTTGTAGTTTTTCAATTATCCCCCTTTTTCAATTTCATTATACTTACTGTAGTATATACTTACTATAAAGATTTAACAAGGAATGTTCAAGGGAGTTGGTTCATATCTGACACACTGATAGAAGACCTTCAGAGAAGATAGATAGATAGATGTGTGGGTGGGTGGTAGGATGGATGACTGGCCAAATGGATGGGTGGATGGATGGGCGTGTGGGCAGGCGGACGGACGGACGGACGGACAGACAGATGGTTGGGATCATAATGTTTCACAAACACAGTTTGTAGTTTTTCAATTATCCCCCTTTTTCAATTTCATTATACTTACTGTAGTATATACTTACTATAAAGATTTAACAAGAAATGTTCAAGGGAGTTGGTTCATATCTGACACACTGATAGAAGACCTTCAGAGAAGATGCCTTATTTACGAACCATGACTCTATTATGGCCAATTTTTTACTTTTTCCCTTTATAAAAACACTTTATCTTGAGAATAGCTGCAAAAGTAGTTCAGGGATTGTGTTGAAACTTCACACAATAACAGAAGACACTGTAAAGAAATGCAGTGTACAAGAACCATACCTCTGCTTTGATTTCTTTAGCAACACAGAAGTGTGCCAGACGGACAGACGATACAACGCACAAAGCAAAAAGAAAATTTGCAGTCTCCGTAAAATGACAATATTTCATACTTTTATCTTGTCAAAGTGTCATTTCTGTCCACTTGCATGGCACTTTTATTCAACTAACAACACTGAACAAATGGAGAAAAAAAAAAGAAAAAAAGGGGCGATCCATTTTGTCTTGGAAGTCTATTTTAGTACTTACGAAGATCTGTTGGCCAAAGCCAACCTGCCAGCCCTGTATATAGGACGCCTAAAGTTTAGAATTTTAAACAATTTTGCATCACCTGTTCTTACCAACCTGTTAGTCAAATGTGAAAATACATATAACTTTTAGATAATCTAATACATTGCAGGTTCCGCAGGTAAAATCTTCAAGTTAAAAGACAAATCATTTATTATCAGGTTGATAGGCTCCGGGCACATTCGCAATAGTCGATCATTTGACCATTAATGAGTTGTTTTCATCAGCACATCATGGGTTTATTGCCGGAAGATCTTGTGTATACAGTTGCTTGAGTTTATGGAAGAGCTAACAACAAAAATGGATAATGGAGAAGATATTGATGTCATCTACTTAGACTTTTGTAAAGCTTTTGATAAAGTTCCCCTTCGTAGGCATCTGAAGAACTGGAAAATATTTGACTGGGTTAAGGAGTTTTTTGTCTGATAGAAAACAGAGTTACAATCAATGGCTCAAAGTCAGCGTGGAGAACCATGCCATAACAAGTGGAATACCACAGCCAGGGGAGTGTCATTGGACCATTTTTTTTATTAATGACCTCCCAGACGCAATCTGTGTAGGCATGAAGCTTTTTGCTGATGACGGGAAACTCTTTTGTAGGGTTAAAACAGAATTGTTTCACAAGAAAACATAACAACAGCAGAAAACTGGGCTGAAACTTAGATAATGCATTTCAATAAATCAAAATACCACCATTTGCATGTCGGGAAACGTGCCATTATTACATCGTATAAAATGAATGGAGATGTAAGACCTGTTGAAATTGAAAAAAGTTGAATGTGAAAAAGATATGGGAGTAGTAACAGAAGGAGACTTAAAATTCAGTGAACGTGTAACATCAAGAGTAAATATAGCATCCTCGAAATGTTGGTATAATTGTAGTACCTTCATTTACCTTAATAAAGAAATGTTTGTAAATCTGTATAAAGTTATGGTATGCCCTCATTTCGAATATGCTAGCCAAATTTGGTCACCTTTATACAAAAAGGATTGAATAATCATGGAAAATGTTCAGAAAAGGACTACTCTTTCTGGTGAAAAATGTCAGCCAAGTGTCTTACGAAGAGAGATTACAGCACCTCAGTTGACCTAACCTGGAGTATCGCGAGAAAGAACTGACATGGCACAAGACAAAATTGAAATCAAAATAATCTCTCAAAATGATATAAGTAACTTATTTACGAGGGGCATTTCAGAAATAATGTAAATGATCTCAGGGTAGCCTATTCGCTGATATTTAGCAGTCGTGTTATATATCATTGGAAAGCTAAATTCAAGTGCTTTAGAATGGTATGCGTTATAAGAGTTTCTAAGTCACCCATACATGGCAGCACGTGCTTATACGTCATAAGGGTGTCGATACTGGAAACAATACATTTTAACTGAATGTCTCTCGTGTTCTATCGCTGTTTTCTCAATGAGAAAATGATATGTTTTAATGAAGAAACACGTGATACTGTCCTTTTAATGTTTAATAAGAAAGTTATACAGAAATCGTTATCAGATTCTACACAAGTAACATAATAGACGAGATTTTTGTCTGCTATGTGGTTATAAATGCAAAGTTATTATAAATGCTTTATATCAATAAAATTGTGATTTTTGACTCAATCAAATGCAATTTCAACAAATGACAGACATTTTATTACTGAAATAATTAGGTCACTATATTTTGTTACGACTGGCATCAAATCACTGGTGAAACTGGATGATACATGTGCAAACCCCACGCCGGAAGTTGCAAAGTAGCAGCAATTTATGTAAAATACAAAACAATAAAATGAAATTATCTTCCGATAAAAAGACACAGGCTCAATATATTTAACTTTGTTTAATGGCAAAAATTAGAGGGACTTATAAATAGAAAAATTCATATATAAAGATTTGAAAGACTTGTTATTTAATATGACATACTGACATTGAAATATGCGGGTGGTTGGGGAAACTTATATTAAAAAATCAGGTAGGCCACTGACAAAAGTGCATAAGGTGTCATAAAAGATTATTTATGACCGAAAACAAGCATGACGAATTAAATCTTATATATTTTTTGTTTCATATCTGTCACAAAACATTCACTTTCACTTAATTTGACCTCAAAATCGAAGTTTCAACAACTTACTATACATTTCAATTTAGCGCAGGAAGTGACGTCATCAGGAATGCGCATTGTTCCATGATTAACCTATCTTGCAAGGTAAATCTTGTGTGTTAGCATGGCTGATACAATGCTTTTTATACTGACATACTTTCAGTATAACAGGTATTATAGCAAACAATCCAGAGCTGCTTGTATTCAGAGTTAAGAAAATATGAATTTGTCTTTACATAAATATTCCGTCTGATTCTATTCAGTGTCCTTACCCTAACAACAATTGTCAAGGCATATTTTGAAGAAAATACCAGTGCCTCAAAATTTTTGAGTGAATGCCATAGGGTGATATGTAAACCTAAAAGTTAAGACATAAATTTCATAAATCGGTCAACATTCGTAGGAATGACCGACTCATTTACACTATTTCTGAAATGACCCTCGTACATTTGCACTTTATGGAGCGACCAGAGACCATATTCCCAAATCGTTTAAACCCAGAGCATGATTTAACGTAAGGCGTCAAAGCTTCAGCAAAAGGGTGATTTTAAGAATTCCTTACCAGAAACGGTATTTAGGGCATCCTCTCTAAACTCATTCAAGAGCCGCCTTAATAACCACTAGCATAGTCACCCCTTCAAGATAGATAGATAGATAGATAGATAGATAGATAGATAGATGCATACTGAGTGCTGAGTGTGTAGAGAATTCAGTTACTAATTTACTTCGCTTGCAAGGGTTATGGACTAGCTTCCCTTATCACAGGTTCTGGTGAATGATTGTCTTTGGACTTATCAACAGAATCAGAAACAACAACAGAAGCAGTAAACAACAATCTGAGTCTGAGTCACTTAAATGACGTGTTTTCAGTGTCCCACGGTCACTGTACTAATAGCATGATTCAGGTCGATGCTTGACCTTTCAAAATGGCCATCATACCAGCAACATGGGAAATGTATGACATGTTACAGGCTGTTATTCAGGTAATCTATAGCCAACACAATTTTTTTCTACGGCTATGGGTGTAAAAGAAACTATACCTGTGTCATTAATGTTAAAAACTTGATGTGACCGGCCTTAAAAAAGCGCGGATGTCACTTTGAATGGGTTGAACCATTGCACTAGGGGAGGTAACTGTGTGCTACCATGGTGAAGTTTGGGCATGACCAACACTGGGTGCATTTAGAATATTCCCATTGGCAAGTTCAGTATGTATACCACTGGCAGATATGATGCTTTCAGTGGCCAAAGTAGCTGAAGGTCGGGCTGAAATTTGGCGGTGTCAGTCACCATCAGCATGTCTCGAGAACCAAGGTCTAGGCAATTGATTTGTTGATCAACAGATTTGTAATTTTACAAATCTGACCATTTGTATCAAGATACAAGATACAAGAAGTTAATTACGAATTTTTGGCCCACATAGGAGCACCTACAGAAGGTAATAGATAGTAGAGTAACAAAATATAATCAAGGCAAGAAATCCAAATGACAGATCATATCAGGAACTAAAAGACTGATATGCACACTTAGGTAATACAAAAGACTGATATGCACACTTAGGTAATATAACTACAATTTGAGGTGAAAGGGCACACTTTCAGGGGGACAAAATTTGTCATTTAGACAGCTGTAGTGACAAATTTATGCCCTTAAAATCATGGTCCTACTAAAGACAGTTTATGCCGCCGAAAAGAACCATAAAGAACTTTTGGGCACAGAAAAGTTTTTTATGTGACATTAATACTATAAAAATGAATGTTTAAGAACTTTTAATATCATCATGCAAGGTTTTCCCTCGGCCTTGTATTTAAGGAGTTTTTGGGACCCACATATTAATTTTTTAAGAGTCCAATGCCAAAAGTAAAGGGTCCTGTACTCTGAAAAATGTTATAAAATGTCCAAATCAGATATCAGAATTTCATAAATACTTTATTTTGAAAATCATTACTTTGTATCGTGCCAAGAATAACAAAATTTTTATAAGAATTCATCACTTTGAATTGGGACTTGGATTTTGTTTTGAGAGTCCCAATGGATGCACAGATTTTTTTTCTGGGAGTCCCAGACACCATTTTGGGGGTCTGAGACTCTCAATCTTGAGTCCGGGAAAGCCCTGATCATGATATAAATCAGCGCTTGAATGATATTTTTTGCATTGAATTTCACAAAAATTCGGTAATTTAACTTAATAGTGAAAGTCGGATACATAGATGTTACAAAGGGGGTAGAATATATTCTATTTTTACATATTTTAACACTGTCAACTTAAACAACTGTGGAACTAATTTGGTAGTATCAATTTCCTAAAATCTGCCATGGATGTGTCTAATTAGCTATAAAATAAGAAAAGCAGCACCAAAAAAGGACACAACCTCTTGTCACTGATGTGTTTTAATAGACTGTTTCACTGCTATATATGTTAGGCAGATATGAGACAGTACCAAACCAAAGTTTTACTATCAGAAAACCTGTTACTGGGTCAACTTCAGCGTTACTTCACCTTGAACAGCTGTCTGCTGGGTAAATTATAAATAGCTTGCAGACAGAAAAGGCTTTCCCAATATGTAATCCCCTCTCCTGATAATGCTTACCTTGTTTATAACGATAAAGACCCTGGTCATTGGGACAGAACATTGAGCAGCAGTAAAGGCAGAGATCCCAAAGGAGCCTTTTTTTCAGGGTCTGCACATTTTACCATACTCTCTAATGAAGGATTCAACATGGATAGTAAATAGAATTTGTTCACATTGTAATGATTACTGTTATAGGTTAAGGTGTCCCAATATATATGTGTAGGGAATTTATGGTAAAACATTCCTGCAAAGAGCAGTTACAACCTTATAAAAATGGGACAAAATAACATATTTCTGTAATTGCCTTAAAATGGGTTAGTTTTATTTCATGATGCAGAAATGCATCCAAAAAATGCATACTGATTGGCAGTTAATGTAGAACATGATCAGACTGTTCCTTAAGTCTGATCTGGGTCAGCACTGTTTGCTTATACCTAACTGTCCTAATACTCAGAGTTTTCATGTTACTTGAAGAATGCCATAACTAATAGAATTAAACCAGTAACAAAGATTTGTATCACTCTTTGTGTAAACAATTGTAGAGAAGTTCCCAGACAGGTATATTATGGCTGTCTATAAAAAGAAGAGATTACAAGCAGAAGCCAATTATGACGTAGCACTGCTGATTAAATTGAACCAATGAGTTGTTGGAAGGAGCTGGAGACTTGAAGACCTCCAGTGGTCTGGTACTGTCCTTAAATTTTATATTGTAAGGCTGTGAAAGAGTCTACATGTTTTAATAGCAGAAAATCGCAAATAAAAGTCCTTTTCGGTGCAAGAAAGTTCTTATAGGTCTTTTTTGGTGGCATAAGTCCTTTTCTGTCCCCAGTTGGACCCTTAAAATCCTACTTTTCAGGAAGTTAAGATGCAAAATTGAAGTGCCACTATTTGGTGCATGACTGTAAATGTATTTTTCAGTTCCAACTAACACTCTGAAAACACGATCACTGTCTTGCTCAGTGCATTATTTGGGTGCCTGCTAATTGGCAGGATTATCCGGGATGAAAGATACAGGAACAGTGGTGCATCAGGTTTAATATCTCGGCATCTAGACATTAGAATTAAATAAACTTAGTTTCATTCTATAGATAGCCTAATTGAGTATGTAAAAGATTAACTCAGATGTGAAATTTAATATGAGCTGTGACAGGACAAAACCAACAATGTGGTTGTGCGCCCAGTGCAGACACAAATCAGCCTTGGCATCCGCCTAGTTTGATCAGACTGTTCGTTAAGTGCTCAAAAGGTAGCTAAGAGTCTAAGCTACCTCCATGCGGACAGCGAAGGCTCTGATCAGACTGGGCGGATGCCCAGGCTGATCTGAGTCTGCGCTGGGCGCACAACCACATTGTTGGTTTTGTCGTGTCGCGGCTCATATAATTTATTTAGGTTTAAAATATCCGGGATCTCAATGTTTTATATTTTTATCAATGCCCAAAACAGATCGAAAGTTCTTGTTAACTGCTGTTCTGCATAAAGTTATGTCAATTTATTGCAAGGTGACACATGGTAATTATCAGTAGGGAGTTCTGATGTATGCCAATTTTAAGAAATTATATCATCCACCAATATTGGCCATTTTACCAGCTGCAGCCTTTGTGTATTACCTTCAACATGTGTCCTTTAAAAAAATGTGTAAATTGCCTGTTGGCTGACTTTAGCATATGCCTGTCGGTTAGAAAAGCAAAAGTGAATTTAGCCTAATTGGAAGTGCTATATTAGAAAGATAGCCTAAGCTCCAGCATCAGAGCTTCATGCAAAACTTAAAGCGACCATGTTAACTTTATGTAATCACTTAACCTTGGAGGCTGCTTTGATGGTTTAAACTGGAACACCACTGTCTGCAATTATATTAGCGCATACAAACTAATGGAGTCTGAAGTGCAATAATAAACTGATTAATCAAGCATTTAGCGATGCATTATTACTGTATAAAACAACAAATTAGGTTTTATTTTCATTGATTTTTTTTTTTTTTTTTTGGTATGTTGTAATTTATCTTTCTCCAGTCAGTTAAGATTGCTTATTCTATCTGAATAACACCTAGTGGCACTTATAACTGTCCAAATTTACAGATAATCTTAGTAATTTTGGGCATCATACTAATTATATGAAGCTTAAGGTTTGTCATCACACTAACAATAATTCTTAATTAATGACCATAATGACCCTAAATATTTGAACAGACAGGTCTGAGCAAACATTGAAGACCCAGATCAAAATGCTGCTGAAAGAGCAGTTTGATCAGGGCGTACAAGGTTTGCCATTCACAAAGCATCATTTAGATGCATTAACCTGTGTAAAATCCACTTTCTAAGAATTTTTTAACAATAATTGTCAGACTTTCAGGTGTACGAAATTTTAGGGTCATTAGAGTAAGTAATGTTACAGCTATCGAAAAGATTTTTTTCTGACCGTCATAGTCTGATCAAAGAACTCTGCTTTACCTCACAAAAAACCTGATTTGGTATTTAAAATGAACAGCCATTATGATGAATTGAATGGTAAACAAAACACTGCTCAAGAAAATGAAAAGGCCGAAGGCATTGAAACAGTTTTATCAGTCTGTTTTTTTAAGCTTGGAAAGAGCACTTTTGGACATAGGTATCAAATCACTAATGTTTTATAAGACCATGATGCCAAGTCTTCCCATTTTTCAAACAATATGAGAAGGCATCATCTTGATGTGCTTGAAAGATCAGTTAAAAGCACACTGTCACTCAGAAACTTACTGTGCTGCAATTTTATCATTTTCGCAATCCATTTTCATGCAAATCATATTGATAATTATACAACCTTGGTGGCAAAAGTCTGTGCATTAAATTGATGGTAAATGGCAATATCTGTGGTGGTACATGCCTCAATACCATGCTCTACTGTGGTACAGTTTCAAAAGGGGGTACCCAACCCTATTAATGTAAGTGAACAATTTTGGTATCCTGATTCAATACTCTTAGATATGGATGCCAAAGTTCTCCCTATTTGTGAAATATGTCTTGAGGGAGTCATCACATTGCCCTAAACTAATCCTTAACCTTATCACAAAATTAAAGTCTGTGAACACAAGTATTTTGAGAATGAATAATATTTCATAGGTCATGTTTAAAAGCAAATGCCAATCAACGTTAAATTTCTGTTTTTCAGGCCCCAGCCTATCATTTGATCTTTGAAGCTCTTCTAATAATATGGATTGTCAAGCTTATGTTCGCCAAGGCTTATGCCCCAGATAAAACAGTTCTTACAGAAAAGGTATGTTATGAATGATATATACAATTTATCCCTTAAAGCGCCAAAAATTAAAATTGTTGAATTGCCAAACAGTGTAGATCCAGATGAGGTGGCTCATCATGATCCACCTCATCTGAATCTACACTGTTTGCCCTCTAGTGTTCAAATTCTCAATATGATATTGCTTGAATGAGACATTTTTTGACATTCAGCAGACGTAAATTTTGTCGTCTGCCTTTTGGGGCATTCAGGGTTAAAATTATGTGAAGGAATTAAAGACCTTAAGGTCTGTGGGTACACCTCCATGTTTTTCCTACAGTTGTTCAAAGGGAGACAACTTTTATGGCGTCCTGTTTGCTTCCCTGTGACAAAGCCCTTCCAAAAATGGGAGTTAACTTGTAAAAGAAAGAATTTGCTCTTCTGTATGGGGAGTTTGCTCCTATAGGAGCAAATTCTTTCCTTTAAGAGTTAACTCCCCATTGGGAACGGAAGCAAAAATGAAAACAGCAGAGTTGCATTCCTGGAAAGTGCATCCATTCACCTTAACAATGATATGCTGTGTGGAGTCTTTTCTGTTGTCATTAAAACGATCATGAAAGGAGAGTTATTTTATTGCACTAAATGCCAAAGCAGAATGTGTTGACCCAGATATAATTTTGTTCATGAGGAGCAGTTTGATTAGGGTCTGTTCTAAGTGCTCTGTTATTAACAGTGTTATAAAACATCCAGATTTGAAGACAAAATATTCCAGTACAGAACTGGGTTGTTAACCCATTCCATTCCGGATTCCCCTTTAGGGGTACCTTGGCAAACAGTTGGGATCCAGATCAGGCCCCACAAATGTGGGGCCTGATCTGAGATCCAAACTGTTTGCTGCGTAGACTTCAATTATACAAGAGTAAGTTAGACCAATATTGTCAAAATATTCTTGATTTTTGATGCAGATGACAATTTCAGCAGACGGCAAAAAATATCCAGAATGCAGTGGGTTAAATTGACATTTTACAAGTTAACAAGAAAAATAAGCACAATAATTGAAGGCTGCTGTAGAGTAGAAAATTCTAAATGGAGGGCAAAAACAATTGTCTGTAATATACATGTACTCCTTTTGGGAACAAGCCTGATCTGGTTCTACATTGCTTATTCAGGTGTTTCTGTTGGAACAGCTTTATTATGCCCCCGTGACGATAGTCAGGGGGCATTATGTTTTACCCCTGTCAGTATGTCTGTCCGTCTGTCCGTCGCACATTTTAGTAGTAAGTTTGTGTAATCAACTCCTCCCACACCTTATGATGGATCAATTTTAAACTTTGCATACATGTTGCAGACATATTGAAGATGTGCATGAAGATTTCTTATGGCCAAAAAATTATTTTTGACAAAATTACGGGCTTTCGGAGTTAGACATTTTTAGTGTTGGTTAGTGATATAAGGTAGCAAGTTTGTGTAATCAACTCCTCCCAGAGTTTATAATGGATCAATTTTAAACTTTGCACACATGTTGCAGACATATTGAAGATGTGCATAAAGATTTCTTATGGCCAAAAATATATTTTTGACAAAATTACGGGCTTTCGGACTTAGACATTTTCAGTGTTGGTTAGTGATATAAGGTAGCAAGTTTGTGTAATCAACTCCTCCCAGAGTTTATGATGGATCAATTTTAAACTTTGCGTACATGTTGCAGATATATTGAAGATGTGCATGAAGATTTCTTATGGCCACAAAATTATTTTTGACAAAATTACAGGCTTTTGGGCTTAGACATTTTCAGTGTTGGTTTGTGATGTAGGGTAGTAAGTTTGTGTTATCTACTCCTCCCACACCTTATGATGGATCAATTTTAAACTTTGCACACATGTTGCAGACATATTGAAGATGTGCATGAAGATTTCTTATGGCCAAAAAATAATTTTTGACAAAATTATGGGCTTTCAGACTTAGACATTTTCAGTGTTGGTTAGTGATATAAGGTAGCAAGTTTGTGTAATCAGCTTCTCCCAGAGTTTATGATGGATCAATTTTAAACTTTGCATACATGTTGCAGATATATTGAAGATGTGCATGAAGATTTCTTATGGCCAAAAAATTATTTTTGGCAAAATTACGGCCTTTCGGACTTAGACATTTTCAATGTTGGTTTGTGATGTAGGGTAGCAAGTTTGTGTAATCAACTCCTCCAAAAGGTTATGATGGATCAACTTGAAACTTTGCATACATGTTGCAGATATATTGAATATGTGCATGAAGATTTCTTATGGCCAAAAAATGATTTTGGCAAAATAACGGGCTTTCAGACTTAGACATTTTCAGTGTTGGTTTGTGATGTAGGGTAGCAAGATTGTGTAATCAACTCCTCCCACAGCTTATTATGGATCAAGCTGAAACTTTGCACACTTATTGCAGACATATTGAAGATATGCATGGAGATTTTTGAAGGTCACAAAGTATAATTTTGACAAAATTATGGGCTTTCAAACTTCAGCGTTTGACATCAGTGTGTAATCAACTTCTCTCACAGTTTATGATAGTTGGCTTTGAAACTTTGTACATGTGTTACAGACATAATAAAGATGTTCATGAAGATATTTTGTTTTTAGCGAAATTGCAGGTTTTGAACTAATAAATTTTCGTATTTTGTTTTTTTAACAATATAGGTGACAAGCTAGTGTTCTCAAGACATACTATAGCTTATGACTAATCAGTTTTCACAGTTTGGGACCATGCACACTTCTTTTAATTGTGATGGTGGTGGGGGTGGGGTGGAGGGAGGGAGGGAGGGAGAAAGGGGTGCAAGGGTTAAAGGGGAGCAAGGGGGCATCACCTGTGTCTTACAGACACAATTTTCTAGTTTTACTTTATGCAGTTTGACATGCAGTTCTCCAGATAAGAAGGGGTACTAGTTACAAGGATGATTTAGGGATAATTTTCTATATTTCTCCATAAAAACATACATTGTGACCCCTCAGTAAAACCACCTCGCTGAGACGGTTCTAATAGGGGTCACAATGTATGTTTTCTTTGAGAAATAAGAAAAATTATCTTTGAATTATCCTCAGTACCCCCTCTTAATCTTGAGCACTGGACATCTAACATTTTCTGACCTATCTTCTAGATGGGATTAATAGTCGAGACCTTGGTGGATTATCTTCCCAAAGGTGAATGGCTACACTCTCAGGGGACATAACTCTGCCATTTTTGTTTGTGCCTCGCTCCTCCGTTGATGTCAACTTCTAGAGGAGAGTTAGCGCCTGTCAGAGTGAATTTTTCCTTTTAAGGAAACACCCCTTTTGGAATGGTTATCTCCCTTGAGAAAAAAATGCAGAAAAAACATGGTGGCGTATCCCTATTTCCCAAAGCTGAGAAACCAATATAGAAAAGTTAAGTAGTTACTTTGCAAAGCAGGCAGTTAAAATATTTACTTCATTTATGTACCTTAACTGGTTATGGTACATGTAGGTAATCTCCAATTGTGTACCATTACTTGTATTTGTACATGTACCTATCATTTATAAACTTCATTGGTTTATTCATAGTGATAATTTTTACTGCTTTCTATTGCCTAGGAGAAAGATGAGCTGGTACGTGATTGGCAGCCTGAACCATTGGTCCCAGATATTCCAGATGATCACCCGTTATTACAAGCCATGGATAATAACATCATTACAGGGTAGGTCACTGGCAGATTTCTGTTTAAGGTTGGTTAGCTCTGTAAAACACCTTATGGGCTCGTGTTACAACCTTGCCTAAGTATTTTGTTTTGGAAAATGAACAGAATTTGTCTCGATTTGTAAACACAGTAATCAATAGTTAAAACTTTGCAGACTCTATGCACACAGTTTTGTGAGTTTAATGTTACAATTGAAGATCTGGTGCTTGAAAATTAGTACAGGCTCCCCATTAATTCCGTATTTGGAGTCTTGAACTGGGCACTCATTCATCATTTAGATTGTTGTGGCTAGCTCATACTAAACAACCATATTTTATTCTTATTAAACATAGTATTTTTACAACAGTCACCCCCATCAGAAATTGTGCTTAAAAAATAAAGAAGAATAAATGAAAAATTACCCTGAAGCAGAGCTCTAGATAAGAGGAAGTATTTGGTAATAATTAGGGATAATTTTTCCTAATTCTGCATAAAAACATCATCGAGACGGTTCAGATGAGGGGTCACATCATACGGTTTCAATGGGAAATAAGAAAAATTATCCTTCAATTATCATCAAATACCTCTCTTATCTACAGCTCTGCCCTGAAGTGCTTCAGTACTGGAACACCTAACACCATTTGTCCCAAATGGAAAATTAATGGTTTTTAGGTGTCCCAATATATATGCACATTAGGATAAAAAGAGTAATCTCAGAATGATCATCAGACGGTTCCTTTATCTAAACCTTTGCATTACATTTACTTTCAGGCGACCAGACAAAATTATGACAATCAATGGCAAGTCAGTAATCAACATGGCTTCTTTAAATTTCTTGGGGCTTCTTGGAGATGAAACAATTGAGGTGGGTTTGCAATATTTATACAGAGCTCTAACTAAGAGGAATATTTGATGATAATTGAGGGATAATCTTTTTTATTCCTTATTGAAACCATATATTGTGACCCCTCATCTGAACCGTCTCGTCGAGACGGTTCAGATGAGGGGTCACAACATATGTTTATATGCAGAATTAACTGGAATTATCCTTATTTATCACTAAATACTCCGTCTTCTCTAAAGCTCTGTTTATGTCAATATTACTGGTATAATAGCCATGGTATTTTTGAAAATAATGTTTGATATGTTTGTATTACTTCTCATCTTATTCCTGCCATTTAAATGTTAGACCTCTTTAATGTTGTTTTTGTAAAAATGTGATAATGATAACACTTAAAATTATAATTTGGGTGGCATGTTTTAGTTAAGTACCATGATTATCACCTCTTTGTGCACATAGGCTCCTTGGACACAAGCCCTGCTATAATTGACTCAGTCTTATATTTGCAGGCTGAAGCCCAGAAAGCATTAAACAAGTACGGAGTAGGCTCATGTGGCCCTAGAGGATTCTATGGAACTATGGGTAAGATTAAATTAGTAGATCTGCATGTGTAAGCTACTAATAGTTTAGCTTATGGTTCTCAAGATCCACATTTTATATATACAAATAGCACATGCTTTACACAGGCTGCAAGGATGGACACATTAATTGGTTAAAATAGTATTTTATTCGTCATTAATTACATACATGTACATGATATTCAAATCAGTAGAATATAGGATCTGAAGTCATCTCAGTGAGACGGTTATAATGAGAGGTCACATCATATGATTTTATGGGGTCAGTATATGATGTGACCCCTCATTAGAACTGTCTCAGTGAGACAGTCCTAACAGGGATCAAGCTAGCAGGAGACTAGGGAGATGTTTTCTTCCTGCAGGTTCAAACCTCTCCCTGTTCTGAGGTGAAGGAGAAGTTAAATTGTATAGAATACATAGGCAAAGATGTACGTTAGACGGAAACTGCTCCTAAAAATCACGAAAACTTCTCCCTTATTCAGGCCTCTAGCTTGATCCCTGTCTTATGAGGAGTCACATCATACATTTTTTTGGGGTCACAAAATATGATTCACTGAGAAATAAGAAAAAGAAATTATGTTAGAATTATCCTTAAAACCACATTCTTATCTGGAGCTCAGAGCTCTTTACTTCCCCTTCTCTAAGTGAAGGTGAGGCCACTCTAAAAGGAGGAAATTTTCTCACAACACAGCATATGTCTTTAAGCCATTCCATTCGGGATACCCCTTTATGGGTATCTGGGCAAACAGTTTGGATTCAGATCAGGCCCCACAAACCTGGGGCCTGATCTGAGATCCAAACTGTTTGCTATCTAGACATCATTTCTACAAGAGTCAGTTAGACCAACATTGTCAAAATATTTTTTATTTAGATGACAATTTCAGCAGACAACAAAAAATACCCAGAATGCAATGGGTTAAAAGTCGTTATATACGTACTTGCTCGAGTGGTTTTCATTGGAGATGTTCCTGTAGCCATTCATCTTGAAATAAGCTGGTCTCAGGATTTTGCTAATGATTCGATATTGTTGTTACAGATGTCCACTTGGCACTAGAAGAAAGACTAGCCAAGTTTATGCAGACAGAAGAATCTATTCTTTACTCCTATGGTTTTGCAACTATTGCCAGTGCTATTCCAGCTTACTCTAAGAGAGGAGATGTTATTTTCTGGTAATAATTATAACTGCATGCATCAAATTAACCCATTCCATTCGGGATACCCCTAAAGGGGTATCTGGGCAAACAAGTTTGGATTCAGATCAGGCCCCACGTTTGTGGGGCCTGATCTGAGATCTAAACTGTTTGCTGCCTAGACATCATTTCTACAAAAGTTAGTTAGACCAATATTGACAAAATATTCTTGATTTTTGATGCAGACGACAATTTCAGCAGACGACAAAAAATATCCAGAATGCAATGGGTTAAAAAAGAAAAAAAAACTGATCTGTCACCACAGTTAAACATTACCAAATCTTAGCCTACTCAGTAACATTATAAATTGAGAATATTTGTGAAACTAAGCATTTTGTGACAATACCCCACAAATTGGTTAGGGCTTTCTCCGTACAAAGAGCCATTATAAGGTTCATGAATTTGAAACTGCTGGAATGTTTACCTTTACATGAATGGGTCCACTTCAGAGGAAGCAACTCAGCGATACCGTTTTGCATGTTTTCTCAATGTGGGTCAATTTTGAAGGAAATAATTTGCTGACTTGAGAATTCTTTCCTTTCAGAGTAGACCTTCTGTTGGCAGGGGAAGCAAACAGGAAGTCACAGATATTGTCTCCCTTTGAAATATTGACAAAAAAAAATCATGAAAGTGTACCCATACACCTTAAGAGAACAGAGAAATTATCACAGAATTATTGTCAAACCTTCACAGTTGGAACGCAGCTCCAAGGAGTAGGGATATAATCAAACACATAGCAACGAATATTTGTTCGAAATTGTCGCCATCAAAATGGCTATCGACGAACCCCATAGTACTTTAACGCCACCATACAGATTAATCAAATCGCCCCACCGGTTGAAATTTTAAGAGCACTTTCCTGACTTCCATTATTGAATTTTTCTGTTAAAGTAATTCCAGGACATCCTTTTCCGCCTGTGTAATTATTGACGAAACAGTGCCCTTTACGTCAGCGTCAAACATGTAAACAAAAAATTACGATTTACAGCTTATTCGACTTTCTCCAAAACGCAGACCTATGCCATGATAAATATTGATATATATTCTACTATTATGTGAAATTTCAGAAAATTTGGTTTTGGAACATTTTAAAATTGCAAAATAACATATGACCACCCGGTTTGAAAACAAACCGAAAAATTAAATGGCGTCGAAATCATGCCAGCCTTACGCGCTAAGTTTTCACTGCCAAATTTACAAACTCACAATTCGGCCTGTCCGTAGAAACGTAACACCTCTCACTGATTAATCTTCAACCAAGACCGAATAAAACAGTCAAGCAAATACATTTCATTCATATTTTATTGTCAGATACAATAATGTCAACTCTCACCTCTATGCTCTAGCAAATCGTAAACACAAGCTTATGACGTGATTTTGAATCGATTAGAAGTTTGTATAATCATGGCTTAAAAGACGGACTTAATCAGCAATGGATGTTCATTTAGGTACAGTTCATGCTATCGTTCAGGATTAGCCTTTCCCTCATAACTGAACGGTAATTTAACGGTTATTTCTTTTTTTAATTAGCAGATCACGCGCTTGATTTCAAAAGTCAAATAAACGGTTGTATGTGAGTAACCTGGGAGGATGAGGAATGCCCCCCCCCCCCCTTCGTGGGACGGTTAACAGTGCTGGAAACAGCCAGTGGCCCAGGGGCCAAATGCGCCTAAATTTTGTCTGGGGCCACCAAAAAGTTTCAAATTATGAACTTTAGTGGCCCAAATTTACCTGTCTGGCAATAATTAATGCATCGGACATTTAGCTAGTGGCTATTTTGGGCCACTGAAAATGTGGCCTGCTGAACTTTTGGGCCACCACTTTAATCTAGGGAGTGTCAAGCACTGCCGGTTAGAAGCAGGAGTGTAGGGGTTATTACACTTTACGCACAATTATGTTTATCCTTTGAGAGCAAGAATAAGAGGTGGGCCCCAAAGATACTTTATATTGCCGCTACTATTGAAATTTTGTTCAATTTACAAATACCAGCATCATCAAATATGGCGATACCTGTTGAAATTTTGTCTATTTGACAAAATTACAATACGCACCTGGCTATTAGCGTACAGGCTGTTACGCCTTTGAGAAGAGTTAGCAGTGCACTGTATGCATGCGATGTTTTTGCATTGCCTGTATAAGTTTGAGAAACTCGTCAGGCATCTGAGTGTTTTTTTTTTTTGTTTTTTTTTTGAGGGGGGGGAGGGGGGGGGGGGGGCAACATTTACGAATCTGCAGGTACACGGGTAGATCTACATGAAATAATAGAATAGAATAGAACATTTATTTCTCCAATTGCGAACCCTTTCCGTTATGCAGTCACATATAAACAAACAACAAAAACATTCACTAATAATTCAGATCGTGTTTTCCTATTTCTCTATTAAAATGACTGATGTTGCCTCACATTAGAGTAGTCTTGGCGAGTCGGTTCTATATACAGCCGCAACACGTTTTCATGGATAACTGGCACAAATTATCGTAGACTTATTATCAAGACACAACTTTATCAATTTCCTATTAGTTTTCCTGAACTGGGAGACTCTTCAAAAATTCTTTGCTCTCAAAGGAGCAAACGCTTTCCTTAAAGAGTTTACTCCCATTGGAAAGGTAGGATAAATCAAAAATATTATTGCCGATATGCTTCCCCTGAAAGTGTACCCGGCTGCCCTAGGTCCACACATTTACATGTACACTCTAAATTTCTTTTCAGTTCCTTCCAATGCTTAACATGTTCATTATTATTTGTATGCCGACTAAAATTGTAACATTGTAATTGTCCGGTTGACTAGCAGGCCCGGGTATCTTGCAGGTCACCAGAAGATTTGATATTTTTGCATTTACGAATCGTCCCGAAGGCACATGTAAAGGGCAATCCAATACACTTTATACTCAACTCTGGGCTTAATCATTATTCTTCATACTCTGCGTCCTGAAATTAAATAATTGGGCAGTCGACTTCGAATCGAATAGGACAACAGTCGAAATACATTCATTAGGCAATGATAGGAATTGAGCTAGCGGCCTTCAGATTCTCATTTGAACACTCTAAGCTACCAAATGTGGTGACGTGCGGGAAGGTTTTCACTTTTTCCCATACTGTAGTATTTTCTGAGGGTCAGTAAGTACACGGGTGACCTGCAACAATCCAAGACTAAGATAGCTTGCACCACAAATGTTATAAAAGTTAAGATGAACAGCTTGCATGTGTGCATTCTATTATGGATCTTGGCTGGTAGCTTTTTTGTTCTTGCACATTTTGCTAAATGAAGGCAATGATGGGTTGCTTGAATAAGTATACAAAGTTCATGCGTATTTCAACAGTTTCTCACACGCCCGCTATTTGCAACTTTCAAGCAGATTGTTTAAGTATACTGTCAATGGTCTTTACGCTTATTCGGGATGTGGAATCTGCCAAAGTGGAGCGATTCGTATACAGTTTAAGTTCATGTAACAGTACTTTGCTTCCACGGAATAAATGGCTGTTTTTGTGCCACGTGCCAAACGTCGGATGGCACGTAGCAAGCCTCCAAATTTTCCCCACACCTCCCACATCCGCACACCCCGACATATTTTCATGCTCATCATCGAACGCACGAAATGCTCTTCGTAACTTAATTCAGAACGGAAAGAGTTTGCTTGCAAGCCAATCAGGGCTTTCCTCAAAATGTTTTTCATGTTTTGCTATTCGCTTATATATACAGTTTTGTATCTTGAAGCAGTCTTGTTAGACTAAGCAGATTTTGCTGTTATCATATCCGACAAGATTCCTCTTTCCCTGTTGCGGCTCAGCTGTTGGTAAGATTCAAATGATGGTAATAAATCTCAGTATGTGTAACAACAATGAAGCCAAATCGGGCAGAGACAGAGAGAGCGAGAGGGAGAGAGAAAGAGAGAGAAAGAGAGAGATACATGTATTACGCTGTCACAGCAACGACTGCTCAAGTCATGTTTGGGACCTATACATCACTCCAGGCATCAGTCAAGATGAATTCCCCCACTTCCCTGACCCCCACCCAACCCCACCCTCGTCACCAACCGCCTCCTTCCATCCCCACCTGGCTTGTTTCTTTCTAAGTAACTAAAGCCGCGACGCGAGAAAACCAACGATGTAGAGATAATCCTGGGCATCCGCCCAGTCTGACCAGAGTCTTTGCTGTCTGCAGGTAGCTTAGACCCTTAGCTACCCTTAAAACGCTTAGGGAAGACTCTGTGCAGCCTAGGCGGATGCCGAGGCTGATCTGAATCTGTGCTGGGCGCACAACCACTTTGTTTATTTTCTCGTGTCGCGGCTCATATGTTCCCTGTAATTGTTGAGCAAATTATAAAATCAGATCGTAAATTTTTCGAAAACTAGACAAACAAAACGACAAAAAAGAAACTCTTTACTTCGTACTGGTGCATTTCATGTCCGACTTATAATCTGTTTACATGGCATGCGGACTGGCAATCTAGCGCGAGGCAATATACGTCATTTATTTTATTACGTCACAACAGTGACCTAATTACTTATTTGACAGAAAACAGATGACTGTTTGAAAGATAAATAATATTAGAAAAGGATATTATTTTCACAAATTTGAGTGGCAGAACGTCAGATTTGTACAATGTCAATCAGGTCAGCAGTAAGGTAAGGTACGTTCTACCAGTTTGTAGTCTTTTTATCTAACTAAACTCCGTAATTTTTCTCCTCTTCAAGTATTTAGCAATCTGAGCTAATGTTTGACTAGCTGTCGATCTCAATTTTCTGTCTAAATTGTGGCTGTCCCGCAAGTATAGCTGGTGCTCATATCACGTGCAAGACCGTTCCCTGAGCGTTAAAACTGCAGATGCCATCTTTTATTTTGCAATTTAAAAATGTTCCAAAACGATATTGCTTGAAATTTCACATGCAAAAAGAAGAAATAATAAAGTTTTCGATGGCATGGGTGTGCGCATTGGAGAAAGTCTCAGCTTTCTGTAAATTATGCTTTATGTTGATACAAGTTTTCGGTAGAATCAAGATAGAGTATTGTCATATGACGATGAATATTTTAGCATTTCGAGCAATTTTGGCCCTGAATTTTGTTGAGAAAGCCTGCTTAATACTAGTTAGCAAAACGTTTCCATGTGTTTAATTATTTTTATATACCCAATACCTCTAAATACATTTGAGATTAATGGGAAATTTCGTCAAGAACCATGTTCGCCATTTTTTGGGCCTATTTTTTATGTGGAAGGATTACAATCACCGCTTTTCGAGGGTTTGCGTTCCAACTGTTACCTGATACAGAGCTTTGACTGGTGTTAATTTCAGTGATGAGGGGGTGTGTTTTGCCATACAAAAAGGACTTGTAGCGTCTCGTAGTTCAATTAAGTATTTCAAGCACAATGACATGGAAGATTTAGAGAGGTTATTGATGGAACAGCAGAAGGAAGATAAGAGGGTAAGTGTTCACTGATGATATTTTATTCCATAATCATGATCCAGCTTTTAAATAGAAAAAATAGATCAAGTGAAAGTCTCAATTTTTATCCCCCGACCGAAAGGTTCGGGGGATATAGCGATGAGCCTGGCGTCCGTCCGTCGGTTCGGGGGATATAGCGATGAGCCTGGCGTCCGTCCGTCCGTCCGTCCGTCCGTCTGTCCGTCCGTCCGTCCGTAAACACTTTCTTGTCCGCTCTATATCTTGAATACCCTTTGGAATATTTTCATGATACTTCACAGTTTTGTAGAACAGGTCATGACGATGTGTCGCGTACAAGAATGGTAACTCTTGCTATTGTACTTTTTGAATTATCTCCCCTTTGGTGATTTTTTGGCAGATTCGTGTCCGCTCTGTAACTTGAATACCCTTCGGAATAATTTCATGATACTTCACAGAAATGTAGAACAGGTCATGACGATGTGTCGCGAACAAGAATGACAACTCTTGCTTTCTTACTTTTTGAGTTATTTCCCCTTGATAGTTTTAGGTGTGATTTTTTGGCAGATTCATGTCCGCTCTATAACTAGAATACCCTTTGGAATATTCTCATGATACTTCACAGATATGTAGAACAGGTCATGATGGTGTGTCGCGAAAAAGAATGACAACTCTTGCTTTCTTACTTTTTGAGTTATTTCCCCTTGATCATTTTAGGTATGATTTCGTGTCGGCTCTATAACTTGAATACCCTTTGGAATATTTTCATGATACTTCACAGATATGTAGAACAGGTCATGACGATGTGTCGCGAACAAGAATGACAACTCCTGCTTTCTTACTTTTTGAGTTATTTCCCCTTGATGGTTTTAGGTCTGATTTCGTGTCCGCTCTATAACTTGAATACCTTTTGGAATATTTTCATGATACTTCACAGATATGTAGAACAGGTCATGATGATGTGTCGCGAATAAGAATGACAACTCTTGCTTTCTTACTTTTGGAGTTATTTCCCTTTGATGATTTTAGGTGTCCGCTCCATAGCTTGAATAC
Source organism: Ctena decussata (assembly GCA_963989385.1). Taxonomy (NCBI): domain Eukaryota; kingdom Metazoa; phylum Mollusca; class Bivalvia; order Lucinida; family Lucinidae; genus Ctena; species Ctena decussata. Next base: position 18,746,562 of record OZ022501.1, read on the forward strand.
CTTTTGAAATAGTTTCATGATACTTCACAGATATGCAGAACAGGTCATGACAATTTGTCTCATACATGAATGATAACTCTTGCTTTTAGACTCAGTGAATTATTTCCCTATGGTAGTTTGAGCTGCTGTTTGAGTCTCTGCTCCATAACTGTACAACCCTGGCCAGCTCCAGAATTTGAATAACTGTGTACCTTTTAGAATATTTGATGGTCATGCTGTGATATCTTATCAGTGTTCCTAACTCTCTCTTACCCCTCCACATTCCCGTGACCCCTCCCCCACCCCCCAAAAAAAAAAAAAAAATTTTTTTTCCAGATTTGGATTCTTTGTCCAAATTCACTTACTAGAGAGCTCAAAATTAGATTTGTAGGGCTTGTACTTTAGAAGTTATTCACACATTTTGAATGTTGAATGTATCGTATGCTACACATTTGTGTATATGGGGGCTGTTTGAGATATTACCTCTTTTTAGCAGTCAAGCATACTGTTTTAGTCTGAGTGTTAGATAATCATGCATCTGTTAACAGTTAATGTCAATCAGAAGTGTAAAAGAACGACAATATATTACTAATATGTGTTTTGAAGTGCACCCTTTTTACCAAGGCCCATGGGGGTCTTCGGTCGGGGGATTTGCCATCTCCTCTGATGGCTATTTTTTCAAATGTGAATCGGTAACCTTTCAATTGAGGCTTGTTTGTTGAAGTTGATGTCATCAAGTTGTGTTATAAACACAAAGTATCCCTTAATTTGCATTGTGTCAAACATCAAAGCAGCAATGATAACATTGATATTTATTCAGCTTTGCTTATATTTTGTAATTAAATGAGCGGTGACACAAAAAAAACAACAAAGAGATATATGCCCCTAGCAAAGATGCAGATCAGCCTGGGCATTAGCCCAGTCTGATCAGAGTTTTCGCTGTTTGCATGAGCATAGGTAGTTAACTATAACCTCAGGTTTGATGATATTTTACCATGTTTCTGTAAACACTGATTTTAATATGCATGTATTAAATTTGTCATAAACCTAACTTCTGGTCATACCATATCTGCCCTATTTACCGCACATGCCCCTATACGCACACACCAAGGCCTTTTTGACCCAGACTGTTTGACAGTGATGCCCCTTTAACGCTCTCTCTGAAAACTGACATACCGTTACAAAGTACTTTTAACCCCTATTGAGAAGGGAAGCACAATAAAACTGGCAGAGTTGCTTCACCTGAAAGTGTAACCTTTCACCTTAGTCACCATGGAGCATTGTTGGATTAGCTTCCTTTGCCAGTATAGATAAGGAAAGAAACTTTTGTGAATTTAAAAAAGGGCAAGTATTTAAATAAATGTCATTTTTCGCACGTTCGAAGAGTGAACGCAATGGGCTACATTCAAAGTAAGTGATGGCCAATTTTGGCGTCACTAAACTTTGCACAGAACTCATTGGGTTCATACTTCCATGAACTTCCGGTATATCTTTTGTATTTATACTATGTTTTCAAGTCAATTTTGTTACTTATTTGTGAAGTTTTTACTAATAGGACAAAGAATAGTTATTAACCAACTTGTTTGGTTATGACGTTCAACAGCCGTCACAATGACATGACGTATATTAAACTTTATGTTGGCCAATCAACTTGTTTGCGTTTTCTTCAGATGCCCAAGAAAGCCAAAGTGACAAGAAGATTTATTGTAGTAGAGGGTATTTATGCCAAACATGGAGATATCTGTCCCCTACCGAAGATTGTAAGTACCACAAATGTTCTTCTCAGTTAGGTGTAACTTGGTTGAACAAATTTGAGAGTGTATCAGTTTCGAATAAACCAACCTTAAAATGGCTATCAAGTATAGTAAATCACTGTTTATGTTCAGAAATAGGTATAACTTGGTTGAACAAATCTGAGAGTGTATCAGTTTCGAATAAACCAACCTTAAAATAGCTATCAAGTATAGTTAATCACTGTGTATGTTCAGAAATTTCCTAGTCTGTAACTCACTTGCACTATAGAACAAGAAAAGTTATAGCTGGGGAGTGGATTCTGAACTGGAAGGATTTCCTTTTAAGAATTGACACAGAGAGAGAAGTTCAAGTGTACCCTTTCACCATAAAACATTCAGACTGAACTCTGTCCACAGAGCTCTAGATAAGAGGGCGTATTTGGTGATAATTAGGGATAATTTTTGTTAATTCTGCATAAAAACATATGTTGTGACCCCTCATCTGAACCGTCTCGACGAGACGGTTCAGATGAGGGGTCACAACATATGGTTTCGATGAGAAATAAGAAAATTTATCCTTAATTATCATCAAATACGCCCTCTTATCTAGAGCTCTGTGTCCAGCCTCTTACATTTATAAGAATTTTGATAAACTTATCCTAATTTTGCATCAGCTTGTGGATATTGAATACTTCCATATTTTGCAAACTTACATAATAAAATTATAGGTATTATCCGGCTTCTTCTATAGATTTAATATGAAGTTAATTCAAGTGTTTGTTAGAGTCTCTGTATATGGGTTCTTAATACTTATGTACAGTAAGTGTTTAAAATAATCTTAACATCCACAGCCTGGTTGTTCAAAGTTAACATTGTTAGTTAACAAGATGTTAAATTGTTTTGTACAGTGCAAAAGCTCCTCTTATTTTTTCAGCAAAAAGTATTACCACAATCTATTTTTTGAGTACTGTAAGACTTAAGGAGTCCCCTTTTAAGGACTTTGTTAAGCTGACGATGCTTTGAACAACTGGGCCTGTTATGATAAAAAAAATGCCTAGGCGACCAGTGCAGACCAAGATCAGGTGCTACACTGGTTGCTGTTTCACAAAATGTTGCCAAAGAAGGAATGTCCAAAAAACAATCATTTTCTAGATTTTTACTGTGTGTGTACGAAATTGCGGGAAGAGCTGTTGTTGTCTAGTTGGTGCCTGTGTCCTCACATGCATCCGTTTTGAATGCTTTGGTTAAGGTTTGTTATGTGATGGGCAAGCAGCTGTCAGGCAAGCTGTCCTGTACACAGACAGGTCTTGGTTTATTAGAGATGAGGTTTACAAAATTTGAAACAGCAACCATTAGATTCTTTCTTCTGCAGGTTGAGTTAAAATGGAAATATAAACTGAGAGTTTTTCTGGAGGAGAGCTTTTCTTTTGGTGTTCTTGGTAAAACTGGTCGAGGCATAACAGAACACTTCAATATCAATGTAAGTATTATTGACAGAGCAAAAGCTGTGGAAATAAAACCATTTAAAAATTTTGATTCTGAACAATTATTAAACATGCTCATGTATGCCATGAAAATAATTACCATCTGTTTGAAAGCTTCATTTAAAAACAAATTCCAGGCTTTATTAAGGGGATATCTTGTGTCAGTCTCTACTGGGAGTACAAGATATTAAAGCAAACTGAAAGCATCGTAAGATATAGAAAGCAGCTGGAAGTACTTGTCAAAAAATTGCAACCATGTATTTAAGTTTGATCTTGTATTTCCTGATTTTGCTTTCAGATTGGACTATGATATCTTTATTAGCTATATTCAGATGTTTCAGCCCTGTCTGTCATTAATTCTTATGCAAGTATATGTTATCTGTTGGAATAGTGTTTTATCTGTCCGCTGACAGTGCAAGCCAGGTCTGGGTCTGCATTCTCTGGTCATGTGCCTCCATCCAAATTATGAAAGGCATATACCAGAACAGTACACCACAGAGTAATTAAGAAATAATTTTCTTTGCCCATGAGTTATCTCTGATTAGCACATGTTGCTGGAGGGCAGATCACATAATTCACTAACCGCCGCAGGCCAGAGTGAGTTAATATTTGTATCTACCTGACAACAGGTGTTACTCAGCGATAATTCACGGATAAGGAAAAAGTTGTTTTGATTCTAACACTATATAGAATGAATTTGCATGTATATTACAACTTTTCAAAAGGACTATTATAGAGATGGATGTCAACAAAAGCAAATGAGCCGCGACACGAGAAAACCAACAATGTGGCTATGCGCACAGCGCCGACTCAGATCAGCCTGGGCATTTGCCCAGTTTGGTCAGACTCATTGTTAAGTGCTCAAAGGGTAGCTGAGGGTCTAAGCTACCTCCATGCGGACAGCGAAGACTCTGATCAGACTGGGCGGATGCCCAGGCTGATCTGAGTCTGCGCTGGGCGCACAACCACATTGTTGGTTTTCTCGTGTCGCGGCTCAAATGTTTACATTCGATGTCATCAAGGCGCGAAACTGGCAGGTCTCGACGTTAACAAGGTGAATTATCACAAATTTTCACAAGCTGCTGCTTCCTATGTTTTCAGTGAGGAAAACGTTAATGTCATGATAGAGTTATAAATAAAATGTTTATGAATATTACAGATAGATGATATAGATCTCATGGCGGCCTGTTTGGAGAATGCTATAGCCGGTGCTGGGGGCTTCTGCTGTGGGAAGAAGTATGTTGTTGATCATCAGGTGAGTGTATCTTACTCCCCAGAAGAGCTGGGAAATGTTGAAAATTTTACATCTTACATTACCAAGGATTGGTAATTTCTGAAATTTGCTTCAGAAATATAATTTTCAATTGACCATGATGAGCACAGAGCTACAGATAAGAGGGGATATTGAGGATAATTCAGAGATGATTTATTTTATTTCTGAATTAAAACATATGTTGTGACCCCTCAGAACCGTCTCAGTGAGACGGTTCTATTGAGGGGTCACAAGATGTTTTAAGGAGAAACATGGAAAGTTATCTCTAAACTATCTCTAAATCATCCCTGTTACCCATTCTTATCTAGAGCACTGGACAACAGATGGTGAACTTACTGTGGCAAATAGCTGAGTGGAATTTTCAAGCTTAGCTGAGGGCTTTATTTGAAGGAAGTTGTATCATATTTCCTGACATGATTTTGGAACATCTTTGGCTTTAACCCATTTATGCCCAATGGACTATTCAATCTTTATCAAATGGATGAATCCATTTGTCAACTTAGGGGTGCCTGATTTTATTTTATGGCCTTTTGACACATATTAGATGGAATTAAACGAGTTGAGAACACTGTTTGCCATATGGAAGCAGTGAAGTCATAATCTGTTACCAAAACAACTAAGATATCATATTGTTGATGTCCAGTGACATCAACAAGAAGTTATTATACCAATGTACTAAGCACAACATTTAGTAATTTCATAGTTAACAGATCTATGGCATTAACTCACTTATAATTTGAGAAGAGCATGGTATACAGTGTATGCCATGCTGCCCTCAAATCATGCTTAAGATGCTACATGAAATTCATACTTTGGAAAAGTGCAGTCTTCTCAAACTTATGATTTATTCTCAAATAATGTTTTATATGTCTGAAGAAAACCAACATTGATTTGGTTTATTAATTTTTCAAGTCATGACCAAAATTGTGTTATATTTTTCAGAGGCTTTCTGGTCTCGGCTACTGTTTCTCAGCGTCATTGCCACCCATGTTGGCTGCTGGTGCCCTTCAAGCATTCACTATCATAGAGAATGATCCAGGTAAACTTACTGTTTATCTAATCCTCCTTTGATTCTAGCTTCCCATTCAGTTTTGCTTCTTCTTTCCTACTTTTTGTTACACTTAACTAGTTTCTTGAAGAACATATGCTATTATTTCAAGTTTTTGCAGTATATGAATGTTCGTGATTGTGAAACCGGGCAAGTTTTTTGCTCAAACACCTCGTTATAGATACAAAGTAATTTCAAGGAACGAAAACAGAGAAAATCTGCAAGTCATAAAGGATTACCCATAAACTTATTTGAATTGTTTCAGGGTGAAATTTAGACCATACAAACACAATCACATTAGCTTTTCTATAGCAAACCTAATGAAACAGTGTGTGACTTACTGTAAGTCATTACTGGAACAGAGTTTCAGATAAGGTGGAGTTTTATGGATAATTCTGAGATCATTTTTAGCTCACCTGAGCCGAAGGCTCATAGGTGAGCTTATAGTATAGGCAGGCCTCCGTAGTCCGTCCGTCCGTCCATCCACCATTTTAAAAGGTCTTCTTCTCCGAAACCGCTTGGCCGATCAAAGCCAAATTTTATATGGAGCCTTCATGGGTTGGGGGAACGAAAGTTTGTTCGGGGTATCTGGGTCACATGACCAAGATGGCCGCCACGCCCATATATGGTAAAAACCCTTCAAAAATCTTCTTCTCCAGAACCAAAAGGCCTGTGACCTTGAAACTTGGTAAGTAGCATCGGGCATGCGGGGGCATGCGGGCCCATCATAGTTTATACAAATGATGACCTTGCGATGACCTTGACCTAATTTATGACATGGTCAACTTTGGTATGTTAGGCTTTTATATGGGAAAACGCCTAAACTGCGGATTTCTCAGAAACTATTTAAGTCTAAGGTACAATACTTGGTAGACATGGTCAACTAAATGAACAAATGAAGATATGTCACTAAAGGTCAAGGTCATTTGGTCCGTCCATCCGTCGTCAAGATTTTCAAACATCTTCTCCTCTGAAACCATTGGGCCGATTAAAGCCAAATTTCATCTGAAGTCTCAGTGGGATGGGGGAACATAAGTTTGTATGCGGGGTCTGGGTCACATGACCAAGATGGCCACCATGCCCATATATGGTAAAAACCCTTCAAAAATCTTCTTCTCCAGAACCAAAAGGCCTATGATCTTGAAACTTGGTATGTAGCATTGGGCATGCGGGCTTATCATAGTTTGTACAAATGATGACCTTGTGATGACCTTGACCTAATTTATGACATGGTCAACTTTGGTACGCCAGGCTTTTATATGGGAAAACGCTTAAACAGCGGATTTCTCAGAAACTATTTAAGTCTAAGGTACAATACTTGGTATACATGGTCAACTAAATGAACAAATGAAGATATTATGTCACTAAAGGTCAAGGTCAGCGTACGTCGTCAAGATTTTGAAACATCTTCTCCTCAGAGACCACTGGGCCGATTGAAGCCAAATATCATATGGAGTCTCAGTGGGATGAGGGAATTAAAGTTTATACGCGCGGTCTGAGTCACATGACCAAGATGACCTCCATGCCCATATATGGTGAAAACCCTTCAAAAATATTCTTCTCCAGAACCAAAAGGCCTATGACCTTGAAACTTGGTATGTAGCATTGGGCATGCAAGCTCATCATAGTTTATACAAATGATGACCTTGCGATGACCTAGATTTAATTTATGACATTGACAACTTTATAACCTTAGGCTTTTATATGGGAAAACGCTTAAACAGTGGATTTCTCAGAAACTGTTTAAGTCTAAGGTACAATACTTGGTATACATGGTCAACTAAATAAACAAATGGAGATATTATGTCACTAAAGGTCAAGGTCATTCGGCCCGTCCATCCGTGGTCAAGATTTTCAAACCTCTTCTCCTCTGAAACCACATCGCCGATTGAAGCCAAATTTCATATGGAGTCTCAGTGGGTTGGGGGAACGTAAGTTTGTATGCAGGATCTGGGTCACATGACCAAGATGGCTGCCATTCCCATATATGGTAAAAACCCTTCAAAAATCTTCTTTTCTACAGAACCAAAAGGCCTTTGACTGTGAAAGTTGGTATGTAGCATTGGGCATGGGGGCCCATCATGGTTTGTACAAATGATGACCTTGAGATGACCTTGACATAATTTATGACATGGTCAACTTTGGTATGTTGGGCTTTTATATGAGAAACGCTTAAACAGTGGATTTCTCAGAAACTATTTAAGTCTAAGGTACAATACTTAGTATACATGGTCAACTAAATGAAGATATTATGTCACTAAAGGTCATGGTCATTCGGTCCGTCCATCCGTTGTCAAGATTTTCAAACATCTTCTCCTCTGAAACCACCGGGCCGAATGAAGCCAAATTTCATATGGAGTCTCAATGAGATGGGGGAAGGAAAGTTTGTGCACGGGGTCTGGGTCACATGACCAAGATGGCCGCCATGCCCATATATGGTAAAAACCCTTCAAAAATCTTCTTCTCCAGAACCAAAAGGCCTATGATCTTGAAACTTGCTTTGTAGCATCGGGCATGTGGGCCCATCATAGTTTATACAAATGATGACATTGCGATGACCTTGACCTAATTTATGACGCAGTCAACTTCGGTACCTTAGGCTTTTATATGGGAAAATTAAACAGCGGATTTCTCAGAAACTATTTAAGTCTAAGGTACAATACTTGGTATACATGGTCAACCAAAATGAACAAATGAAGATATTATGTCACTAAAGGTCAAGGTCATCCTGTCAGCCCGTCCGTCGTCAAGATTTTGAAACATCTTCTCCTCAGAGACCACTGGGCCGATTGAAGCCAAATTTCATATAGAGTTTCAGTGGGATGGGGGAATTAAAGTTTATACGCGGGGTCTGAGTCACATGACCAAGATGACCTCCATGCCCATATATAGTGAAAACCCTTCAAAAATATTCTTCTCCAGAACCAAAAGGCCTATGACCTTGAAACTTGGTATGTAGCATTGGGCATGCAAGCTCATCATAGTTTATACAAATGATGACCTTGCGATGACCTAGATCTAATTTATGACATTGACAACTTTATAACGTTAGGCTTTTATAAGGGAAAACGCTTAAACAGTGGATTTCTCAGAAACTATTTAAGTCTAAGGTACAATACTTGGTATACATGGTCAACTAAATAAACAAATGAAGATATTATGTCACTAAAGGTCAAGGTCATTCGGTCCGTCCATCTGTGGTCAAGATTTTCAAACCTCTTCTTCTCTGAAACCACATCGCCGATTGAAGCCAAATTTCATATGGAGTCTTAGTGGGATGGGGGAATGAAAGTAGGTTCCCGGGATCTGGGTCACATAATCAAGATGGCCGCCATGTCCATATATGGTAAAACCCGTTCAGAAATCATTTTCTCCAGAATCAAAAGGCCTATGACCTTGAAACTTGGTATGTAGCATTTGGAACTTGGGCCCATCATAATTTATACAAATCAGGACTGTGCATTGAGTGTGACCTAATTTATGGCAAGGTCAATTTTGATGCATTAGAAAATGCTTAAACAGTGGATTTCTCAGAAACCATTCAAGATGATATTTGGTATTTATGGTTAACTAAATGAGCCTATGAAGATATTATGTTGTTTAAGGTGACATAAGGTCAAGGTCATTCTTTGTTCAAGGTCACTGTGATTCTGTTGCCTGTCAACATTTTCAAACATCTTCTCTGAAGCCATTGGGCTGTTTGAAGCTATGTTTTATACGGAGCTTTACTGGGTTAAAAGAATCAAAGTTTGTTGAGCTGGTCATGGTCACATGACCAAGATGGACACCATGCCCATATATGGTAAAACTCCTTCAAAAATCTTCTTATCCTGAATCAAAGGCACAATGACCTCGTGGCATGGTATGTAGCATTGAGAACTGGAGCCCATCATAGTTTGTACAATCATGATGGTGCATTGGCCTTGACCTAATATATGGCAAGGTCAACTTTGGTATGTTTTGCTTTTATATGGGTAAATGCTTAAACAGTTGATTTCATGGAATTTTTTTAAGCTTAGTTATAATAATTGGAAAATATGGCTAACTAAATGAATACATGAAGACATAAGGTCATTTTTTGAACTTTGCTCAAGGTCACTGAGATTTTAAAATTAAAATATGCACACCTTTAAAGTTACTGGTTTCAAATTTGTAACAAATGAGCAAAATGACAAATTGTGTCTGTTGACAGAAGGTGTCAAGTGAGCTACAGGACCATTGGTCCTCTGGTTTTCTATTTCTCAGCAAAAACATATGTTGTGACCCATCATTAGGTGAGATGGTTCTAACAATTGGTCACAACATACGAGCCGTGACATGAAAAAATCAACAAAGTGGCATGTGTGCCCAGCGAAGACTCACATCAGCCTGGGCGTCCGCCCAGTCTGATCAGCATCTTTGCTGTGCAGTTAAAGTGTAGCTAAGGGTCTGAACTAAGCTACCTCCATGTTAACAGCAAAGACTCTTGTTAGACTGGGAGGATTCCTAGGCTGATCTGAGTCTTGGCTGGCTGCACATGCCACATTGTTGGTTTTGTTGTGTCACGACCCATATGTTTTTGTTGAGAAATATAGACAATTATCCCTAAATTATCCCTGCTACCGATTCTTATTTGGAGCACTGCTGGAAATATAAACATCACTTCATAACAACTGGGAAATGCTGCTTGTAAGGATTACTGCCATGATGCTAAGTACTCAGAAGAGTCTTAGAAAAATTTGCCATTTTGCCAGTAGTTTTTTTGTGTGTTTTTTTTATACATCTGTGTAGTAATTAAACTTGTTACATTGTAAAGATAAATTCAGTGATCTGTTATGGTGTCTTTATGGTTGGTCTATAATATCTCTTCTTTTGTTGTTCAGGTTTACTGTTGAAGTTGAGAGAGAAATGTGAACAGATACACAAAGGTCTTGTCAAGTAAGTTGTAGTCTGTGTGCTTTTGCAGTGGAGTTTGTGTTGAGATGACTACAAGAGTTTTTGCCTCTGAGGTCCATTCTAAGCTGTATATGTGCATTATTTTCCTGGCTTTAAAACAGGTGTTTTCTCGCTCCAAACAACTAAAAAATGTAGTTCTTTCTTACAAGCTGAATCCAGATTTCGGAATTGTTTTTATACCAAAAAATTTACTTTGAGATATCAGTAGTTTGAGATAACATGAGTTGAAATGTGAGAGTTGACTCTATATTAAACAAGTAAAGCAAGCTAACCAGAAATTAAGCACTGTAATATCATTAGCTGCCATCTTGTTTTCAGAATAGAGGGTATGATGGTGGTGGGGGATCCAGTTGCTCCAATTAAACACCTGTGTTTATCAGAACCCAGTGCAGATAGAGACTTAGATAATCACACTCTACAAAAGATTGCTGATCAGGTAACACTTGAAATACTGTCTTCTACAAAGCATTTGATTTGTGCATCCGACGAGCTTACTAATGGGATATCGCAGTTTATGTTTTTTTGAAAAAAAAATAGCATAATTGTCTTAGACTTTTCATCAGTGCAATCATCTAATACTTATATGAACAAGTGGCTCTTATTTATGTTTTCTGCCTCCCTCCTCGAAAGGTTTAGCGCTTAAAGGAAAGACTTTGCTCCTCTAGGAGCAAATTGTTTCCATGAAGAGTTGACCTCATTGAAGAACTGCATCCTCCAGAGAAGCAAACAGGAACCCATATTTTTACCGTTTGTAAAACTGATGGAAAACATAGAGGCACTAAGTTGGCCTTGTCGTGTCATGGCTCATTTTGCATCTATTTCCAGGCAATGTCAATGGGTGTGGCTCTTACTCCAGCCAGATACTTAGAACATGAGGAACATGACCTGCCTTTACCCAGGTATATAACTGACTGTAGGATGGATCTTCATAAAAGACTGGCACTATATTGCGAGACTTTATTTAGACTCACCTTACAGTTAATTACTATCACCTTGAATTTTCTGAAGGTTTGTGATTGCACAACTGCTTGTCTCTCAAGTTACAAATTAGAAGTTAATAACTTAATGTGCTAATTATGGAAGTTAAATTTTACTCCGGTTATTTTGGAATATTTATTGAAAGATCCAAAGTTCTACTGCCAGTTCATTTAATACTTGCATACTGTCACATCAAGCCATTGTCATTGTATGGCTAATAAAGTGTTGAAAGTGACATTTGATACAACACACCTTCCCATTACTAGTTCTGTTTAAAAACTGTGGTCATAGCTGGTAAAAATTACTAGTTTTCTTAAGGTATACGGGTATACCGTCATGTCTCTACCATTTTTACAGAGGAAAACAACTTTTGTAACTTCTCTTTGCCTCCATGAATGAAGAAACTGTCTGAAAATGGGGTCTGCTTTTAAAGAAAAAAAATTGCTCCTACAGGAGCAAATTCTTTCATATAAAAGTTGACCCCTATCAGGAAAGGAGGCAAAAATGAAGATTGTAGAGTTACTTTTCACCTTGATAGTATTTGGTAATACTTATTGACCAAGTATTTTCTTTTCTTACAGTATTAGAGTAGCAGTGAATGTAAAGTTAACAGATGAAGAAATAGAGAAAGTCATCTCAGTTACGGCAGATGCTTGTCATACAGTGCTTCAGGAGAGGTAAGAGACTGTAGTGCTTTTCGGAGACCTAGATCAGAGGAGCGTTTGGTAATGATTCTTGGATTATTTCTTCATGTTCTAATGATGAATCATATCATTTTATTTTATGGAGAAATAAAAGAAATTATTCAAGTATTCTCCTCAGATAAAGCTTCACTGCAGGAGGGCTAATGGTAGTGTACTTATATCAAGAACAAAAATGGCAAATCTTGCTCACCTATTTTCTAAAATTTTCCCCCTTGTCTAACAGCTTCTGAATACTTCACCTAGGAAGTTAATTTTTGATAAACTAGTAGAACTTGATGTGTAAAATATTTACCCTATTAAACCTAATCAACGTCTCTGCTCTAATAAATGTCACCCACCCCCACCCCTCTTCTTCCTCGTGCTTCTTTTATGAAAATAGTGTTACATTAACTTGCATGAATTCCTATTTGCTTGCCTGGATGAGATAGCACTTTGAAATGGGGTCTACTCTTAGAGGAAAAAAAATTCTCATAGAGGAGCAAGTTCTTCCCTTTAGGAGTTGACCCAAATCCCTACTGACAATGCAGGTGAAAAATAATAATTACTTCCACTGAAAGTATACCTGTTCACCTTATGATAATACTGTTTATTAAATGGTATTTTGGCAGTGGCTGATTTACTACAATTTAGGCTTTAAATAACCAACCCCCCCCCCCCCCCCCCCCCCCCTTTCGTAAAATCAACACCCCTGGGGTGTTTAATAGGATTCATACAGTATGTTAACGCAATCATTAATTACAGAGCTGTGCCAGTTTATAACTACTTATGCAGCTGGGAAGCTCAAGCACTGCAGGGCCTGGCCTAGTAGGGTTTGGAAATTTCATGTCCAGGAAAAGTAAGTGGACCTGTTTTCCTTTTTTTGGGGACTTGAACTTTTAGTGCTATCTCCCTTTATATGGATGCATGGATGACTTATGTACAACATTTCGGTCATATCACAGTGCTCCAAATAAGAAGGGGTAACAGAGATAATTTAGGGATAATTATCCAAATATCTCCATAAAAACATATTTTGTGGCTTATCATTAGAACCGTCTCATCGAGACGGTTCTAATGAGGGGTCACAATATATGTTTTCGATGAGAAATAAGAAAAATTATCTTTGAATTATCCTCAATACCCCCTCTTATCTGGAGCTCTGATATCAGGAAGATGGGATAGTGATAATGAAAGGCTGTGTGCAGTGCAAACAAGTTTACAGTTGAAAGGATTTCAAGCTGTAACTTCTAGCTGCATAAAATTTGAGTGAGATAGATAATGTTGGGTTTATTGCGTTCACAGTTATTCCCCATTATATAATAGATTGGCGGGTTACTTCCCTTCTATAAATTAGTCATAGAGGCATTGTGTGGTATATGCTCAGCATATGCTTTGTGTTAATAAAGGACTGCAGTTTCTGTCTACATGTCAAACATTGAGAGAAGTATGGCCAAGGTTCTTTTATTGTACAAAGTTTCGATAAGATGCCTTCAACCGTTTCAGAGTTATGGAGTGGACATGATTATATGAAGTGGTTTCAGCTTGATTATTTCAGCTGTTCTTACCCAAAGCAAGTTATGAGACAAATGAGCCTTGTTTGAAAAAAACAACAACTGAAATGTCATGTGATCACTTCCTTAGTGCATAGAAGGATCAGCCTATTCTACTCTCAGTTTCCTCTGTGAACACAAGACATGAGGCAGATTTATCATTACTGTTTCATTTGATATGATAAATCCTAGTTATGTAATAATTTAGAATGATAATACACTTAAATGGTACATCATGAAGTGAAATAACAAGGTTCATTGAACTAGTGGATAATACTCATTAATAATTTATTAACCCTCTGTGTAATACTTAGAAGTCAAATTTAGTTAATTTTATACGCGTAAATAGTCCAAGGTTTTAAAAAATTTTGCAGGTCACCACTGCAAGAAAAAAAAAAGCATTGTTATTCTCCCCTTTGTCTGAGGCACTGATTTTCTCCCCTTTATCCTCACTACCCTTTTATCCTCTTTTCCTTCTTATTCTAGAGGTGATTCTGTTTCAAAAAGGTTCAGATAAGACTGGGAGGGTATTAAGATGAATTGACGATGCCCTTGCAGGGGAAGTAACTCTGCCATTTTTGTTTTTTCCTCCGTTTTCAATTGGATCAACTCTTAAAGGAAAGAATTTGCTTCTATAGGAGCAAGTTCTTTCGTTCAAGAGAAGACCCTTTTTGAAAGGGTTTTGTCAACCAGGGAAACAAACAAGAGGTCACAAAAGTTTTTTTCCCTTTTAAAAAAAGGTGGAAAAGTTTGGAGGTGTACCGATACCCTATTGAAAATTCCGAGAACAAAATCAACAAAGCGGCATGTGTGCCCAGCAAAGACTAAGATCAGCCTGGCCATTGGTCCATTCTGATCAGTCTTCGCTGTCCACTTGGAGCTGGCTCAGACCCTTCACTACCCTTTAAGTGCTTAGCAAAGAGTCTGATCAAGCATGGTGGATGCCCAGGCTAATCTGAGTCTGCACTGGGCGCACAACCACTTTGTTGGTTTTCTCGTTTCACGGCTCAATTATTTCTTTTAGAAATAAGAAAAATTGTCCCAGAATTTTCAGGCAACCTCTCCTCCATAAACTCAGTTCTCTGGTTTTAGTTTTTGTCTTGTCTGCCACCAGTAGAACAGAAAGAAGTACTGTAAATCTACAAAATTTCGCAAACTATTTGTTTATGCCATTTTTGCAAGGAAGAAAAAATTTCAAAAGAAATTGCAAGGAATTTTTAATTCTGCAAAGTAATCTGCAATGTAAACAATTGAGAGGACAAAATCTCTCGAAAAAATTATTGCTGCAAAATTCAGTTCGATTGGTAAAACACAAAAATTAAAAGCCATGACAGTTAATTGGCTTACAGTTTTGCTTTTCAGGAGATGTCATTAATTTTTAGCTCACCTG
This sequence comes from Ctena decussata, assembly GCA_963989385.1. Taxonomy (NCBI): domain Eukaryota; kingdom Metazoa; phylum Mollusca; class Bivalvia; order Lucinida; family Lucinidae; genus Ctena; species Ctena decussata. The sequence goes on from OZ022501.1 coordinate 18,761,615, forward strand.
AGCCAGCGGCTCCGGGGGAGCTTATAGGATGGTAAGGCACCGTTGTCTGTCGTCCGTCCGTCCACACTTTCAAACGACTTCTCCTCTGAAACCGCTGGGCCGATTGTAACCAAATTTCATATAGAGCTTCCTGGGACGTTAGGAACAAAAAGTTTTTCAAACGGTCCTGGTCACATGACCGACATGGCCGCCATGCCCATATATGGTAACTACCTGAAAAAATCTTCTTCTCCAGAACCAATAGGTAGTTGGCCTTGAAACTTAGTATGTAGCATCGGGTACAGGAGTACTACCAAGATTGTTCAAATTATGACCTTGGGTTGACCTTGACCTTTTTTACGGCAAGGTCAAATTTGCTTCCTTATGCTTTTATATGGCAAAATGCTGCAACATAAGATATCTTGGAAACTGTTGAAGATTTTGGCCTAAAAATTGGTACATACAGTCATCTTAATGACTACATGAAGATTAATTTTATGAGTACAAGAGGTCAAGGTCATTCTTTGACCTTTGACGCAGAACTCGCATATTTTGACAATATCAAACAATTTCCTCAAAAACAACAAGGCCAATTGTAACCAAATTTCACATAGATCCTCCAGGGGTTGAGGGAATGAAAATTTGTTCATACGGTCCAGGTCACATGACCAACATGGCCACCACGCCCATATATGGTAAAAACCTTTAAAAATCTTCTTCTCCAGAACCAGTAGACCGATGGCCTTGAAACTCGGTATGTAGCATTGGGTACTCAAGTACTATCAAGATTGTTCAAATTATGACCCTGGGTTGACCTTGACCTTTTTTACGGCAAGGTCAAATATGGGAAAATGCTAGAACATGAGATTCCATGGTAAGTTTTGAAGATTTTGGCCTAAAAATTGGTATATACAATCATCTTAATGAGAACATGAAGATTTGTGAGTACAAGAGGTCAAGGTCATTCTTTGACCTTTGACCCAGAAATCTCAGATTTTGACAATTTTAAACAATCTGCTCTAAAACCACTCGGCCAATTGAAACCAAATTTCATATGGAGCCTCGAGGGGTTGAGGGAATGAAAAAAATTTCTAATGGTCCTGGGCACATGACCAACATGGCTGCCACGCCCATATATGGTAAATACCTTTAAAAATCTTCTACTCCAGAACCAATTGATCAATGGCCTTGAGACTTTGTATGTAGCATTGGGTACCTATATACTATCAAGATTGTTCAAATTATGACCTTGTGTTGACCTTGACCACCAAGACTGTTCAAATGGTGACTTTGGGTTTACCTTGACCTTTTTTGCGGCATGGTCAAATATGGGAAAATGCTAGAACATAAGATTTCATGGAAAGTTTTGAAGATTTTGGCCTAAAAATGGTATATATGGTTGTCTTAATGACTACATGAAGATTTATGAGTACAAGAGGTCAAGGTCATTCTTTGACCTTTGACGCAGAACTCGCATATTTTGACAATATCAAACAATCTCCTCAAAAACAACAAGGCCAATTGTAACCAAATTTCATATAGATCCTCCAGGGGTTGAGGGAATGAAAATTTGTTCATACGGTCCAGGTCACATGACCAACATGGCCACCACGCCCATATATGGTAAAAACCTTTAAAAATCTTCTTCTCCAGAACCAGTAGACCGATGGCCTTGAAACTCGGTATGTAGCATTGGGTACTCAAGTACTATCAAGATTGTTCAAATTATGACCCTGGGTTGACCTTGACCTTTTTTACGGCAAGGTCAAATATGGGAAAATGCTAGAACATGAGATTCCATGGTAAGTTTTGAAGATTTTGGCCTAAAAATTGGTATATACAATCATCTTAATGAGAACATGAAGATTTGTGAGTACAAGAGGTCAAGGTCATTCTTTGACCTTTGACCCAGAAATCTCAGATTTTGACAATTTTAAACAATCTGCTCTAAAACCACTCGGCCAATTGAAACCAAATTTCATATGGAGCCTCGAATGGTTGAGGGAATGAAAAAAATTTCTAATGGTCCTGGGCACATGACCAACATGGCTGCCACGCCCATATATGGTAAATACCTTTAAAAATCTTCTACTCCAGAACCAATTGATCAATGGCCTTGAGACTTTGTATGTAGCATTGGGTACCTATATACTATCAAGATTGTTCAAATTATGACCTTGTGTTGACCTTGACCACCAAGACTGTTCAAATGGTGACTTTGGGTTTACCTTGACCTTTTTTGCGGCATGGTCAAATATGGGAAAATGCTAGAACATAAGATTTCATGGAAAGTTTTGAAGATTTTGGCCTAAAAATGGTATATATGGTTGTCTTAATGACTACATGAAGATTTATGAGTACAAGAGGTCAAGGTCATTCTTTGACCTTTGACGCAGAACTCGCATATTTTGACAATATCAAACAATTTCCTCAAAAACAACAAGGCCAATTGTAACCAAATTTCACATAGATCCTCCAGGGGTTGAGGGAATGAAAATTTGTTCATACGGTCCAGGTCACATGACCAACATGGCCACCACGCCCATATATGGTAAAAACCTTTAAAAATCTTCTTCTCCAGAACCAGTAGACCGATGGCCTTGAAACTCGGTATGTAGCATTGGGTACTCAAGTACTATCAAGATTGTTCAAATTATGACCCTGGGTTGACCTTGACCTTTTTTACGGCAAGGTCAAATATGGGAAAATGCTAGAACATGAGATTCCATGGTAAGTTTTGAAGATTTTGGCCTAAAAATTGGTATATACAATCATCTTAATGAGAACATGAAGATTTGTGAGTACAAGAGGTCAAGGTCATTCTTTGACCTTTGACCCAGAAATCTCAGATTTTGACAATTTTAAACAATCTGCTCTAAAACCACTCGGCCAATTGAAACCAAATTTCATATGGAGCCTCGAGGGGTTGAGGGAATGAAAAAAATTTCTAATGGTCCTGGGCACATGACCAACATGGCTGCCACGCCCATATATGGTAAATACCTTTAAAAATCTTCTACTCCAGAACCAATTGATCAATGGCCTTGAGACTTTGTATGTAGCATTGGGTACCTATATACTATCAAGATTGTTCAAATTATGACCTTGTGTTGACCTTGACCACCAAGACTGTTCAAATGGTGACTTTGGGTTTACCTTGACCTTTTTTGCGGCATGGTCAAATATGGGAAAATGCTAGAACATAAGATTTCATGGAAAGTTTTGAAGATTTTGGCCTAAAAATGGTATATATGGTTGTTTTAATGAGTACATGAAGATTTATGAGTACAAGTGGTCATGGTCATTCTTTGACTTTTCACCCAAAACTCATATTTTGACAATTTCAGACATGATAAGTAAAGGCCACCTTGCCAATTGTTCAGGTGAGCGATTCAGGGCCTCATGGCCCTCTTGTTTTTTATGCCCCCGCCATCGGCATGGCTGAGGGAATATTGTGTTTCGGTTGTGCGTACATGTGTACGTTATTACATATGTACGTATGTATGTGATCCTGTTAGACTCAGGTTAAGATTTTTGTCTGAGGTAGATCTCAGGGTTCCTATTATTGTAGCCACTTGAAATTTTGTATGAGGATTCATATAAATATGTTTAACAGGAATATACAAGAATCAGGTCATGAAGATCCATATGTCACGGTCCACTGACTTCAGACTTAGGCCATTTTTTCAAGGTTAAGATTTTGTTCGAGATAGATTTCAGGGTTCCTGTTATTGTAGCAACTTGAAATTTTGTATCAACATTAATGTCTACCATTACATCAGGTATATACAAGAATCAGGTCATGAAGATCCATATGTCATGGTCCACTGACTTTGGACTTGGCCAATTTTGCAAGGTTAAGATTTTTGTAAGAGGTAGATTTTAGGTTTCCTATTGTTGTAGCAACTTGAAATTTTGTATGAGCATTTATATCTATAAGTACAACAGGAATTTACAAGAATCAGGCCATGAAGATCCATTTATTATGGTCCACTGACTTAGTTTCTTACCAGGTCTTGTAATACTCAATATGTACTTTTTGGCCATACAGTGACTCTGAAACTGTATAAAGGGCTGCAGTTAGTGTTACATTTCAAATGTTGCTCAACGCTTGTCCTATGGCGTTTTATATTGTACAAGTCTGCTTCTGTGAACTTATTTATCGTACAAATGCCAGTAGCTTGATCAAGGCACTGTCTTACTCAAGGCACTAGGTGGGGGCATCTGTGTACTGTGGACACATTTCTAGTTTTGTCAAGTTTCCTGGTTTCGCTCTGTTTTGTGACAGCATGTAGGCAGGCAAGACAAAGAGTTCAGCGGAATTGTCGTTGACCATCTTATCTTCTGTAGTCATTGTAATTATTGCCTCTGACTTTTTCAGCTCCTAAACAGATGTGTCCACAGTGGAATTCCATGAATGATACAGAAAGAACAAAGATCTTGATCCTGGTGAAGGAAAGTGACCATCACTCTAAAGAATTATCCTGGAAGTTTACTTAATAAGGACTGCACATTTTCATTTTGCTTTTTGTATGAACCAGAGGTCCAGTTACCCCTTGAAGTGCCAAAAAAGCAGACAACAAAATTTACGTCTGCAAAATTTTTAAAATGTTCCATCGAAACTTTTACATTGAGAGTGCAAAGACTTTAGGGCAAACAGTGTAGATCCAGATGGGGCAGCTCATTATGAGCTGTCTCATCTGGATCTGGGCTGTTTTCAAATTTTGCTCTCTTATTCCTGGCACTTCAAGTGTTAATATCTGGACCTTTGTGAATTGTACCATGTATCTGTCAAATAGACCTGCTGAATTTAACCTTTTCATCCCTACATATCTGTAATATACATCTAGGCCCAGATGTTCAAAACTAAGGACGCTGTTAGTAAACGAAACATTGAAATTTCAAAAGTAAATACAGGCCAACTTCGTTGTGTCAAACTTGCTTATCTCGAAAACCCTGCTAGTGTCGAAGTGATCTCCCATTCCCGAACATTCACCCCTATATAATATTGCATTTCGACCTCCGTTGTGTCGAACTCGCTTATAACGAAAACACTGCTGTAGCGAAGTGATTTTTTATTCCCCTTCGACACTTTCCATGTGTTTTACCACTGTTTGTGTCGAAGTCAAAATGTGTATTCAGAAAAAGACCGCCGAAACGACGGAAAGAAAATGACGGCCATTTTGTGTAGACGTTTTGCGGTAATGAAAAACCTGCATATTTTTGTCTTTAAGCATCGAACAATAACAATGAAAAACAACGATATTTCGAACAATTGTCTTTATTTGATCGCAGTTCAATCAATTATCCCAAATTATCCAATGATTGCGTGAAACGATGCAGACATTGTTTTGTTGATCAGCTGTTTTTGTGTGTAAGTTAATTGACCTTGAACTGCGTATATGTCACAGGTCAGGTGCGTTCGATTGGAAAGTTCGGTCAATTAGGCGCCTTTGAAATTTAATTGATTGAACAGTATTGAGCGGCGCTCTTTGATGCGGGCTATTAGTAACAATCCCGTTTTCAGTAGAAACAGTTTTTTTTTTGTTTTTTGGACGGACGCTCGGCACCCCGTTACTGCGGCTATGGATTCGTTCCGCTGAGGTCCGGGGGCAACGTCGATATGAGAATTGAAATCATACTACTTGAAACAGTTTTACTACGTTCAAGCTGCACACGTTTTGTAGAAATACTGACTCTACGAAAGATAAGATATTGTACATGTATGGAACAAAAATTTTGGTGACGTCACAATTTGCCTATCTCGAACTTCGGAAAACTCGAAGTGGGTTCTCCATTCCCTTGGAATTCGAGATATCGAAGTTGGCCTGTATCTCAAATACACAAGTATTTTTTGTTGAAAGAATGTGAGAAGCTTTTGCATTGCAAAAGCTTCTCACAAATTGTCAACAAAAAATATCAGTGTTTGGTTATCAAGTTGTAAAACACTCAAAAAGTTGACCTCCTAACAAGCTTGTTAGACTAACAATGCTTCGAACAACTGGGCCCTGTACTCTTAGTATTTGGACAGATCCATTACCTTTAGAAATTGGGTATTTGAACAAAACAAAAACAAAACAGAATGGCAAACAGTGTAGATCCAGATTAGATGGACAATTATGGACCATTTTATCTAGATTTGCATTGTGTCGAAAGGTTTTAATTTGATGTGTTGGGTTGAAAAGGTTAGACTGCTACAAATCTGTTTCTTTTATGCTTTGTTTTTGTGCTTTTACGAACAAAGCTCTTCATGAGAAAATACGAAGTTGCAATAAGGCTAATTACAAAGACTCAGGCCAGACTGCACGTTGTGGCAATTAGGTCTTGGTTCTTCAAAGCATCGTAAGCTTATAGAGGCTGTTAGTCAAGGATTCTCTTGTACACATAGAATTAAGTGTGCTGATGTTTTTTTTTTTTTAAAAATGTGAAGAGCATTTAAATGTATAGCATATTGTCAACTCACGACATGGTTACTTTTGATCAGCTAGGCCTTGATCAGGGTCTTAGCTCCTTCCTTCAAAGTTAAAGAAAATCCAGACACTGTACCGTATTATCCATCTTCTAAGATGGATCAAAATGGTTTGGATTGTTTTGAAAGAGGAAAAACCAGTCTTCTAACCAAAGAAATATGGTAGTTATACAACCTAGACTTTTTTCCCAGTTTGTGCAGGCTGATCTGAGCCTTCTGTGTGTAAACTTTTACCTATAAAACTTGTAGGAATTAAGATTTGATTTCTGTTAGATTATAGGACTCATTATCAATGCAAAACAACTATTTATTTTAAGCTTTAATATAGACTTACGAGATATTTGATTATAAGATCAAGTTTTACAAACCTCTTTGTATATATACATGTATAGTGTTGAAATTTTATATGCATATCAATGATATTTGCTGTAATAAATCACTTAATATTAATAAGAGATTTAGTTTTGCTAATATTTGTGAATCTACTGACTCGCAAATTATAGAACATCTCCAAAATTTGATATCTGAGGACCAGAAATTGCCAATTATTTGGTTGTAAATTCAGAACTTCTCAAAATCGAAATCACGAAAAAAGAGCAGGCGAAAATAGTTATTTATAATATCATGCTTGGAAGTAGTTCAAGTAAACCAGTTTGAGTTGAAAAGTTTGATTTGTGGGATCTTGTTAAATTGCTGTTGCAAGACAGTTAGTTTATTTTTGAGAAATAAAAGACCAACTTCTAAAGAAATATTTCTTCCTTGAGGTTCAGGTAAGGGACAGCAAAATTTTAAGTTCTGCTCAATGAGTTATTTTAAGTATCAATGCAAGTCTTCAGCCCACTGCAGTGCTACTGATACACAATTGTCTTCTATAAGAAAATTAAGCTATTTTTGTACGACTTCAGTTCAATAGAACTGTCTTGGTAAGGGGATCCAAGAACTGGATGTCAGTAGATCAGGTTTTGTATAGAATTGAAATATATTATGGGTGTTTTCCAGCAACATTTGGACAAATCTGCTGCTTCAACATATTTGCTTTGGAACCATGCTTCTTTGTTTAACTTTCAACAGATAAATTTTAAATAACAATGTATACATCTTGCTTCTATGTATTCACAGTGTACAGAAACATGAATATAATTGTATGAATTATGGACCAGGAAATGCATTGTAGGTTGGTAGTTACTTTAACATCGTGTAAATGACGATGTCACTCTGATGTCTGATGACATAGATTGTTTAAGTATGTTTTCCAGCCTCAGTGTTATTATTTGGGCCCTTTTTCACAGCGGTCACAAAGTTTTGTTTTACAGCATATGCTGTGATCAAGGATAGTAAAATGCTTTCAAAGTTATGTCTTTATGTGACTGGGTACACTTTCAGGGGGTGCAACTCTGCCCTTTCAATTTTGCTTCCCTTCTCAGTGGGGTTACTCTTAAAGTAAAGAGTTTGCTCCTAGAGGAGCAATAAAGAGTTTGCTCCTAGAGGAGCAAACTCTTTCCTTCAAGAGTAAATCCCATTTGGGAACGCTTTCATTGTTCAGTGCAGCAATGAGAAAGTCACAAAAGTTGGCTCTCTGTAAAAAAACAGCAGAAAGGCATGGAGGTTTACCCATTTACCTTAACGTCACAACTACTGTAAAAATTCTAAAATGTGGGACATGTGAAATAATGAACGTAATGTTTCTTAAAAAAAAAAGCTAAGCAGGCTGGGTTTACAGTGTGGAAATGCTTCCAAATGATGCAGATGCGATGGCAAATAGTGTAGACCCTGATCAGAAGCAGTCTGATCTTGGTCTGCAATCTTTGCTGAGGGTTGTCTGTCCTAATATTTAGACCTTTTATGTGTTTATAGTTCTTGAACTCTGGCAAGCTTCCTAAAAGGTATTGAGTTGGATCCATTTTTGGAACTGCCATAGGGATGGTTCACAGCTGATGTTTATATAGATCAAAAATAGTGTTCCAGAATTCTTCTGGATGTTGTTTTGAAAATTTTGAGAATTAAAGTCATTAAATGCTTAAGGTGGATGGGGTATACCTCCATATTTTTCAACCATTTTTGTCTCACCTGCGACAGTGCTACAGATAAGAAGTGGTAACAAGGATCATTTAATGATAATTTTCCTTATTTTTCCATAAAAACATATTTTGTGACCCCTCAGTAGAACCGTCTCAGATGGTTCTAATGAGGGGTCGCAACATATGTTTTCATTGATAAATAAGAAAAATTATCTTTGAATTATCCTCAATACCCCCTCTTATCTGGAGCTCTGCTTGCGACAAGAGAAGCCAAATATAGGTATTAAATTTTGGCCAGTGATAAAACTTTTTAGCTCACCTGAGCCATAGGCTCAGGGTGAGCTATTGTGATCACCCAGTGTCCGTCGTGCGTTGTGCGTCGTGCGTCGTCAACAATTTGCTTTAAATGACATCTTCTCTGAAACCGCTAGGCCTAGGGCTTTGATATTTGGTATGAAGCATTGTCTAGTGGTCCTCTACCAAGTTTGTTCAAATGGTGGCCCCAGGGTCCAAAATGGCCCTGGGGCAGGGGGTCTTGGGTTCGAAACTAAAAAATACTTAAAAATCTTCTTCTCCAGAACTGCTTGGCTCAGATGCTTGAAATTTGGTATGTAGCATTGCCTAGTGGTCCTCTACCAAGTTTGTTCAAATGGTGGCCCCAGGGTCCAAAATGGCCCTGGGGCAGGGGGTCTTGGGTTCGAAACTAAAAATTAGTTAAAAATCTTCTTCTCCAGAACTGCTTGGCTCAGATGCTTGAAATTTGGTATGTAGCATTGCCTAGTGGTCCTCTACCAAGTTTGTTCAAAAGGTGGCCCCAGGGTCCAAAATGGCCCTGGGGCAGGGGGTCTTGGGTTTGAAACTAAAAACTACTTAAAAATCTTCTTCTCCAGAACTGCCTGGCTCATATGCTTGAAATTTGGTATGTAGCATTGCCTAGTGGTCCTCTACCAAGTTTGTTCAAATGGTGGCCCCAGGGTCCAAAATGGCCCTGGGGCAGGGGTCTTGGGTTCGAAACTAAAAACTACTTAAAAATCTTCTTCTCCAGATTTGCTTAGCTCAGATGCTTGAAATTTGGTTTGTAGAATTGCCTAGTGGTCCTCTACCACGTTTTTTCAAATGGTGGCCCCAGGGTCCAAAATGGCCCTGGGGCAGGGGGTCTTGTGTTTGAAACTAAGAAATACTTAAATATCTTCTTCACCAGAACTAATTGCCTCATCAGATGCTTGAAATTAGGTATGTAACATTGCCTAGTGGTCCTCTACGAAGTTTGTTCAAAAGGGCACCCCAGGGTCCAAAGTGGCCCCGGGGCAGGGAGTCCCAGGTTTGAACCATAGAAATACATAGAAAATATTAAAAAATCTTCTACTTCAGAACCGCAAGGCTCGTATGCTTAAAATATGGTATGTAGCATTGCCTAGTATTCCTTTACCAAGTTTGTTTAAATGGTGGCCCTAGGGTCCAAAATGGCCCTGGGACTGGGAGTCCTAAGTTTGAACCATAGAAATATATAGAAAAATATTTAAAAAATCTTCTTCTTTAGAACCACTTGGCTCAGATGCTTGAAAGTCGGTATGTAGCTTCTCCTAGTAGTCTTTTACCAAGTTTGTTCAAATGATGGCTCCAGGGTCTAAGATGGCCCCACCCCAGGGGGTCCTGGGTTTTAACCATAGAACTACATAGAAAAATATTCAAAAATCTTCTTCTTCAGAACCACTTGGCTCAGATGCTTGAAGATTGGTATGATGCATTGCCTTGTTGTCCTTTATCAAGTTTGTTCAAATGATGACCCAGGGTCCAAAATGGCCCTGCAGCAGGGAGTCCTGAGTTTGAGCCATTGAAATACATAGGAAACTATTAAAAAATCTTCTTCTTCAGAACCACTTGGCTCAGATGCTTGAAATTTGGTATGATGCATTGCCTGGTGGACTCCTACAAAGTTTGTGTAAATGGTGGCCCTGGGACAGGCAGTCTTGGGTTTGAAATTAAAATGTACTTAAAAACCTTCTCCTCCAGAACCCCTTAGTGCAGATGCTTGAAATTTTGTATGATGCATTGCCTAGTGGTCCCTTACCAAGTTTGTTCAAATGATGGTGCCAGGGTCAAAAATGGCCCCGCCCCAGGGGTCCTGGATTTGAACCATAGAAATACATAGAAAAATATTCAGAAATCTTCTGCTTCAGAACCACTTGGCTCAGAGGCTTGAAATTTAGCTTATAGCATTGCCTAGTGGTCCTTTACCAAGATAATTCAAATGATGGCCCCAGGGTCCAGGGTTTGAACCATGGCAATAGAAAAACATTCAAAAATCTTCTTCAGAACCATTTGGAAATGGTTGCAAACTATCAGGTTTGTTCAAATTATGACCCTAGTTTGACCTTAAACTTTTTGCTCAGGTGAGCGATTCAGGGCCACTTGGCCCTCTTGTTTTTATCAAGTTTCCTGGTATAGACCATAATTTGTGAGGGTATGTAAGCAGGCAGACATCACATTATGTAGAATTCATTACAAAGGAGGGTCAGCTTTTGGGACTTCTTTTTGCTTCCCTGGATAATGAAATGAAACCTGCTCTCACAGCAAAGAATTTGCTTCATAGGGAAGCTAGTAAATTCTGTCCTTTAGGGGTAGATCCCAGTTGAAAAGAGAGAAAAATTGAAAATGGCAGAAGTGCTTCTGCTGAAAGTGTACTTATTACTTACCTGAAGTCATTCTTAAATGTGGGTGTTATTGTAACAATGTGTTAATGACAACATCTATTTATGATGTTTGATGACACAGGAAGTTAAAATATCACCATAGTAACTTGTTGGTGTGTGATATGTTCACAGTTGTATGTCAGTGACGGCCAATAGGACCCAGTATGTCTGGATTTGTAGCATGAATCTTTCAGCCTTATACATGAAAGTGACTGGGTATTAGAGAATTGAGCCACAACACAACTAAACCAACAAAGAGGCATGTACAACCAGCAAAGACTCAGATCAGCCTGTTCATCCGCCCAGTCCGATCAGAGTCTATGCGTCCGGCATGGATATAGCTTGGGTAGCTACCCTTTCAGTGCACTGCAATCAGTGAAGACTCAGATCAGACTCGGCAGATGCCCAGGCGGATCTGAGCCTTCGCATGGCGCACATGCCACTTTGATGGTTTTGTCGTGTCCCGGCTCAGATAAAGTTACAATTCAGTAGCATATTGTATATTATTATTAAGGTGATCGGTACACTTACAGGGGAAGCAACTCTGTCGTTTCACTTTTGCCATCTTTCTGAAGGGGGTCAACTCTAAAGGAAAGAATGTGCTCCTAATGGAGCAAATTCTTTCCATTAAGAGCCCCATTTTGGAAGGAGTTCCTTATCCAAGGAAGCAAACAATATCACAAAAGTTGTTTCCCTTCATAAAAATGGCAATAATACATTCAGGTGTACCCATACACCTTCACAGAAGCAAAAAAAAAAAAAAAAAGCTGCATAATAGAGTAAATCGTATCTTGTAGAACAGTGATGACTATTTAGAACAACAAGTTATCTTTCCTATAACATGCAGAACAAATTCTTGGAAAACTTTTTGTTAATAATCATGCTTGATGTAAAATGAATTTTAATGTATGCTAGTAGATGATTTGTGTATGTCTGAATGTACTTAATATTTGTGTTGATGTCTTGTAGAAAAGCTTTATTATATATTCTGTTTATTTATTTCTGTTTTTCTCTTAAAATTCTTAATTTGATCAGAACTCCAGATGAGGTGGGTTTTCGAGGATAATTTAGGAACAATTTTCCTGATTTCTCCGTAAATATACATGTTGTGACCCCTCAATAGAACCGTCTCCTTAGAACCGTCTCCTGAGATGGTTTGAATGAGGGGCTACAACATATTTTTTGTTTAGAAATAAGAACAATTATCTACGAATTATTCTCAGAACTCCGCCTTATCTGAAGCTCTGTTTGATTGTTAGAAGTGTGACTTCGTAATGAAAGAAATATACATGTACCATTTATGAATAAGTGTTACTCCTTAACAATGCATCTGTTTATTTTCTTAATTACTTAATATTTTCTAAAGAAATCGAATTAAATTGATTTAGCGGTGTTTGTAATCTTTTTATACTTTCATGTCAATAAAAAGCTTGCACAATATATGTAATTGTTTTGATATTTGAATCACATCTTGGCATATAGTGTAAGACCCTCCCCATGTGAACATTGTCTGTGCTGTAGTTAGCCCACTATGTGATTAGAAATTTCATAGTTGGCTTAATTTATTGCTCTGAATCTTTCATAAAATTCAATCACATCAGTCGGTAAGTCATAATCACAATTGCCTTTAACCCATTCCATTCGGGATACCCCTTATCTGCACAAACAGTTTGGATCCAGATCCAAACTGTTTGCTGCCTAGACATCATTTCCACAAGAGTTATTTAGACCAATATTGTCAAAATATTCTTGATTTTTAGTGCAGACAATTTCAGCAGACGACAAAAAAAAAAATACCCAGAATGCAATGGGTTAATAGTAAACACAGTGAAGCAGTATTACTAAATAGCTGCTGACTATCATAACCTGTTTACAAATATGATGATGTATCTTCTGCAGTTAGGAAGAAGGGGCTAAAAGTGGTCCTAGAATGACAGTACAGTACTTCACCTTCCACAGCAAACAGCTGTTCAGTCTTATACATTTACACATATAAAATACATACAGTTAATAGCCACAGTTTCGAAGATTATCTGCAGAATGTGGTAGATGGAGAAGGATTTCTGAAGGAAAATTGTGCATCTCTGCATACATAGGTCAATCACTTTCTTAACAAAACTCTGCAGATATCAGTAAAATCTCAGCTCACCACCACCCGTTGCAATGACCGAATAGACTGACAGCAGTTAATCTGGCTGGAGACAAGTTTGACAAGTTTAGAAATGGCGCATTTCAACACTTGTTTTACCTGCGGTAGTCAAGTCGGGGGAAAAACAAACTGTTCAGACAGACATCTTTGTGATTAGAGCAGTTGTGTGAGCAGGGTCTGCACTGTTTACCATCCTGAAGTTTTACAAGGGTGAAATGCTCAAATTCAAAGACAGAAAAAAGTTTGTAATAGTAATGGTACCCCAATACATGGAGCAGTATGGTAGTTTAGAAAAAGATAATTCATCACTATTCCAAGTCTGTTTTATTTTAAATGATTTTGTGTATGATTTTGGTGGTCAGTGCACCTGAATAGAAAGGTAGTAAAAAGCACTGAACTTTAGGGTAGAAAAATATTTTCGTGAAATTTGACTAAACCTCATACAAATGTACACAAAACTGAGCAAGAACTGACCAAAGGTTTATTATTGTAACATTATTTCTCAATTTTTTATGACGTTCATTTAGGTATGACAAGTAATGAAAAAAAAGTATTTTTGTGAAAAACAGCCTGACCAGTTTTAAAGTCTGAAAATGAGGGCACTGAATGCATGTTCATTTACCTTGGCTTTAGGTTATCAGAATAAAAGTTTGATTTTGAGAGCATACAGTACAGCCACTTAGGCGCAGTCTAATCTTGGTCTGTGTTAGCCAATTTTTTACAATATCCCAGGAGCCCCAGTAGCTCAGGGGTTAAGCCCTAGCTTGCAAAGTTAGTGGATCGGGTTTGAATTCTGCTGAAGGCAGAATTTTTTCAAACCCTAAGTAGGGTTTCATTCATTCAGATTTTCATTGTCAACCTCCCACTGGCTCAGTATGACTGAAATACTGTTGAAAAAGAGTACCTTTAAAGGAAAACACTCACTAAAATGCATGTTGGACTCAAATTGAAGATTCTAATAAAACATAAGATTTGCCGAAAATTTCATGAAAATCGGACTTAAATGAAGAAAGATATTACAGTTAAAAAAGATATTAAAATGTTGAGCTGGGAACCAGCAAATCTGTGAGTTAATGAGGTCATAAACTCACAGTCAAAAATGAAAATCCTAAATAAATTAAGTTTGAAAAAAAAACTGTAGATAAATGAGATGCATAAATCTATATTTTACTTCATAAAGAAATGATCAAAACTAAATAATACTGTAAGAGTGTGCAATTTATGCTCTTATAGATTTAAATATTTATCACCTGACATGAACTTCCAAAATGGCGGCCTCCAAGACTGCCATTTTGAATTTTTAAAATCTTCATATCTTCCTTATTTTAAGTCCGATTTTTATGAAATTTTCACCAAATTTAATTGCTAATCAAGACCTATAATTTAAAGTCTGTTCATATTTAAGTGAGTGTTTTCCTTTAAGATAGTTTCTGTACTGTTCCAATAAACTATACATTGTGGCATTCCATTGGAATCGCCTTGATGAGGCGATTCTAATAGATGCCACAATGTATAGTTTAATAGAAAAGTAAGACATAATGTTACAGACTTACCTTCAATTTCCTTTATTATCTAGAGCCATGGTATTTCATGAATAACAAAATTAATTTGCATGGATATTTCTTTTTCAGTAAACCATAAAATTTTCATACTGCAGATATTCAGTGTTTTACAGTAATTGGGCAAGCTGGCCCTATACTTAGAGTAATCATGCAGTCAGGCTGAAGTGAATGTGGAGGTCAAGTTTAGTATCGAAGAGAGAGATATAAATATTTGATAAAAAAGTTCAAGTCATATCTGTTTTGTCAACTGATATCCAACACACAGCTACTGACACAGTTTAACTCTTTAAGCACCAAAAAGCAGACGACAAAATTTAGGTCTGCAAAAATTAAAAAAATGCCTTGTCCAATGCATTTCATTCTGAGAATTCAAAGACTAGATGGCAAACAGTGTAGATCTAGATGAGGCAGCTAATCATGAGCCGTCTCATCAGGATCTATGCTGTTTGCAAATTTTGCTAATTTCGTCACTGGTGCTTTAAGTGTTAATGAATATAATACTGGTAGCAGCTGTATAGAAAGAGTTGACTGGGTAGATTTGTTACAATGCTACTACTCCCAACAAACAGGGAGCAATCATTGACTGCTGGACTGTTACATTCCTAACATGGACTGGCAATCAGTTTTGTTACCACATGTTAGACCTTTAACCCATTCAATTTGGTTTAGGGGTATCTAGGCAAACAGTTTGGATCCAGATCAGGCCCCACAAACGTGGGGCCTGATCTGAGATCCAAACTGTTTGCTGTACAGACATCATTTCTACAAGAGTTAGACCAATATTGTCAAAATATTCTTGATTTTTCATGCAGACGACAATTTCAGCAGATGACAAAAATACCCAATAATGGCCTGGAAGTCAGTATTTGAGGCTGATAAACCGTTTCCAACAGACAAGTTATTGTCTAGAATAACTAACATAAAAGGAGTGCTCGGTCAAAGCCTTCCAACCCAACCATCCCACAGTTGCATCAGTTCAACATTTCAGTAGGCTTCAGCCCTGCCTGATTTTAAAACAGGTACATTGTCCCGAGGAGACATGGGCTTTAGCATTTTCCCTGTCAGGTGATAACTTCAGCAGAAAAAGTATAGGCTTTTTCTGGATGATGAGCCTTTGAGAAAGATTCCATATGGTAGTGATCTCCCTTGAAGATGTATCCAAACACTTTTACCCTTAACTCTTTAAGCCCCTGTGACGAAATTTGTAAAATTTTCAAACAGCGTAGATCTTGATGAGGCGGCTCATAATGAGCTGCCTCATCTAGATCTACACTGTTTGCACTCTAGTCTTTGAATTCTCAATATGAAATGTCTTGGGCAAGGCATTTTTTTTTTGCAGGCGTAAATTTTGCTAGTTAAAGCAGGTCTACACTTTGATACTATTCCAGACTTTAATTTTTTTTTATTATTATTATTTTTATTTTTGATGATATCTTTATTTTCTTTCTAAATGCTACTATTTTATGTTTGGTTTTGTCTGGCCATAAAAACTTAAACACACATGACGTGGAAAATTAAAAATCTTACTGTCACAACAGACTGCTCAAGCCACTTCATTTCTGCTAGTTATTTTAAATGGAAAAATTTCACGCCCCTTGTGCCTACAAGGAAATTCATGGGGCCACTCAGAAGATTTGTAGTAATCCCTATAATACCCAGGCTTAATTATTTCAGCCCGTTCAGGAAAGGGTCATTGGCTCTTTGTCCCTTTTCACTTTTTTAAGGTCACTGTGGTGAATATAGTACGTCAGTCACTGTAGCCCTCGCCAATAAATTGTTGCTCCTTTTTTTCCCAGACAATGGTTTGTTTTGATAACCAGCCACTTGAGGCTGGTCTATGACAAAAATATTAGATTTGACCCAATCACTAGATGCTATGATCATACGTGAGAAAGTCAAGTTTTGCTAACGTGCGGAGGGGGTGTGGGTATGGGGAAGAGTTGACGGGTGTCTGGTCACTCTGGATATGAACAGTGTGCGCGATACGAGTGAAATGAGCCGCGACACGACAAAACCAACAATGTGGTTGTGCGCCCAGTGCAGACTCAGATCAGCCTGGGCAACCGCTGAAATTGATTAGACCCTACATTAAGTGCTCAAAGTGTAGCTAAGGGTCTAAGCTACCTCTATGCGGACAGCGAAGACTCTGATCAGACTGGGCGGATGCCCAGGCTGATCTGAGTCTGCGCTGGGCGCACAACCACATTGTTGGTTTTGTAGCGTCGCGGCTCAAATATTCTTGATAGGGCCATAAAACCGCCAAGCAAAAAATAAGACGCTGCAACGTACTGCATCTATGAAGACAGTACTTGCAAAGAAAAAGCCTGCTTTGTTTTTCGCCAATAAAGTCAGTTTCATCGGGACTCAAACTGGGCCCGAGGTTATAAAACTTTTTTCATGCTCAGCTGAGTTGAGCATGAAATTTTACCTGCTAATAAATAGCAAATTACTGATAAGTACGGTTGTTTTCTTGCTCAGATTAGCTGAGTGTGAAATTTTCTCTGCTTATGAATATGAAAATGCCAACATTAGTTGGCATTTTCATATTTATCAGCATGGAAAATTTCATGCTCAGCTGAGTTGAGCATAAAAAAAGTTTTATAACCTCGGGGCCTGGTGACACGACTGAAGAGTTGGCTGATCTTAAACTGCTGTTTCTGAATGCTTCCTTTCTCGCGATGCTGCTAATAATAGTCTTTGGAAACGGTCTGAACCTCCCTTGGTTTAGCGGGCCAGCTGTAGCACAGTGAAAAATATTAAAGCTTCCGTTGATCCCAGAGCTACGGTTCACGTGTTATATGACAACTTCAAAAGAAGATGTTATCTGTTTAATCGGCTGATCAGTGCTAAAATATAATCTGACTCAGTGAGTCAATCTAGAGGGCTGTCTAGCGGAAAAATAATAAAAGTTACATTCTAATATCATTTTACAGTTTGTCAAACTAACTTGAAGTCTTGATGCATTTATTGTGCAAAAACAAATAAATCAGTCTGAATGATACTTTCTTAGATATTAACTCTTTCACTACCAAAAAGCAGACGACAAAATTTACGTCTGCAAAAATTTTAAAAATGCCTTGTCCAAGATTTTTTATATTGAGAATTCAAAGACTAGAAGGCAAACAGTGTAGATCTAGATGAGGCGGCTCATTATGAGCCGCCTCATCAGGATCTACGCTGTTTGCAATTTTTGCTAATTGCGTCACTGGGGCTTAAAGAGTTAAATTGAGGTGCATGTAATCACGACAGCAATGAAAGACAGAATAGGGGTTGTGCTTCTGTTATAATGCAATGCTGTCTTTGTCGTTTTAAATCTTCTTATTTTGGGGCGGTCCACGTCATTGCCAAAGTAAAGCCTTGTTCCGCAGCAGCTGGAATTTAAGTCCGCAAATCATGATCGTTTTAATCCTAATAAACGCTAAACGCCTTGCTCTAATAAACGCCCCCTGCCATAGTGTATGAATTAGGATGAATTCCTGTTTGCTTCTCTGTATGAGATAGCTCTTTGGTTTGGGGTCTACTCTTAAAGGAAAGAATTTGCTCCTGGAGAGGAGAGGAGCAAATTCTTTCCTTTAAGAATTGACCCCTTCTGGAAAGGCATGCCAAATAGTAGAGTTTCTTCCCCTGTAAGTATACGTATTCACCTTAATACTGTTTATTAGAGATGATTTACTACACTTTATGCTCTAAATATGCTCTTAATAACGCCCCCCCCCCCCCCCCCCCCATCGTAAAATGTAATGATCCCGGGGCGTTTAATAGGATTAATACGGTAGTAATCTTATGAGAGACCAGAAATACATACACATTGCCAACAGTTACATAGTTTCCTTTCCAGGAGGAGGCGGGGGTCGGCATCTGGATCTACACTGTTGGCATTTTGCACATGAAAGACACCGTAAACGGAATAGCGTACTTAACAGGAAAACAAGGGTTTGTGTGCCCCATGTTCGCGGAGCTGTAAAATGAATTATTTAATATTAATATATGTATTTTCCGCCATTTTTACAAAGGAGGACAGCTTCTATGACTTCCTGTCTGCTTCCTTGGACAAAGAAGCCCTTCTTATTAGGGATCTAGTCTTAAAGGAAAGAATTTGCCCCTTTATTAGGGATCGAGTCTTAAGGAAAGAATTTGCTCATCAAGGAGCAAATTCTTTCATTTAAGACTCGATCCCTAATGAGAAGGGAGGCAAAAATGAAAATGGTAGTTGGTCCCCTTAAAAGTGTACCCAGTCACCTTAAAACGGTTGGAATAACTGCCACGTCTGCTTTTTAGGCGAACAAAGGCTGTTAGTCATGAACTTGAGGCCAGAAATCAAGACGTACGTTGAAGGGTAAGAAAACATGTACCGCTGTGATGAAGCTGCAAGAATCTTAAGTTTTGATCTTGATTCCGGTCTGATTAGATTTACGCTTCTTGTGAGAAAAATATATGTAGAATTGCTCTGTATATTAAAACGCTAACTTGCTACGACCATGTTTGTCAAAGCCAATATAAAACAGATGATTTTCCAGGCATTTTTCGACGGCATTCTAAGTAGTATCATACTCAGAATTTTATATATGTATCATTGCATCAGAAGATCCTGAAAGCATCGTGTTCAAACAACTTCCTAGGGACTCGGCAAATGCTAATGCGTGCAGGCTTTTCGTGAAATCACCTAATGACAGCAAAGAAGTCTTGAACACACCGGGTAGGCGGCAATCGAAAACTCTCTTTACAATCGATTAACGCGGATCAAAAACAGCGTTTTCGATTGCAAAACAGCGTTTTCGATTGCAAATTGGCGACGACAACGCTGTTTCTAACTGTTTTTGATCCGCGTTCGTCGATTGCATGAGGTCTTCGGATTGCCGCCTACCCGGTGTGTTGAAGCACCTAGAAGATACAGCCAATGTTGTATTGGCATATATTGACACTTTAAGCGCCAGAGGCGAAAATAGCTGGGTTTGAAAAAGCACACATCCTGATGAGGCGGCTCATCTAGATCTACACTGTTTGCCCTCTAGTCTTTGCATTCTCGATATGAAACATTTTATGAAATTTTGCAGATGTAAATTTTGTCGTCTGCCTTTTGGCGCTTAAAGGGTTAAACGACAACAAAAGCATGATCCCTATATTTATTATGAGGATGCACATCATGGCATCACCGATGTTTTAGTGTTGTTTCAACATTGTGCGTGTCTCTGATCACTAGATGAGCATGATAACTCTTTTTTATAGGATCTACATGTATAACGCGGTTAAATGTACAGTTTTTTCTATGCCTTATGATGTCGTTGTCTACTTAGCAATATTGTAAGTACACGTTATTGGGGCGGACCGTAATTAATGTTGTTAGAACTTGTGGTCCAACCCATTTGTATGTTTATTAAGAGGACAATAAAATATGTTTAAACTAAACTAACTAAAACTAATAACGCGGTTCAGTATTTTATATAATTTTAACACATTTTCAGCTCGAATGCTGCATTTCCCATTTCGCAGAAGCTAAACAAAACTGTACTTGTGTCGGGTGCATTTTTACGATGAGAATGTGAATCATGTTAGTTTCTCGTAACAAACTGTCTGAGAAAGTATGTCAAAACACATATGTTTGTACTTTACTCTGAACTTTAATGACTTTTATTAATGTCTTGAAAATCGGAAATACGGATGATGCAACTGTTCTTTCGCGGAATTGGGTCTGATTTTTCGCCGTATGTACATCTAAATAGAATCGCGCGGACCGCGATATTTTTATTATTTTTTTTGTCTTAAAAGTGATTCATTCTCTTTTATATTGACTTATAGGGTACCAATAAGAGAAATAGACATTCATGATCACACAGTATAAGAAGACAAAAAAATATTTTTAGCGAAAACTATGACATCTAATCTGGAAATATTCACCGAAATAGGCAATTTCTTCTTTCGCCTTTGTATTAATGTACATTACATGTATTTCAGTATTGTTTGATGAAAATAAAGTGACCAAATATGCATAAATCTAGCATGCGTAAAACACTTTCTGCAAAGTTAATATAAAAAAGTAATAAATGCGCAATGTATAGGGGGGGGGGGGGGGGGGGAGATAATTGCAGTTTAGAATATTTTCAGAACATTTTTGCTTTTGTTCTGTTCTGTTCTGTTCAATTCTCGTATCGACGTTACCCAAGTGGCTCAACGGTACGTAACCATAGTTGCACACACCTGGCGCCGGGTGTCCGTCCAATGTCATTCAGTCTGTAGATGTCTCGTCAGTCAGTGCCGCCCAACCAGTATTTATGCATAGATGTTTGCCTTCTGCGGCTCCAAGTCAGGTTCTGTCCGGAAAAGGAGGCGCGCGCCACACGAAAGCCACCCCAGCGGAGAGTCCAGGGAAACACAGGCCAACCCGCAGAGGAGGAGCACACCGAAACCCAGGTCCCAACGACATTTTTGCTTTGCTTACGAACAATGTTTTTATAGGCACAATGTATTGTTTGTAAATAGTAGCCTTAAATTGAATGTTCTAGGGTGATGTTTTTATAATTTAGCCTAATTATTTTTTATGTTTGTCATTACTTAAGTATGACTCATTATTTACTCAAAAATTGTAATATTATATACAAAGAAAGCAGTCCTTCCTGTCTCGTTACGGTTTGTTTGTAATCTTTTCCAGCTGAGCGCACTTGGTTTCCCACGCCTATGGCCCATATACTGACTGACACGGTGGTATTGCTTTGTACAGTCAGTTGACAGTTGACGGCCAAAGTGTACAGTCGTGTAGATTACACAAAGTTATGTCTAGAGATATATGAAAAACTCGATATAAAATGTAAAGACTAGTGTTTCTAGAGTGTATAGTTTAGTATATTAATCTGCGCTGGACTTGGTTTATATTACATACCGCTGTAGTTTATTTTATTCATTCGTTCAGCAGAGTTGTATGGATTTATACGAGCAATATATGAATAAAACTCCAGTGTTGTTATAAATTGTGAACTGTGATATATTCTTTCAAAACAATTATCTAAGTGCAAGTAAAAAAGAAACATTTATTACATATGGGAATTTTGACTTTTTAAGGAAGTTGACGTATGAGGTGCGTTGAAAGGAGTTATAGAGAATTCTTCATAGGGTCATGTCAGTTGATATTTTACCAGCTAAGCTGACTGGAAGTCCTGCGTTTGTCAACCCGCACCTGGTCCCGATGAGGGAAACCCGGCCAGCCAGCGTGGATTTGGGTAGGGGCAGGAGGGATTCAAAAGGGTCCAACTTCGATCCTAACAATATAATTTATGACTCGAACACTGATACGACATATCTTCGGGGAAAACTGCTGGGAAAGGTAAATATATGATAGACATTTATAAAACAATATCTATAACATGTTTTTTGATAGTCAACTCTCGATATCTCGAAGACGAAGTTCAACTTTATCTGCTGATATCCCAAAGTAAATTTACTAGTCCCAGAAAATTTACATTGAGAAACCAGTAGTTTGACATAACTAGAGTTAAAATGTGAAGAAAAATAGGATGGATCTATATGTCCAAACTGTATTCTTTGATATCAGAGGATACTTTGAGATATCGGTGTTTGAGATATCGAGAGTTGACTATATATTTGTCTTGAACAGGGTGAGGATGGAGAAGCATGAACTGACCAGTTTTTGTTCAATCTTCATCGGAATATTCGTAAGATGTCAAGTGGAAGTGAATGCTGGCTTGGATTCCCCCCCCCCCCCCCGCCTCAAACCCCTCCCCCAACCCCCGCTGTCAACACACACGCGCAAAAAACCCACCACAAAATAAGAAGCTGCTGATCAAACCACCAGACATACGACAGACCGATCATGTCCTACGCAGCATCAGCGAAGTAGAATATTGGTGTATACATGTTTAAAGACCTCTCTGCGCAATATTTTTAACTTAAGAAAATCGTATAATGCAAATGTATTATGATGGTGTCTGAAGTGGAATATTTACTTTTGACTAAAACAGACTGTTCTGAATAAGCCCTGCAGAAATGTGTCTTTCCGAGTAAAACTGAAACAAAGTTCAGACTTAACCCTGCACATATGTGTCTTTCCGAGTAAAACTGAAACAAAGTTCCGACTTAACCCTGCACAAATGTATCTTTGTTTCAGTTTTATGCGGAAAGGCACATTTCTGTAGGGTCAAGTCGGAACAGACTGTTTTCTTACAAATTGAATATCCCACTTCTGACATCATCATTTGTAACCTTGCAATTTCATTATCAGTTATTTATGCAGGTCATTTGTCTGAGACCGAAATCTACATTTGTGAAATGACCTGCACTGCTATAGTCTAATTCTGAATTCACCATTCACGTTTTTATTATATAGATTTAAAACCTTCGTTGTAAGACCCCCTTTGTTACTGTTTCATACGAACTGAAAGAGCTTTGTACGAGAGTTCGCCAGCATTTCATTCTCTCAAACATTTCATTTCTCAGCTCTATTGATTTCTGTCAAACCATTATCCAACAAAAATGAAAAAGCCATTATTTGATAAATGCCCAGATAAATCCAAGTGAATTAGATTGTGAATGCTTTTGAAGAGTTTCATTTTACACTGCTAAATCGTTAAAATCCAGCGCCTGGGTGCTAAGAAGCTTGCATTTTGAAATTTTAGGGTGATAGAGGTGACTAAATACTGTGAGTTTTAAGGTATTTTAGAGCAAAGCCAAAACATGTAACCTGTAACAAAGAAACAAAAACAAGCAGATCTGTATATTATATTGCCTCAATTTCTAATTTCACCTTTTAAAACGACCCCTTGACAGTGCTGCAGATAAGAGAGTCATCGAGGATAATTCAAAGATTTTTTCTTATCCTATGCTGTGAGAACCGTCTCGCAGTCTCTGCGAGACGGTTCTAATGAGGGGTAACAGCTTACATTTAAATGGAGTGATGGAGAAAATTATCCCTGTCACCCCTTTTTACCTGAAGCACTGCAAGTTGCAGGTCAGGGCTTACGTGAAACTCAGGGATCAGAGGTATCCCACAATCGTTGGTTTGCAATTTTGAGGTATTTTACAGTGTGCTATTTTTGTTCTACGAGATTCTTTAAAACTATATTTGAAGTTTAGAAAAGATCGATTATACACAATCGATGTTTAGATAACCATTTTAAAGAAATTCCAGGTGTGTGAATCACTCAAATTGGCCTTTGTCGCCACAGAACATAGAGGTTTAAATATGGAATCTCAAACTAGTCCTTCTTTGATACATTTTTTTTCCTGTTTACCATGAAAATCCCTACGCCATAACACGTTGATGAAAGTTATGGCCAGAAATGTCTTTGGTAAGATGCACAGAACTAAATATTATGCACTTTTCCCTATAAGGAAGGAAAACAAAAAGGACGACAGGATGACCCACTGCCACGACCTTGCCCAGATTTTCCTGTCAAAAAAAGTGGGCGAGTTCGTAGCAGGGTGCAGAAAATTTGCATATTTATTTCTAGTATCGTTTTTATGGTAACACTTAAACCCTTAGAGTGAAATTTAAGCACAATGTCTTAGGTTGTCTATGAGAGACTATTAAGTGAATATCCCACTAGGGATGACCCAAATTTCGTCACATCTATTCTAACATCAAAGGCTAACCTGTGTTTAATGTGTAGGTGAAACTATACATGTTACGTATCTAGGTGTATATTACCTGTATATATTGACAGGTGAGATAATGTTTGCCAGTCTTTAGATTTATCTGTGTACATATCTACATAACAATCCATATATATTTGTCTATTTACTCGCATCAGCCCAGTACGAATTGAAAAATAAAACGTAAGACGATTGCAGACGTTCGCCCGCAGAAGTACTGTACAACAGGCTCGACATGCCCAACGCCAGCATCCAGTTCAGTGGCCTCTTTTCAGCAGTATCATACAGTCCAGTGCTTACTGCTGCAAAGTCCCTTTGCCCCATTCTTACGCTTCTACTGCCACGTAAGTCTGAGAATACGGTATAAGAAGCAACATCGACATTCTGGAATTGACACGGGAGATCAATAGCTGTACATTTATTATTTAGTATTGTCTTCTTTGGACAGCCAGTTTAATACTTGATTTCATTCAATGTGAAATGGAAGGCTCTAACTTTTCTTCTCATACTGCAAATCGTATAACTGCAAAACCCCAAACTTCATCTTTCCGCAGAGCGGATCCGCAGAGCGGATAACTGCAACTGCTATAATCGTAATTCGCAGTCGCAGTTGCAGTGTGCAGTTGCGGTTATACGATTGCAAATATAGCTGCAACTACAAGAAGGTGGCGTGTTATGATTTCCGTAGTTGCAGTTATACGATTTGCAAATAGGGGCATTGTCGTTTTTGTCTCATCCTCAAGCGAGACATTCATTTTCTTCCATTATTCAGAAAAAAGATTAAATGAGGCATACTGACTTGCATGTGGCGGAGGACGGCGACAGATGTTTTATGAAGCCCTTTAAATTCTAAACTCTTTTTCTGTCTCAAACACACTCTGTAATAATCTCTTGTGCGACAGAAAGTTCAGTTTGAAATTGACGATAATTAGTTCCCTCAAGAGATTTCAAAATATTTCATTTTCTCTTTTTTTCTTCTTCCAACAAAGAAACTGTCTGTCCAGATGAAATTTACGCAGAAATCAGGAAAGTGTGTTTCAAAGTAAATGTCAATCGATTTCATTACATCTTTTTAGAAATTATCTTTTTGAAGCATTCTTCTATTTTAATTAGCAATAAAGATGATTTTCTGTTTGACTGAACATTTTTGCTACTGAATAAGGCAATGCCACGGTCAGAATTGACTTCCTGAGGGTTTTATTGACCATTATTGGTTGTATTTTTTAATCTTTTGGCCTTGGCAAGCGGTTCTAATCAGCACCATATCATGTTCGTCTCTGGAAATGAACGGAAAGTATTTAAGGTGAATCGGCACATTTCAGGGGAAGCAACTCAGTGCTTTTATTTTTCTCTCCCTTTTCAGTGGGAGTTCACTTTTAAAGGAAAGAATTTTGGAGCAAATTCTTTCCATTAAGAGTCGACCGCATTTGGGAAGGGCCTCGTCCTCCAGGAAGCAAACAGGAGGTCACGAAAGTTGTTCCCCTTTGTAAAATGTTGGAAAACATGGTGTATCCGCATACCTTAAAAATCTCTTTGTCTGGAACTGGCCAGCATGCATCCAGTAGCAACATACCGGGTAATGAGTTATAACAAGTGCTAACTGGCAGATAAATAAATATTTCCACAGACTGAAACATATGTTTATCTTCATTTTTTTTCTGATAAGACTATATTTTTTCTCAGAGCAAGGCTATCAGATTTATTCTTGGATCTGAAAATTAACTGTGTCGAGTGCACCTGATGTCAGAATGCTACTCGCTAAATCGAGAAAAAAATATGAGAACATCAAACTTTGCTTATAAAACAAGAAATCGTTATTTGTGTTATGTTTCGTGTCACAAGTTATTGCTGAAACCGTTTTAATAGACACCGTTCCTGTGAAGACCAAGTGTCTCCACCGTCGATGCACGGATCCACACTGCGTCACTGCCAGAGCATCTCTGCGATCCGTGGAGACGGCGGTGGTTTGCATTATGGCCGTCCCTCCCTGTTCGCGTTGGGGGGTAACTTCGGACAGTGGGTAAATTCGGACACTGTTTCCTTTATATGACAGTTGTTTGGAATTAAAACAAAATTAATTGGGCAAACAGTGAAAATCCTGATGAGACGGCTCATTATGAGCCGTCTCATCTGGATTTTCACGGTTTGCAATGGTATGTCCGAATTTACCCCCATGTCCGAAGTTACCCGACTCTACCCTAGATATGATGTTGATGCGAACAATGAGGCATCTGCTCAGACTGCGCGAATCACTAATGGCATATGTAATAAGGTTCTTTTTTCTGATGAATCTCCTCAACTTGTCCAGCTTGTTTTATATTCGAAAATTCTGCCATTCCGGGATAGATTATGTAAGCTGACATGCATGATATTGGCACTGTCTTGTGTTACTGTTAATTTACAGAAACTAAATTGACAAGCGGTAATAACATGATCAATAGGGTCGAGATAAGCATCCGATCTTCGGGGAATTTCAGGTTATATACCGTTATCAGTACATTCTTCCAAGATATTGCCAGTAGCAAATATTAATGTGGTTAATGACTTGGAAATGTGACCAGATCAAAATGAAATTAGTCCCGTAGATAATATCTCAAACATTCCGGCCATTGTCTTAAGTTTCACAAAAGATCTGTATTTATAGAACAAGGTACCGAATACAATTGAGTACTGAGTACAATTAAATATGAATTATTAAAATTGTCCGACTGGCCATTAGCTTACTCTTTATACTAAGAGTTCAACGATCTTCAATCATCCAGAAAAGAAGCTTTTAGTGTGCCGTAAATGCGATAAGAAACTTAGAAGACCCTAGAAATCTTAGCTTTGGCATAAAACTATAACAAGGTTTTCTCTTTTTAAATGAGAACTGAACCAGCAAGAAGCCAGAATCACTGATAAGCCTGGAATCTGTTTGGTTTGATAACAGCATCTTTCAAGGATGAAAGCTTCTACCTAATTTTTTGAATCAAGTTCACAGTATACAAGAATCTGGGTCCGTAAATTCGGTTCAAAAGCCATCGTATGGTGGAACCGGCATAAATCCCTAGCATAAAACGTTTATAAAACGTTATTTTAGACCAGCCTGGTGTTTTTATTGTCAAGCTCAGTATAGGAGCTAAAATAACTATACTGTACGGTTATTTGTGACTTTACTGTACGGTAGCTAGTGCCCAATATAGCACGTAGCCCGGTGCTATATCTTCACCTGCTGATAAGTGATGCCGTAAGGATGAGATAGCTTATGATAGACAAGATCTGATACCCTAAGACGTCACCACTTCCATCGTATGCCAGTGAGATAACAAGCGTAGATATAAGCAAATCGGTAACACCCGTCACATATCGCCAACCAGCGACAATCGTCGTTTTCTGACGATAACGTTTAAAGCACCAAAAAGGAGACGACAAAATTTACGTCTTCAAAATTAAAAAAATAAAATAAATCCAATCAATATTTTACTGATAACTAAAAAGATAAGGCAAACAGTGTAGATCCAAACGAGGCAGCTCTGAGCCGCCTCATCTGGATCTACACTGCTTGCAAATTCAGCTGCTTTCATTACTGCTGCTTTCAGTGTTAGCACAGGCGACCTGTGTTCATTTTAGGTTTGCCCTCAATTCTCTATATAATTAGAGATTTGCCTTGTTTAATATCCATTACGAGCAGAACACTCAGAGTGAATCTATAACATTACTAATGCCTTATGAGTGAAAATTAAATCCACCCTGTCCCGCTTCAGTTGAAAAACCTGAAAAAAAAAGTCTCACCCATTTTATGACCAACACTTATAAATTTGTAAATTATGTTATTTTGCTTGATTCACTTGTGCGTAATGATGCATCACGCAGAACTTCCAATCTCTTTGTCGTTGAAATGTCATAAAGTTTTGAAGAAAGGGCTCACAGGAAATTGCCACTTATATATAAGTCGGGAGCTTTAATCTCGAGGAAATGGTTTAGATCTTGATGTAAATGATTAAACTCTTTCCATCTCGATAGTGTAAAAAATGTCATTGTTGCGTGTTTTAAGTGGTTGTGTCGCAATCTGCTCTGTCAGTTGTAACAGCTATTTGTTTATGAAATTCACCCATAATTTTATTACATTAAATCTGTAAAAGACTTTAATTAGAGTTCATATATGATAGTCAGTTTCATATACAGTTTGACAATAATACAGCATTTTGTGCACGCGTTAAACTATGGAAAGCCATGGCTGCCTTAAGGTCAGCATCTGCAAGTTGGTAGATGCACCGGTTAGAATATTTATAACCGGTGCATTATGAATTCGATCAAATATTCTAACCGGTGCATCTACCAACTTGCAGATACTGACCTTAGGCAGCCATGGCTTTCCATATTAAACGAAGTATAAATTGAGTGCCTGCCTGTATCAATGTAATACATTGATACAGGCAGGCACTCAATTTATACTTCTTAACTGTTTTGTATATGTCACACTTGTACACCTTCATTTTTTTTCACTTTAAACAATGCCTCTTTACCGCTTACTTTCATTTTCCCAGGCATTTGGGAGATTAAGTTTCTAAACCTGGATTAAAATATCAACCGATCTTCTGCGGTGTTCCGTTTCACCGGAACTGGTTCGGTTGTGTGACAGTCATACATGTAATTGTCAAGCAGTTCAAAGTCTTTATCAAGGGACCGCTTAGTTATGAACAATGCTTGATACATCGGCAATGAGGTGTCAGCAGTTCTTATAGATTGCTATCACAAAACTGGGAATGATATCATGGGTTCTGGATTTGCTCAATTTATGATCTTTAAAACCTATAATCGGCTTAACAAATCGTATTATTTCGAACCCTCTTGTAAGTTTTATCTGCTAAGTGACTGTGAATTACAAATCTGATTTGAAAATCATTGTAAAACCCTATTCTTTTTAGAGTTAGTCAGAGATCGTTTAACTATGAACTGACTTGAAAACATTTTGTTTACATGAAGAACGAAGTATTTGCCATCTATCGAAGATTTTATTGATATGGTCTTATTTGTATTTTGTTTTAACAGCTGTGGTTTCAACAAAAGAACGTTTCATGCTACGCTCAGAGTTTTCTGCCACAAACCTTGGAACTTGCTAACATTACAAATTTCCAGTTTTGAGAACAACTTTTGACCTTTCCTCTATCTCGGTTACTTGATTCTTATAATCTCTGTCTTTTATTTTGGTTGAAGAACCTAATGCTATAATATCTGTTTTCTCCATTGGACCGCTTTCTTATATTACCCCCAAACTACAGCTAGAAAAAGGGTAAATATTGATGTTGACAATACAATTTTTTCTTGGTTGCCTAGGAAGAAGTTTAATGTTTTGGGTAGAAAAGCTTTACTAACTCTTTATCTTGGTGACTCGGTACATATAAATCTCGGCCTGTTAAGCTGCCAGTTGACATAACCATGATAGTGCTAAGATTATTGTTTGTTCTTACATAAAACAGAACAGAACAGAATTTTATTGACTTAAACTATACAGTTTCTCGTCAACATACAATACAAAAACATCGTAAGTGACAGGTAAAAGTGATTCATACTTCATACCTTAGTTGAAGAGAGTGTGGTATTACCAACTCTAGACATATATCGACATTCTTTCCATCAATAATAAATCATGCCTTCTTAATTGGTCCTTTTAATGGTAATAAGTGACTGAAGGACTTAAAATTCGCAGACACCTTTTATTTGCACCCTTTTGTTACCCGATGACGAGGTGTTGAGAGAAGTACTGCTTCAAACACTTAGAACGACTAACATTGCGCAATTATGACTCTCCTGCAAGGCGATCCATTCAGTCCAAATTTATATGGTATATTTTATTATGTCTAGCCACCGGCCATGGAACGTCCGCGAGTTTGATTCAAAATGTCAGCAAATTACGTATGATTAAACACACTTAGGATATTTTGACAAACTCTTATTCAAAATTATGCAACTGAAAATCTGTATTGGATCAGATTTTGCAACTGTGAACCTATATCGGATCAGATTTTGCATTGCCGCCAGAAATACAGAACGCTATTCCAGAAAAAGATTTGACAAGAACATAAATGCAGATATCATCAATATCATCGCTGATCGGCTCGAACAAGATGATTCTCTCTTGAACAAAGATGACCATATTTAGCCTGCAGGACCAAAGGACAGTTGACCGTTATATCAAATGATGACAGATAAATATTTTCTGTTGTCATTGAGTTGGTTTGTTTGTCTGTTACTTTGTTTGTAATTGATATTTTCTCATTTTTCACCTAGTAAACCTGTTAAGATATCAGTTTATTGTTATAAAATTGTCGCCTTTAAGTCTCGTACAGAAAAATGGAGACGAAAGGGGACTACAAAGTGTATAACTTGATTATAAAAATCTTGTAAACTGCTATAGATCTTGTTTATACACTGTTATTCCATTTTTTAAGTTTTTTTTATCTAATCACTCTAAAATATACAAACGTGTAGATCAACAAATGAGCAAGTTATGTCAAATAATGACATTTCCTCTTTTAAAATAGTAAAAGAATAAATAGTGAAATAGCCGATCGGTCAGGTCGGACACCAATTCCAGCAGAGATCATATTTTAATGTTCCAACTTTGTAGAAAGTAGTTATATCAGGTAGCAAATGTTCATTAGCTACCTGGTTATATATATAAGTAATTTTATTTCAAATTTACTTCCAGCTTTGTAGAATGTAATACTTTGTAGAAAGTTATTATACTTTAATATTCCAAAGTTGGTACGGTTGAACATTCTCACGCTTCTTATAGTAATTTAGCCACGACACGACAAAACCAACAAAGTGGTTTATGCGCCCAGCGCAGATCAGCCTGGGCATCGGCCCAATATGATCAGACTCTTTGCCAAGCGCTTAAAAGGTAGCTAAAGATCTAAGCTACCTCCATGCGGACATCGAAGACTCTGATCAGACTGGATGGATGCCCAGGTTGAACTGAGTTTGCACTGGGTTCACAACCACTTTGTTTGTTTTCTCGTGTCGCGGCTCATTTATATCGGAATTATTATTCAAGAATTACGCTGTGAGATTTACGCTTTGATAAGATAAGGGTTCCCACTTTGTAAATATTTTGCTTTCAATTTCTAAAATATGGTTAAAAGTGATAGCAACAAGAAAGAGTTTTAGACAAACCGGAAGTTAAGGGTCAAAGTCAAATATTGAATGATTCGCTGTTACCCATCGTCAATATTTCACAGCAGGGTGGATATCAATTGAGGGCATGTCTCGCCTTCCAGTCAATAATACATAACAAATGAGCCGCGACGTGACAAATCCAACAATGTGGTTGTGCGCCCAGCGCAGACTCAGATCAGCCTGGGCATCCGCCCAGTCTGATCAGAGTCTTCGCTGTCCGCATGGAGGTAGCTTAGACCCTTAGCTACCCTTTGAGCATTTAACGAAGAGTCTGATCAAACTGGGCGGATGCCTAGGCTGATCCGAGTCTTCACTGGGCGCACAACCACATTGTTGGTTTTCTCGTGTCGCGGCTCAAATAGTTCTTTTCTTTCTTTTTATGGATACCCGCAGTTATGTCGGAATTTATTGACAAAACTCTCAAATTGATAACGCAGACTGACATGTCTAAATTTGCTTAACTAGTACAAATAAAACATAAAAGGAAAATTGATTTCATATTTTTAACACAATACAGTTCTGAGACACGCTGACACAATTGTTTCTATCATTGTCGTACTAATTATCAACTAAAACGTTAAAACTGAGATTCCAACGCTTTTTCACTACAGTATAAGAAAATACTTTATAACTCTTTAAGTACCAGTGACGAAAATAGGAGAGTTTGCAAACAGCGTAGATCCTGATGATCATCTAGAGCTACACTGTTTGCCCCTCTAGTCTTTGAATTCTCAATATAAAATGTCTTGAACAAGGCATTTTTTTTTATAAATTTTTGCAGACATAAATTTCGTCGTCAGTTTTTTTGGTGCTTAAAGAGTTACAACGCGTCAATCCACTACTGCAACATGTCGTTGTTGGAGCAGGTTCAGAAACGTTCCGTTATCTCAAAATATTAAAAAGACAGACAATCAAAGTCGTTTCTTCATAGACGTCGGCTCAGTTGATCCTAGTCACAAAATTTATCTTAACGGTAAAGAAACTCGAAGTTGTTTCGGTCAGCCTATTTCCAGGAGTAACCTCACCAGCTTACCCCTGAAGGTGGCCAAACCGAAATTTCAGAACGGTCACTTTCAGGAATTTATTAACGACTCCACCAGTTTTTACGTCGAAGCAAATAATTGTGTACAAACAAATATGCTGTTCCGTAGAAGCTTGGCTTTTGGTTGGAATGAAATCGTGCATTTATTAGACGTGACACAATAGTAGCAGATAGTAACCCATTAAATATTAAGTTCGTTTAAAGGCATTTGTTCAAGAAATCGGGTCAGTTGGCACTAGACTTTCAGAGATAGATATTTGGAAGAGAACTGTTTTCTTTTGGGGCAACTGCTTACATCATATATCTCCTCTGATAGGACTTTCTTTGGCGAGGGCGCAAATATATCACTTATGATTTGACAATATAATTGGCAATTTTGTGTCATTTGCAAATATTGAACAAGGCCATAAACAAACAAATATGAATGTTAAAAATGTTCTCAAGAGTTAGCAAATATCCTTTCAGACTAGCATTTGAAGACAGGGAGAAGGCAATAAAAACATAGTTGATCGTTTCTGTTCTAGACAGTGTGTATGCCGTGTTATTTCGATGCCGCGTCATGACTAAATGCATTGACATATAGATAGGTTGTAGTTTTAGCCTAGTTGGTACAGGCTAATTAAGCTGCATGGGTACAGCTGTACGCTTTTCCACCATGTTCATAAAGAGGAACACATTTGGTTTCTTCCTGTTTGCTTCCTTGACGACGAAACTCTTCCAAAATGGGTCTACTGTTAAAGGAAAGAATTTGCTCCTAGGAGATCAAGGGTTGACCCCTGTTGAGAAGAATGGCAAAAATGGTAGAGTTGTTCCCCGGAAAGTGTATATCTAAGCCCTCCTACACGTGATCAGTATCCGAAGGATCCTTTGAACAAGACTGGGTCCCGACTCTTATGTTTATGGTGCATTGTTTGCTGACTTTCTGCAGCGGTCTATTCCAGATGCTGCGAAATTTTCATTTGGATGCGCTCGGCAGATATACTTTGTCAAGATTTGCATGGATAAAAACCCATAAGTCCAAATAACACGGGGGTAATACCAATGCTTCTACCTATGCTGTCGACCGAGCCGGTACTGCGTATTTGGCTGTCGACCGAGAATTACGGCTTTCGACCGAGCAGTACGGCTGTCGATGGTGCTAGTATCCAAGTTAGGGTGCCTTCTGAGCTTCGAAAAATGAAAAAAGAAACATTTTAATCACCGCCGATCGTCAAAGAGGTGTTGAACTTTATATCTGATCTCTTGGTAAGCGTTGTGACACAAAGATCTTTACGAAAATGTACTTGGTATCAAAAACTTCCAATTTCTTCGTTTATTTGTAAAATTTCAGCATTTACAACTGTCAGAGACAAATAAAACTGCCTGGACAGTTTGCTTTGCAAAGGAGCTCTGGCGAACTAATATCATTAGCCTCATTTATTGTTTCTGCTAGATGTTATGAACGATTTAAAAAAGTTACAATACGGCTGTCGATGACCAATGATACGGCTGTCGATTGTAAAAATATTTGCACGGTACGGCTGTCGATAGTGACTGGAGATGGCATGTTGTAGATTTAAGTCAAAACCAACGCATTTTATGGGATTTTTTGGTTGAGTCTGTACAAAAAGTCACTCAACAGACTATAGTATAAGAACAAGCCGCTCAATACAGTCCCTTTGTATATATGAAGCACAGGAGTAATGAAAATAAAAGTAAGCGTTTAAAGGCGTTCCTAGGCGACGGTTCTGGTGTAATACGTGCTTAATATCACTTGGAGTAGGTGATTTATATCGTATTTTGTATTGCCGAAGCTGTTGTTATCACGTTTAAATGTAAACTTTAGCAGATTTACAACCTCGGCTGGGGAAGAAAGAGCTAATTGTTGTGATATTGATTACTTGTTATTTTGTGGATTTTGTTCGGAGGGGTTTTCTCTTCTTCTTGATGCCTGTGATAGGCTACGTCATTTGATTGCAGCACTCTCTGGGCATTCCATTTTACATTTAGCAAATAAAATGTACAGTGTTTGCAACGTATTTTATGTTTCGCACAGCGAAGACTCAGATCAGCTTAGTCATCAGCCCAGTATCATTAGATTCTTCGGAGACTGCATGAATGAAGTTTAGATCAAATCACACTCTTATCAAACTGGACGAATCTGAGCTAAGTCGTTATTTGGCCCAACATCAATTTGCTCTTTTTGTCCTGCAGCGGCTCGAATACTTTCGTTTGAAGAAGATCTGATATGATTCTACACGGCTTGCCCAGATCCTTCCGGTCATATCTACTCGTAGGATCGTTTCATTTTGCCCGGTTGGCTCAACTGCATACGATCACTTTCTCTCTTTCTCTTTCTTATTCTCTCTCTCTCTCTCTCTGTCTGTCTCTCTCTCTCTGTCTCTCTCTCTCTCTCTCTCTCTCTCTCTCTGATGAGATATTATCAATTTAACAAAGACAACTGATGTTATTTTTTTAGTTTTCACAATCAAATGTGACTTAAAATCACATGGAACATAAACGAACTTCTCACAAATCTGTGTCCAGTGGCACCAACCACCGACCGCCTGCCCAACTTCATAAGCTAGCTGGAGGCTTGAAATCTGAGATGAAGGATGACGAATCTTTCAAAAGTTTCGTTATGAAACTTTACAAAAGTTTCGCTATGACACTTTTCAAAAGTTTCGCTGTGAAACTTTTCAAAAGTTTCGTTATCCTTCAATCCCATGATTGTAGGCTACTATCGAGGCTATGAACAACGATGCTGTCCTGACTGCGCGGATGCGCATGCACAGGCTGATCTGTACCTTTGTTATTACAATATGCGAAAAGCAGGTTTGTCATGTATTGATATGCTTTTGTTTGCTGGCAAACGTTCCGAATTTATTATCATCTATTCTATTCTATTCTATCCCGTAACCTTACTTGGTCGTTGGAGCACCACGGATGATTTCGAAACAATCCCTTTCCACCTTGTCCTGTCTTCAGTTGCCCTAGTTGAGCTGGCAAAATCTATCCCTGTCCATGCTTTAGTAATGTCTTCCCACCTCTTCTTCTGCCTATCTCTTCTTCATTTTCCTTTCATTGTGCCCTTTAGAATCGTCTTTGCTAAACCAGAAGACCTTGAGACGTGGCCAAACAACCTTGACCAGCGTCAGGAGTTCATCATATTCTCCAATAGCTGCTTAGATCTTCCTGCGAACCTCCTCATTGGTTATATGGTCCTTTTACGAAATGTTTAGTAACCTTCGGTAGCAACTAATCTCAAAGGCTTGCGTTCATTTCTCTGACTCTGCTGTCAAGGTCCATGATTCACAGGCATACAGAAATATGGAAATGACAAGGGAGCCAAGACATGTGTTGTTATCTATCCAAATTGGTTTCAGCTTGGTAAGAGCTGAAGTGGCTTGTGCAGTCCTTGAGAGAACCTCCTGTTTTGAGCCATCATCTGAGACAATTGCTCCAAGGTATTTAAAGCTTGTTACAGTACCCAGCTTCTGCCCTTTTACCTTGATCTCCCTCTGAATGCCATCTGCACTATTTGTTACCAGTTTGGTCTTCTCAGCACTGATCTCCATCTTATATCTTGTGCAGGTTTTGTCGAGACTTTCAACTAGGGCTTCTAGTTCCTGCTTTTCCTCAGCTAGAGCGTCTATGTCATCGGCAAACCGCAGATTGGTAATGTTTCTGCCGCCTATGCTAACCTTTCCACCATGTTCTTCCAGATCATCAGACATGATTCGTTCGAGAAAAATGTTGAAGAGGGTGGGTGACAGAAGACATCCTTGTCTTTCTCCAACTGTTGTTCTGAACCATTCTCCTGTGCTGCCGTCCATCAGGACTGCACTTGCAGCAATGTCGTATAGCTGCTCAATGGTGCGAACTAGATTTGCACTGATATTGTACTTCCGCATGGTGGCCCATAAGGCTGCATGCCATACCCTGTCCAAAGGCTTTTTTGAAATTAATGAAGACATGGTACCGATTCTGCTGATGTTTGAGATACTTTTCACACAGGATTCTAAGGTTGAAGATCTGTTCTGTGGGGCTCCTTCCGGCTCGGAACCCAGCGTATTCTTCAGCGATTTTCTCTTCGGCTTGTGGTTTAAGCCTTTTCAAGATGACTTTCAGCAGAATTTATTATCATCACATGAGTAATAAACGTGCATTTTTTTGTTGCAAGAATGGAGCGTTCACAAATATTGATGGTCATCTAAATCCGTTTTGTGAAAACATGCCAGAATGAGTTTCCATTGACGGCATGCGACCTGTTAGAATCGAACCAACCTTGAACAATTATCTTCTTGTGAAAAACGTCCATTTTTGCAACACTCAAGTTTGAAAAATGCAGTCATCGACTGATTTAAAAACTAAACACTTTCTATAATCAACTATAAAATTAAAAAAATGCAGTCCTTGCCCAGGTCTGCTTTCAAGTTTAAACTTGTAATCACTGACTAGACGTAGTAGACTAAAAAAAGGCAACCCCTCCCCACCTACTCTCACACCACCACAACAACAGTAACACGGAATTGGCTATTTTTCAATTATCAAGGTAAACAAAAGCACTATTCTTTCCATTTTCTCTTCCTTGGTTACATATTAAGAAGAACTTCGAAAACTATTAACCATCACGGGAACGTAACCCCAGATTTACACCTAACATAATCGTAACAAGAGGGCCGCGATGCCCTGAATCGCTCACCTGAGTAAAAAGGTCAAACTAGGGTCATCATTTGAACAGACCTGGCAGTTTATGAGAGTTGTTGTTTTATTGTTTTACGTCCACGGTACACAGCTATGGTCATGTCGGGACGGTCAGTTACCCTAATCACACTATTCCTGGGCAGGCTAAGACCTCCTAAGCGGTTAACCAGTACAAAGTGCACATACTTTCGCCAGTAACTGACAACTGCCCTTCTTGAATCAGCGGAAGGAGAAACGAAAGTATGTGGCCGGACCTTCACCCTCTAGTAGCGCAGCTGTCTGAGCGCCACTTAGGAAGACTTCACCCTCTAGTAGCGCAGCGGCATTAGCGCACTTTAAGAAGACTTCCCCCTGTAGTAGCGCAGCGGCATTAGCACAACTTAAGAAGACTCCCCCCTGTTGTAGCGCAATGGCATTAGCGCCACTTCAGGAGACTTCACCCTCTAGTAGCGCAGCGGCATTAGCCCCACTTAAGAAGACTTCTCCCTGTAGTAGCGCAGCGGCATCAGAGCCACTTAAGGAGACTTCACCATCTAGTAGCACAGCGGCATGAGCGCCACTTCAGGAGACTTCCCCTTGTAGCAGCGCAGCGGCATTAGCGGCACTTCAGGGGACTTCAACCTGTAGTAGCGCAGCGGCATTAGCGCCACTTGAAAAGACTTCCCCTAGTAGCAGCGCCGCTGCATTAGCGCCACTTCAGGAGATTATACCCTCTAGTAGCGCAGCGGCATTAGCGCCCTTTACAAAGATTTCCCCCTTTAGTGGCGCAGTGGCATGGTGCCACTTAAGAGGACTTCGCCCTTTAGTACAGCAGCTCAACCTGGGCATTGTTTGTGACCCTTACCAGTTCCCAGGATCAGCCCTGTATTGAGTTTTGTCCCAGCGGCCTTCGGCCGTGATGCTTGCCTAGTGTCCGGTGTCATCAGTAAAGAGCTGATTCGATCATCCTGGATAGTAAAGGGCCACCGCCAAGATGGCTCAGTAATGAACAGCACCGTCAAGATAGCCTTGACCGAGGGGCCTTTGGCCCTGCGATCCCGGGCCCTTCAGGCCCTTGCATAAGGATCTTGTTGTAAATGGTTGTCATGTGTCAGGAAGATTTGGATTCATTGCTTCCAGAAATTAAGGTGCAGTAACACTGAATAAGCATTGTTGTGACATTCTCAGGCCATTTTTTAAGGTGACAATATGCCTGGTTCAGCTCAACCTGGGCACTGCTTGTGACCCTTCCCAGTTCCCAGGATCTACTTGTTTCCACCTGATTGCTCTGACCCTGTAGAGAGTAGGTCTGATAATGTCTGATCAAAAAAAGTCTAAAGTATTACCATAAAGATAACATAAATTTTGAATTTTGGCAACTGAGTTATGACTGAAGACTCAGGGATGAATAAAATGCTGAGCTACTGAAAGGTGATGACTTCTAAAGTTGCACAGTTCCACTGCTTTATTAAAGGTGATGTCTTCTGTACTAGCGCTTGTTCCGCTGTGCCACTAAAAGGGGCTGTCTCCTGCAGTAGCGCTAATGCCACAGCACTACTGTAAGGGAATGTCTGCTGAAGTAGCGCTATTGCCACTGCTCTACTATAAGGGGAAGTCTTCTGTAGTAGCGCTAATGCCACAGCACTACTATAAGGGAATGTCTCCTGAAGTAGCGCTATTGCCGCTGTGCTACTAAAAGGGGCTGTCTCCTGCAGTAGCGCTAATGCCACAGCACTACTATAAGGGAATGTCTGCTGAAGTAGCGCTATTGCCACTGCTCTACTATAAGGGGAAGTCTTCTGTAGTAGCGCTAAAGCCACAGCACTACTATAAGGGAATGTCTCCTGAAGTAGCGCTATTGCCGCTGCTCTACTATAAGGGGAAGTCTTCTGAAGTAGCGCTATTGCCGCTGTGCTACTAAAAGGGGCTGTCTCCTGCAGTAGCGCTAATGCCACTGCACTACTATAAGGGAATGTCTCCTGAAGTAGCGCTATTGCCGCTGCTCTACTATAAGGGGAAGTCTTCTGTAGTAGCGCTAATGCCACAGCACTACTACAATGTATAAGGGAATGTCTCCTGAAGTAGCGCTATTGCCACTGCTCTACTATAAGGGGAAGTCTTCTGAAGTAGCGCTAATGCCGCTGTGCTACTAAAAGGGGCTGTCTCCTGCAGTAGCGCTAATGCCACTGCACTACTATAAGGGAATGTCTCCTGAAGTAGCGCTATTGCCGCTGCTCTACTATAAGGGGAAGTCTTCTGTACTAGCGCTATTGCCGCTGTGCTACTAAAAGGGGCTGTCTCCTGCAGTAGCGCTAATGCCACTGCACTACTATAAGGGAATGTCTCCTGAAGTAGCGCTATTGCCGCTGCTCTACTATAAGGGGAAGTCTTCTGAAGTAGCGCTATTGCCGCTGTGCTACTAAAAGGGGCTGTCTCCTGCAGTAGCGCTAATGCCACAGCACTACTATAAGGGAATGTCTCCTGAAGTAGCGCTATTGCCACTGCTCTACTATAAGGGGAAGTCTTCTGAAGTAGCGCTATTGCCGCTGTGCTACTAAAAGGGGCTGTCTTCTGTAGTAACGCTAAAGCCGCAGCGCTACTATAAGGGAATGTCTTCTGAAGTAGCGCTATTGCCGCTGCGCTACTATAAGGGGATGTCTTCTGTAGTAGCGCTATTGCCGCTGCGCTATTAAAAGGGGAAGTCTTTTGAAAAAGCGCTATTGCCGCAGCGCTACTAAAAGGGGCTGTCTCCTGAAGTAGCGCTACTATACGAGAATGTCTTCTGAAGTAGCGCTATTGCCGCTGCGCTACTATAAGGGAATGTCTTTTGAAGTAGCGCAAATGCCGCTGCACTACTGTAAAGGAATGTCTTCTGAAGTAGCACTATTGCCGCTGCGCTACTAAAAGGGGAAGTCTTTTGAAGAAGCGCTATTGCCGCTGCGATTGTATCATGGGCTGTCTTCTGAAGTAATGCTATTGCTGCTGCGCTACTATCAGACGCTGTCTTGTGAAGTAGCCCTATTGCCGCTGCGCTACTGAAAGATGTCTTGTGAAGCAGTGCTTATAGAGGAGCACTATTTTTAATTTTGTAGTAGATCTATCTGTACATTGGCCCACCCACCAACCCTCTTTTCCCGATGGTCTTACATGAAAGATGGACCGAACAATCTTGGACCAAAATCTTCAAAACTTTCCATTAAATCTAGTGTTCTAGCATATTATTATTTGATCTTGGCGTAAAAAAGGTCAAGGTCAACTCAAGGTCATCATTTGAACAATCTTTGTTTTACTCGAGTACCCAACGCTATATACCAAAGTTCAAGGACATTGGTCAATTGGTTCAGGAGAAGAAGACTTTTAAAGGTTTTTACCTTATGGTGGCAATGTTGGTCATGTGATCTGGACGCGCTGAACAGATTTTCGTTCCCTCAACCTCTCAAGGCTCTGTATGAAACATGGTGACAATTGGCCCAGTGGCTTTTCAGGAGATGTTTTAAATTGTCAAAATATGAGAGTCCTGTGTAAAAGGTCGAAGAATGACCTTGACCTTTTGTACTCACAAATCTTTATGTACTCATTAACACTACAGTTTAAATTGTCGAAATATGAGAGACCTGGGTCAAAGGTCAAATAATGACCTTGACCATTTTTACTCACAAATCTTCATGTACGTATTAATAAAATAATGACCTACACAGTCACAAAGCCGATAATGTGATATTTGCGCCCAGCGAAGTCCTAGATCAGCCTGGACATTGGCCCAGTCTGATCAGAGTATTTGCTGTGTGCTAAGTGTATAGCTAAGGACCTACGCCCTTCCTTGCGGGCAGATAATACTCTGATAAAACTGGACGAATGCCCAGGCGGATCTGTGTCTTCGCTGGGCGCAAATGTCACATTGTTGGTTTCGTCACGGTGCGACTCTGATAATTTCGACGAATGGTCCTATACTGTACGGAAATAAAGTTATAAAAATAATTTTGTTCCGCTTTATAAATGCACTGCAATCCTCTTGAGCCGTCGACATCCGTACCAAGTTACATCGACTGCAGTATCAAACACAATATTACCTCATCGACAGCAGTATCACTGAAAACAAAACTCTCCCGGAACATCTTTCCAACGTGCATTTTGTTGCAAACTTGAAACGTTTAACCTTTGGAATGATACTTCCCACGTGTTTCAATGGTTGATTAGCAACGAGATAGGCTAAATAACACACTTTTTGCATATTGTGCCTATTTTTTACTTTTTTGGGTTTGACACCACTTCATATGAAAACAAGCGACACAATCGCTCACCAAGACTTTTCGCAGAAAAGGAAAATATCTTACAACAAAGTCTGACAGAAAAAATATTAAAAAATACCTTAGGATTTCACTGAAGAAACTTCCGTTCGCGTGTTATCCCTCTATCGACAGCAGTACTGCTCGGTCGAAAGCCGTAATTCTCGGTCGACAGCCAAATACGCAGTACCGTCTCGGTCGACAGCATAGGTAGAAGCATTGGTATTACCCCCGTGAATAAGAGACTCTCTCTGTGATGCATGCCGGTGATACAGTTCGCCATGTAGTATTTTACATAAAATGTTACATCGGAATGTCGACATCGGACTATCAATATATCTTCTTGCATTTAATTATACCAATAACATAGTTTGATCTGTTTTAAGGTGCATACATATTAGAAATAGATTGTAATTAACATCTGTTTCTCAGCCATCAGCAAAACATGCTGTAACACCACACTGTATGACAAGGTATACTGTTCTTAGTCTAACAAGCCTGCAAGTGTTCTATACATCACCCGGTTGTAGACTATGAAAGAAACAGGAAA
The DNA here is from genome assembly GCA_963989385.1 of Ctena decussata. Lineage (NCBI taxonomy): Eukaryota > Metazoa > Mollusca > Bivalvia > Lucinida > Lucinidae > Ctena > Ctena decussata. The sequence continues at coordinate 18,803,789 of OZ022501.1, forward strand.
ACGATTATATCTGGTGGAGATTCATCATTTTGCAGCTCAAAGCATTTAACTTAAAGTGTCAAAAAGCAGACGACAAAATTTGGGTCTGCAAAATTAAAAAAAAAAAAAAACATCGTCCAAACTATATCACACTGAGAATTGAAAGACTTGAAGGCAAACAGTGTAGACCCAGATGAGGCGGCTCATGATGAGCCGCCTCATCTGGATCTAGGCTGTTTGCAAATTCAACAATTTCCGTTTCTGGCGCTTTGATGCTTGGTATTTCACTTATGTTGGTAGGATGGAGTTATGGGGACATATTCAGTTCATGTCACTATAATATGCTCTATTCATGCATTAAATCATTAAGAAAATATAAATATACATATCACATTTTGTTTGCACAAGACTTTATCACTATTTTTCAATACGAATGGTAGGCATCTTCTGGTGAATATACAAACATAGCTTCTGGACAAAATCCATGTGCATCGGTTCATTACAAATTTGTCCTGATGAACAGATTGAATGGTTTTCATTTGCACAACGTTACAGCATTCAAAATAAACTTATTTACAATATAATGTCATGGACGGAGGCACAATATTATTTCTGCATCGCGAAATTGTGACCTGAAGAGACCTTTCCGGTGAAACTGAGGCCGTCATGAGACGGTCACGTTAACTACACATGGAGAGAGAGAGAGAACGGTTCGTTGCATGCTGTTTCTAGCGAGCTTTGCGGACGGCCAAAAAACGTAGACAGTTCGCCAGATTATGTAATGTGCTAACTACTTCAATGACCAATGTCGTTATTATGCCAACTTATTCAAATTCCATGCTGTTTACAAATCAAAACGATAATGATAGAAGTGGCATATAGCTCAATGTGCAAGCTCCTGGACAGGCATGATAGAGTTGATAGTGTCCTTGCTCCACGGGCTCCACGGGACAAGGTCTGTGTGAATGTCTTCATATAGCGTTGTGTGTCGTAGACTAGTCCTTCGAGTTTTGACGTCTGTTGCTTGGGTACATAAGCAGGACATGGAACTTATAGCTGCACACCTTGGGCAAGCATTTTAAACTGGAAACGTACAGTGGCAGCACTTCTAACCAGTGTCTAACTGTACCACTTGCTGATATTGTCTACTTTGAACCGGACCGGGCATCAGCGGTTAAGCTGCAGCTTTTTTTTCCGAGCAAACGGAGTCACCTTGGTTGGGAAGACGTGTCTAAGGCAGTTTTGAGGTACTTTGATGAGCCATTCTAGGGTTCATTTACTGAAACTTTAGAGCTATAGCGAAGCTCAGGACTACATATGAGCCAAAGTATGGCCTGTCATTGTTAATGAAGCAAAAGAAAAGTCGTACAGACTGAATATATGTGACATGTTGCTCATCATTTGACCTACTTTGAAGAGACAATTTACATATATCCTTTCACTGTTCCTTATCGAAATCGCTGACAACACAGTCATGGCTGTTTAAGATGTTCTTAAGGTATATGTATGAAGTAAGTTTCATCGAAATATGATGAGTTTTTAGTGCGTTTTGGACATTTACCCGTAAGTGTAAGGTTTCCTGGTTGCGTGATGGATGTAAATTAAAGGAAATGTCATTACTTGCAATGTCAGTAGCTTAATATTCGTTATAAAGTCTGTAATTGCGATTCCCACAAGTCTTGATTATCTGTATATAAAATAATGCTTCAGTTCCCATAACGATGTGCCACAGGAGGTTCAAGGGAAAGAATTCATAACTCTTTCAACGTATATAATACCAATGCATCCTTGTCTAAATACGTCGCAGAAATTGGAAGTGGTGGCATGTCAGCATACTTGCAGAACAGCATGTAAAGCTGCAGGCAAACGTTTAACTGTTTAAGCGCCATAAAGCAGACAGAATTTTACGTGAACTAATGCATTGTCCAAGTTATTTCATATTGAGAATTCAAAGACTAAAGGGCAAACAGTGTAGATCTTTTATGAGTCGCCTCATCTAGATCTACACTGTTTGCAAATTCTGCTATTTCCGTCTGTGCTTCATAAAGAGTTAAACATGTTTTGTCCACCTGTAAAGTCGATAGCACTGATTTGTCCATCAGTACGGGGATTACAGAGCGTACAGACGGACAAACCATGTTAGATATCACCAGCATAGGTATCGCACAGTGCGAAATCTTTCAGTGTAGATTTCTTTAACCCGTGGCGATTCCTGTTATCAAATGTTGGATTGCCCAGTGTATGCATAATCTACATGTTTGTACCAAATTTGATAAAATTTATCAAACTCTGAATGAAGGAGCGAAGCGGCTTAAACGGATATAAGAATGACAACTCGGAGATTTACATTTGACGTGTGAATGCAGTTTTGCAATATTGCACGGTTCTTATCAAGCTCTACGAGGAACATTTTAATTTTGGGCTGGGCTTAATCTTTCATTTCGCCCTATCAAATGTTTATACAAACTGAAACATTTCAATGACTGAAGTGCACGTTGTTGGGATAATCTAAAAGGTCAACATCAGATTATTATTGAAGTCCACGGTAACATTGACATCCCTGAGTTAATGAATGGACCTTCGGTCTTCATGAGAAAATGGCGAGTAATGTACATAAACTTGACATAACGGTCGCCATACCGTTCTAACGGGCATTTAAATATTTGCATTAATCATATAAAATATCATTCATGTTGGTCTTTTGAAATGCACCTGAATCGCTTCTTATGTGTATTACGGGATTAATAATTTGGTTGCTTCGCTTGTAAAGATATCCTACCGCATAAGCAACGGGCCAAGACTCTGACAATTGTACATATTTGGACCGACTCGGTGTCTTCAGCCCTTTCATATCCATTAGGATCCATAAACTGTTCATGTGAATAGAGGCTGTTCTGATTAGACTGTGCGAATTTCGCACAGTCTGATCGGAACTTCCTCTATTCACCAGACTTCACTATTAGGGCATGTAATAAGATAACTTTTCACGTGAGATGATCACTCTAAGCCCATGAACAAAGGCCTAAGACCAAGGCTTAACTGAAGTACTTGAGTCGCCTCCTCTATTGGTACTGAAATGATCAGGTTTACGATTATTATTTATGAGTAATAACTGGTGGGTTGTATTTTGCGGTGGGAGAAAAATGAGATCATTTTTGACACCTGTATGTTTTATAAGCCTCTTATAACAGTAAGGGGAAAAACATCTGAATAATAATTCGGGTTAGCATTAGACCTCTTCAAAATATACTACTGTATATCGTTGTCGTAGGCTGTAAGCATTGTTATGTAAGCTAAATGCTGAAATAAAGATATTGTATTGTATTGTATTGTATTGTATTGTATTGTGTAAGCCGCGACATTTTGCAGCATCATAATCATGTCGTGTGGCACTATAGTATCAATGACAGTCTGGTTCATTCCATCGAGCATGGCAGATGCAATCCCGATGGATGCATGGCAGTTCGCACAGTGATTCTACAGGGCACTGTGAATGGTAAAAAAAGGTATCGGAAGACGATATTAAAGAGTATTTACAAGACTTGTTTACAAGGCTGGACTTTGCCAGTACAATTAGGACAGCTGAAAACAGGACCAGGCGGATTGTTGCATAGTCATTTGTGGTGGTCAGCTTGACTACTTGCAATTAGACAAGTGTGATTTCAATTGCATATCAGCTTAGGAAAACAAAGGTCTAAGATTTTTTAAGGTCAAGACCTTGTTGAGCCAAACAGTTCGTTAGCCTCTGACCAGACTGCGCTGATGCACAGGCTGAAGCCACGACGTTTTCTCTTGCGGCGGTTCCTATTCCAGTTACAATTAAATTACTAAACAAGCTCCATTATTACACCTAAATAAAAAAGTACTGTTGGTGAAAATAGATACATTTTTTCAAGAGAGAGAGAGAGAGAGAGAATCGTGATATCCTGGATTGTGGTTTTGGTTAATATTTTTCTAAATATAATGAGCATATTTAAACAGCAATCAAGAACTATGGTATAGTTTACGGAACTAATTCTTCAGTAATGGTATTAAGGACTTTTATTAAGCCTGTATGATTGTCTCAATTACAAATCATATTAAGTTTTTAATGGATTTAAAGGTAGAGATTATATGGCGAACTCAAGTCATCATGAAATAGGGAAAAATGGATTTAATGTTAAACGCTGCAATTATTCTAGACTAAAATTTATCGAATATCCGTCTGATAAAAATATGCAACATGCAAACTACCATTAATGCACATTCTGACTGCGTGAATGATGAGGAAAGAAAAATGTACTGCTGTGTGACGGGGCTGATTTGTTTTTGACAATTATAAGTCGGTTTTCTTCAAGACTCCTGCCATTTTTACGGAGTGAAACAACTTTTGTGACGACTTGCTTGCTTACTTCCTTGTACTAAATAGCCACAAAGGGGTCCACTCTAAAAGAATAGAATTTCTGGACGAGCAAATTCTTTCGTCTCACTCCTGGAGGTGCAAATTCTTTCCTTTAAGAGATTATCCCCATTGAAAAGAGAGGTGTTAAAATGAAAATGCGGGCCGAGGTGCTTCCCCTGAAAGTATACGTTTTCACCATATGAGAATAGTTTTCATCAACCATCGAGGACAATCGGAACACCGCTCGGCCAATTCCGTGAATTACGGAATTGGCCAAGCGGTGTTCTGATTTATTCACGGAATTGCCCGAGCGGTGTTCCGATTGCTTCTAGGGAGGAAAACTACAATCAACAAGCTGTTTCAAATTCGCTATTCGCATCAGAACCGCTCTGTTTGATGTGAAATCTGACTATGGTCCTTGTTCTTTGTGTCAAGGTTTTCTGTTAACAGATCATTAACTTAGCATTGTTTTCGTTTGATTATGAATCATTACTAGATGATTACGGCCAAAGTGCGTGTAAGAAAGTGTTTAGCTGTTGGACAGTGTGTGGTCTCTGTTGTTAAGACCTTAGCCATGTAATTTGCCTTGTTTTCTCTTTACTCCTGCTTTCTAATACAAAATACAAAAAGGTCGTTTTATTTACCAACAAAGAAACTAATTACGTTCTAATGAACATATTCACGGCAATGAACAAAGAAACAGCAAAGAGAAGTAGCAGCGTCATGTGCTATTTTGGTCACAAACAAAATGTAAGATGTAATTGAAGAGTCAACGTTGTCTCGTGAAAAGTCATCCAATGAGTCAGTAGAGAGCTTAAGATCAAGAAACCCCATTCAAATATAGAAGTTTTTACGTCCTGACATAAAGAAAGCTTTGCCAACTTTAAGAGCATGACAACAAATGACAATTCACAGACAAAAAATAGCCTTAATGTCACATGACAAGTTAGGTACAATTCACATGGCAATTTCATACAAACTGGATTAAGAATTTTATTATCATCATAGATGATAGAATGAGTTCCTGCTTTGGATACCGGCAAACAACCAAGCATCGACCACTTCGTTTTAGCAAGGAAAGCTTTCGTCATCCATGGCCGCAATACGGGGTACCGCGCGTCCGTCCATAGCTATTCTTTCAAGTTGTGTAGTTTTATATGTACAGAACTGGAGAATATCCATAAGTCCATGTGCATGGTCATAAGCTACCGTGTACCGCTTGCGAGAATGGCGACAGTTAAAGGAAAGTGCGGACTGTCAGCGACAATGAGACGAGGTTGAAAACGGCGGAATACGTAATAGTTATACCATGGTATATTCGCCTGTACGAGGAGATAATCCACGAGCTTTAGCGAGTGGATTAACTCCCGTACAGGCGGACAAATCATAGTTTAAGTATTTTATACCACCCTTATCAGTGTAGACCTTGCTCATAGCGTAATATTTAATATAGTTAAAATAGTTAAAGTTGGCGTTTTCTGGTAAGGGTGGTATAAGATCATTTGTCGCTGTTTAGCGGTACCTACCGAAGGCCAGCCAGAAAAGTCGCCTACAGTTGGCTGTATGGTTAGTAGATTTACAGCTGATCAGTTGATAGAGCTGATTTAGGAGGCAATAAAATTCAGAACAAAGACATTCGCCTATCACAAAATATTCTTTTAGATACGAAATGCTTGGCCTTAGACCTTTAGGCGAGAGTTTCTTCAAAGTGAGCAGTGTATAGACGATATTCTGCTAGTGATTACACATAGTT